>OX344724.1:40294388-41494388 GCA_947034835.1 Ballota nigra | reverse complement strand
ACGCCTTGAAGCTGCGAAGAACGCCTTTGAATCTTCAAGGAGAAACGTCGGATCGGAGGGGTGCTGGACCTTGATCTCAGATCGGAGGCCGTTTCTGATCGCTTCCCACGAAGAACGCTTTGAATCTTCAAAAGCTCTTGAACTTCTGAATTCCTTGTGCTTCTGGCTGTCTGAATGTGTGTGTTTGTCTGGATGTGTGTGTCAAATGAATGAATGAAGGACCTTATTTATAGGGTGAGGAGATGAAAGCATTCCTCATTCATGGTGCCACGTGATGCTTTATGATTGGCCGATGCCGATTTGATGGGCTTTTATAGGCCAATTTCCAGATTTAGTTGATTCTCATTAATTTCTTTCCCTCTTCATGCAAGATACGATTTGATTTTTTCTTGGGCACTAAGTCAACCGTATTAATTACTGCAGACTCGTATTTTTGGCAAGTTTGTACATGTATATTAAATATCAATAAATTTAATTATTTAATTTGAGAATTAATTTATTTAAATCCCCAAAATAAAATAATAAATTTATTTTGATATTAATATATATTGGTACACGTGTCATCATTTAATTGGGTGCAAAATTAATTTGTTTACAAATGCCCCCTCGTGCTTTGTTCACGGTCATTTGTGACTTGGAGTGAACGGAGCACGAAAATCTTTTACGCCCTCATTTGCTTTTGGACTTTTGAATCATGACTGAACTTAGAAGATGTCTAAGCTACCTACGTACCTCTTTGGTCTAAGAGGATCAAGTCATAACGTAGTTCAAGAGAAATTTGATTTAATTTGGGGGTGCCTTAAACAGTTTATACTCATGTAGGCTAGGAGTGACATACAGTTTAAGCTCGTGCGTCAAGGAGATTTGATTTGCATTTGTTTGATAGTTTATACTCGTATCAGGGAGATATACTTTGAACTTGTTTGATAGTTTAGACTCGTATCAAGGAGATTTTATTTGACTTGGGGAGACTTCAATTTGATCTTTAGCTTGAGAGCTTCAGATAATTTTATCTCGTATAAGGAGAATTCTAGACAGTTTATGCTCATATCAGAGGAGCTTCACAGACACTTTATGCTCTTGTCAAGGAGCTTTGATTTGATGGATTTTGAGATAGTTTCTGCTCGTATCAAGGAGCTTCACAGACAGTTTATACTCTTGTCAAGGAGCATTTTATTTGACTTTGGAGAACTTCATAAAGTCTCTTCGAGAACTATGTCTCCTTGCTTGACTAATTGCATGACCCTTTCTTTGAAGATAAAACAATCTTCAATTGAGTGGCCCACTAAGCGGTGGTACTTGCAATATTTTGGATAGTCAATGCGTCCAGCTTCTTCCGGCCGTTTCATCTTAGGCAACTCAATGAGCTTCGCATCCATCAAGTCATCGAATATCCCCGAGACGTCAGAGTCTAAGAAAGGATATTGCTTTTAGCGTAGCTCTTTCAGAGTCAACCCGTTTTGCCTCCTATCGCGAGGAAAGTCCGTTATGTATTCCTTACTTGAAGGCTTAACATATATCATGTCGTGATGCTTTTGACTTGGTGGTTCTTCAACTCCACTTGCGGTCATACTTAACTCCATGTCATGAGCTCTTGTAGCTAGCTCTTCGAAAGTCTTTGGTTGAATTCCTTGAAGAATGTATCGGAGACCCCACTGCATGTCTTGGATGCACATCTCGATTGCAGAAGTTTCAGATAGTCGGTCCTTGCAATTCAGACTCAAGTTCCTCCATCGATTGATATAGTCGATCACGAGCTCATCTTTCTTTTGGCTGGTGTTGGTTAGCTCGATCATGCTAACAGTTCTCCTTGTGCTATAGAAGCGGTTTAGGAACTCATGCTCCATTTAATCCCAACTGTCGATGAAGTTGGTCCCCAAGTCGATGTACCAGTCGAATGCATTTCCCTTTAAGGAGCGGACAAATTGCTTGACCAGATGATCTCCATAGGTTCCGGCGTTGTTGCAAGTTTCGATAAAGTGAGCTACATGTTGCTTTGGGTTCCCTTTGCCGTCAAACTGTTGAAACTTAGGAGGTTGGTAGCCGGTTGGCATTCGCAAGCTATCGATCCTCTTTGTGTAAGGCTTGGTGTAGCTGAAGGTTGATTTGGAGGTGTCATCAATCTTTTCTTTCACCGTCTCCAAGATGAGCTCCTTGAGCTGGTCGAGTTGGATCCCTCCATTCGATGAGATCTATAGTTCTTTGGCAGTTGCCTCAGTTTCACTGAGTTGGCGTTTAGTTGAGGTCTCCTCGTCACCGTGCTCCTCAACTTGCTTCCCTTTGACGTGGCTTGCTGATTAGGCGTGAAATTGTTATGTTTTGGTGCCCAATTTACTCATGTTTTGAGTGTTTTCGATTAGTGCTTGGAGTCAAATGAGTATCATTTTTATAAAATTATTAATTTGTCTCTTTGGTGCTCATAGGTGAATAGAGGACGAAAAGAGGAGTTCGTAGGACTTTGAATCGACTCAAACGGATGCCCGGATGAGAAGATATTGAAGAAATACGATTGGTATTAGTGCGGACGAGGAAAAGTATCATTTGGAAGAATTAGAGATCACTCGAGCGCATTGCTCGAGCGCCTTACTCGAGCGCGCAAACGTACAGAACAATTCTTGCGCTCGAGCGCCACCGCTCGAGCGAATCACTCGAGCGCCCAAAAACATACAGAGAAGATTCAGCGCTCGAGCAGCTCGAGCGCGACCGCTCGAGCGAATGCGTCATTCGAGCTACACTGCTCGAGCGGGACCGCTCGAGCGTTTTGCTCGAGCGCCCATATACTTTTGCCTCCGGATGCGTATTTTCGGCCCATTAACTCCCGTTTCGACCCGGTGCCTATATATACCTCTTCCAAACACGTTTTGAAAAATCCCCAACTTTTAGAAATAATTTTAGACTTAGTTTTGGAGAGGAAGGAGACGAGCAAGCTTTATTTTACGTTTTGTTGAGGTTTTGCATTCGAATTCTTAGTTTCTTTTCATTAGTTCGTTACTTTAAACGCTTTTAATTTCGTTTTGGTTAATTCAATTTCAGTTCTTCGTATTTATTTTCTTTTTAAACCCTAGTTCATGTTTCTTAGTTTCTTCGTTCAATTCATCATGTTTATGTTCGTTGTTTATTTTATTGCTTTTATTTTTGTTATAACCATGTCCGGCTAAAACCCTTGCGTGCTTAGGTTAGGATGAACTCGTAGAAGTAGGATGTGGGTACGTAATTAGGGTAATTCGTGACGTTAGTTTTAATTCTCTTAGTTAATGAATTCTTATAATTAATCTGAACTTTACCTTTAAATTTAGTACGAAAGTGTTAGAGAGAGGACGACCGCATCACTCAATAACAATTAGTAGTCTTAACGAGAGGGTTAGGAAAGGTTAATTCATCTACCGGTTTAGCGAAGGAGGACGACCGCATCACCTTAGTTAAATTAGGGTCTCATTAATTGAGCACAGTTCATTAACTTGTTAGTGGATTAGTGAAGTCGATTGCTAGGATAAAGTATTAGGGTGAGAAATCTTGAGCTTTCATTCTACGATCTTTTACTTAGGTTAATTCTTGTTTGTCATGGTTACTTTGATTATGTACCTGCTCCGTTAGTATACGTAGGGATTCCTAACCTGAGCATCACCATCTCTTATTAGAAAATAACCCGTAGTTAATTCGTTCTTACGTTCTTTAGTTTAATTAGTCTATTTTAGTCTTTTAATTAATTTTTCCAAAAACCCAAAAACAACACACTCATATTAACTACGACGCGTAGATCTTCAGGGATCTATTCGCATACATACCATCCCTTGGGTTCGATAATACTCGGTCCCTATATTTGCCCATACTACAGTGAACCCGTTCTCTTGCGGGGTAGCTACTAGTAGAAGCTAGTGTAGTCGCTTCAAGTCAATGGCGCCGTTGCCGGGGATGGCGTTGTATGTTTGAATAGGACTTGTCGATAGCTTAGTAGTTAGTAGTGGGTGCTTATTTTCTATTTTTTATTTTTTTTTATTTTTTATTGTTCTTTTTAGTATTCGGCAGTTGTGTTTTGATCCTTCTGCTAGTGTGTCAGGTTTATGAGAACACGCTCACAAGGGAATACGAGCGAAGAGAGATTACCTGCAGATCCTGAGACAATAGCCAGAAGGAACCGAGCCTTCTTGAGAAGAATGGCTACTGCCGCGGGAAACAAAGACAAAATTTCTGATGAACTTGGGGAGTTAGACAAGATAGCTGCAGAGTATACTGCTCTTGTGGAACGGGCAGAGGGTGCCAATGGAAATAGCAGTAATCAGCAGATACCCATAGGGGGAACTGAGAGCCCACACCCGAACCCACAAGACACAATCAACTCTGCACAAACACAACCCCAAAACCAGAACCAAAACCTTGCTTACCCACAAAACCCAAATAACCCTTTCCACAACCCAGCATACCAACATTACCCATATCCACCTTATCCTTACCCACCATACCCATACCATCCACCACCAGTCTACAACCAACCACCTGTTTACCAACCACCACCCCAACAAGTACCCGTACCAGCTGCTAATCCTCAATACGTTCCTCAGAACGTAGATCATAATATGGCGATTCGAGGGAGGTTTGCAGCGCAGCCACAGCGGTACTATGATGGAGTGGCTTTGCCTCCTGTTGAGGCGAACAACTTCTCGATATCACCGGGGATTTTAAAGCTGCTGACCGAGAATCAGTTCAAAGGGGTGATCGGGAAGGAGAATCCTCATACACACTTGAGGAGCTTTCTCATGATAGCCTCAACATTCAATTACAATGGCATGTCTGAAGATGCCAAGAGGCTTAGGCTGTTCCCATTCTCACTGACGGGAATAGCTAAGGAGTGGTACGATAATACGCTCCCGCGGGGAGGTATTACCACGTGGGCAGAGCTCGAGCGTCTGTTCCTCGAGCGATTCTACCCTCCATCTAGGACGATCAAGGCTAGAATTGAGATCTCGTCCTTTCGCCAGAAGTCTGGAGAGGATCTACGCCAAGCGTGGGAGAGATACTCAAACATGCTTATAGAGTGCCCGCAGCACGGGTACAATGAGGGGGATATTATGGCGTTCTTCTATAGTGGTGCCAGCAAGGATGGTCAAGCCCATTTAGACGCCTGTGCGGGTGGAGCATTCCTCAATCAAGGCATAGAGAGGTGTAGAGAGATCGTTGACAACATTGTCACGAATGCCGGTGCGTGGAGTGGAGATGCAGATTTGCAAAGAGTGCATCAGGTGGAAGAGGGAGAAGGAACGAGAAGGCTGCTGATGGCCATGATGGAAAAGATCAACAACCTCGAGTTGGGGAAGAATTTGGGTGGAGAGCATGCAGTGGAGAATGAGAGAGTAGACCAACCAAGTGGACAGCAAGAGGTAGCCAATTACATGGGAGGTCCATATTACAATCAGAATGGCTACCAAGGTGGTAATCAGTATGGAAGGCCTTCTTATGGCCAACCATTTGTGCCTCCAGGCCCTCAGCCACTTCAAAATCAATGGAGGAACACACAAGGAGTTCAAGGAAGCCAGCAGCCTCCTCAAAACACATGGAGGAGGAATGATAATTTTTCTTATGCTAACCCAAAAGCTGGTGTTACTGTTCCTGCAGGTGTTGATCCGGGATCTAAACCTCCTGGTGGAGAAGGCGGTGCATCAACCGAGGAGATGTTGAGAGCTATCCTTCAGAAGGTGGAGGAAGGGAGCAAGCGGTTGTCATCCTTGGAATACGATGTGAAGGAGTTGCATAAGAAGGGTGATCAACGAGATCAAGAGCTCCAGAAGATGAATGTTGAGTGGACTAGAACTCAACAAGAGAATAATCGAAGGTTCACTTCGTTAGAGCTCCAGATGAGCCAAATTGCAAAATCAGTGAATAGAATACCGGAAGGGAATCCGAAAGAGCAGTGCAAGGCGATCCAGCTAAGAAGTGGAACCAACTACGAAGGTCCTCAGATGCCTGCTGATTCTGAGACGCCCCAAGAAGAGACTGAGCCTAAAGGAGATGAAGTTGAGAAGGGGATTGAAAGTAAAGGGATTGAGAAGCATAAAGATGTGGATGAGTCCCAGAAGGGCAAAGGCAGTGAGGAGGTTGAGAGAGTTCCTAAGTGGAAAAAGGCAAAGGAAGCAAGGGAGAAAGTGAAAGAAACAGAAAGAGATGAGTGGGGGGTACCCAAATCTGTGATACCCGTCCCGTATCCACAACGCTTCATGAAAAAGAAGCTTGATGAGAAATTCGCTAAGTTCCTTGATGTTTTTAAACAATTGCATATTAATATTCCTTTTTATGATGCTTTGGAACAGATGCCGCACTATGCGAAGTTTCTGAAGGACTTGATCGCGAAAAGACGGCGAGTGGATGAGCCGAAGTTGGTGCAGCTGAACCACGAGGTGAGTGCATTAGTGCACAAGGCGCTGCCACCGAAGCTGAAGGATCCCGGGAGCTTCACGATCTTATGTGACATTGGGAACGGGATCAAGAAGGGAGCGTTGTGCGACCTTGGAGCGAGCATCAATCTCATGCCGTTGTCACTTTTCAAGAAGTTGGAAGGTGGTGAACTTCAACCCACAATGATGACGCTTCAACTTGCCGATCGGTCTATTACTCGACCTCAAGGTGTTGTTGAAGACGTTCTAGTGAGAGTTGGAGAACACATTTTTCCAGCCGACTTTGTAGTGCTAGAGATGGAGGAAGATGAGCACGTACCCCTGATCTTGAGAAGACCGTTCTTAGCTACGGCGGGGATGGTGCTAGACGTGGCGAATGGGAAGATCACGTTGAAGGTTGATGATCAAGAAGTGAAGATCTCCCTATATGAAGCCATGAAGCACCCGAAGGAGGATGAGAGCTTGTATTGCATGGATGCCATTGATCCTCGTGTTGAAGACACACATCCTCTCCCGAATTCCTCTCATACTCATGATTTTGTTAGTCCTTCACTCAATAATTTAACCCATGAGCGTTATGATCTTGATTATTTTGATAGGGATGAAGTGAAGAAGTTGAAGGATGAAGAGGTGAAGAAAGTGGACGTGGTCCAGCTAGAAGGAAAAGGAGGAGTTAAGAAGAAAAAGTCCAAACTCAAGAACTTGTTTAGTAAGACTCCTCCAGATAGAGGCAAGAAGGAGTTGAGACCCATAACACTTGGGGATGAGAAGAAAGGAAAGGAACTCATGATGGTGGGGCATCAAGGAAAGGAGTTCAAACACCACTCTTATGAGAGTAAGGGAGGTAAATTTGAGTATGATGTCCCATAAGCTCCTTTGAGCACGGTCCGGCATGAGGACCTTAAAAATAGCGCTGAATGGGAGGCAACCCATTTTTATTTGCTTTCATTTATTTTTAGTGTCTTTTTATATTATTAGGGTGTTTAGAGTCGTATGTCTAACCTCGTACTTGAGAGTTTTATTTTGTAGGCTTGTCTCTAAAGGAGTAAAGGTATCATGGAGTTATTTAGATTGAAGGAACCAACTTGAGACAAGGGAGTGTGCAAAGCTATTGAGAGAAACTGAATTGTTCGGTTGAGGTAACCCACAACCCCAAACTTAGACCTCTAGCAAGGTCGAAGTTTGGGGGGGTGGAGTTTTTTTTATGATTACATTGCACATGCATGCACGCCCTTATCTTTGAGTTGAGTTTGACTGATAATTGGTGCCTTGAGATGCTCCTTGGGCTATTATTAATTTGTTTTGTTACTCAATATTTTATGCCTATCAATCACCTTATGCTTGTTGATTGCTATCTTTGAGTATGATTTGATGAGTAGGGTGAATTGTGAGGCTGAGTTAGGAGTTTTCTTGTGTGAGTGTTTGAGTTAGAGTTGATTTGAGAAAGAACTTGTATGCTTGTAAATTTTTCTTTTGAGTACTTGTGTGATGAGAGTGAGAATTCACTAGGACTAGCATGGATGTGAAAGCCGTGAGCTTTTGAGCCTTACGAGATTTAAATGCATGATTTAATCTCTTCGTTTGTGAGTGGATCGTCACCTTAGAGGATGCTAGAACTTGCATGTGCTCTTGCTTCTTGATTGTGTCTAGTTTGATATGCCGAATGTGATCTTAGGCCATCTTTGATTTAATTGAGTCACTTAGCCAAAAATTCCCTTACCAATGACATTGATCCCTTGTTAGCCCCTTTGAGCCTAGAGCCTATTTTATTTGCTAACACATATGAACACTATTCCAATTCCTAAGCCTTTTTGTCCAATTTGAGTGGAGAATAGGAAAGTGTGAATGTGAAGGGAGTGAATTGAGTTGAAAAAGGAAAAGGTTGTTTGTTGAGTGAATATGAGAAGAAGGGTGTGAATGAGATTTGAGTTGTGGGAAAGAAAACAAAAAAATTGAGAATGAGCAAAAGAAAAAAAATGAGCTCATGTGTTTGTGCTAAAAAAAAAGAGAGAAAAAAAAAAGTGATTGAAAAAAAAGTGAAAGAGTGAGAAAGAAAAAAATTGAAGTGTTGAGAGTAGTGGAATTAAAGTGTATTGATTGCAAATGTTGAAGTGATTCTGCTCCTAATCTCAAAGTGCCAAAGTTGATTTTTCTATTCTCCATTCACTTGAGTCACTTACCCCATATTGTTATCCCACCGGTCCAAAGAGCCTACATTACAACCTTTTGAAAGTCCTTTTTTATTCGGCATTGATTTCTAGAGTATGGTCGAAGTTGAGAGCATTTACAAGCTTATGGCTGCCAATATGTGTGATTGATTGATTGAGTGAATCCCTTAAACATTGTTATACACTTGTGAGGGAGTGAAACACACCGTTGAGTGCACGTCCATGCTTGATCTTGGTGTTTCTTGTTATTGTTGCATGAGTACGATAAAAGAAATTGAGTGAGTATACGGGTGATTGATCTTTGAAGCTCGAGTTCAATTACTTGCATGATTTGATTCTTGATTCATTCCTAACAATTTCACTTGACTTATTATTTCGTTGCTTGAGGACAAGCAACATGGTAAGTTTGGGGGGGTTGATTAGGCGTGAAATTGTTATGTTTTGGTGCCCAATTTACTCATGTTTTGAGTGTTTTCGATTAGTGCTTGGAGTCAAATGAGTATCATTTTTATAAAATTATTAATTTGTCTCTTTGGTGCTCATAGGTGAATAGAGGACGAAAAGAGGAGTTCGTAGGACTTTGAATCGACTCAAACGGATGCCCGGATGAGAAGATATTGAAGAAATACGATTGGTATTAGTGCGGACGAGGAAAAGTATCATTTGGAAGAATTAGAGATCACTCGAGCGCATTGCTCAAGCGCCTTACTCGAGCGCGCAAACGTACAGAACAATTCTTGCGCTCGAGCGCCACCGCTCGAGCGAATCACTCGAGCGCCCAAAAACATACAGAGAAGATTCAGCGCTCGAGCAGCTCGAGCGCGACCGCTCGAGCGAATGCGTCATTCGAGCTACACTGCTCGAGCGCCCATATACTTTTGCCTCCGGATGCGTATTTTCGGCCCATTAACTCCCGTTTCGACCCGGTGCCTATATATACCTCTTCCAAACACGTTTTGAAAAATCCCCAACTTTTAGAAATAATTTTAGACTTAGTTTTGGAGAGGAAGGAGACGAGCAAGCTTTATTTTACGTTTTGTTGAGGTTTTGCATTCGAATTCTTAGTTTCTTTTCATTAGTTCGTTACTTTAAACGCTTTTAATTTCGTTTTGGTTAATTCAATTTCAGTTCTTCGTATTTATTTTCTTTTTAAACCCTAGTTCATGTTTCTTAGTTTCTTCGTTCAATTCATCATGTTTATGTTCGTTGTTTATTTTATTGCTTTTATTTTTGTTATAACCATGTCCGGCTAAAACCCTTGCGTGCTTAGGTTAGGATGAACTCGTAGAAGTAGGATGTGGGTACGTAATTAGGGTAATTCGTGACGTTAGTTTTAATTCTCTTAGTTAATGAATTCTTATAATTAATCTGAACTTTACCTTTAAATTTAGTACGAAAGTGTTAGAGAGAGGACGACCGCATCACTCAATAACAATTAGTAGTCTTAACGAGAGGGTTAGGAAAGGTTAATTCATCTACCGGTTTAGCGAAGGAGGACGACCGCATCACCTTAGTTAAATTAGGGTCTCATTAATTGAGCACAGTTCATTAACTTGTTAGTGGATTAGTGAAGTCGATTGCTAGGATAAAGTATTAGGGTGAGAAATCTTGAGCTTTCATTCTACGATCTTTTACTTAGGTTAATTCTTGTTTGTCACGGTTACTTTGATTATGTACCTGCTCCGTTAGTATACGTAGGGATTCCTAACCTGAGCATCACCATCTCTTATTAGAAAACAACCCGTAGTTAATTCGTTCTTACGTTCTTTAGTTTAATTAGTCTATTTTAGTCTTTTAATTAATTTTTCCAAAAACCCAAAAACAACACACTCATATTAACTACGACGCGTAGATCTTCAGGGATCTATTCGCATACATACCATCCCTTGGGTTCGATAATACTTGGTCCCTATATTTGCCCATACTACAGTGAACCCGTTCTCTTGCGGGGTAGCTACTAGTAGAAGCTTGTGTAGTCGCTTCAAGTCACTTGCACCGTCGCCATCCACCTTATTCATCAAATTAGCTATCTGGATATCCTGAATTTTCACGTGCTCCGTAAGCCCCGCAATGGCCTTGATCAGACTGTCAAGCTTTTCATCAATAGTTGAGGCATCCATCATCATGGCTGGCGCTATGCTTGAGTCTGAAGATGAGCCCGATGATGAGTGTGGGGTAGAGCATGCAGAGTTGACTTCCTCATCTTCGCCGATATTGGGAGGCTTGTTCATAACTATCCCGGATGAGGGGTTTCCTTCTGAAGAGGCATGTGCCGATGACTTCTTCGATGATAACGTTGGCGTTAGGAGTCGTTGAGGGTTTGGTCCTTAGCAAAATAATCTTGCGTGGAGGAGTTATTCTGACGATCCTAAGCTTGCTTGATGAGAGAAGAGATGAGAGGTAGAGTTGGTCCCACTGGGCGTGCCAAATTTGTAACTGCAAATTTCGAATTTATTAAATATAATAAACACGAAAAAAATTACAATTTATATTTATTCGGATTAAACCGAAAGACTTGTGTGCGGGTTGACTAACTCTAGATTTGATCCTCTGGTTCTTCTCTTCGGTGTTGACCTTGACTTGGATGTTTTTCGGGAGAAATCCTTGCCTTGATCTTCGTTTGAGGTTGATCTTTGAATTTATAACGTTAATCCAAGGGCGAAACGCCTTATTTTGGATTACACGTTATTTTTGGAATTTGGGGGATGAACGCCTTCGAAGGCGGGATGAACGCCGTTAAATTTGGTGAAGAACGTCCCTTGAATCTTTGAGGAGAAACGACGGATCGGAGAGGTGCCGGACCTTTATCTCGGATCGGAGGCCGTTTATGGTAGGCTTGTGCGAAGAACGCCTTTGAAGATTCTTCAAATCTTCAAGGAGAAACGCCGGATCGGAGGGGTGCTGGACCTTGATCTCGGATCGGAGGCTGTTTATGGTAGACTTACGTGAAGAACGCCTTGAAGCTGCGAAGAACGCCTTTGAATCTTCCAGGAGAAACGCCGGATCGGAGGGGTGCTGGACCTTGATCTCGGATCGGAGGCCGTTTCTGATCGCTTCCCACGAAGAACGCTTTGAATTTGACGAAGAACGCTTTGAATCTTCAAAAGCTCTTGAACTTCTGAATTCCTTGTGCTTCTGTCTGTCTGAATGTGTGTGTCTGTCTGGATGTGTGTGTCAAATGAATGAATGAAGGACCTTATTTATTGGGTGAGGAGATGAAAGCATTCCTCATTCATGGTGCCACGTGGTGCTTTATGATTGACCGATGCCGATTTGATAGGCTTTTATAGGCCAATTTCCAGATTTAGTTGATTCTCATTAATTTCTTTCCCTTTTCATGCAAGATACGATTTGATTTTTTCTTGGGCACTAAGTCAACCGTATTAATTACTGCAAACTCGTATTTTTTGCAAGTTTGTACATGTATATTAAATATCAATAAATTTAATTATTTAATTTGAGAATTAATTTATTTAAATTCCCAAAATAAAATAATAAATTTATTTTGATATTAATATTTATTGGTACACGTGTCATCATTTAATTGGGTGCAAAATTAATTTGCTTACAATCATATTTAAAAAATCATATTCCATATATTTTGTAAATAATTATTTTTCAATATTTATAATAAATATATTTTAAAGATACATACCAAATATTTAATACTCAATATAATAATAATTTTGGCGGAAAAATTCAATTGTTTCCAAATATAGGCCGGTTAGTGTTATTATATATATATATATATAGATATCATTATTCATGAATCTGTATCATATGTAATTTATTGAGTCAACTACTTAATTTTTATTAGAGTCCCACTATTCAAACTCAAAAATCCTCTATACTCACCCCATTTACTAAACATACCCAAATAAAATTAAAAAATTAACATGTATTACTAAACATACCCCATTTTATTCCTATAATATCCATACCTTATCAAATTAAAAAATAACACTTTCCTATTTAATATTTTCATAATTGTCTATCTCCTAAAAAAAAAAACAATTCATTTTTATTCTTTAATTTTTAATTGAACTTTGGAAAAAAAATCATAAAAAATTAAATATATTTTGAAAATATTATAAAAATATCAACCAAATTTTCAAAAATATATAAATTACAAAAATTAATTAATAAAATAAAATTCTTAAAAAATATTTAAAAAATAAATAAAATTATAAAAAATATGTTAAATTAATTAAAAATATAAATCTGTAAATAAAAAAAGTAGATAAATTTGTAAATAATTAAAAAAAATCAAATAATTAAATCTTCAAAAAAATCAAATAAAATATTTCAAAAGAAAAAGGTTAAAGCCAAATAAAATTAGAAAAATATTTTATAAAAGTCAATTCAATCATCGTAAATAAGTAACTTAAAAATTAATTAATTTTTTATTTAGTTTGAAGTTTTTTTTTTTAATTTAGTTAGTTTTCTAAATAATTTAAAGCGGATTTTATTTTTGATTGAATTATTTGGAAGATATATTAATATTTTTTTTTTAAAATTAACTTTTCAAATTTTAAAGATTTTTTAATTGAATTTCTAAATTTCATATAATTTTATTAATTATTTAAATATTTATTCAATTTTTTGTAAATATTTTTCAGATTTAATAATAATTTTTTAGATTTTTTATATATTTAAAAGAAAATAAAAAAATTGATCAATTTTAATTTAATGTACTAATTTTAAAATAAAATAATTTAAAAAACTAAAGTCAAAGTCAACAAAATTTAGAAGGTAATTTATCTATATTTACATAAGGATTACTTAGTCATTTTATATATGACTATTTTTGTTTTTAAAATTATAAGGTATGTTTAGAAGATTTTAGAGTTTGAGTAGTGTGACTCTTTTTATTATTGTATTCAAAATATATACTAATATTACAATTCCACATCATCATTATCATACATTACACTCTCTAAATATTTAACATCTAAATTATCATATAATTTCAATTTCTCAATTAATTGACATATTATTTAAATTCACCACAAACTTACGTATAAGCAAAGAGAATAGGGGTGGAAATAGGTCGAGCCGAGCTAGGCTTCTTGTTGGACGGTCTGAGCCTGCTATTTAATATTTGGGTCTAAGCTTGGCTTGTTATCTGTCATAGGCTTTTTTTTCAGAGCTTTGGCCTGGCCTTTTTAATAAATAGGCCTGGCCTGAAAGCCTTTTGGGGGCCTTTTTAATCATGTTTACAAAATTATATTCAATAATTATATTATTATTAAATCATAACAATTAACTTTTTAAATCTTAAAATGAAGATTAAAAATAATTTACCAAAGGATTATCAAATAACAGCAAAATAAAAAATTCAAATAATATTTAGCAATATTTTTCATATATATATATTAAATATTTATTATATTATATTGTATTATTATATATTACATTATATTATATATATATTATATATTAGTATAGTAAAATAGGCCGGCCTGTTGGGCTTAAAAGGCTTACAGAAAAGCTCAAGCCTGGTCTATTTAAATAAATAGGCTTTTAAAAAAGCCTGAGCCTGACTCATTTGTTAAACGAGCCGAGCCGAGCTAGGCTTTAGGTAGGCCGAGCCGTAGGCCCCTGTCGGATAGTCTGGCCTATTCCCACCCCTAAAAGAGAACGATAGGAGGGATTGTAACAAATTTAAAAGCGAAGGGCACGTAAAGGAAATCTTTATTAAGAAAGAAAGAAAAAATCCCACAACCCGGGACTAGGATTAACACAATCAAGGGATCTCTATTTTTTAATCTCTTTTACACATGAAAATAACTCAGTCAATCAAGAATTCCATGGTTTAATTAAACTATTGTCAGCCACAATTATATAGCTACTTATGTTGAGTAATATTTGTGTGAAATTGTTGTGAACTTTATCCCAATTTTTACTATTTACTCATTTAGAATTTCTTTAGTAGGATTAATGAAGTGCGCGCAGATCGATTCATACTAATTTTTGTCGTATTTTTAAAGAAAAGAAGGTGTAAGCCTTTTCCTTTTATTTAAAGAAAGGGTTAATTACTAAACACATGGGTCCTTAAGATCAACAGGTACCTCATTAGTCATTACCAACAACTCAGTCAAATCACAATACATATTTTCCAAAAGGAAGGCCTGGGAATAATTATACCTCTGTTTTTACTTTATTCCTAAGCTACCTATTTTTTATATTTTTTTTATTCAAAAGGAAGTGACGTTGGCTATAGATAACCTAACAGTTTGTCACACATAATTTTAAATAATCACAACATAATAATAACGTTCAAATATTTAATCAGTTCCACTAAAAAAAAATTCATACAGGACTTGTTAATATATATAAAGTACTTCGTCCGACAAAATAATTTTTCTTTTATGTGACCAAAAGTAATATTTTATTTTATTTTATTCTTTTATCTTATTATTTTATGCTGGAAGAAATTATATTTTTTTATTATATTTCGTAAAGTAACTTTTTAAATCTGAAGTATTATTTTATGCAAATACTTTTGTATGTGTATCATTTGCATCTAGTAATTTAAGTATATTAATAAATAATATCAATATTTTTATTAAAATGCAGTATTAATTGTTTTTACTTGGTAATATTAATTATTTTTATTAAAATATATTGATTGTGCACTAGTTTCACGGTGTATCCTAGTATTACTTACTCTTGTTTTACAGTTCAGAGTAAGTTTCATATGAAAATAATTAATGATAAATTTATCATAAAACAGTTTTATAGTATCATTAATCTCATCAAAAGTATCATTAATCTCATCAGGAGTATCAATAGTGTGGGTTCAATATTTTTTACCACAATTACAATATAATATCATTAGCTCAAATTAATAATATTTTTGTTGAGATTAATAATACTTTAAAATAGTTTTATGATAACTTTATTATAAACTATTTTCATATAATATTTTGTCTTAAATATTTGTGTAATTTTTTCTGAACCGTTATTGTTGAATTCTATAATTAATTAGGAAAAAGTACGTAACCTTCCCTCAATATCGGATTAGAATATCGTAGTACAATTTTTTTTTTACACTTCACATATTAATTAATTAATTATTATAACCATCACTATCATCTCATTATTTTCACTTTATTATCTTATATAAGTATCATTCATTCAAGTCGTGTACCATTACATAATCCCAAATTCTTATAGCTAAAAATCATGTTTTCATGCTTATCCTTTGACTGTAGCCCACCTCATAGAGTATATACTGTCCATGCAAATTGTATTTGATCTTCTTGAAATCTCGTTTAACATAAAAAATATATCAATACGTTTATTTTTCTGATAAATTTAAGTATACTGTGAATTATTATTTCATCGTAAATTCTGTTTGTATATTTTATTTATTTTTTAAAAGTCTTAATTTTATTATAAGATACTATTGTATTAATTTAATAGTAATGGTATATAATGAAAATAATTAATATCGTTTCAATAATACTGATTCATAATTTAATTTATTTTTAATACGTGGGGGAATCTCATTGGACGTTCTGGAAATTCACTTAGATATGTACTCGAGCATTGCCAAGTAAGTCAAATGGGTTTGGCAACATTCTTTAGAAAATTGAATAAAAAATTCATTAAATTAGTAATATGTATATATAAAAAAAGGATATGATACACCTATATTAAATTAAAGGCAAGAAAGGCATTTGACAACAACAATAATTAAGCAAGAAACAATAATGTCACAGTCCTAATGTTATCACATGCCACTACTATACTCATGATCTATCTATCTATCTATCCCTTGTGATCACTTGCTTTGCTTTCCATGATCACGACATAAAAACCAATATTTTATTCCTCCTTTCCATTTGTTACTCTTTAATTTCTTATATATATGGTACTGGTACTGGTAGTATAATAAATAATATTGGAGGATCATGGAGAGCTCTTACGATGAAGAGTGTGATTATCTGTTCAAGGCGGTTTTAATAGGCGACTCGGCCGTCGGAAAATCGAATTTGCTGTCGAGGTTTGCTCGAGACGAGTTCTGTTTGGAGTCGAAGCCTACCATCGGAGTCGAATTCGCTTATCGGAATATTAGGGTGGGTGATAAGCTCATCAAGGCTCAGATATGGGATACTGCCGGCCAAGAAAGGTGTGTCTCAAACTCTAGTCTACTTGCACAACAAATTAAAGTTGATCAAAAGGATGTTTATATGAGTTTTATTGTTGAATATGTATACACTCAAATTGGTTCACACATGTCTTCACCTATTACTTTGTTTTTAATAAATAACTAATATTTTTCAATGAAAACAACTAATAACCTTTATTAATTCATGTATGAACAATTTTCGCTCTAAGTTTTTATTATTAAAACCAATGAATTAACCAAACCGTTATCCGGCCTGGTTGTCAACCTCTTTTTTGAAAAAAGAAAATAGATTTTTTTATTTTTCAAAGTAAGGGCAAAAAAATTTTGCCCAGTGGGGAAGCATATATATATATACACACACACATATTGTTGAAAATGCAAATTGGGTTGATGAATAACTTGATAAGATGATATATTAATATGTTTTGTTTAATTTGAATCTATCACACTTGCTTTTTAACATTAAGATTTAGACGAAATATAAAGTGAAAAGGTTCATACATGATCGACTAATTATTTTCACTAAAGAGTATTAATTATTTTTATTGAAGGATATTAGTTGCTTTCATTGAAATGTATTAGTTAATTACTGAAACAAACTAAATATTTTTAGTGAAAACAACTAATATTCAGTAATAACAACTAATACTATTTTGAAAAAGCAACTAATACCTTTATTAATTTATGTATGAATCAATCTATACATACTCTAAGATGTATCTATGTTAATTGCTTAGTTTTATGTGTTTCTGCCGCATAAAGAGATTAGGAGGCGCATGGTTAGCAACTCTTCAATAGTAATAGGAATGAAAATTATTTTTCATCTATGCCCCCATAATAAAAATTATATGTTGGGGAAAGAATTGTTACAATTGTAACTCCATTGCTAGTGGCATGCCCCGATTTTGGAATAGAAATAGAAAATAAATGGTTGTTGATGGAGGAATGGGGGATTGATTGAGGAGAATGATTGTAGGAAAAGAATTGGGTAACCAAAATGGAGTAGTGATTACCTTATTTAGGAGAGGGGGTAGTGAATTTGTTCTCATTAACCATCATAAATACACTAATTTTCAATTTCATTCCCATTACCATTGAAGGGTGGCTAACCAAGCGTCCCCTTAGTCTTTCATATTTATGTTTTCCTTATAAATTAATCGATTTAAATTTATGGTTGTTTTTATAAAAAAAAAAAAAAAGAGCTAATTTGGTTGTTTTGAATATGGGCAAAATGTGGTTTTTGTTCTTCTGTTAGTTAATCTGCTTAGTAGTATTTCTTTATATGTAGGATCCATGTACAGCCACATCTTTTCATGGATTAATTTAATGCGAATAATACCGAAATTGCAGAAACGGAATTAATTGCATTTTCGTGCCTGTTTGGCTGTGGTTAATTTTCTGCTATATCCCTTAATTAATTAAATTACAATTATGACAGTGAGATGTAGTAGTTGGATTCCTTTGTTAAAGTCATGATTAGGAAAATAAAGAAAGAGTAGACACATATAATGATTAGGCCGAGCATGATATTTAATAAAATATTTACATATCACAAAAGATTAGGTGACATAATTTCACGGGTCACATTTTGTGTGATGATGATCGATGATCATTATCCTACCTATTAAAATGGAAATGTGTTGAATAAGTTATGATCAATTAAAATTTAACTAATTAAGTGTATGAGACGGTCTTGTAAAAAAATCACATGATGAACCCAATGTCTACCAATGGAAGTATAAGAATTTAGTCGCCCAATCCCCAAAATTTAGTCATGTGGTAAAAAGTAAAAATATTGTGTCACATCATTTATAAAATAAATTATTTTTAAAATATTATGTGTTTATATAAAAGTGTAAACAAAGTTTATTATTTTCGTTTTAGACAATATGACAGTATTTTGGTGTATAACCCCTAATAAGACAACATGATCATTTTAGGCAACATGACCATTTTTCGGGGCATAAATAATAATTTAAATAGGGTTAATATCTATTTGCTACCTGTACTATGAGTCGTTTATCAATTTACAACCTATACTATATTTTTTATCAATTTGTAATCTACACTATATAAAAATAGTCGATTACCTGAACTACTTTTTGAGTTCTTTACCGGCAATATGTGCAAAACCCACCTATGTGTAAGGGTAGATTTGTCTTTTTATAATTTTTTAAGACATGGATGTTTTCCTTAAACAAAAACAATAAAAAAAATCGCTAAGTTATCATTTTTAAAGAAAAATAAACACGATAAAGGAAATGTAAATCCCTAATTTCTCAACTCCTTGTTGCTGTTGTAGGAGGGATCGACACGATGTATATGGATATATAATTTATTATATGTATACAAGGATGTACAACTAACTACACACATATTATACCTGCAACTATACAAATGAACGCACCAAATTAAACAACATATATGTGCATTTGCACCCCAAGATGATATACAACAAAATATATAATTCATTGCTTCCCAAAATTTTGAAAATAAAAAAATTATACAGAGTAAAACAAACGAATTGCAGACTGTAATTCAGTCATAACATTTCAGGCGTCACAAATTTATTATTATCTCATGATCTCATCTAATTCGCAAACCATGACCATCATCCCTATGGAAGCTATAGGGATTTATATTTCCTTTGTCGGGTTTTTTGTTTTTTTGTTCTTATAGTTCAGGTTGTGATTGGCCATATTTTTATATAGTGTAGGTTGCAAATTGATAAAAAAAATTGTACAAGTTGCAAATTGAAAAATGACGCATAGTACAGGTGGCAAATTGATATTAACTCATTTAAATAAGGCAAAGTACATTTTAGGGTCCCTAAACTATTAATTTTTATTTTGAAAGGTCCTTAAATTATTTTCCTAACCACTTCCTCCCCCATCCACTCACTCAGCTCTTCCCACCTCCATCCACCTCTACCTCAACATAAAAATTAAAAAAAAATTATTATCTTATATTAAAATTTAGAAGAAATTTATTATAAATTTTTAAAGATCTTATAAATTGTATTTGTCAAACACTTTGACAAAATATTTAAAAATAAACTTATAAGATGTTTCAAATAAGCTTAGCCAAACAGACTCTTAATCATCAAAATTATACAAAACTCATGTTTGTCATCACCTAAAAGTCCAAACCTGTAAAAATATGTAGAATCATTTTAGCTCTACCATGAATGAATTTCTTCTAATCTCATAGTCTAAATTAGAGTGGAATCAAATTATTTTGTTTAATTTCCCTAATATAAGTTATTCAGATTCTGGAGAATGCGAGTTCATATTAGCGTAAGGCATTGTACTAAAGCAGGACATAACAGGTAAAGAAAGAAATAGAGATCTAGACATACATTGATAGGGGCAAAAACTTGTATGAGACCGTCTCATGGCATGAGACCACACAAATCAACACCTACTCCTTCCAAAGTGTTAATGAACCCATGTCTTAATTACACTCATTCTCATTGTCTCATGGATCTCATGCAAGACCTACTCTTAACACATTTGAGAAATTATTTATATAGGGATTTAGTTGGAATAAATTTGAAATTACATGAAACTAACTATTTCAGAAAATTGGGAGTGTTTGTAAATAAAAGCATAAAAGGTCAGAGGCACAAATATGCTCTTTTAATATAAGTAGAATTTCCTTTTCATGTAAGCAAATTGAAAATTTATCTTTTCCTAATTCGCGTGAAATATATTTAATTTCCTTTTCAGGTAAACAAATGAAAAAATAAAAAAATTCTAATTCGTGTGAAACATCTTTAAAAGTGAGTTAAATGAATTAGAATGGAATATATATATATATATATATATATATATATATTGATGTAGTAGTTATTGTTCCCTCTTAATCATATATAGGTACATCGATCATATCTATTTAATGTTGACATGCATATTGTGATTCAGATTCCGTGCAATTACAAGTTCATATTATCGGGGAGCTCTAGGGGCTCTACTAGTGTACGACATAACAAGGAGATCGTCGTTTGAAAGTTTGAAAAAATGGTTGAAGGAGGTGAGAGAGTTTGCGAGCCCCGAGATGGTGGTGGTGCTCGTCGGAAACAAGTCGGACTTGAGCCGATCAAGGGAGGTTAATTTGGAAGACGGGCAGAGCTTAGCACAATTAGAAGACATATCTTTTATGGAAACTTCAGCTAAGGAGAATTTAAATGTTGAAGATGCATTTCTTCAAATGATCACTAAGATATATCAACTTACTTCTCACAAGACTTTAGTACCTAAGGTCAACGTACCAAACGACACTACCATTCATACCTTACAAGGGAAGAAGGAAATTATATGTATTGATCAAGTGTCGGCTACTAAACAAACTAGTCGTTGTTGTTCATAGTAACTACAAAATTGAAACATTGTTTTTTGGTTGGAAACGCTTGATTGGATGTGATTTTGCTATTTTGTATTTTCCATAATTTGGGGAGTAAATTTTGTTTCTAACAAGTAATATTGTTGCAATTATATGAGAGCTCACTTTTTATTAATACATTTTCTCCAAAAAAATGTTTGAAAAAAGAAAACAAATTTTTATAACAATTTTCAAAAAAAAAAAAAAATCTGAAAATGCATATATTTGATTTTTTATTGCATTTTGGAAAATAAAAAATTCAAAAATTGTTAAGTTTCTTGAATTTTTTTCCGAATTTTTTTGGGAGTATATTAACGAAATATGGTACTATATATAACATGACCTTTATACGAGGGCTTTAGTGTTTCTCATGTAACAAATTTGTCTTTTCTTTTTCTTTTTGGGAAGTGTGATATCAATTTGGGTGCTCCTCTGACCAATTTCAAGTTTAAAGAGTCTTTATATAGTATTGCTACGTATTTTGTTTGTTGACAATGTATTGTGTGAACAAGTTTCATCATAAAACTTGTTTGAAGTGTATTAGTTATTTTATTAAATAATATTAGTCAATTTAACTAAAAAAATTAGTTGTTTTACTAAAGTATATTAGTTATTTTACATAAGAATAGTAGCTCTTGTCAAGAAATGATATTGTGACTACTCAATTTTATTGATTAACAATATAATATATATATATATATATATATATGTATACATATATACACATATATATATATACATACATATACACACAACACTTTGAGTATTCTACAAGTAACTTTGAGTGCTCTACAAACTATTACAATTTTATCTAAAACATTACATTAGGAAATTAATACCAATAATAATCTGGAAACAATTTGTACAATCTTAACTATTATGGACGTGTATCTTCTATTGATTTCTTCAAATCTTTTTACTCGGATGACTTGGTAACAATATCTCTAAGAGGCCCTATAAGATGGAGGATCCGTATGATACTCTAATCTTTGAACAAAAGAAATTACACAAACGTGAGAGTGACGATATGAACATAGAAACATTGACAGTCAAATAAGGAGAGAGATGGAGAGAAGAAGACATGCTAAAACATACACATACACACACACACACAGAAAGAGAGAGAGAGAGAGAGAGAGAGAGAGAGAGAGAGAGAATTGCACGAGAATATCACAAAAGACAATAGGGAAGGAGGAAAGATAGACACAAAATTTGGAGTATCCACGCGAGACACAAGGTGGCTCTGTCCAAATGAACATGACAATATCGAGTGTCGATTTTAAGTCTGGGCACTTTAAGGAAAATTGTCAAAAAACGTAAGACCTCATTTGAAAATAAATATATACTTAATGTCTTATTATGTTTCAATCTAATTTGGTTGAAGTACTTAGTAATATGTGGTTGTTTGATTCTGACTGTAACAATCATGTTTCAAAAAACGATGCAGGGATTCGTTATGACACGAATCATACAAATTTTTTATTTATATGGGTAATCGAGTCAGAACTTTAGTTGAAGCCATTGGAATTTATGGTTTAATTGTAGATATCTGGCATCACTTAGATTTATTTGAAACTTTTTATGTTCCTTCTGTTTACCTAATTTAGTTTTCGTATCCAAACTTGATTTTGTTAGATATAGTTTGAAATTTAGAAATAGAAGTTTCAGTTTGTTTAAACAAAATATGCTTATCGGCTCTGGTATCCTTAATGAATGACTTTTACATATTTGAGCTTAATCATCTTTTGCTAAACTCCTTTGACCCCTTATCACAATGTTGGAACTAAACATGACTTAGTTAAGGAAAATTTTGCATGTGGCATAAACGTTTGGGGCATATCTCCAAAGAAATGATTAGTAAAGAAAAATCCTTTATAATTTGAATTTTATTGATCTTGATATTTGTGTGGATTATATTAAATGAAAGTAAACAGCACACACAAAGAAAAGAGCCACAAGAAGCACACAACTCCTTGAAATAATACATACCTATATACGTAGGTCCTTTATGTGCCTTCTTTTAAAAATGAAATATATTTCATCATTTTTATTAATTATTTTTCACGCTATGATTAACTCTATCTATTATAAGAAAATTTCAAATTTTTAAATACTTTAGAATTATTTATTGATGAGGTTGAAAGACAATTAGATAGGAAAGTTAGAATTATTATATCTAACAGAGGTGGTGATTTTTTTGGAAAATATGATGAATCAGGCAATGTCCATACCCAATTGTTAAATTCCTTGAAAAGTGTGACATTTGTGTTCAATACACTATGTTAGGTTCACCACAATAAAATGGTGTAGTAGAAAGATGTAATAGTACTTGTTGTGTGATGAATAATCAACGGTTAACAAGGTCAAGCCAGGAATGGCCAGGCGAGGTCCGCACCACCGGAAAACTAACGAGGTCGACTCGCCCTCATCCGAGTAATAGGCCTAACTTATCTCTGTTGGGAAAATAGGGGTGCCCGGAATCTATTCGGGATGAAATTTAAATACGAATTTAAGTACAATTATTACTAGCATGAATTAATCCTAATTAATTCAAATAATAATTCCAACAACTAATTATCATCATGCATGTTAAATTAATTTCACATATTAACTAGGCGGAATAAACAAGTAAATATGCGATTAACGTACCTCTTGTAGTATTGGTCTTTGGATATACGGGACAATTGTAATCTCGCTCTATCAACCCAAAGCCTTCTCAAGTATTTCCCTTTTCACCTCACTTGATCGCCGGTGGGAGACGCTTTCAAGTAATTTAATAAACTAAGGAAAAAGAAAAATATCTATGCTTCTTGATTTTTCCAACACATGGAATTATGTTCTTGGGGATGAAATAATAATCCCCTATTTATAATTAGAGGTGATCGAATTTTTAGGAATATATGGGCTTTGGAAAAAATATTTTCTTAGACTCTAAGAAATCTTGAATATATCCTATATATTCTTTTCTCCAAAATAAAATATTCCACAAAAATCTCACCCTCCTAATTAACTTGCAATTTTCGAAAATTTCAATAAAAGATCCTAAGATTTGAATCTTCTTGAATATATGAGATATACTTGTATTCCAAGAATACATATCTTCCATAATATCTTTCCAAGAAAATCAACAAAATCTTCTCTTTTCTTGATTTCTTATTTTCGAAAATATAGAGGAAAAAATCAGCATTTATATTTCTTTTTATTTTAATCACCTTATCATTATTGGGCTACTTAATGGGCTACTTGAGGGGCCTTAGGGAGAATTAAGATTGGACCTCCTAATGGACTTCTGAATTTCAATATTGAGCCT
Source organism: Ballota nigra (assembly GCA_947034835.1). Lineage (NCBI taxonomy): Eukaryota > Viridiplantae > Streptophyta > Magnoliopsida > Lamiales > Lamiaceae > Ballota > Ballota nigra. The sequence continues at coordinate 41,470,007 of OX344724.1, read as the reverse complement.
CAATATAATTCAATCCATTAATATTAATTATTATCACTAATAAATTAATATTGCACTATCCATCTTAATCCATATTACGATAATATGGGCTCCCGGTTATTATTTCCCGCGTTTAAGATTATCAAGTCCATTAATTAATTAAGCTTCTGAATATCTCTAAATTAATTAATATATTTCACCTTGGAGTAAAGACAGCTCAACATTATTATTCGTACCGAAGAAACTAATTCTTCACTTGCAAGATTTGGTACAATAAAACTTCTGAGCCCACCAAGGGGACTAATCACACGAGCCGTACTCGCACGCATTTCTCCGTATTAAATCTTAGCAACCGTCGTATGATTAATATTACTGCCCAAGACACAAAGTTCGAAGTCACAATGATTCTCACCCAACATGAATCAAAGCAGTAACCATTAAGCACACACGGTCCTATTTAAGTGACGGAGATTAAGAAATCAACAACCACTGAGGTCTAATTCTTCACCTTTCAGAACAGAAGAATTTATCCTCGCTGTAGGTCCTCTTCAACACATACTAAATGTGCTAGTGCAATCTCTTAGTCAAGACAGACTAATCTAAGCCTTACACATCGACCTTTCACGGCGGATTGTTCAATTCCACCTAGGTCGTGAAACTGTACGTTTAGTTACAAGTAAACTGTTAATGTTGTCTTCCGTGATCGGGTATCACCACATTAACTACAATGTAACATGTACTATATATTGAACGGTTTGCAATAGAAATTCAACATTCAATCATAACTAAAGCAAATGTGATAAAAGAATTATTCTCATAAAACGAGTGTTTGATACACGAGTTATACAAAGTAAAAGCATACTTTCACGTATAACTCCAACAATCTCCCACTTATACTTAAAGTCTGCTTTTAGTATACATCACGCATGTCTTAGTGTAGTAGCTCTCCGTGACATCTCATGTGATTAGGCGTGAAATTGTCATGATTCGTAGCTAGAAACGCCCTAGTTTTGGTTGAGTTTATAGAGTATTTAGAGTCAATTGAGCATTATTTCTAAACATCGATGAATTTGTCTCTTTGATGCTCATAGGTGAATAGAGGACGAAAAACGGAGTTCGTAGGACTTTGAATCGACTCAAACGGATGCCCGGATGAGAAGATATTGAAGAAATACGATTGGTATTAGTGCGGACGACGAAAAGTATCACTTGGGAGGAGTTAGAAGTCACTCGAGTGACTAGCTCGAGCGCCCAAAACATGCAGAATGATTTCATCGCTCGACCAGCTCGAGCGGAACCGCTCGAGCGATTGTGTCATTCGAGCTACACTGCTCGAGCGGGACCGCTCGAGCGTTTTGCTCGAGCGCCCATGGATTTTTGCCTCCGGATGCGTATTTTCGGCCCATTAACTCCCGTTTCGACCCGTGCATATATATACCTCTTCCAAACATGTTTTAAAAAGATCCCAGACTTTTAGAAATAATTTTAGACTTAGTTTTTGAAGAGGAGAAGAACGAGCAAGCTTTATTTTACGTTTTGTTGAGGTTTTGCATACGAATTCTTAGTTTCTTTTCAATTCTTAGTTTCTTTTCATTAGTTCGTTACTTTGAACACGTTTAAATTTCGTTTTTATCAATTCAATTTCAGTTCTTCGTATTTATTTTCTTTTAAACCCTAGTTCATGTTTCTTATTTTCTTCGTTCAATTCAATATGTTTATGTTCGTTGTTTCTTTAATTGCTTTTAGTTTTGTTAAAACCATGCCCAGCTAAAACCCTTGCGTGCTTAGGTTAGGATGAACTCGTAGAAGTAGGATGTGGGTATGTAATTAGAGTAATTTGTGACGTTAGTTTTAATTCTCTTAGTTAATGAATTCTTATAATTAATCTGAACTTTACCTTTAAATTTAGTACGAAAGTATTAGAGAGAGGACGACCGCATCACTCAATAACAACTAGTAGTCTTAACGAGAAGGTTTAGGAAAGGTTAATTCATCTACCGGTTTAGCGAAGGAGGACGACCGCATCACCTTAGTTAAATTAGGGTCTCATTAATTGAGCACAATCCATTAACTTGTTAGTAGATTGGTGAAGTCGAGTGTTAGGGTAAAGTATTAGGGTTTAGAATCTTGAGCTTTCACCTTGCATTCTTAGACTTAGGTTAATTCTTGTTTGTCACGATTACTTTGATTATGTACCTGCTCCGTTAGTATACGTAGGGATTCCTATCCTAAGCATCACCATCTCTCATTAGAAAACAACCCGTAGTTAATTCGTTCTTTTTCATTCTTTAGTTAATTAGTTTATTTTAGTCTCTTAATTAATTTTTTCAAAAATCCAAAAACATACACTCATATTAACTACGACGCGTAGATCTTCAGGGATCTATTCGCATATACACCATCCCTTGGGTTCGATAATACTTGGTCCCTATACTTGCCCACACTACAGTGAACCCGTACTCTTGCGGGGTAGCTACTAGTAGAAGCTAGTGTAGTTCGCTTCAAGTCAATGGCGCCGTTGCCGAGGATGGCGTTTTATGCTTTTTGAATAGGACTTGTAGATAGCTTAGTAGTTAGTAGTGAGTGCTTTATTCCTAATAGTCTTGACTCCCATTCCATCCACATGTCTCTCGAATGTACTCAGAGGCAGACTCTTTGTGAATGGATGTACTAGGTTGTTGATTAGGCGTGAAATTGTTATGTTTTGGTGCCCAAATTACTCATGTTTTGAAGGTTTTCGATGAGTGCTTGGAGTCAAATGAGCATTATTTCTATACATTGATAAATTTGTCTCTTTGGTGCTCATAGGTGAATAGAGGACGAAAAGAGGAGTTCGTAGGACTTTGAATCGACTCAAACGGATGCCCGGATGAGAAGATATTGAAGAAATACGATTGGTATTAGTGCGGACGAGGAAAAGTATCATTTGGAAGGATTAGAGATCACTCGAGCGCATTGCTCGAGCGCCACCGCTCGAGCGCCTTACTCGAGCGCGCAAACGTACAGAACAATTCTTGCGCTCGAGCAGCTCGAGCGCCACCGCTCGAGCGAATCACTCGAGCGCCCAAAAACATACAGAGAAGATTCAGCGCTCGAGCAGCTCGAGCGCGACCGCTCGAGCGAATGCATCATTCGAGCTACACAGCTCGAGCGGGACCGCTCGAGCGTTTTGCTCGAGCGCCCATATACTTTTGCCTCCGGATGCGTATTTTCGGCCCATTAACTCCCGTTTCGACCCGGTGCCTATATATACCTCTTCCAAACACGTTTTGAAGATCCCGACTTTTAGAAATAATTTTAGACTTAGTTTTTGGAGAGGAAGAAGAAGAGCAAGCTTTATTTATGTTTTGTTGAGGTTTTGCATACGAATTCTTAGTTTCTTGTCATTAGTTCGTTACTTTAAACGCTTTTAATTTCGTTTTAGTTAATTCAATTTCAGTTCTTCGTAGTTATTTTCTTTTTAAACCCTAGTTTATGTTTCTTACTTTCTTTATTCAATTCATTATGTTTATGTTCGTTGTTTCTTCTATTGCTTTTATTTATGTTAAAACCATGTCCGGCTAAAACCCTTGCATGCTTGGGTTAGGATGAACTCGTAGAAGTAGGATGTGGGTACGTAATTAGGGTAATTGGTGACGTTAGTTTTAATTCTCTTAGTTAATGAATTCATATAATTAATCTTAACTCTACCTCTAAATTTCGTACGAAAGTGTTAGAGAGAGGACGACCGCATCACTCAATAACAATTAGTAGTCTTAACCAGAGGGTTTAGGAAAGGTTAATTCATCTACCGGTTTAGCGAAGGAGGACGACCGCATCACCTTAGTTAAATTAGGGTCTCATTAATTGAGCACAATCCATTAACTTGTTAGTGGATTAGTGAAGTCGATTGCTAGGATAAAGTATTAGGGTGAGAAATCTTGAGCTTTCATTCTACGATCTTTTACTTAGGTTAATTCTTGTTTGTCACGATTACTTTGATTATGTACCTGCTCCGTTAGTATACGTAGGGATTCCTATCCTAAGCATCACCATCTCTCATTAGAAAACAACCCGTAGTTAATTCGTTCTTTTTCATTCTTTAGTTAATTAGTCTATTTTAGTCTTTTAATTAATTTTTCAAAAACCCAAAAACATCACACTCATACTAACTACGACGCGTAGATCTTCAGGGATCTATTCGCATATACATCATCCCTTGGGTTCGATAATACTTGGTCCCTATACTTGCCCATACTACAGTGAACCCGTTCTCTTGCGGGGTAGCTACTAGTAGAAGCTAGTGTAGTCGCTTCAAGTCAATGGCGCCGTTGCCGGGGATGGCGTTGTATGTTTGAATAGGACTTGTCGATAGCTTAGTAGTTAGTAGTGGGTGATTTATTTTCTGTTTTTATTTTTATTTTTTTATTCAATCGGCAGTTGCGTTTTGATCATTCTGCTAGTGTGTCAGGTTTATGAAAACACGCTCACAAGGCAATACGAGCGAAGAGAGATTACCTGCAGACCCTGAGACAATAGCCAGAAGGAACCGAGCCTTCTTGAGAAGGATGAACGCTGCCGACTTAGGGAAGGAACCAATGGACATCAATAATGAGTTGGACGATGCTGCCAACGATTTCAATCAGGCAGTAGACCGAGTTGAAGGCACTGGGGTTAGTGGTAGCCAGAATTAAATTCCATTAGGGGATAGCCAGAGCCTAAACCCGGATACACGAAACGTAGGGAATCCAGCTCAGAACCTTGTCCATAATCCTCCTAACAACCCTGCTTACCCACAAAACCCGAATAACCCTTTCAACAACCCAGTATACCAACATTACCCATACCCACCTTATCCTTACCCACCATACCCGTATCCTCCACCCCCAGTCTATAATCAACCACCTGTTTACCCACCACCACCCCAACAAGTACCAGTACCTGCTGCTAATCCTCAACACGTTCCTATGTACATAGATCACAATATTGCTATTCGAGGGAGGTTTGCAGCGCAGCCACAACGGTACTACGATGGAGTGGCTTTGCCTCCTGTTGAGGCGAACAACTTCTCGATATCACCGGGGATTTTAAAGCTGCTGACCGAGAATCAGTTCAAAGGGGTGATCGGGAAGGAGAATCCTCATACACACTTGAGGAGCTTTCTCATGATAGCCTCAACATTCAATTACAATGGCATGTCTGAAGATGCCAAGAGGCTTAGGCTGTTCCCATTCTCACTGACGGGAATAGCTAAGGAGTGGTACGATAATACGCTCCCGCGGGGAGGCATTACCACTTGGGCCGAGCTCGAGCGTCTGTTCCTCGAGCGATTCTACCCTCCATCTAGGACGATCAAGGCTAGAATTGAGATCTCGTCCTTTCGCCAGAAGTCTGGAGAGGATCTACGCCAAGCGTGGGAGAGATACTCAAACATGCTTATAGAGTGCCCGCAGCACGGGTACAATGAGGGAGACATTATGGCATTCTTCTATAGTGGTGCCAGCAAGGAGGGTCAAGCCCATTTAGATGCATGTGCGGGCGGAGCATTCCTGAACCAAGGCATAGAAAGGTGTAGAGAGATCGTTGACAACATTGTCACGAATGCCGGTGCTTGGGGTGTGGATGCAGATTTGCAAAGAGTGCATCAGGTGGAGGAGGGAGAAGGAACGAGAAGGCTGCTGATGGCCATGATGGAAAAGATCAACAACCTTGAGTTGGGGAAGAGTTTGGGTGGAGAGCATGCAGTAGAGAATGAGAGAGTAGACCAACCCAGTGGACAGCAAGAGGTAGCCAATTACATGGGAGGTCCATATTACAATCAGAATGGCTACCAAGGTGGTAATCAGTATGGAAGGCCTTCTTATGGCCAACCATTTGTGCCTCCAGGCCCTCAGCCACTTCAAAATCAATGGAGGAACACACAAGGAGTTCAAGGAGGCCAGCAGCTTCCTCAAAACACATGGAGGAGGAATGATAATTTTTCTTATGCTAACCCAAAAGCTGGTGTTACTGTTCCTGCAGGTGTTGATCCGGGGTCTAAACCTCCTGGTGGAGAAGGCGGTGCATCAACCGAGGAGATGTTGAGAGCGATCCTTCAGAAAGTGGAGGAAGGGAGCAAGCGTTTGTCCTCTTTGGAGTACGATGTGAAGGAGTTGCATAAGAAGGGAGATCATCGAGATCAAGAGCTCCAGAAGGTGAATGTTGAGTGGACTAGAACTCAACAAGAGAACAATCGAAGGTTCACCTCTTTAGAGCTCCAGATGAGCCAGATTGCAAAATCAGTGAATAGAATGCCGGAGGGGAACCCGAAAGAGCAGTGCAAGGCGATCCAGCTAAGAAGTGGAACCAACTACGAAGGTCCTCAGATGCCTGCTGATTCTGAGACGCCCCAAGAAGAGATTGAGCCTAAAGGAGATGAAGTTGAGAAGGGGATTGAAAGTAAAGGGATTGAGAAGCATGAAGATATGGATGAGTCCCATCAAGACAAAGACCTTGAGGAGGTTGAGAGAGTTCCTAAGTGGAAAAAGGCAAAGGAAGCAAGGGAGAAAGTGAAAGAAACAGAAAGAGATGAATGGGGGGTACCCAAATCGGTGATACCTGTCCCATATCCACAGCGCTTCATGAAAAAGAAGCTTGATGAGAAATTCGCTAAGTTCCTTGATGTTTTTAAACAATTGCATATTAATATCCCTTTTTATGATGCTTTGGAACAGATGCCGCACTATGCGAAGTTTCTGAAGGACTTGATCGCGAAAAGACGGCGAGTGGATGAGCCGAAGTTGGTGCAGTTGAACCACGAGGTGAGTGCATTAGTGCACAAGGCGCTTCCACCTAAGCTGAAGGATCCCGGGAGCTTCACGATCCTATGTGATATTGGGAACGGGATCAAGAAGGGAGCGTTGTGCGACCTTGGGGCGAGCATCAATCTCATGCCGTTGTCGCTTTTCAAGAAGTTGGAAGGTGGTGAACTTCAACCCACAATGATGACGCTTCAACTAGCCGATCGGTCTATTACTCGACCTCAAGGTGTTGTTGAAGACGTCCTAGTGAGAGTTGGAGATCACATTTTTCCAGCCGACTTTGTAGTGCTAGAGATGGAGGAAGATGAGCACGTGCCCCTGATCTTGGGAAGATCGTTCTTAGCTACGGCGGGGATGGTGCTAGACGTGGCTAATGGGAAGATTACATTGAAGGTTGATGATCAAGAAGTGAAGATCTCCCTATATGAAGCCATGAAGCACCAGAAGGAGGATGAGAGCTTGTATTGCATGGATGCAATTGATCCTAGTGTTGAAGACACACCTTCTATCCCTAATCCTTCTGATATTCATGATTTTGTTAGTCCTTCACTTGATTATTTAACCCATGAGCGTTATTATCTTGATTATTTTGATAGGGATGAAGTGAAGAAGTTGAAGGATGAAGAGGTGAAGAAAGTGGACGTGGTCCAGTTAGACGGGAAAGGATGAGTTAAGAAGAAAAAGTCCAAACTCAAGAAATTGTTTAGTAAGACTCCTCCAGATAGAGGCAAGAAGGAGTTGAGACCCATAACACTTGGGGATGAGAAGAGAGCAAAGGGGCTCATGATGGTGGGGCATCAAGGAAAGGAGTTCAAACACCACTCTTATGAGAGTAAGGGAGGTAAATTTGAGTATGATGTCCCATAAGCTCCTTTGAGCTTGGTCCGGCATGAGGACCTTAAAAATAGCGCTGAATGGGAGGCAACCCATTTTTATTTGCTTTTGAGTGTTTTTTTTTAGTTATTTTCCTTTTATGTTACTAGGATGTTGTTGAGTCGTATGTCTAACCTCGTACTCGAGAGCTTTATTTTGTAGGCTTGTCTCTAAAGGAGTAAAGGAACTAAAGAAGTGGAAATTGAAGGAACCAACTTGAGACAAGGGAGTGTGCAAAGCTATTGAGAGAAACTGAATTGTTCGGTTGAGGTAACCCACAACCCCAAACTTAGACCTCTAGCAAGGTCGAAGTTTGGGGGGGTGGAGTTTTTTTTTATATATGTTTTCTTGATACATTGCACCGGAGCACCCCTTATCTTTGAGTTGAGTTAGTTATTTGGTGCCTTGAGATGCTCCTTGGGCTATTATTAATTTGTTTTGTTACTCAATATTTTATGCCTATCAATCACCTTATGCTTGTTGATTGCTATCTTTAAGTATGATTTGATGAGTAGGGTGAATTGTGAGGCTGAGTTAGGAGTTTTCTTGTGTGAGTGTTTGAATTTGAGCTGATTTGAGAAAGAACTTGTATGCTTGTGAATTTTTCTTTTGAGTACTTGTGTGAAGAGAGTGAGAATTCACTAGGACTAGCATGGATGTGAAAGCTGTGAGATTTGAGCCTTACGAGATTTAAATGCATGATTTAATCTCTTCGTTTGTGAGTGGATCGTCACCTTAGAGGATGCTAGAACTTGCATGTGCTCTTGCTTCTTGATTGTGTCTAGTTTGATATGCCGAATGTGATCTTAGGCCATCTTTGATTTAATTGAGTCACTTAGCCAAAATTTTCCTTACCAATGACATTGATCCCTTGTTAGCCCCTTTGAGCCTAGAGCCTATTTTATTTGCTAGCACGTATGAACACTATTCCAATTCCTAAGCCTTTTTGTCCCAATTTGAGTGGAGAATAGGAAAGTGTGAATATGAAGGGAGTGAATTGAGTTGAAAAAGGAAAAGGTTTTTTGTTGAGTGAATATGAGAAGAAGGAGTGATGAGATTTGAGTTGTGGGAAAGAACAAAAAAATTTGAGAATGAGCAAAAGAAAAAATGAGCTCATGTGTTTGTGCGAAGAAAAAAAAAATGAAGTGATTGAAAAAAAAAAGTGAAAAGAGTTAGAAAAAAAATTGAAGTGTTGAGAGAATTGAAAGCGAAAGTGTATTGATTGAATACGTTTGAAGTAGTTCGTTCTTAATATCGAAGTACCGAAGTTTTGAATTTCTATTCTCCATTCACTTGAGTCACTTTACCCCATATTGTTATCCCACCTGTCCAAAGAGCCTACATTACAACCTTGAGAAAAGTCCTTTTTGATTCGGCATTGATTTCTAGAGTATGGTCGAAGTTGAGAGCATTTACAAGCCTATGGTTGCCAATATGTGTGATTGATTGATTGAGTGAGTCCCTTAAACACTTTTATACACTTGTGAGGGAGTGAAACACACCGTTGAGTGCACATCCATGCTTGATCTTGGTGTTTCTTGTTGTTGTTGCATGAGTATGATGAAAGAAAGTGGGTGAGTATACGGGTGATTGATCTTTGAAGCTCGAGTTCAATCACTTGCATGATTTGATTCTTGATTCATTCCTAACAATTTCACTTGACTTATTATTTCGTTGCTTGAGGACAAGCAACATGGTAAGTTTGGGGGGGTTGATTAGGCGTGAAATTGTTATGTTTTGGTGCCCAAATTACTCATGTTTTGAAGGTTTTCGATGAGTGCTTGGAGTCAAATGAGCATTATTTCTATACATTGATAAATTTGTCTCTTTGGTGCTCATAGGTGAATAGAGGACGAAAAGAGGAGTTCGTAGGACTTTGAATCGACTCAAACGGATGCCCGGATGAGAAGATATTGAAGAAATACGATTGGTATTAGTGCGGACGAGGAAAAGTATCATTTGGAAGGATTAGAGATCACTCGAGCGCATTGCTCGAGCGCCACCGCTCGAGCGCCTTGCTCGAGCGCGCAAACGTACAGAACAATTCTTACGCTCGAGCAGCTCGAGCGCCACCGCTCGAGCGAATCACTCGAGCGCCCAAAAACATACAGAGAAGATTCAGCGCTCGAGCAGCTCGAGCGCGACCGCTCGAGCGAATGCATCATTCGAGCTACACAGCTCGAGCGGGACCGCTCGAGCGTTTTGCTCGAGCGCCCATATACTTTTGCCTCCGGATGCGTATTTTCGACCCATTAACTCCCGTTTCGACCCGGTGCCTATATATACCTCTTCCAAACACGTTTTGAAGATCCCGACTTTTAGAAATAATTTTAGACTTAGTTTTTGGAGAGGAAGAAGAAGAGCAAGCTTTATTTATGTTTTGTTGAGGTTTTGCATACGAATTCTTAGTTTCTTGTCAGTAGTTCGTTACTTTAAACGCTTTTAATTTCGTTTTAGTTAATTCAATTTCAGTTCTTCGTAGTTATTTTCTTTTTAAACCCTAGTTTATGTTTCTTACTTTCTTTATTCAATTCATTATGTTTATGTTCGTTGTTTCTTCTATTGCTTTTATTTATGTTAAAACCATGTCCGGCTAAAACCCTTGCATGCTTGGGTTAGGATGAACTCGTAGAAGTAGGATGTGGGTACGTAATTAGGGTAATTGGTGACGTTAGTTTTAATTCTCTTAGTTAATGAATTCATATAATTAATCTTAACTCTACCTTTAAATTTCGTACGAAAGTGTTGGAGAGAGGACGACCGCATCATTCAATAACAATTAGTAGTCTTAACGAGAGGGTTTAGGAAATGTTAATTCATCTACCGGTTTAGCGAAGGAGGACGACCGCATCACCTTAGTTAAATTAGGGTCTCATTAATTGAGCACAATCCATTAACTTGTTAGTGGATTAGTGAAGTCGATTGCTAGGATAAAGTATTAGGGTGAGAAATCTTGAGCTTTCATTCTACGATCTTTTACTTAGGTTAATTCTTGTTTGTCACGATTACTTTGATTATGTACCTGCTCCGTTAGTATACGTAGGGATTCCTATCCTAAGCATCACCATCTCTCATTAGAAAACAACCCGTAGTTAATTCGTTCTTTTTCATTCTTTAGTTAATTAGTCTATTTTAGTCTTTTAATTAATTTTTCAAAAACCCAAAAACATCACACTCATACTAACTACGACGCGTAGATCTTCAGGGATCTATTCGCATATACATCATCCCTTGGGTTCGATAATACTTGGTCCCTATACTTGCCCATACTACAGTGAACCCGTTCTCTTGCGGGGTAGCTACTAGTAGAAGCTAGTGTAGTCGCTTCAAGTCAGTTGTCCTTCGACATTTATCTTTGTCATCTCTTTATCTCCTCTCTTAACGATTTCTCGTATAAGATGGTGTTTTCTTTCAATGTGTTTGCTGGCCTTGTGGGCTCTCGGTTCCCTTGAATTTGCAACTGCTCCGGTATTGTCACAAAAAACAATTATCTTGTCGGGCAAATTCGGAACAACGTCCACGTCCACTAAGAAGTACTTGAGCAAAACCGCTTCTTTCGCTACTTCACAAGCAACTACTTATTCGAGACCTACACGAGGTCTTCGAGACATCCTGCCCCGACGAGAGCAGTACCAACCGAGGTACTGGAGGAACATCGCCCTCTAGTGTGAAGGCAACTTGAGGGAGCCCAGAGCTCTCTCGCCACAAACATCAACTGTCGTGTCTCCGTACACGAGCGCCTGGTCCTCGAGGTCACCCTTCGAGCAGAGGAAAGCCAGGGTGCCATCATTGCCGCTCTCCAGCAACGCCTGAGCGAAATAGAAAACAAGATGGAGGTGAGAGACTCTCCCTCCAAACGCTCCAATCTAGGCAGGGAACCCCTGTCCCTGGAGATCGAAGGCGGCCTAGTCCAAACGAAGGTCGCGCCCCTTCAGACACCCATATACGAGGGAAGGACCAATCCGGAGACTCGCCTGAGTAAGTACCGGATCTACATGAGGGTTGAGGCACATCTAATGCCACAAGATGTCACCTATACACCCTCACCTTGGGAGAACTGGTGCACAAGTGGTATGTCAACCTGCCCTCGCGCTCGGTCACAAGATTCGCCGACCTGAGCGAGAAGTTCATCACTTACCTCGCGGTCCAGATTATAAGGCTCGAAGGTCGACACAGGCTAATGAATATTAAATAGGTGGTCAACGAGTCCGAAGAGGCATACATCGACCGGGTCAATAAGATCATCCTCACCGAGGAACCCGTCGGTAATGAGCTCTCCCTCCACTCAACTCTCAATGGCTTTTCCGCCCTCTCCCCATGTTCAGAAATCTCTCCAAACACCTCCCCACGACATACATCGAATTCAAAGTGTAACACTCCTAAAATTCCCAAGTATTTTACATATGCAAAAAAAAAAATTATAATATGCATGTTTATTTTTTCAAAAGATTTAAAATAATATATATAGGTATATATGCATGCATGCACGCACGTGTACATATATAAATTATGCATGCGTGTGTAATTAAGTGTATGTGTGGGTAATTATATATGCATGCATGCTTGCATTATTTATATAAAATTATATGGGTGCATGTATATATGTTACTTTTATAAAATTAAGGAAATGCATGCGTGCTTATATTAAAAATTAGGATTAAATTCTTATGCATTTTTTTAGCCGGAATTTTCTCAACCTTATTCTTCAGGTGCAAAAACGGTTATCAAATTGTACCACGATTTCCTCCAAAAAATTAATTCCTCAATAAAACTATCTTTTAAGTATCCAAACAAAATCACCTATAAAAGAAAACATGACAACCTATGAATCCACAAAATTTCGCCACTATCAAACACCTTTTCTTCTATTCCTATAATAGTCGGTCCTTTTATAAGAAGGCAATAGAAAAAAATATATCTTTTACTTCTTCCATGAAAATTTGATGCAAGCATTCCCCAGTAACATCATCTTTGCCGTTGGTGGTAACATATTATTTAACGGTAAAAATAGTAACAAGTTTTACCCATTACTTTTGTTAAATTCAATCTCAGGTCAATTGTTTTCTATTTTTAATAATTATTTATAATAGTTATTCTAAAATACATTATTTAATAATTTTAGGTGTCGAGGATTAAAGATATATCTTTGTGCATTCATCTACATCCACGAGATTACTTTCAGGTGGGGATTTCTATCTTTTAAGTTTGTCACTATTAAATGTGATTTATAATTTTATTATGTTCATGTGAAATATGTATGAGGATAGGTCTTCTGACCTTTATAAACGAGGTGACGATAGGTCTTCTGAACTTTATAAACGAGGTGATGATAGGTCTTCTGACCTTTATAAACGAGGCGACGATAGGTCTTCTGACCTTTATAAACGAGGTGATGACATTGAAATGCATATTTACGTGATTGATTAATTTAAATTATTTATTATATTTAGTTTTGACAAGCTTGTCCCCACTGAGTTGTGGTTTCGCTCACCCCTTCTTTTTCCCCTTTTCAGATTGAGAGTCGATGTGGTACGACAGAGATGCATAGCCGGAAAACAGTGAAAAGATATTCTTTCTCAGTTTTATTTTTTTAAATTTTAAAAGTTGACATTGATGATCGTTTGTATTTAAGATTTTGTGTAATGTGAATTTTATTTGTAAGTTTTCCGCAAGATTTCTAAAATTTCTTTATCATGCCCTAGAATATATACTTTATTAGCAAATTTAAAAAAAAAAGATTAATTTCGTATAAATCTAATTAAATAGCCTTTAAATAAAAAAAAAATTCCATTTATGAAAAATTGGGGCGTTACAGTTGGTATCAGAGCAGGTCTACGTTCTTGTAGACTTAAAAAAAATGTGTTTACAAAATTTTTCAAAAATAATAATAATAATAATAATAATAATAAATAATAAAAAAAATTCAAGATTAAAAAAAATTCCTTGCTAATGCATTCATCCGCTTACTGCGCCGACTCAAGAGGTATGTGCATCATATGAACTTTATATTTTACGAAATGAAATTATAATTTATGTATTGAGGACGTATATGCTTAGATTTATATATTTTGTCTACATGACTCCTACTTCGATTTAAAATGATGGTGCTTGCACATCTACGTTCTAGATTTTATAGTTAGAAAATTTTCAGAATGGCTCCAAGACGTGGAGTGAGAAATACACGAGCTCCAGCACCAGGTCCTCCTCAACCTCAAGCTCCACCACCACCTCATGCTCCAGCTCAAGATCACCAAGCTTTCTTCAACCAAATGATACATGCGTTCCAGAATAACAATAACGCCCATATCGGGGTAGTGGAACAGTTTCGCAAACATGATCCACCCAAGTTCAATGGTCGTGAAGGACCTGAAGTTGTTGAAAATTGGTTGCGGTCTTTGGAACGAACTTTCACAGTTATGAGATGCACTGATGCACAAAGAGTCATTTGTGCCACCTATCAACTAGTGGAAGATGCTGACCATTGGTGGGAAGCATATTGGCGATCGAGACCAGAAGAGGAAAGAAACAATCTCACTTGGAATGACTTCAAAGAAATCATAATGGAAAAGTATTACCCCTACTCTTACCGTGAGCAAATGGAGATCGAGTTTTATAACTTGAAACAGGGAGGGATGACCGTGATAGAATATGAAATGAGGTTCAATCAGCTCAGTCGATCTGCACCACAACTAATTGACACAGAAGATAACAAGGCTAAGATGTTTAAAAGGGGCTTACGCGATAATATAAGAGACATTCTATCTAGTCATGATGATATGACTTTTGCCGAAACGTTTAAAAAAGCTCAACAGATAGCTGCTAGCATGGATATGGATAGTTCAAGTCGAAAGCAAGTCGATAATACTGGAAAGAGAAAATGGGATGACAACAATCAAAATGAAGGTCAAAATAAACAAGGGAAATTTGGAGACACACCACCATTTCCTCAAGACATTAGACCATCTTGCACCACATGTGGGAAGAATCACAAGGGACAATGTTTGATAGGACAAGGAAAGTGTTATAAATGTCATGAACCGGGACACACATCATGATATTGCCCCCGACTCACTCAAGGATCGAGATCAAAGGGAGCCACTTCGGGAGGGAAAGCACGAGTTTTCTCCTTAATTCGTCAAAGTGACGAAGCTGCAGGTAGGTAAAAATAAAAAAGTGATGTCAACCATTCATTAAAATTCAAGATTTATTTCGAGGACGAAATTTTTATTAGTGGTGGAGAATGTAACACTCCTAAAATTTCCAAGTATTTTACATATGCAAAAAAAAAAAATTATAATATGCATGTTTATTTTTTCAAAAGATTTAAAATAATATATATAGGTATATATGCATGCATGCACGTGTACATATATAAATTATGCATGCGTGTGTAATTAAGTGTATGTGTGGGTAATTATATATGCATGCATGCTTGCATTATTTATATAAAATTATATGGGTGCATGTATATATGTTACTTTTATAAAATTAAGGAAATGCAAGCGTGCTTATATTAAAAATTAGGATTAAATTCTTATGCATTTTTTTAGCCGGAATTTTCTCAACCTTATTCTTCAGGTGCAAGAACGGTTATCAAATTGTACCATGATTTCCTCCAAAAAGTTAATTCCTCAATAAAACTATCTTTTAAGTATCCAAATAAAATCACCTATAAAAGAAAACATGACAACCCATGAATCCACAAAATTTCTCCACTATCAAAAACCTTTTCTTCTATTCCTATAATAGTCGGTCCTTTTATAAGAAGGCAATAGAAAAAAATATATCTTTTACTTCTTCCATGAAAATTTGATGCAAGCATTCCCCAGTAACATCATCTTTGCCGTTGGTGGTAACATATTATTTAACGGTAAAAATAGTAACAAGTTTTACCCATTACTTTTGTTAAATTCAATCTCAGGTCAATTGTTTTCTATTTTCAATAATTATTTATAATAGTTATTCTAAAATACATTATTTAATAATTTTAGGTGTCGAGGATTAAAGATATATCTTTGTGCATTCATCTACATCCACAAGATTACTTTCAGGTGGGAATTTCTATCTTTTAAGTTTGTCACTATTAAATGTGATTTATAATTTTATTATGTTCATGTGAAATATGTATGAGGATAGTTCTTCTGACCTTTATAAACGAGGTGATGATAGGTCTTCTGACCTTTATAAACAAGGTGACAATAGGTCTTCTGACCTTTATAAACGAGGTGATGACATTGAAATGCATATTTACGTGATTGATTAATTTAAATTATTTATTATATTTAGTTTTGACAAGCTTGTCCCCACTGAGTTGTGGTTTCGCTCACCCCTTCTTTTTCCCCTTTTCAGATTGAGAGTCGACGTGGTACGACGGAGATGCATAGCCGGAAAACAGTGAAAAGATATTCTTTCTCAGTTTTATTTTTTTAAATTTTAAAAGTTGACATTGATGATCGTTTGTATTTAAGATTTTGTGTAAAGTGAATTTTATTTGTAAGTTTTCCGCAAGATTTCTAAAATTTCTTTATCATGCCCTAGAATATATACTTTATTAGCAAGTTTTAAAAAAAAAATTTAATTTCGTATAAATCTAATTAAATAGCCTTTAAATAAAAAAATTCCATTTATGAAAAATTGGGGCGTTACACAAAGGCAGGGCCAGGGAGATGATCACTCGTCAGAAGCTTCTGGCACAAAGAATGGGGCCTCCAAAGGCCGAGGTCGCCGCCACAGCCACTAGAGTAGGGGAAAACCCCAAATCCTCCCCCCAACAAAGGAGGAACATATCGATACCTCGACGGGTGGGAAGCAAGGCATCGGGCTCGTTCAAAAAATGGAAGAACGAGACAGGCTAGCAACTGCTCCAGGTTTTAGCGCAGACCCCGGCGTACGTCTACAACGCCATCCAACATGATAACATGTTGGAGAAATCCTGACACGTCCATAGCAAAGTGCGGGTAGACAGGGTGAAGTGGTGCGCTTACCACGACATGGCGGGGTACAACACAAGCGAGTGTCGGGACCTCCTCCGACAGCTGTGGAAGTTGTTCGAGGAGGGTAAGCTGAATAACTTCGTCAAGAAGCCAGTGCCCCACGAATCGGACCAGAACAGGGGGCAACCATGTCCCCAAAGGCCGCAATCGGCTAAGCCAGCCCCTCCCGTGGCTCCCGTAGTTCACCGATTTTCCGATTTGACCCAGGTTTTGGCTGGTTTGCTATGGGTCATATAAAACCCATTGTATGAGAAGAACTGGACCATGACATGCTTGGTTTCTAGTTTAACTGGTTGAATCGGCCGGTCCGGTTCGAGTTTCAAAATATTGTCTATTAGAGGGAGGAGTAATCACAAAGAAGAGTGTGAAGTGGTCTAAAATTGGTGCATCCATTATGAAAATTAATTTTTGGCATGCTTCGAGACCACAATGCAAGTGAATTGACTACAAATTTTTATTTCAGGACTTGGGATAGTCGATGGTATTGCCAAGCCACTGAAAATTTATGGTGATAATCATGTAGCAATATTCTTCTCTCTAAAAACTATATATTATGTATTGAACATATGGAATTGAAGTATGTTGTTGTAAAGAAGAAGTTCGGAAACAAAATGCCTTGATTGATGATTCATTAACAAAAAGACTTTCTCCAAAAATATTTATTAGACATGTTGAAAGAATGAACATTATTGAAAAATCTTAATGAGTCTATAATTTGTAATCAACATTTTAAACTCTTTTATGTTTTTTGAATGATATTGAATGTATACATAAATTGCATTACGTCATTCATTTATCACTCACTTCATTCATATTTAACCCTACAATTCATTATATTATCTCTCTTCCATCACATTAATTGTATTACACCTCAAATCAATTGTATTATGTCTAACTAGTATGATACCCGTGCGATGCATGATTGGCATACATAATTTTTTTTATATTTAAATAGATAAAAAAATTATGTCACTAATTTTTTTTATGTAATATACAACTTTTTTAATAGTGACAAATTCACATTTTAAATATTTTTTTTTATATTAATGCATTGCCTTTTTTTTTTTGTTTAAATAAATTATTATTCTTTTATTGTAATGTTATATGAGATGGCACAAAATATTATCTCAATTAATGATGCAATTGAACAATTTAATTTTTTTTGAACACTTGATGTAAGTTTGGACATACGTTCAAGGTTCAGTGTTGTCAATAAGTACTTTATTAATGTAATCAGTTTACTTTGTTGTCGTGAATCCTCCACTTGCTTATGTAAACTAATGGCTGCAATTACCAATGTGTGAAGATGAAGAATCAGTATAACAATATATTGAGGTAGACTCTGTTGATTATATACTCCCTCCGTCCACGAAAATTTTACCCGGTTACTGTAGAGCACAGTTTTTAATGAAAATTGATATTTTATTGAAAAAGTGAATAAAGTAGATAAAGTAAGAGTATTGTGGTGGGTATTGTGGGACCCATTTTTTGTTTGTGAGTGTAGTTTATTTCCAAAAGAGGAATGGGTAAAAATTTGGTGGACGGACCAAAAAGGAAAGCGGGTAAAAATTTGGTGGACAGAGGGAGTATTAATTATGAACTAAATTTACATAATTACTTGATTTTCAGTAGAAGTGAGGATATTGATCAATAGGCTCCAGTGTATTTTGTAATATATTTTCGATTTACCTCAATCTTGAAAATAACCTATTAATCAACCATGATACTTTTGATGCATTAGACAATAAAACATTATCTATTATATTCATCTTCTAAGACCCGTGTCATATTATTTTCAATAAAATCTACACAGTGTTGGTCATACAATAAAAAATAGTATTGTCTTGTTTTATTGGTGGTATCTTCATGCACGGTTGTGTTTGGATGAGTTGATATCATTGTAGAGTTGTTGCAGATATTTGTGCTTACATATAATTGCAATGTAATTATCAGTTTGAAGAAAAAAAAAGTATTAACTTATTCAACTTAATGAGTTATGGAGATGAGAGAGTGTCACTGCAAACCAAATGGATAGTAGGCTCCAACTGAAATTCAGTAGATGAAAGGTATAAAAAGGTTTTGGGGAGAATGTGAAGGCTTTAGTATGAAAGATGATATATTTATTTGTTGTATTTCAGATGTTAGATTAATACAAAATCTCTAGGTTTTATCCATTGAAGTGCTAATTGCAGTTCTATTTATAGTAAATTGTAACAATTGTGTTAACGGTTTTTACTATTGTAGTGGGAAAGTTGAATGATTTAGATGATAGGTATTCAATATTTTAGGCATGCTTGAATAGTTTAGTATTATTAATATATGTGATATTTATTAGTACACCTAGTTTATTTACAAATTTAGTAATGAAGTTTTGGAGACAATAAAAGTTACTAAAAATGAAATAATTTTTTGTATTATATAATGAAAATCATTCAAAATACTCATTTTTTCAACTTTACAAAATTTATTTTACCCACTTCACTTAAAAACAATTTATTATACCCATTTTCAACTTCAAGACATAAATACCCCTAATAAGTGGGTAAAAAAGATTGGAAGTGTATAAAATGGTCCCCACCTTCTCAACCCATCAACTCACTCACGCCGCCCCCACCCCACCCCATCCCACCCTACCCCACCCTCTTTTCTAGCGTATAGTATACATGATTAAATTAATATTAACCTCCAACATATATTTAAAAATATATAATTGAATTAATGTTACAAATTGATTAAAAAAATAACTTGTTAATTATAAATAATTAGTAAAAATGTAACATTATGATAATCATCCAATAAACAATTTTATCTGGAAAAAATATAATTACTTATTTGTGTATTAAAATCTAAAAATTATTTATTTATTTAAATGCAAAATTAATTTACTAAATTATTATTAATCATAATTAAATATAATTAATAATAGGATGACCACTAATAAATAATTAAATAAATATATTTTGGGGGTTGTATTTAATGCTTGATTTTGGTGGGCCATGTGGGTAACATAAATTTTTTGAACAAGGATAATATAGTATTTTCATGCCAAAATGGGTAGAAAAGATTGTTTATACATGAAGTGGGTAAAATAAATTTTGGGATGTTGAAAATGGGTATTTCAAATTCTTTCATGAGAAACTTCTTATAGTATGGAGGAAATAAGTTTTTACAAAGGCAAAGTATAGAGTGGAATTAGTTCTCATATATAAACCATCTTGAAGGGTATGAATTGTTGTTTTCACTAAGGTTGAATTTGATTTGGGATATAAGTGTGTGTGAAGTCATGACTTTAAATCCACTCGATGTAAAATCTTTGATGAATAGTAAAAACAAGTGTGTACCCCCGCGAATTTCGCGGAGTGGAAAAAAATTTATTATTATTATTTCAAATTATAAATATATATTTTTAAAAAATATATCTTATAATTTCGATATAATATTAAAATTATAATTATAATTCAACAAATAATAAAAAATACTAAACATGAATAAATAGAAAATTTAAAAAATATTAACTAATTCACACATTCAATCTCAAATTAATATTATACAATATTACTTAAAATTACAGTTGTTGTATACTTGCATGCGCAGTTTTCCCCCATGGTATGAAGATACAATAACAATCAAAAGCAAAAGTTTAAATTTAAAGATAGAATCACTCATTTCAGATCTAAAGGTAACATTAGACAAAGATGTCATAATTAAAAATGAAATATTGTGAAGATGTTTGTGTGAGAACAATTGATAAATGTGTTGGTATTTATAATACATAAGAATTGACCTTTAGGTTCCAATCTTAATTTTTTTTAAAAATTCAATTTTCCTCCTAGACATTTCACATATACAGATATTTTGCAAAAAAAAAAAAAAAAAGTTAAAAAAATCTAAATTGCTAAAAAAAATCAAAATCCTACTCTACAAAAAAATATGGGGCATTTACGTATTGGTTCAAAAAAGTGAACCTATTTACAAATAGGTTCAAAGCATTTGCACAGACGCATAAAAATATTTGCACTGAAGCAGAAAAAATGTGTCTGTGCAAATTGTTTTGAACCTATTTGTAATTAGAGTCACTTTTTAGAACCATGTTGTAATTTTCCTAAAAATATTTATATTTTACAGTTTCAAATTCTATTTTGCAGGTAGAATTTTATCCAAAAAAGAAAAAATTGTGTTACAATCTATTATTGATGGTAAGATATTATATTTTTTTACAATATTTTTTTCGAATCGTATGCTATTCCGGTGACAATATCTTTTCAAAAATATTCAAATTTCTTGCTACAAATTTCACATCTATCAATATTTAGCAAAATTAAATTCCAAATATATCAAAGAAAAAAAAAAGGTTCACCTGTGAAAAAAGATTTGCTTGCATTAATCTAATGTTTAAAATCTTGCATTACTTAAATGTTCAAAATAATATTCCATATTATACGTAAATATTATGTTTCCATTGATTAAAATATATTCAGATTTATTATATTTTGGAGTAGGGTTAGTTGCAAAAAAAAAAAAATCATGAACTTTATAGTTTTTATCAATTACAACATGAACTTTTAAAGTTTGCAATTTCATACACGAACTAATTTATTGTTGCAATTCTATACATGATGTAAAAATTTTGCGACACTTATGCTTGTATTGCAGTCAGAGCCAACACCAAAGACACGTCACATGCCACAAATGATGTTAGTTATTTTATTAAAGTGTAATATTTTAAAGTTATTAGTTGTTTTATTAAAATATATTTTGGCAGCATAATTTTATCCAAAAATAAACTTTTGTATTATAAACTATTATTGAAGACAAGATATTATATTTGGTGGCAAGATTTTTTTGGTATCATATAATATTTCGGTAACAATATCTTTTCTTAAATATTTCAATTCCATCCTACAAATTTAACTATCAATATTTTGCAAAAATAACTTCCAAAAATATCTTAGCAGAGAAATCGTTCAATCATAAAAAAATCCACTTGCAGTAATATAATATTTAAAATTATATTCCATATTTTACGTAGATATTTTGTTTCTCCATTGATTAAAATATATTCAAATTTATTGTATTTTAGAGTAAGATATTTTTTAAAGTTTTAATACTTAAATTGTTAGTAAAGAAACTTAATGTCCTTTTTTTTTGCCAACACAATAATTTTATATCCATAAAAAAGTTATTCAACATATTTTAAGAAATAATATATATATTAATTATATAAAATATAACAGTTTTTTTTACTTATTTATAAATTACAATACTCTTTTAATATCTGTATGTTAAAAATAATATAAAAGAAAAATTGAAATCCTAGTCTGGAAAAGAATATCTATATTGTGCAGTTTAATAGTCTATTTTGTCCAAATAATTTTATCAAAAAATAAACTTTTGTATTACAATCTATTATTGAAGGCAAGATAATATATGTCAAAAAATTGTTGGTATCATAAACTATTTTTTTGACAATATCTTTTCCAAAATATTTCAATTCACTCCTGCAAAAATTTCACATATATCAATATTTTGCAAAAATAACTCCAAAAAATATCTAAGAAGATAAATCATTCAACCATAAAAAATAGGTCTCTAGCTACATCACATTTAGGTTACCTGCAATACAAAACGAAGAAACAAAAAATTTAATCAGATTTCACCAATAACGCACACCTTATTAGGAAAACAATAATAGTTAGATCAAAATCGTAGGCGTGCGGTGAGAGAATCTTCTTATTGAAAGCGAAAAAATTTATTAAAGGTGGATTCTCAAAAAATACGAATGTAAAGATATGAATATGAATATACTTTAAAAACTTACGAATAATTTCTGGATACGCTCGAATGATCTTTTACTCAAATTGATGCACATATAATTTTCTCTTAATGTGTGCCTAATCATCTCCATGTGCATAATAAATTAGTTTACCTGTAAAAAAAAAGTGTTATGATATATACAAAAGATTATAGAAATAATCCAAACAAATGAACAAAAAATAAAATCATATATATTCACATAGTATACAACAAATGAGAAAATGAATAGAAGAGATGAAGATTAGGGTTGAGAATTAGAATGAAAACTAAAGAGAGATTTGACATTTGTAGAAAATACAAAATAAAATGTATGGTTGAGATTAAAAGTGTAAAATATATGGTGTAGATTAAGTCTTAATATGAATTAAAACATGTCTAATATAACTTTTAATGAGAGCGCATTATTTCAAAATTGAGAGATTTGAGACATGCCACATCAACCTAAGAATAAGGTGGTGTTGACACGTCATCTTGGAGAGGTTTGAAAATATATTATAATAAGATATGTGTTTGTTTTGAAATTTTAGTAGAGTGAGATTTTGCTTTATGTTGTAAGAGTAAAATAGAAAAGAGAAAATATGAGTGAGAGAAAAATGATATGTGAGTAATAAAGTGAATTGTATAGGGAAAAATAGTACTATCTCCATCTCCCAAAAGTATGACTTTTCAACAATTTTGTTTTTTTCATCATTCAACCATCACTTAATTACATCACATACCATCGATTTTACACTCACAAACAATCATTTAACTCATAAATGAACAACACAATATACTAAAACAACCTTACCTTTTTTTGCTTTATCTACATTTTCTTAAAATCTTTAAAAAAAAATGACCATACTTTTGGGAGACGGATGGAGTATTACTTTTAACTTGTATAAAGTGAATTGTACTGGTTTTTAATAATAATAATAATAATAAATTTAATAGGTATTTATAGGTGTGGATGGATAATGAAATATGAAAACTGAATTTTAAATTTCTAATTCGAATGGAACGGGGGCAGGAAATTTCTAGTCCTGTCCGGATGAATCTTAAAACAAACACAGTCGAAAGGGTATTAGTTATAGAGTGTACAAGTTTTTTTCATTTAGAAGTATGAATTAAAGAATATGAAGAGTATGAGTTATTTAAATGAAAAGCATCAAGTATTCTCATGGTATGAGTTATATTACTTAAAAAAATATTGTAAAATTATTTTATTAATGAAAGTTTCACACTTTATTAATGAAAGTTTAACACTTGAAGAGAAAAAAAAAAAAAAACCCCCTTTTTATGTGAAACTCCGAATCATAATTGGATAACGTCCTTGCCCGTGATATTTTTCCCTCACGGCCTCTTATAGCTCGACGCATCACCGACCAGTAACTTCAGCAAATTGTAATTCCCCCTCTTCTTCCTTGTCGTTCTGCTGCTGAAATCCTGAAATCAATATAGAGAAATGCACTCTTCGTTCCCCTCCCGCTAAAATGCGCCCAAGTTAAAAAAAAGCTGATCTCTCCTCATCGACGAAGGCTCTGAGAAATTAACCGGCTATCAATGGCTCACTGGATCTCCTCCAAGCTCAAAGCCGCGGAAACCCTACTCCAACAGGCAAATCAATCTACATTTTTATTTACTTTTAATTTTCCGTTTATGAATAATTTCCTTGGCCTTTTGCATTTTTTTGATTTTTTTTTTCTGAAATTGTGCGTTGATCCCTTTAAAATTGAATTATTCGTCACATTGAGGTGAGAACGATTCAGAAATGCTTATCTGAAAAATTCTCTGACCTGTGGCTTGGATCACTTATATTGAGTCGCGAGGACTGTAATCCATGAAAATCCTATTCAGTGTAAGAATTTTAATTGATAAAAAATCTATTAACTAGCCGATTTAATCATGCAAATGACCATATCATTCATTACAAGTATTCGGCTTATGTGAACTTCAGGTATTGTTGAAAAACTAAAACCTAATATAGAAAATGAGGAAACCGAATATTGGCGAATATTATTTATTGCATATTAGAATTGCACTATTACTAGAAAAAATCATTTTCACTTCATAATTTGAACCAAACAACATTTTTTTGGTGTAAATCAATATAACTGCGTATTGATTATTAGGGTAACTCAATTATTACATATGCTTACCGAAGAATAATTTGGTACTCTAAGAAACATGGCGTGCAATATGAACGTCCACAAACACTTCATCATTCAATTTGATTTAGTAAAATACAATAAAATTTTGTAGGGAAATAAAGACAAGATTGAAAACAGGTTAGCCTGGCGTATATGAAAAAAGTCTAAAAGACTGATCAAGAGTCTATGAAGTCGATAGATGACTATAATAAATCAAAGTATCTTATAAGTTGATTATTATTAACCTTTAATTTCTTGAATATGGGTGAATAAAGAGTGTTTTATGATATATTTTTCCTGTCTATCAGATTGATCAGCAAGCAGCTGATTCACTTCGTAAGAATGAAAAGCAGACATCAGACAATCAATTGGTTGTTGAAACTTCACCAAAAACCCCTGAAACTAAATCCTTATTAAAGGACCAGCTGAAGAAGAAACCTACGGAAAGTGTGGTTGCCCAAACTACTATTCCCAGTGACAAACGCGATTTCAATTTAATCAGTAAAAGTAATAACGATGTTAACCGGAATGATCAAGCTGGGAGAACACTGAACTTGACCTCAAAGTTAAATGTGAGTGAAGGACTTACTGATAGTGATTGGACAGAGTTACTAAGTGTGCCAGATAAAAAGGGAGCATCAGGGGGAGGAAGTGTGACTCAAAGTAGTAACCCAGTGTCAGCAATTCGTTCTCTGAAGAAAAATGGAAAGAAGGTGAGCAATTATGGGCAAGGATTAAATCCTTCTGCAGGAGATGGGAGGAGTGAAAAGTTTAGGAACAATGGAGTTTCGAAGAGTTCCAGAAAATCAAATGTTGGGTCGGATAGTAGTACTTATGTTGGTAGTGATGAGAAGGCAAGTAGTGGGGATGCAACACCAAGAACTTCAAGTGTGAAGTCCCCAAGCAGTGGAGGCGAATCTGATCAAAGAGATAGTATGTCGACAGTGATTGGTAATATGAGTACAGTGAACATGGGAAAAATTGAGGAGCTGAATGATATTGTAGATGGAGAGAAACTGCATTTGTTAGATGATTCTACCCGTTCTTCCAAGATGTCGATTTCTTCGGAAAGGAAATTCGATAAGAAGGTGGGATTGAATGATGGTGAAAGGCTTAAGAAGGCAATTAGTGGGAGTAATAGATCAACAATTGGTTCCAGGACTCCTAGTTCTAAGAAGGTTTCATCTTTACCAAGTGAGGAAGAGTCAAATTCTGAGACTGATTCAACTTCATCATCAGGTTCAGAGAGTGAAAGAGAAAAGGAAGAAAGGAGAAAGAGGAGGCAACATATTCTGGCTGAAAGAGCAGCTGCAAAAGCCATTCAGGCTATTAAAGAGCGTGAGAACTTGGTTGCTAGATTAGAGGGCGAGAAACAGAGTTTGGAGAAAATACTTGAAGAGCGAGCAAAACAGCAAGTGCAAGAGGTACTTTGTGCATATTTATTGTCAACCTTACACTTTTTTTATTGATTATGGTTCTCTAAGTTTCTTTAATAACCACTCCTTGAAATGAAGGAAAGAAAAATATCCACTTTAGTTAAATTGCTTGAACTATCTGAACCTGTGTTCTCTTTGCACTCTTGCTATTGAGTAACTATACTGGACCCTATTCATATGGCCTTGATAGTATGAGCTTGTACATTCTGTTAACTTTTCTTTGGATTATACAATTACTTTAACTTTGCTCAGGACCATGGTATCTTCTTTCTTGATTGAACAGGTAGTTACCTTTATTCATAATATTTTTTTGATTCAGCATGTTCTTCTATTTTTATACAATTTGACTTTGACTATGAAGTATTTCTAGTCATCATGGAAGAATATCTAATTTTATAGTTTCATTGTTTGGGGTGTTGGTTCTGAATTGCCTTTCTTAAAATTTAAGTGTATTCTTGGATGAATCAACCCAATATACAGTTCATCTACTGTATACGGTTCTTTATCAGACAAATAAGTCTTATTGTTTCATTGAAAGATATTTGTTGGACCCATTATTTAAACTGTGATGGGCAATGCTTACTCTGCCATTGGAACGATGTACCATGAATTATTTTAAAATAATGGCGACACATACCAAAATATATATTCAATGGAAGAAACACAAATATTTTGAGTGGAGTGAACAACAATTCTAATAACTTATGTTGAATAGCAAAGTCATCATTGCACATCTTTCCATAGCTTATGGAACATTCTTCAGTTTAATTGCATGATTTGATCCTCTCAGAGTTGACCATTAGACAATGACTTTTGAATATTGTGGGCTTGTTTTTTGGCAAGTAATTGTATCTCTTGATTTGTTCTTTTGTAAGATTCTTGGTATGGTTGTAATAGTAAATTGCCAATTTTTTTCAGGCATCAGAATTACAGACTACAATGATGGAAACCATGGAAGCAGCTGAGTTAGAAAAACAGAAACATAATAATACTCGAATGGAAGTCCTTGCACAACTAGCGAAACTTGAGGTATCAAAGTTTCTTTCAATATGTGCTTTAACTTAACTCAACGGTAGTATGTTCAGATAGTAGTTTCCAAATATGTGGGGTTAATATATCTGTATACTTGCTCATATAATATGTGTGTCTTTATAAATATTATGAAAATTTCCATCATATGTATCATTGTCGCTGTCATATTATTTTCTTTTTTACTTATAAAAAATAAGTATCTATCAAAAAAGAATACATTTACTTGAAATATCTACTTTCGGCATTTATACACGGCCTTCACATTTAAGTAGATTCTTACCATTGCCAGTTTTTTTCTAATTTGGTTTGGAAGGCTGCCAGAGCAGAGGCTTTGGTTGGTCGGGAGTGAGCAGATTTATTTTCCAAAACTCTAATGTGGTACAAATGTGTTGGTTTTAGTAGTTTCTGTCCATGCCTATTTGAAAAGTCTGTTTATGATTATTGTGTTTTAAAATTTTCTTTTCGTTGCAGAGTGCCAATGCCGATCTCACAAGGGCTCTTGCTAATGCACAAAAGAATCTAGAAGTAGAGGTATTTAAGCCTTTTTTATGTTCATTTATTTATTGTGGCAAGAATAATCTCATTTTCTCTCTAGTTTGCAATCATTTCTGTGTTTGCTTCCTTTGCTTCATTGTTCCTTTTTACATATGATTGATTCTTAAATGATCCATGAATATCTTTAGAAGTCAAACATGTAATGTTGTACCTGTCATTTTCTGTTTTGCGCTGGTGACATTGATCAATTGATCCGGTAACATTTAAAACAATCAGGATCTCTTTATGCATTTTTGTTGTTTTTTTTTTTATTTTACTTCACTTGGCCTGGCGTAGGTTTATGTACTCGTGCAGATCATTCTAAGTCTATGTCAAGAGTAATGCAGATCGTTTAAGTTTATGTCAAGAGTAGCTTAATAACATTCTATTCAAATCCGATTTTTACAAGCAATTTATGGATATATCTGTTTAAGTTTGGCAATGATGAATGTATACATCTACTTCGAAATGCATTCACTAATTCATTTTCATGTATTTGCATTTGCTGGAATAGGCTGATCGAGTAGCAGAACTACGTCAGCAAATTCAAATGAAAGAAGCAACTCATGAAGGTGTGTGTTGGAGGCCAATAGTTTGTTGTTTTCATGTATAATTTTTTTTATCATTGTTCTGAATGACTCTATTTCTTGCAACCCCTGATATTATTCTAGAGTTGATATACGTTGATACAGATTCAAGTTGATTATTTAAATTTAGCAGACCATATGTCCTGGATTCTCATTTCTTCCAGATTAACTCCCACCTTTAATCATCCAGTTATGTTTTTGTTAGGGGTTTTATATTTCATAAGATGTCTTTGGTTTTAAATTTTTGGCTGATTTGAGCCGGATAAAGTTTTTTTACTTGAAAGTGAGGATACTCTATTTTATTCTATTATCCTAGCCTAATTTAGATATCATCTATTACATTGACACCATATTTTGTTGATATATAGTTTTAATTTTTTCCCGTATCTACTTTTACAATTTTTATGCATTATCATTACATTACATGGGAATTCCAAAAGAGTGCAAATCATTTCCTCTGACAGTTTCAACTTATAGAAAAAGGCTGTTTAATGCCCAATGTAAAATACTGAACTTTTTTTCTTTCTCTTGGTAGAGTTGAGAAGAAAAATATCAAGTACACACCAAAATGGTGATAAAGTAAGTAAACACCTGCTCTTGCATTTATACATATAGCAAATTAATTTGTCATTTTATTTAGTTTGTATCGACGACTTTGCAGTTAAGAGCTTCGAAAGGTATTGAATTTGAAATGGAGATGCTCGAGGCAGAATATTCTTTTGTTGCTGATAAAGTGGAAAGAATGCAAGAGCAGGTACTTTTTGTTCTATGAAAAAACTTATAAGCCAATTGCCACCCCCACCCCCCCTAAACCTATGACCACTTTTAAATGAACATATTATATATTTTTTAATTTATATTTGCTCTTACTAGAGTAATGTTCTATCATCATGATTTATTCGAAATGCTGTTTCTAAAAGGACAATTTAATGCAGGCCAAGACTCTAGAAACAAGCATTGAAAAAACCCGAAGAGAGATAGGAAATCCATCTGAAGTGGAAATTGAGCTCAAGCGAAGGCTTAGCCAGTTGACAGACCATTTGATTCAGAAGCAAGCTCAGGTCCTTTTCTCAAACTGCATAACTTGGTTGGTTGGCAATGTTGATTATCGCCTGTAACGATCCATATTAAACATAATTTCGAAAAATAAAGTTATTACAGAGGCATGCTTCACATGAAAGAAATATATTCACCTTATTCGGTTTTCTTTTTTATAAATTTGGTTCCGTAGTTGATGAGGAAAGTTACTTCTCTATCAGGTGGAAACACTATCTTCAGAGAAGGCTATGCTACTTTTCAGAATAGAGGTACATTTTTTCAACCTCAATTTAGAAACAGGAAGTAACCACTGCCATGCATGAAACCTCATGTTAGCATAGTGCAACCATAAATTAAGATGAGCTAACTGATTTTTGTCAAATACTACTATGCACCAATTACACCGTCCACTCAAGTGTATTTTAAAGTCTTATTAGTTATTATAATAAGACTCCACTTGGTAGGGCATATAAACCCATATTATGAGGTGTTGTATAATTAATATTCTGCTTGGTAGGGCATACTAAAATAATATCGACCCGTTTCTTATATGCCGACCCTGTAAAATAGTAAGGCGTAATACCTCCAAAGCACTATTCACCTTTACAAAATTAATTCGGTTCGAAAGGTCGTACTATTTTATTATTGGTTTGTCACACGGACCGCCGCCGCCGGACCACCGCCGCCGGAAAGTCGCCGGAGGCTGCCGGACCACTATTATTCCTAATTTTTTTACCTTTTTTATTACTTCCTACCAAGTAAGTATAAGAATTTTGCATAAATTAGTAGGACCTTTTTTATATGTCATACCAAGCAATTTTATATGATTTTTCCATATTAAATTTGTACCCCTTACTAAAATTATTACTCCCTACCAAGTGGAGCCTAAATGTATTATTTGATCAGTATTAATTGTTTTTACTGAACAATATTAGTTGTGCACCAGCTGTTGGTGCACCCAAGTTTTACTCTTGAATGTTCAGTGATTTATGCACAACGGAGGATCTGGATCCCTTGAAATGGCATTAAAACTTTGTTGAATTTGTCTGATCATTGCTGAGTCTTCAAATTGAAACATATAGGCTGTCTCAAGATTGCTGGATGAACATGGATCATCAGCTGGAAATTCATCGAGGGATGGCCTTGAAGCGGGTGCATTTCAATTGTCTAATTCAAATTTGAGGTCTTTATTGAAAGTGCGAATGCAATCGGGGCAACAACATTTGGGATCATTGGTTCGACAATTGGATTCACTCTTTTGCACGGGTGCTGTATTCCTAAGAAGAAATTCAAGCGCTAGAATTTGGGCTATCGTCTATCTAGCATGCCTTCATCTCTGGGTGGTGTACATTCTAATGTCACATTCTTCAGTGTCGGATGATCATCGATCAGGCGCTGTCGTCTCCCTCGAAAATATAAATAACACGGCGGGAGGAAGTGTCTGAATTGTTGTCTAGTGTACTTTTTTCATTTTTTGTTTGTATCACATATTCACAAGTGGCCTTTAATATCTGGGACTGGGAGGATGTTGTACATGCATTCCCCTGCTTAATACGGAACATCATGTATAGAATATTGTGAGGATTCAAAGATAAATGCATTGGGTATCGTTAACTTTGACCCATCTAAGACATTTATAGAGGAAAATATTTATTAGGGGCGTTTTGGTAGTAATGAGAATCTCTTTTTTCTCAGTAATGAAAGAGATGTTGAAAGAAAGGTGGTCCCCAATACTAATTACATTGGTGGTCTCTTACTATCATCATCAGTGTAAACAAATGGAAAGTTTATGTTTTGGGAAATTCGAATGATATATAATTATCTGTATCAATCTCTGCATTTATACATGGAAATAATATGTATTCTGATCCCAAGTACACTGCAGATAAAAATGTAGAAATAGAAATCGCCAGCTTCCCAGATGAAAGATCAGAAGAGAGCAAAACCAACGTGGAATTGATAAGTGCTTAACTAATCTTTCCTGCATTCCCCCCTTTCTCACTTCTATTCCTTCCACAGCCAACAATAACATACAAAAGCAAACAGATTAGTTTTGGCACAATGCAGATATCTTTATGATCTGATAGGTTCTTAAAGTATATTATGTTTTAAAAAGTTTCTAAAATATTTAAAAAAAAAAAAAACTGTTAAAAGACTATATAGCAACCACCACCAAATTTGTAATTAAACTATCAACAACAAAGTTAACGGTGACAATTCCCGACTACTTTCATCACCGTTTTAAGGACTTCAGCATTACACTTATAGATATAGATATTGATATTTTAGGGACTATTATTTAGAACAAAAACAATGTTTTTGGAGCCTGCACATTGCACAATTTGATACTCGAAGAACTTAATGACAAACTGTACTTTAGGGACCTATCAAAATGAAACACAAGTTTAGCGTGCATAGCATCAAAGAAAGAATTGTCATGCAAATTATGCGGTTTAACCAAATAAGACGTAAGATTGGGACAAAATGCAGGAAGTTTAAACTCGTCCTTACCAGTTATCTTGGGGAAGAGTGCGGTTGTAGAGAGGAAACTCGAATAGAAATGTTGTTTTGAACCACGTTGGCAATTTCCCATATAGTGCAGGCGGAAGCAAGACAAGGGGACTGAGAGAGAACATTTTTTAGCATTTCTTTTTAAAATGGACAAAAGGGGGAGAGGTGAAGAGTAAATACACACCTCGTTGTTCGTTTATAGTTCCAGTATGCAGGAACATTTGCATACTTTTTGTCAGCTGATTCCTATACGTGTACGATTTATAAGAATGAATTTGTCTTGAAAATGAGAGCAATACAAAATATAAGAGAAGTAATTACCTCAAGCAATGGTAAACCGCTGATGAAAAGAAGCAACAGTGTAAGAAATATTGGCCCGAAGATTACGAGCCATTCTGCATTTTTCAACACAGGTGTTGCAGCCACGAAAATTCCCCACCAGAGAAAGATCTGAACAGTACATAAAGATTAAATCAGGGCGAAAATTGCAACAAAATAACCACGATTTCAAAAATTTGTCCAAAATAGCAGAGCGTTGGATTCTTTTTTTTTTTTTTTTACTATTAGGCCATTCAAATTCCATTTTAATTAGTATTCCAGTTAAATGAGAAACTGCAGCACTCCAACATTCAAATTCTATCATCTAAAGTCATGACTTGCTAACCTATCCAGATACTTGTTTTTATTACTCTTCAGACAAACAACCGATACAAAGTCCAATTCACGAGCCTGCATTTGGAGAAATAATTGAAGACACGTCTAAATAACTTCTACAACAGAAAAAATCCAGAAACTTAACCTCTCCAAAATAGTTTGGGTGGCGGGAATACTTCCAAAGTCCAGCATTGCACCATTTCCCCCTGTTTTCTGGAGAATTTTTAAATGCTAATTTTTGTTGGTCGGAAGTTGCCTCAATAAAAATGCCGACAGACCACATGATCCACCCTATAATATCCTGAGCCTCAACGGAAGGATTTCGGTCGCTTGCATTAACAACTGTCACAGGTAAACTCACAGTCCACACCCATACTGCCTGCAGAGAGTAAAGGGCAGATTAAAAAAAAAAAAAAACCACAAATAATAACAAAACATATTTTAAAAAATAAGGATGCAGAAACCTGAAAAATCCAAAAAACAGCTAGTTTCCCAAAATTTTCACGCATTTCATCAAAGCGTCGGTCCTCCCCCCACTGCAGTATCCTGATAGGAGTTAAAGAACATGAATGGAAACAAATTCAGAGCCCATCAAATAAAGTAAACTATCATTCACCATATGTGAATCTGCATAAAACACTTGTATATATAAGTAGAGATACTACAATAATCATTCAGTGTTCAGATAGAAAAGCTCATTACAAAGAAGGAAAAAAAATTAAATAACAGAGAGATTTTTCAGTTGGCACACACCTCATTAATAGGAAAATTCCCAGACGAAGGCCCCACATGATGACAAGCATGGACACAACAACCTGAAAAATAATCAAAAGATCAGCTTCCAAACAAAAGTGGGAACACGATTAAAATTCATTTCAAGTCAAATAGGTCCACTCTAATTGTTTTTCCTAGTTATGATGTAGTAGTAGGAAATCATATACAATATATATCGCAAAGCAAACAAGGGCTTATTATCAGAAGACTTAACTGAAATTGGTCTCTAATGAATATACCATTCAGGCTGCATTTTCTTCGTAATAAATAAGAGAAAAAAAATCCCATCATATCTGCCATTGTGGCATTTTTTTGGTCATGGGGATGGAATGAGTTATAGAAACATGTTAAATTTACTTCTGGTAGTTTATTTTGTCCAAAAATGTTTTTTATTTACTTTCCTCCCACATTTCAAAAGAGAAGGAAAAAAAAGGCTAATCTGCAACCTACTCTTTCCTATCTTCCTTATATCATTAATTTTCTCTATTTTTTTCATGTCACCTGATGCTAATGACTATTCTTGATTACCATCATTTGTTCTTCTTGTAACCTTCTACATGTTCTTCTCATAATTCTTCATCGCTAAAACTATGTCTTGCTGAGCTCTTCCTAGTACTAAGAATGTAATTGAACCGAGCCGAACTTTAGAGTGTTTGAGCATGGTTTGTTTATTATCAAACCGAGCTCGAGCTTAATAATTGAATATACACGAGCTTTTTTTTAGCTTTATTGAGAGTATACGAGCATGAATGAGCTTGATAATATTAATCTTAAATTATATTATTTATCAATTAATTACAAAAATAATTATATATATATATATCTAAAAATCATATATATATATATGCTAAATTCTATAATTTCATTCAATTAAATAAATTAAATTACTTATTTTATATTGACGAAGTGGTACAGCTCAATTGTTGAGAGCTCCACTACCTATGACCCAAAGGTTATGGGTTCGAGTGGCAACTTTAGCGATAAAAAAAAAAAAAATATTTTATACTAAGTGTGAAAAATACAATTAAAGTAAAACTATTCATTATAATTTATATGAGCTAGCTTAAGAGCTTACTAACAAATTTGTTCACGAACTAACGAATCACAAATCATTGAGTTTGAGTTTGTTTGTTTATGTTGATGAGCATTATTAAATGAAATAAACAGAATATTTTTCAAGCCAAGTGCCGAATAGTAAGCGAATGGCTTGGTTTGATTACAACCCTACTTCCAAGTTACCAAAACATACATCAAAGTAGTAGATAGCCCACAAAAGAATGTTTTTCGTATTTGTGGACAAGGACGGTTATACAAAAATGCTTCTGATTAAAAAGAAAAAGTAGCGGAAGGAAAGTTTAGAAGCAATCACCTGTCGAAAGTGCCATGATCCTTTGACAACCAAGGTCAAGATCGCAAGTATTACAAAATTTGTGCTACCTACGCAAGGAAAATGGAATTGTAATAATGTTGAAGAGCTGCATCCACACAACTACAAATTTCTATGTCAGTATGTACATTTTTAGAATTGTCACAACCTCTCAAATCAAATCTTGATATGCTCATAAAGGTGTTAAACAGCTCTGCATTTTCAGATTCATTTATTCAATTATCTCTAGTTTTGTTGTAGCATTGATAGATTCAATTATCTCCCATTTTGTTGTGGCATTGATACATATTGCACATTTGTCGTCCCTATTCGTGACCATTCGACAACTCATCAAACAAAGGAATTTCATTACAAGTTACAACCACAAACTTTAAACTCGGATATCATAATTTCCACCCACCTCACTAAGAGCACATACAATTTCTTTGATTATTAAAAGCTCATTTACTCAGTGCCTCTAACCTTGAGACGGATGCTTTAACATAGTATCAAATTGATATACATGCAAGTATTTGTAACCCATAATTATGAACCTAAAGCCTCAGAAGCTTCTCCACTCACCAGTAATTGAACTTGAAAAAACAATTTACCAACTACTCCCTCCATCTCCTATTAATTTTCATATGTGGGGTGACACACTTTAAAAAAAAAAAAACTGTTTTATTAACTCTTTGGACTAATGAATAGAGAGTATTTTGAAATAAGTGTTTTATTTCTATTTTTGAGGTGTGAAAATTATTGTGGGACGTTCCAAAAGAAAAAAAGTGAAGTTTATTAGGGGACGGAGGGAGGGAGTATATAATATCATTTTCTATTCAAAAACACTTATCCCATCAATCAAATACTGGGAGAAAGCATCTTTAGGTTCATAAATTCTAAACTATGTTTCAATAGGTCTATAAAATACATATTTTACTTCAATAAGAGAACGTTAAGTACCAAAAAGTGCAACTGTCCAAGTCCCTAAACTATCGTATTATTTTAAGGAGCTCCTAAACTATCAATATGTATAGTACCTAATTTCCAAACTAGATGATGGAGATTCCCAGAAATTACCACCTGTTGAGGTTGTCAATAACAGTTTAACCGAGTGAGATAAATTTTCATCAAAGTTAGCCGGTGAAACAATTTCTGTCAAACTTGAGTAGTCAAGGGAATTGGAGATTACATTCTATAATATTTTAGGAACTCTGTAAAATGCATTTTGAAGAACAAAACTCAACTCTTTAGGACCTAAAGATTCAGTTCTAACATGACTTTCTTGATTCCCAACCCTAAGCTCGGTTTCTGAATAAAACGAAAAGTTGGGGGATTTATTAGAGAGAAATACCTGCAAAATCAGTGACTTTGTCGAAGCGTAGAAGCGCAGTGATTACGAAGAAGAATAACTGATAACCCACCTGCAATTGCAATAACACAACAAAATCAACTATTTTCCATCATTAAAGAATGGGGGATTAATTTAAACATACAGTGACAATGGCAGTGAGGGCCAACAAATGGGAGTCAATCACAGTTCCCATGAATGATAGATATTCTATTCTAATTCCAATTGGAAAATAAAATAGTTAAGCTGGTTATTTATTTTGTTCGAATTTTGACTTGTCACGCAAACAAGAATTTCTCTTTGCATATATATGTGGTTCGAGATAGAGAGAGAGTTGGCAATGACAATGGCATGGCTGTACAAACAACCACCTTGTTTTATCTTTTTTATTTTTATTCTTCAAACAATCTTTTTCCCCCTAGAACTCACGATCAAAGTCCAACGAACTAAAGCCTAGCGAGTCATTTATGTTTTATTTTATATTTTAGGAAAATAGTAAAAATATCCAATAAACCACACTAATTTAAAATCCAGTTTAAAAATCATAAAGGTGGAAATATTGG
This sequence comes from Ballota nigra, assembly GCA_947034835.1. Lineage (NCBI taxonomy): Eukaryota > Viridiplantae > Streptophyta > Magnoliopsida > Lamiales > Lamiaceae > Ballota > Ballota nigra. The sequence continues at coordinate 41,433,597 of OX344724.1, read as the reverse complement.
AATGAGTAGGTATTGTATGAAATTAGTTCATACTATGAACTACTATCCATTTTTTTCATTTTACTCATTTAGTTTATGATTCAGCCCATGAATTTATAACCCAGTCCATTCAAATGAATTTATGAGTGACCCAATTCATTCGACAATTCTGCAAAATATATGAGTGACCCAAATTCATTCGACAATTCTGCAAAATATATGAGTGACCCAAATTCATTCGACAATTCTGCAAAATCGTGCGATGAAGAGGGACGACGATACTTTCATGGAAGCCATTGACGTTGAGCACTTTCAACAAGAGGAAGAAGAGGACGATACTTGCATGAATTGAAATCGTAGTGAGAGGAAGACAACGATCTAAGGCAAGAGGAACGATGAAGATGGACATGAAGATGAAGATTGTGAATTCGATAATTGATTCTAACTTTACACAGATTACAGGTATTTCACCTATATCATATTTGTACAATATAATTTGATTTTGTGAAATTGTAGTTGAAATCGTAGCTACTGAAATCTAAGACTCCAACTCTAAGATTTTGATCGTAGCTAATTGTCCAAGTTTGTGATTGTAGTTAATGGAGATACGCAGAGAGGGAGAAGAGAAATAAAATTTGTGCTCATAACCTGTTTGATTAAATGTTTGTTAGAAATAAAATGAAATATAAATATATAATTTGTGTTCATAACCTGTTTGATTAAATGATGGTTAGAAATTGATATTTGTTAACTTCTGCAATTTTAGTTGTCAGAGCCGTAAATCGGAATTTATCCTCTGTCCTGTATTTTTTATCATTATGCTTCGTCATTTTCATTTTCTACACTGTCAGGACTATGTTATCATATATATGGTAACAGGAGTATCGGTAATATGTGCAGAAGTATCATTTGTGAGGCCAGGAGTATCATTTATATGATGTTCGTCTTTAAAAAAGTAAAATAAAAAGAATGTGAATATTGACATGGGGAGTGAAAAAAAAACACTAAACTATGTTACCATATATCTCAATTTAGTTAGGAGTATTAATTATTCTTCCAGGTGTATCGGTAATATGGTCAGAAGTATTATTTATTAGGTCAGGAGTATCATTTATATTGTACTCGTTTAAAAGGAAAAAAAATGTGAATATTGACCTTGGAATGTAAAATATACAATGAATGATTTCTAGGTATATCACATGTCTCCATTTAGTTAGGAGTATCAATGATTCTACCATGAGTATTGATAATATGTGCAGGGGTATCATCTGTTTGGCCAAAAGTATCATTTATATTGTAGAAGGTCTAATAGATTAATAATATGATACCCTTGACCCAATATTTGATACTTACTTTTATATTACTTAATAAAATATAAATTTTTTATTAAACCATTAATGACGACCTTTAAATATTAAATATAGATGCTGGCAGTGCAATAGTCGAACAGCGTGCAGAAACTACAAATGAAGGTAATAAAATATTTGTTTAATTGGATCAGGTGTATCAAATATTGGTCAAGAGTATAAAAAAAAGTTTATAATATTTTTTCATACTCTCGACAAGATATGTGATACAATTGAATAATAATATGATACTTTTGATACTATATGTGATACTTACTCTTACATTGCTTCATAAAACAGAAATTGATGATCAAACAATTGGTACTGAGCTTGAAATACTTGAACAAGATGCTATATTAATTGATACCACTGCAATGGTTGAATATGATGATGAGCTTGCAATTGTTGACCAAAGGGCAGAAATTGAAGATGAAGGTAATGAGTATTTGTTTAATTAAAGTGTATTACGTATGTATTAGACATAAAATTGAAACATTTGAGTAGACACAAATATTTTTCTATATATAAAGTAGGGTTATTGTGGGAGAGTGGATATTGGTAGGTTTATCTTTGATAGAATGTTTGTTACCTGGAATGCAATGATCTTGGGGCACTGAATTCATGGTAATCCAGTTGATGGGCATAGTCTCTACTCTGAAATGGTTAATCTTTGCCAATAATATAAGTAATATGGTCAGGAGTATTAATAATATGGGCAACAGTATCGATCATATGTATTGTATTTATGTTGCATAAATACATAAAAGCAATTAGGTAGTATTACATATATATTTGCAATATCGATCATCTGTACTGTATTTGACTTTAAATCTTGATTTTTGCTTCGTTGTGATGCAAAAATCAAGATTCAAAGTATATATCTTAGTGTTATCAAATTTACAAGTATAATATAAACATTCATTTTGTTAAACAGGGGGCATTGCTGATTCTGATGATGTGAGTGGAAGTCTATTGGGCAAGATAGGAAATACGATTGAAGATATGTACCAGATGTATTGTAGGCATGCACGAGTAAATGGGTTTAGTGTACGGAAAGCAAGGATGAAAATATCGCTATCGCAAGTAATATCGCAACCTTAAATTTACGGATATATCGATGGATATATCGATATCGCATATCGATATCGCAAATTTTTTGAAAAAAAGACGGAAACTTTATTAAAATTTTGGAAAATTTACATGAAATTTTAGGGAGTATTATAATATAATATTATGCATATATTTCATTTAAATTCACTATAAAATTACATGTTTAAAGTAGGCATATAGATAATAGACTATATAAACACTGTTCAACGTAAAAAAAATTGAAAATATAATATTTAATATTATACATTACAATATATAAATACAAAATATAATACAATATACGATTATGAATATTACATGATACAATACACTTAGTACCAAAATGATGACCTATGAGGTTCAAGTACAGAGTATGTAATGTCATCTTTGTCCAAATAATATTGACACCTACTCATTATATTGGAGTAATCCTAGATAAAGAGTATTAGTTGATGACCTATTAGTTGTTTTTACTAAATGATATTAGTTTTTCGATGGTATTCGTTGTATTCACTGAAGGGTACGAAGAACAATATTTATGTAACTAAAGCATATCAGTTGGTTACACTAAAGAATATTAATTGATTACACTAAAAAGTATTGTAAAGTGATTCATATATGAACCAATTTCACTCTATACATACTCACTTTAATGCTAAGTCAACTTAGAAAAATAATAAACATATAAACACATAAAAAAATAAACATAAAAACAATAAACACAAAAAAATCGCGATATTTTTATATATCCGCGATATTTTGCGATATATCTGCGATATTTCCCGATACTCATTCATTTTTATACTACAAGTGAACCGATATCGATATCGATATCGATAACTTGCGATATATCGCGATATATCCGCAATACGCTGTAAAAAATACATTGCACCCTAATATCCGTATCCCAATCTCAAAATTTGCGATATATCCGCGATATATCGCGATATTTTCATCCTTGACGGAAAGCAACAGGAAGGAGATCAACGACTGGGATTGAATTAGCAAAACTCTTCCTCTGCTCTTGTGCTGGAATTAAGGACAAAAAGGCTGCAACTACAAAGAGTGGAAAAAGAAGGAAAGAAAGAGAAGTTGGAATTACAAGAACGAATTGCAAGGCTTTAATGAGTGTCAAGATGAACAAGGGGGGGATGTATGAAGTTATGAAACATGAAATGGAACATAACCATCAGTTGACAAGACCAGAGTGGAGTCATCATCACCGTTCTGAAAGAAAAATAACAGATGAGAAAGGAAAGATTATCGAACAAATGATCACTTCATGAAGGCAGTTGAATCTTATCACTATATGGTGAATAAAGTTGGAGGCCAGGAAGATGTGGGTCACACCTTAAGGGATCATTTAAACTTTGTAACTCATTTTAGAATGAAGAAGATAGAATCAGGAGATGCACAGACCTTCATTACCATGCTAGAAGAAGAGAATGGTCAAGATAAAGAGTTCTTTTATTGTGTGAAATTGGACAGTGAAGCAAGATTGGCCAATAAATTTTTTTGGCGGGATTCACTGATGAAGAAGGATTACAATATTTATGGGGATATTGTTGTGTTTGATACAACATTCAGGACAAACAAATACAACCTCATTTGTGCACCGTTTGTTGGTATTAATAATCATTGGAAGAATGTGATGTTTGGATGCGCCTTCATTTCCGATGAGAAAACTGAGACATTTGAGTGGTTATTCAAGGCATTCAAGAGGTCAATGGGAAATAAAGATCATGCCACTATCTTCACCGATCAAGACTTGGCAATTGCAAACGGAATAGAAAAGGTATAAAGTTCAATACAATTAATATAACTAATACTCATGCCATAATAAATGATACTGCTGCCAATATTATTAATACTTCTGGCAGAATAATTGATACTTCTACATAAATGGATATTTGTTCTATACTTAGGGTAACAAGTATTTGACCACTTGATTTATATAATATGCAGATTTTCCCTGAAACAAGACATAGATTATACCTTTGGCACCTTCAACAGAATGCCATGTCCAAATTTGGGAAACTGAAGAGTGATAATTCTTTTAAGGAGTTATTTGATAGGTGTTTGTCCGGGTGCAACGATGAAGATGATTTGGAAACCACTTGGAAAGAAATGGTAACAACATATGGTCTTGAAGAGAACTCTTGGTTTACACGATTGTACAGCTTGAAGGAGAAATGGTGCACGACATTAAACAAAAAGTTCTTCTCCGCTGGAATAAAGTCATCGTAACGAAGTGAGAGCACAAACCACTCAATTCAATTCAAAGTTAGGAAAGACACAACTTTAACTGATTTTTACGAGAAATTCAAGGACACCGTCAGGAATTGGAGATTTGAAGAACAAAAGGATGAATTTAATTGCTCAAGGTCAAAACCTGAAACATCTTTGAATATGGTTGGGATGGGATGATAAAGCATGCATCGGAGGTATACACTCTAGCTCTTTTTAGAGTTTTTGAAAAAGAGTTCATAAAATGTTTGTGTGCTTCGACTAATCTTGTTGACGTTATCCTAAATACCACGATGGTATATGATGTTGGATCTGTTGATGATATTTCTACCAACCGAGTTATATTTGATTCTGCTTTGAAGTTAATCAAGTGTAGTTGCATGAAATTTGAGGAATGTGGAATACTATGTTATCATTGCTTGAGAATACTCCTTGTACATTCGGTACAAAATATACCTGATGTCTATATTGTGAAGAGATGGACGAAGCTAGCCAAATCACAAGTGTGGGATACATTGAAATCTCAAAGCAATGGAAAGGAGAACATTGAGTATATCACTTGGGCAAATGGCATTGGAATGAGGTACTACAATCTAGCTTTGTCTTGCAAGGAAAATGAAGTTGCAAGAACAAATCTTGAAGAGAGCTATAATGGAGATCTGATTTTTACGAAAAAACTGATGTGTACAGAACAAGAAGAAAATTCTACACAATCAGCATCATCATCTAGGACAATATTGGATCCTATTCGTGCAGTAACAAAGGGAAGAAGCCAAAGGAAAAAGAATTTTCTTCAACAAATTAAGAGAAAGAGGACAAGCTCAACACAATCAACACCAACCTTGGAATTTAGTTCTCTAACACGTAAACCACATTTAATTTAGTTAGAAATTGTGCTTTTTTACAAGCTCAGTCATTTAGATTGGTATTTATTGGCTTAAATCAGCACCAGTCATTTATGACATGTGGATGGTTTGCATTTAGTTTGGCAATGCTAGATTTTGATATTTTTTGTTTGAATGCGACGTGAAACTGCTATCCATAATATATTGTTGTTTTTTTCATTAAATTTTGATAATTGCAGGTCAATATCCAACTTCCTGCTGCACTCTTGTTTAAAATTCTTCTTAAACAAGTTTGCTAAGATTTTATATTCGTTACTGATTCATGGTTGCGTGATTCTTCCAGGGGTATCGATAATATAGGCAGGGGTATCATTTGTGAGGCCAGGAGTATCATTTATATAGTGCTCGCCTTCAATTTTTTTTTTTTTTTTAATATTGAACTTGTAACTTGTAGAGAATGTTTACTATATGTATCACATATCTCCATTAGTTAGGAGTAAAATTTATTCTTTCAGGAGTATTGGTAATATAGGCAGGGGTATCATTTATTAGGTCAGGAGTATCATTTGTATTGTTCTCGTTTTTTTAAAAAGAAGAAAAATAAATGTGAATTTGAATTTTAAAAACCATATATCTCCATTTATTAGGAGTATCAGTTATTAGAAAAATAAATTTGAATTTGAAAATGAGTATATCACATATCTCTATTTATTAGGAGTATCAATTATTCTACCAAAAGTATCGGTAATATGACCAGAAGTATCATTTATGAGGTCAAGAGTATAATTTATATTGTACTCTTTTAACAGGAAAAAAGAATGTGCATATTGACCTGGGTAGTGTTAAAAAAATACTTAATGGTTACTAGGTATATCACATATCTCCATTTAGTTAGGAGTGTCAATTATTCTTTCAGGGGTATCGATAATATGACCAGAAGTATCATTTAAGAGGTCAGGAGTATCATTTATATTGTATTCGTTTAACATGAAAAAAGAATGTGAATATTGACCTGGGTAGTGTTAAAAAAACACTTAATGGTTACTAGGTATATCACATTGATGGTCCCATTTTCGAAGGCCAAAATGGGAATTCAGGAGCAATTTTTTTTTTAAAACTTTTCTTCAGGGAGTTCAGTAAAAGTGAATAATACTCAAGTCACTGCATTGCTACGAGTTAAATAACTCAAGTCAGTGCAATTGACTTGCGAGCTCAGTCTCGTAACAAGGCAGTGACTCCTTCAAGTCACTGCATTACTCAGAGACTGAGCTACCAAGTCAGTGTGAAGACTTGGAGGCTCAAACTCTAAGTAACACAGTGACTCGAGATGTTGAACTCTCCAGTGCGTGCCTGAACTGGTCAGTGAGAAGGATTCTCCCTGACCTGAATACTTAACCAAAGTTTTCTTTTAACAATGCTGTCAGTGAGCAGATTTTCACAACACTTTAGTAAATACTTTAAAAGATAAGTACGCTCAGTTTAACGTGGTTCAGAGACTCAAGCTCCTACGTCCACGGCCTGATTTAACAGGAAATCCACTAACTGGGATTCTTATTTTTAACGTGCCAAGATGCACAGATACACTGGACTCACACCACTCCCTAGGCTGCATCTCCTTACCAACTAACTTCAACCAACAAACCTAACAAGAGGGTTTTGGTTTCAGTTTGATTTCTCCAACTATTTGAGGTTTTCCCTTACAATGTATTAGCCTCAAGCTAAGATTGGGAAAACTTTTCTAAGCTAAGAGTTACAAGCTTGACACTCAATGAATATAAGTGAAAACCCTAATGGTTAGTGTCGTGGGTGTGAGAAACGCTTCCTTATGACTCCATAACACTCACACACCCTCATAGCTTGTAGGTGTTGATTTTTCTTTCTTCACACGCCGTTGAATACGCAGCTATGAGCTTGTATTTATAATGTAGATTCAAATGTAACCGTTGGAGGGGAATTACATTTGAATCCAGCATTTAATGGTTTCAACCACTTTTCTTGGAATGCGGCCTTGTCAGTGTCAGATTTGCTGCCTTGTGCTGATTGATCCATGTGGGCTGGATCCAATGGATCTTTGACTCAGTGGGTTGACCAAGACCCACTAACTTTAGGTAGCTTCATCCTTCACTGACTTGATGATCTTCAGTGGACTGAACGTCTTCAGTGTAGTTGTCCTTCAGGGACTGTTTGAAGATCTCTCCAAGAAGTTTGTCATAAGGCTGAATGACAAACTTCCCTGACCACAGTAGCCTGACTCCTTCAGGGCCTACTTGGTGCAGCATTGATCCTCCTGATCATGCTCTTCACTGAGTGGTCCACCTGACTTAGCTTAGATCAGCCAGGTTTACACTCAGTGGGACATCCTTCAGGCTTTTCTTCAGGTTCAGGTCTCTGCCATGGCTTCAGTCAGTTCTTCTTCTGATGTCATCTTGATTTCCTCAGGTTGTGTTGCTGAGTTCCCCCTCGCTGAGTTCCCCCTCAACTGAGTGTTCCCTCAACTGAGTTCTTCTCAACTGAAAGCCTATTCTACTGAGAAATAACCTAGCCTGACCTGAAACTAAAGATACAATCCTGACTGCTTTCAATCCTATTACATGTGGTTTTGGAAAATTATAAAAAATAAACCATATCCCAACACACATATCTCCATTTAGTTAGGAGTGTCAATTATTCTTCCAGGGGTATCGATAATAAGGCAGAAGTATCGATAATGAGGTCAAGAGTATCATTTATATTGTACTCGTTTAACAGGAAAAAAGAATGTGAATATTGACTCTGGGTAGTGTTAAAAAAACACTTAATGGTTACTAGGTATATCACATATCTCCATTTAGTTAGGAGTGTCAATTATTCTTCCAGTGGTATCGATAATAAGTGCAGAAGTATCGATAATGAGGTCAAGAGTATCATTTATATTGTACTCGTTTAACAGGAAAAAAGAATGTGAATATTCACCTGGGTAGTGTTAAAAAAAACACTGAATGTTACTAGGTATATCACATATCTCCATTTAGTTAGGAGTGTCAACAATAAGTGCAGGAGTATCGATAATAAGGGCAGGAGTATCGATAATAAGGGCACGAGTATTGATAATATAGATATCCATCAAGTGCAGGTACTACTAGTGCATGTGCTAAAGACCTAGCTAGTTGGATGAACATGAACTTGTTAGTTGCAAGCTAGCTAGACTATAGAAGAAATCGGTAATGTAGATACAAAAAGAAAAAAAAATCATTAATTCTTTTTTTTCCTCTTCTTTTTCTTGAGCTCAGTTTCCACATCTTTTGTGGATATCTTCTTTTTCTCTAATTCTTCCTTCTCTTTAAAGAATCTTTGAACCTCCAATAACGCAGGCTTCCTTCTACAAAAATCAATCACCTTTGCCCGTATTTCATTTTTCTTCTCGTTAACATCACTATCAACTATTCTTGCACAGTAACTACCTCTAAGAGTCGTGCGTACCAAAGCTTTGATTGAAAGATAAAATACAAAAAAATATCATAATTCACATTACAAATAAGAATTAACAAAAATTTAATTAAGAATTTACATACCTTTCCCATATTCGGAATAGTATATATTTCACCCTCAAATAATTCCATGTTGTTTAGTAAGAAAACGCCGCAATCAATATTAGGTTTCCTGGTTTTCCATCTAAATGTGATAGTTTCAAACTCATAAGTTAGAATGTTAGCATCATCTGGGTGATTGTACTTTTGCAAGAAGAATGACATTAACTCCCGCTATTAAAAAAAATCTTCAAGTTCACAAGAAATAACATTAAAAAAAATAAAAAAAAATATTAACACTATATATTTTACCACTATTTCAACAGCCTGGGTATATGCAGTAGGGTCATCGTAATTCCTGTTGTCTAAGTATTGCAATTTCTTTTTGCCAAAGTTGATCACAGCAGCAAAATAATGATCGTCCATTCTATTTGGTACAAAAATCTACAAAAAATCCAAAATAATAAAAAGCAACAGTTTAAACATCATAACCAAAACATATATTATTATTAACTCTTTCTTCCAGGCTAGAGATGACTACTTATGAACAAAAAAAGTGTCATGCAATCAACAATAATACCATCCACTTTTCTTACCATTTCCAAAAGTTTGAAATCAATAGTTGTTGACTGAATTGGCATCCATTTTTTCCAGCAACCAACAATACTCTTTTCATTATCTTCAGGATCACTAGCCCCAAAAACAATATTTGAAATGTATAACTATAAAATTCACAAAAAAAAAAGTATTAGATACTTGTTTAAGAGTATTAAAATAATTCAACAAGAGTAGAGGAATAAAAACTTACACTATGACCAGTATAAAAAAAGAAATTTCTTTTAGAGAGATCAATTTCCTTTGAGTTGTTCAAGATTAAGGACCATGCATCGATAATGGAATTCCAAAAATTTTCAGAAGGTAGAAGTGATGTCATATTGCTACGTGTCACAAAATAATTCTTCCCCACAGAAAATAGATGTTCACTACAAAATAAAGGCCCACATATAATTTTCTTTAAATCTAGAATAATAAATTTTATAATAGACTATATAAATATTTGACTTACTCAGTTTTTGTAGATAAATCCTCAAACATGCAGTAGTCAATAATCTCCTTTTGTTCTCTTCTCGTGGTTTCCAACACACTTTTGTTTCCTTTCAGAAATCCAGAAATATATTGCTCAGGATAATCTCCTATCAACTATTCAACTTCGTTAATCTTTTTGCAGCTAGACAAATTGATTGCTTCAGTTGCTTCCTCGAACTCTGTTGGAAAATTGTATAGACTTAAGTTTTGATTAAGATGCCAAAATATTCCTCCTAAGTTATTTGTAAGTAAAATGTTCAGTAGAGTTAGTACTTAGTTAATTCAGTTCAAATGTTAAGGAACTGGAGTGCAGTTATAAATTTCTAGAGTGTATTGAAGAATGAAGTCCACTGAAGACGAAGTCCGCTGAAGACAAGTGATCTGAGAAATAGTCTAAGTCTTGAATGTTTTCTAAGTACATTCTCACTAAGACTAAAACCATCAGGAGAGGACTGAGGTCCACTGATGTAAACTAACAAAGCACATTCAATGCTAAACACATTAAAAGTTGTTAGTTAATCTGGTTGGAACAAGACAAAACGAATTTCAGTGAAGCTTACAATAAATGAAGAATTAAGAAGGTTCTCTCAGAGGAGTTCCACCTTAAAGCAGGACAGGATTCTGAGCAAGCAGACTGAAGGCCCAATGAGAAGATGACACGTAGGTGTACTCTACTGACAGCCGACCTGTCCCAGACTGACAAGTACCAAAAGTCTTTCCCTAGCTTTCCCCAGAAAGTTGGTGAATAGGCATGGTCTTTCAGCCGTTTCTTGACAAGACTTAAAGCTTCAAATAAAGCCGTTTGAACCAATCATATACAAGAAGACTTACTTGAGAAGATTCAAATCCAACGGGAAGATTTTCAAGGAAGCCTATAAATACAGAAGGACGTGCTCATTTCTATGCACGGGAAACTCACAAGATCAAAGCTATCTCTACATTCATAACTATCAAGAAACACTCGAAATTACCTTTATTTCCCAAGTGTTTCACATTTGTAGAGAGCATAACAAGCCTTCTGTAACCAAGCTTAAAAGCTATATCCAAACCTTAGAAAGAGATAATCCATCCTAAGCTTAGAGCTAAGCTGTAAGGATTATCTCACAAAAGTTGGAACCAAAACCCTACTCAGTTGTTAGGTTGAGAGTTAGTGTTAAGTGGTGTTAGTAAGCTGATTATTTGTATCAGTCTGAAAGCTGGTTCGTTTTGGGAACTAGGACCTGGAATTATCCTAGTGATCAATTATCCTAAGAGAGGATTAATTGATCAGTGCACCTTGGCACTATAACACAAGGAATTCCAAGTGAAAGAAATTCTCCTGTTTAATCAGGACAGTGGACGTAGGAGATTCATCTCTGAACCACTTTATATCTTGTGTACTTACTTTCTGCTATTTCCTAAGTGTGTGTTATCCACTCAAAGTTTATCAAGTAAAACGAGTTTTCTAAAGGGCTCACTAATCCGCATTTGAAAGCTAATTGGATAGTAGTTCAATTGAAGTCTTGAGCTTTCAGTGGAGGTATTATCTCAGTAAGCTTTCATAAGTAATTCTCAGCAGACTTAAAGTCCACTGACGAGTTACCATCTGAAGTAACCTGATAAGTTTTCAAGAAGTTTAATTTTGTAACCACAGGTGTATTCCCCCCATACACCTGTTTACTCGTTTCGCGACCAACAAACTCCCCATCATCAAAATCATGAAGAAGTCTGAAAGAAGGCATACAATCCGCTAACATTTTCATTTTTTTTAGTCAGCCTCAACTCTATCAACATAAGCGTGTAACTCCTCATCTGCAAAGAATTTTTCATCTGAGTCAAGTAACTCGTTATCATTTGCAATGGTTGAGGGTTGGTCACTTTTTTCACAAGAGCTCTTCTCCTCCTTTTTTGAATAAACCCTTTCCGGTTGGTCACCTTTACTAGAAAAATTATATCTGCCCTTCGAACTAACATGATAAACGCCCTTTACCCACTCTCCAAGACCTAGCACACCGGTAGCTAGTTCTTCTACAATTCTTTTCCTCAACTTCTCTGTAGTCCAATGTTGGATGAGGGGTAGGGTGGAGGGCTCTTCAATCCCTTGCCACTTTAGCCTATGAAAGTACAAGATTTGCAACACCATAGAGCAGCTACTAAAATTTGAGGTATCACCATTGCTGTTGTTGTACCTTTTTGCAGCTGTGCAAATATGTTTCAATACGTATGAGCACCAATAAAACTCACGAATCTGGTTAACATTAACCAAGGACTTGATTGTACTGAAGTTTGCAACTCTATTTTCATTTGGAGCAAGGAACGAAGATAAGCAAAAAATGACAAACAGTCTTTTAAAGTCGTCTCCAACACCTTTCAACTCTAACATCTTCATTTTGACAACATTTAAAGGTGAATCTGAATTGATGTCGTACTTTATCTTCAAATCATTCATAATGGGGACATTTTTTAGGCTTTCTCCATGATTCATCTCTATAGCCTCTTTTCCAGCATTTCTCGACAGTAACAAAACATCATAAACATCATCAGGAGTAACTGCAAATGAGTAATGTTCATCTATTTTTAGCATTCTACTTTGACTTTCAAAGTTTGCTACCAACTTCTTTACAATCGCATTAGGCACTCTTGAGATGGACATTTTCAAAAGACCATCAAATCCAATACTCTCTACATCTTTCTTTTGTTGTTCAGTTAGCTTATGCAGAATATCAAAGAGACCTTGTGGTCTACACTGTGTATTGAATCCTTTGTCTAACCTACAATTGTATGAAGTATATATATATATATGAGTATCATTTCTTTAGCTTGGAGTATCAAATATGTGGTCAAGAGTATCATTTATTCTCATATAAATCTAAAATACTTGACACCATTAACAATTTAAGAAAATAAAATCAGCGATTATAGTGAAAATAATTATTCTCACCTCTCAAATTCGTCTACATTGGGAACTTCTATGGATGACTTCTTCTGCTTTCCTTCATCTACTTTAGTAGACTTCTTTGTTCTTTTTGCAACATTGTCCTCAACTTCTTCCTCACTACAAAATACACACATCCTTTGACTACATCTCTAAAATAAAAAAATCTACAAATAGAAAATAAGAAAACAAATCACATAATTATAAAATGGCCTCAGGTAAGTCCAGAGAGCAGAGTTGTGGTGTAACAAATTCATGTTTCTACAACAGAAATATGAATTCTAGAGAGCATCAATGTTCATCAATCCTGAACATTCTGTACCAAATCAAGCACCATCAGTACATATGGACTCATAAATAACACATCATAACCTATCAAAAGTAAAAATTGAAGTACATAAATATTCTTTCAAGGGTATTGGTAAAATGGGCAGGGGTATCATTTATTAGGTCAAGAGTATCATTTGTAAATAACCCACATAATAGACTTGTACCAGATTGAACACATCCATTACAAACTTAGGAGTATCACATTATATGAATTTATTCAGGAGTACTAAATAAATGAGCAGGAGTATCATTTTTATGCAAGAAAAATGCAAGTATACATTAGGAGTATTAGTCCAAGAGTATCAAATATGTACTCAAAAGTATCAACACACCAAGTATAATAAATCATCTTACCTCACAAAATCATCTTCATCAGATACTTTTGTAGGTTTCCTTCTTTTCTGCTTTTCTTCGTTTACTTTAGTAGACTTCTTCGTTCTTTTTGTAACATTGTCCTCAACATCTTCCTCACTACAAATTACACACATACATTACAAATTATACACATACATTACATATTATCAAATACGTTATCTTGAATGAAATTGTTGAGCAGAGAATATTCTTTGGTTGACAACAACTTCGGAACAACAAAGGGATCTTCCCATTCAAATAACCATATAAGTGTCAATTATTATGCCAGGAGTATCTGTAATATGTGCAGAAGTGTCATTTGTTAGGCTAGGAGTATCATTTATAAGGTAATCATTTAAAAAAAAGAATGTGAATTTGGAACTGGGAGTGTAAAAATGACACTGAAAGGTTACTAAGTATATCACATATCTCCATTTAGTTAGGAAAATCAATTATTCTACCAGGTGTATTGATAATATGGGCAGAAGTGTCATTTGTTATGCCAGGAGTATCAATTATATGCAAGAAAAATGCAAGTATAAATTACACATATTATTCCAAGAGTATCAAACATGTACTCAAAAGTATCAAAACTCCAAGTATAATAAATCACCTTACCTCACAAAATCACCTTCATCAGATACTTTTGTAGGTTTCCTTCTTTTCTGCTTTTCTTCGTTTACTTTAGTAGACTTCTTCGTTCTTTTTGTAACATTTTCCTCAACTTCTTCCTCACTACAAATTACACACATACATTACAGATTATCAAATACGTTATCTTGAATGAAATTGTTGAGCAGAGAATCTTCCTTGGTTGGCAACAACTTGGGAACAACAAAGGGATCTTCCCATTCAAATAACCATATAAATATCAATTATTATGCCAGAAGTATCAATAATATGTGCAGAAGTGTCATTTGTTAGGCCAAAAGTATCATTTATAAGGTAATCATTAAAAAAAAGAATGTGAATTTGGAACTGGGAGTGTAAAAATGACAATGAAAGGTTACTAAGTATATCACATAACTCAATCATTTAAAAAAAAAAAGAATGTGAATTTGGAACTGGAAGTGTAAAAATGACACTGAAAGGTTACTAATTATATCACATCTCAATTTAGTTAGGAATGTCAATTATTCTGCCAGTAGTATCGATAATATGGGCAGAAGTATCATTTATGAGGTCAGGAGTATCGTTTATATTGTAGTCGTTTAAAAGGAAAAACGAATGTGAATATTGAACTGGGTAGTGTAAAAAAGCACTGAATGGTTACTAGGTATATCACATATCTCCATTTAGTTAGGAGTGTCAATTATTCTTCTAGGGGTATTGATAATATGACCAGAAGTATCATTTATGACTTCAGGAGTATCATTTATATTAATCTGATCCAGATTAATAATCCGGGTTCATCCTCGCGGTTACAGGGGTTAAAGCCTGCATTACCAGCACATTTTCAGGGGCAATTTGGGCATCGCCGTTTTAGTAGCTAGATTAGCCGAGCCTGGGAATTGCATTTTGATAATGAAGATTATTATATGACCTGACCGTGTGGATATGAGAAAAACTAGAGATGTTATTGTTATTTTTGTTTTCATTCCTTTCAACACGTCTAGCATGCCCCTATTGATTGATGTTCAACATAAAGGGATGTTTTGTTCGAAATTTCTTAATGAAATTGAACACGAGATAATTAAACTTCCATCTCCCTAAAGTCAGATTCAAACTACAGAGAGAGGTACATAGATTACAGCAATTACTCAAGGCAATCAAACGCAAAAGTATCAACACACCAAGTATTATAATAAATAATCTTACCTTACAAAATCATCTTCATTGGAGCCAGCATCTTCATCAGTGATTTCTTTTTCTTTATCTCGACACAACTTCTTAGCTAAAGTTTCATTGCGACCCCTTATAGCAAGAACTTTTGTACGACGGCGACCAGAGACGGTTGTTATGCCACACGCTACGGTGACTCAGTGGTGAGGGCATACGAACAGATCTGAAATTGGGGAAAATTTGAAAAATGACTATCTATATATTTGACCCGTTAACCCATTAATGTAACCCAAGTATGAATGGATAGTGGTTCAGCATAAGTCTTACCATGAAAATAGTCTATTCAATACTTTGCCTATTGGAATTGTTATAAATCCAATAGATTTATTATACCAAATTTAAAAGATTTGATGTGGACATTACTAATGGACTTATAACCTAAACGGGTTTTAGGTTTAGACTAGGTTTCATCTATTATAAATAGATCTCTATACTCAGTATTGTATACACGCATACACACAAATATTAGTGAAACTCCTGGTTTGGTACGCCCCCAAACGTAGTCGTTATCAACGAACTGGGTGAACAAACTCGCATCTCTATTTTACGCTTACGATTTACAACACGTTATCAGCACGAGACTCTGCCAGAAGCTAATCGGTACAGATCTAAATTAATTTTCTCTATTGCATGATTATTAATTATCGTATCAATTTTTTATCCATATGTGCTATGCTTTTATGTGCACCTAAATTATTGTATTGCATCGATAATTATTGTGTTTGCAATTTAATTGGATCGAATCGAAAAAAAATATTAATTTGTGATCGCCACCGCCGTGCTTGTGCCCGCCGCCGTGAGGCTGGCGCCGTATGGCCGCTGTCCCGCACAGCCTCGCCACCGCCGCCGCGAGCCTCCAGGCTTTCGCGAGCGGCACGGCCCTGCTTCCTCCTCCACTGCCGGAAGCCGTCGCTGACTAGAGTGGTATCACGGAGCGGCCGCCGCACCCTCGCCTCCAATGCGAGCCACCAAGTGTAGAGCTTTGCTTCGCCGCGGCCTGCCACCGCTTGCTCGAGCCCGCTCTTCCACCTACGTGCGTCGAGCGGTGGCCGAGCGCCGCACTCCGCCGGGCAACCGTGGCCGTAGGCAGCGTAGCCTCACAGCGGCGCGCAACCTCCAGCGACCGCCGCCCATGGCTCTGCCTGAAGCAATCCGTGACCCTCCTTCGCCCCCTGCCCTGCAACTCCAGTGTTGCCCTTTTGGGCCTTAAGTGGCCCAACTCCTTTTGGGCCACATTCAAACAAAACAAAAACAATAACAATTTAATTGGGCCTGAAGCCCACTTTAGGGGCTGAAATTATTTTTGGGTCTATCCTATATAATTCTTTTGGGCCTGAAGCTTCAATTTTATGGGTTGTAATTAATTTATTTATTGGACAGTTGAAATTTATTATTTGTTTGGGCCTCATATAATTTTGATAGTATTTTTTGTGCCCTCAAATTAATTTATTGAGTTTCAAAAAATACTTTAAAAATTAAAAAGTAATAACTCTTGCATATTAATTAAGCTCAAAAAAATTTTAGAATTAATTTTAATATTAGTTCACAATAAATTTATCATATTATGTGCTTAATTGCTATATGTGCATGCTTTTATGATTTAATTATCTTGCATGCATTATTAATTTTGCACATAGTCCGCATATATTGTCTGGGTAGGCGGCGCCCAGTACTTGTCGGACCATAAATTATGTCTTGGGTAGACGGCGCCCCATTCTTGCTTCTATGTGCTTGAGAGTGATCAAATAAATCCTTATTTCCTCGTTGTCAATAAATTGGTCACAACACTCACTATGTCACTTTAAAAAATTATAGTGAATAATGTCTGATATTACCAAAAGAGAATTCGCTGAGCTTACTCTTGATGGTAGTAATTACCTAACATGGGCGCTAGATGTTGAGATCCATCTAGCCTCAACTAATTTAAGCGGGGCTATTGTCGATGATTCGAAATCAACTGACGCCCAGAAGGCGAAAGCATTGATTTTCCTTAGACATCATCTGAATCAGGACTTGAAAAATGAATATCTCACTGAGAAAGACCCCGAAACGTTATAGAAGGCCCTGAAGGACCGTTTCCAACAACAAAATGACATACTCCTCCCTCAGGCACAATACGATTGGTTGAACCTCCATTTCCAGGACTATAAGTCTGTGACGGAGTACAACTCAACCCTACATCGTATTGTATCTCAGTTAAAGCTATGCAAGCAAGCTATAACTGAAGCCGAATTGATCCAGAAGACTCTATCAACTTTCCACGCTAGCAACCTTGTACTCCAGCAGCAGTATAGGGCTAAGAATTACACTGTACACTCTGAGCTTATTTCTGCACTTCTAATGGTAAAAAAGTGTTAGTGTTAGTGTCCTAGAGACAATCCATCGAAAGGACATAATACTAAGATAATATTCAGATTTGGTTTAATATTATTATTGGTTTAATATTAAATGTATGGCGTTACACTTATCTGAATATGATGTTTGATTGTTTGCATATATTCTTATTTGTGTTCCCATGAATCACTACTGTCATTGAGTGAGTGAGAACTCAGATGACCTAAGTATGATTCTCAAATAGCCCCGATCAAGGATCATCAAGAATGGGATATTGATGATGCAATTGAGATTGGTGTGCGATCTGTATCATACTCTTAGAGAGTGTAGTAAGATCTCACTTACTACGAGATATCGGGTATCTCATGATGGATTCACAGATACCTTAGAGGGTATTGGTATACCTATCCGAGAAACTGTTTGATGTAATTCCACATAATGTGTCTACGGGTGTCTCGGTTAGTGGGAGCGATGTGATACTCCTCTGACTTGAGGTTAATACGCACGACATGTGTGGAGTGGTGAACTTTGACCATGACCGACGCTTGCACCCTTCCACGGGTAGATATGGCATAGATTGGGTTCATCACAAAATGCATGTGCGTGGTAGTTGAGCCAAGAATAGGATTCATTTCTCAATGTGGATTTAGAGAGAATACTCGTGTTCTCATCATAATTAGATCTAAGTCGTCGGCCGACGCACATCAACTTAGACTTTGTGGCTAAGTGTGATATACTTGATCAATTAGTGATTTGAGATAATATGGTTAAATTATTTGAATAGATACTTCATCATGTTCAAGACTTAATCGGGTATTCGCGAAGGAAAGGAAGATATCACAATAGCCTACAGTATTACAGGTAGTTGCAGATTTCCTCGCAACGTACCTCGTATATTGAGAATATCTGATTTATTGTCTAGGGTTCAATTAAGACCGTTAGTTTGACTAATCGCTCGATATACGAGGGTCTATGGGTCACACAACAAGTAATGACAATCTACCAATTATAGTTGGTTGATTAAATATTGTATTGGATATAATATTTAATTTATGGAGAATATAATAATAATAATTATATTTGGAATTAATTATTATTATTATTTAATTAAATTGGATTTAATTAAATATGAAATCCCAATAATAATATTTGGAATATTATTATACAAGAATAATAGATTTGGTAAAGATATTATTCGTAGGAACATATCTAGAGAAATATAATCCGTAGAGATTATATTACGGGCTAGGCCCGATATCTTGCTTAGAAATTAAGCCAAGTTAATCCCTATAAATATGTGTCTTATGGGAATTCCAAAAATACACAAGAAATATAATTTCTCCGTAAAATCTCAGTCTGAATTTTCCTAGCAAATTCGTCTCAAGATTCAACGCTGGCATATCAGTGCGGGTTGGTAGAAAGTCTTTACATGGATACCATAGTTGAGGATTCTGCGTAAAAATCGCTGTGAGGATTTATATACGTGTTATTTATCCTTTATGTTTATGTTATACAACCGTATTTCAGATTCGTTATTGGTGAATCGTTTTCTTCCGCTGCGCCGAACATGGTGTTCGTGCCTCTAAAACCCAACAGTGGTATCAGAGCTCCATGCTTGGTTGTATAACATAATTTTCTAATTTTTCGTTGAGAAAGTATTGTCTATGTCTTTTTAAATAGTTTTGCCCAAAATCTCTAATTTTAGAAATTGGAACTTTCGTTTAACGAATTATTGTTTTCTTGGAAAACATTGAATTCCGTCACCTATTGAATATTGTGCATAAGGTTATTGTTTTCAAGGAAATTTGATTCATATGCACGGGAATATATTTTTGACCAAGATCCATTTTTTGAATCATGAGATTCGTTTTAATGCCTCTTTATAAAAAAAATTAACGCTTGCAGAGAACTGGGTTTCTGCGTTTGTTTCTTTTATCAAAATCATTTCGTTCTTCTCCCTGCCGCCGAAGAAAGGCGCTTGCTGGGCAAGCAACACTTCTTCGTAAATTGAGTAAGTCGTGGCAAATTTTCAAACGAAGCTACCGATTTTTGAACCGTCGCCGTAAATTGGCAATTTTTCGGCGACCGGGACGAACTCACTGGGTGAGTCTCGAAACGTGTAAATCTGGATCGATAGATCGGCGCATCGGATACCAAGCTTTGAGCCCGTAGCGGCTGACCTCCGCGCGGATGAGCCTGTATGCCGGTGCGACTAATAGCCCCCCTTAATGATGCAACGCGACTGCTAGGCGATCTAACCGGGGGCAGCCATCTATGGCGATCTGGGCTAAGGGCGCCCAACCGTGAACAGGCGGCGGTAGACCGCTCTAGACCTGGTGGCGGGCGGTACCACTGCACCTCCAAAGGTTTGGCCGATCATTAGATGACGGACGGTGATTAGGGGTTGTGCTGGCGTCGTCTCGCGTGCAGCAGTAGTGTATCGGCTTGCGGCGGGAATGACCGTGGAAGGAGTAGTTTCTTCCTACTTTTGTTCTGCTTTTCACGTAATATAACCAGGGGCCTGGATTGAGAATTTGATTCTCCCCAGGCCCTCCTGTGCAATTTATCCAATTTTGTAAATAACCCCCTATTATTTTTTAAAAGGATTTGAGGTCATGTTTGGCTTATGTTAATTTCAGAAATTTTGAATAACATATAAGGACTTATTTAATTACATAAAATTATATAAATTTTGGAAATTAAAGTAAGACCCAGTTTGTTTGATGAAATTTTGAAATTAATATTAGGGGTTGTTTGGTTGGATCAAATCCTTTTAAACGACGTGTCATGTTTGGTTGGACCAAATTTTGATGATTTGATAAAAAAATATTTTGGGCAAAATAATTTTAAAAATGACTTTAGAAATTGACCTAAAGCTTGGAGCTTGTTGGTATTTCTAATTTTAGCAATATTTTACCTACGGATAATTAATTGTTAAGCACATTTATTTGATTTAAGTGTTGTTTATAAATATTGATTATTTATAAATATTAAATATTTTGCATGTTTATTTGATTTATGTGCTAAATATTTATTATATGCTTTATTTATGCAAATTTTATTTTTGAAATAAAGCATGAGAACTTGATTAGTTGTTCCCCACTTGTATAACTGTTTATGTGAATCGATATTTACATTATTAGTTATATAGCCCACATTAAATTGTTTGGGTAGGCGGCACCCAATATTTGTCGGACCGTATTAAATGTTTGGGTAGACGGCGCCCAATATATGCTTGTCCGCACATGTGATGTTTGGGTAGGCGGCGCCCAATAGTTGCTCAAATGTGACGTAGTTATCATGTTGGATCTCAATTAAGCAATTAATACCCCGTCTTTAAAATGATCCTCACTAAAATATAGTTTTTCATTAGATTGAAAGATGTCTTCCATTAAAATTAAAAGTAAATCGGAGATTTCGTTCCAATGAGTATTTAAGGCCCAAGTCTTTTGCTCGGATCTACATCTAACGGGACTTTTATAGGGACATGTTTGTCGCCGCTTAATGGTTGTAAACCAACTTAATTCTGTTTCACCAGCCCAAGCAGGGAAATGAGAATTAGGTGACATCCGATTGAACTAGGTTCAATCAACTAGAAATTGCGTGAGGCAATTGGTTTAGAGACCTACCAGTTCTGCTATTGCAATGTTCAGCCCAAGCAGTCATTGTAATAGTAGGAATGTGGATCCTAGTCCATTACAATTTATATTAGATATAAATTCGTACTCTTCCGATGAGGTCGTTGAGTATGTGAAAATAATGGAGACAAAATAAATTAAAAGGCCATGTTTATTTTGATTGTTGAATATTGATCATAGGAATTACATGTTTAATTTCAGTTTTAGTTTATTTCTCTATAATTGTTGAAATTAATAACTTATCATTGAGAAGTGTTCTGGAAATAAATAAATTGGTTGGGCCAAATTTTCTGGACTAGCATTGAAACGTGCGTTTGGTGCTAAGGCAAGAAGATATTGAGTACGTTGTTGATGAGCGAGCAGAATCGTCACATGGGCGATCAGGATTAGCTACAAATACCCGCGGTTAAGACGAAGTTAAGTCAAGATTAACCAAGGCATCTGGCGAGCAGAACCTGCACGCCACATAAAGACAAATGGGCGAACAAGGACCAATCAAAATGTATTGAATCCGGATCAAGGTCGAACAAGTCCACCTACTGCATGGCTGACCAGATCCAACCTCAGTCCCAAAGCTACTTTTCGACAAAAATCAAAGACCAACAAGAATCAAGCTAAAGTCTCCTAAAAGGACAAGTCCAACGGGACGAACAGCTCTCGACTGCGAGCAAGTCCAACAGATAAGGATATAATTTAATTTAGATAAGGTCAACATAGTCAAAGCCCAGGTGTCGTACATGCAAGCCTGGTAGGCCAAAGGTCGTGCCACCTCCTGCTGGGCAAAAGTCTATAAATACTTAGATTTTTTCAGCTAATAAAATAAGCACAAATTATTATACACGTCCAAACTTTGATTACGAATTTAAAGCAGCTCGATTAACTTACAATCGAACTTAAACAAGTAAGCTTTCATACGATTCTAATCCACCTAAACCCGAAAATCCGTATTCACTAATTACGTTAGTGATCAATCACACGTAATTGTTTGATGATCAATTAACCATCTAAAACAACCATTAATCTTCAAGATTAGAACTGATCGTCAACAAATTGGCGCTAGAAGGAGGGTTCGAACCTCCGAATCGTTGAATACGGGAAGATTACCCCAAGATTAAAGAACAAGTTTGAACTTTTGAGGAAAATTCAAGAACACTAAGAACAACACTTGATACCTTATGTGAACATGCCTCAATCACGAGAGACCCAACGTTCACAACATATAACCAGGGATTCACACTCCCGGATGTCCCAGGCTGGAGGGCGAGCAGAAATGACCAAGAGAATCAAACTGATGTTGCTCGTTAGTTAGTACCACCGGAGTTGGATGCCATTGCTTGTAACCCCGACGAATTGGCGCGCACAATTGCCATGCTCCAGGCTTTGCAAAGACAACAAGCCCAACCCGGCCCTTCATATATGCGAGCAAGGTGTAGCCCCACAAAGACTCGTGAACATGAAAAGGCTATGGGGGATCATTTGAATGAGGCAGACAGTGCCCAAGCTCGTAAGGCCAAAGGCAAAGAAAAACAACACGTCGAGGCCGCCAGTCAGGGAGGTTCGACTCAGAATTCGGCCATGGCAGAGAGTCAGGGCACACGCCAAAGTGCTCTTGAAAGATTGGGTCGTCGTGGCCGGGGAATCATGGAAGTCCATCCCACTGCAGGGGCAGCTCGCCCAGCTGTAGTACCTGCTCGCCAATCAGTCCATGACAGGTTGACTAGGTTAGCTTTTGGTCGCCTTGGCCCAAACGCAGAGCCCAATCCTAGGAGGCCAATCCAGGGGGTTTCCGCTCCCAATGAGGGACTGGAGCGAATAGACGGCTGTGCGCCTCTGCTCGCCGGACAGCCTCAGAGTCAGGGGGGATCCTTGGAAGAGCTCGCCTCCATGAGAAAGGCCATAGAGAGCATGCAGGGCCAGCTAGATCAACAAAGAGGATACGGGAACACAACTCTTCCAGTCTCACCTCTATCTATGGTGATTCTGAAGGCCCCAATTCAGCAAAAGATTTAATTTTCGGCAAGTATCCAATATGAGGGCACGGCGGACCCCCGGGTGCATCTGATGAAGTATACCAATTATATGGTATCAATGGGGGCAAGTGACGCAACACAATGTCGTAACTTTCCTTTGACTCTGGGGGATCGTGTCCATAAATGGTTTTCAGCTTTGCCACCAGCTTTGATTCATTCGTTTGCCCAGCTGGGCAAAGAATTCTTGTCCTATTTCTCTACGGCCGGGTCTTATCTATCCCAAAGACATCGGTTATCCGACTTGAAACAAACTGACGACGAGTCGGACCGATCGTACCTGGAAAGATTCGACAAGGTCCTGTTAGAAGGGGAGTCTGTCAGTGAAGACACCAAGATTGTGGCCGTCCTAGCTGGGCTCAAAAAGGGCATTGAACTCTGGAAAGATGTACACCTTAGGTGCCCGAAGACTTATGCCGAATTTCGGGATCGAGCAGGCGTCTTTGTCTCCATGCATGAAGCCCTGCAAAAGGACATGGGAGACAAAGGAGAGCAGAAAGAAGGTGCGAAGAAGCCTGGAACTAGTTATCGAGCTCCCAAGAACATGAAAGCATTTACTGAAGGAACGGGGCTGAAGGACAAATTGAACCACATTCTTACCGTATCAATCGATACAGTTTATAATAACGTTCGAGATAATAAATTGCTCACACCTTCCCGTAAAATAAGTCAAAATGCAAGCAAGTTAAACCAGAATAAATATTGTGCCTACCACCAGAGCGTGGGACACTTTACAAGCGAATGTCGTGATTTGCTGAAGCAGTTGTGGCATTTTTACGAAGAAGGAAAGCTATCCGAGTTTGTTAAAAGACAGCCCGGAAAAAGAAACCTAGACGAAGATTCTGATGAAGAAGACCAGGAACAGGCACCTCATCAGAATCGAGCTGGGCGACCAGCTCAGGCACCAGCCGGAGGACCAATTCCAGATATCCAGATGATGGAACCTGCAGGGCCCATAGGTGGTTATTCTAATGGACGACCACCAATTTCTAATCGAAAAAGAAAGGCAGAATTACGAGCGATCGGTCATGTACAAGAAATTGGGATTATTCCACCTACCATGCAAGCATCGGAATTAACTTTTACCGACAGAGATTTGGAAGGAGTACTGACCCCCATAACGATTCGCTTGTGATATGTGCCAAGATTATGGAAACCAGGGTGCATAAATTACTGGTGGATACTGGATCCTACACTAATGTCCTTTTAAAAAAGACGTTTGACCAAATGGGAGATTATACAGGCTACATCAGAGACACAAATCACCGTATTCTAGGATTCGGAAATACTGTGACGATCCCGTTGGGAATAGTAACTTTCGCTATGCAACTTGTGACGGTCAAAGAGCCCGAGAAAAATATCGCAAGAATGGTGGATTTCTTGGTCGTTGATCAAGAGTCAACGTACAACGGATTCTTGGGTCGACCTTTCTTAAATGAATTCAGGGCCGCCTGTTCTACTTACCATTATTGCATAAAATTCCCAACGGCAAGTGGAGTTGGCACGGTAAAAGGAGACCAGAGAAAAGCTCGAGAATGCCGCCTACAAATTCAGTCAGGACAAGGACAAGTATCTATGATGGAAGCGTCAATCAGTCAACTTGAGAATGAAACCTCAATTTTAGAAGACATTCTTGGGGCTCAGAACGATAAAATGGACATTGACGACCAGCCCTCGCCCATGGGCGAGCAGATGCTGCAAGACGGCTAACAAACCTTGCCAGATGCAATATTACCACCTATAGTTAACAGAATATGTCCGAATGACATCCATAAGGGCCCAGCTGTGGCGACCAAAACCTGCTCGGAGCTTGCTGAAGATTTTGACCCCCGGTTGGGTGCCGAATCCATGAACGTCGAAGATGAACTAAGTCCAGAAGGACCAATAGTTGACCCTCGATGGAAGGGGAAAAAACGACGGGCAACTCCAGTTGAAGAATTGGAGGCCATCAAAATTAATTCCAAAAGAGATGACCTTGAACTTTACATCGGGTCTGAACTCCCCGTTCCTTACAGAACTCACATGACGGACTTTCTGAAGGCTAACTTAGACATTTTCGCATGGTCCCATGCTGATATGGTGGGAATCGATCCGAAGGATGCTTGTCACAGGTTGAATATCATCCCAGTCCGAAAACCTGTCCACCAGAAACGGCGAAAATATGGATCAGACAAGTATCAACCTCTAAACGAGGAAGTCAAAAAGTTGCTGGACAACGATTTAATTAAACAAGCGTTATGTCCACAATGGGTTGCAAATCCTGTCCTGGTACGGAAGCCGAACGGAACCTGGAGGCTATGCATAGATTTTACAGATCTTAATGCAGCATGCCCGAAGGATAACTTTTCTCTCCCGCATATCGATCAACTGGTGGACAGTACTGCCGGTCACGAAATGTTCACATTCATGGATGCCTTCGTATGATACCACCAGATTCCAATGCACCCAGATGACCAAGAGAATACGGCCTTTTATACTAATAAAAATTTGCTGTGCTGGAAGAGGATGTCGTTTGGTCTGATCAATGCTGGAGCAACCTATCAGAGGCTGGTCAACAAGATGTTCGATGAACATATTGGGGAAACGGTGGAAGTGTATGTCGACGACATAGTCGTCAAAAGTACACAGAAAGAAGATCACCTCCATCATCTTTCGCAGGTGTTCGACATACTCCGAAGATACAATATGAAGTTAAATCCAAAGAAAAGTAGTTTTGGAGTACATTCCGAGAAGTTCTTGGGCCATCTGGTCAGCAAACGCGGAATCGAAGCTAATCCAGCAAAAGTGAAGGCGATTGTCGATATGGAGCCACCACGTTCTGTTAAAGAAGTGTAAAGGTTAACCGGTTACCTAGCCGCTTTAAACAGGTTCATATCACGATCAGGAGACAAGTGCCGTCCATTTTTTGAGGCCATCAAAAAGGGCAACTTTGCCTGGACGGAAAGCTGCCAGAAAGCCTTTGATCAATTGAAAGAATATCTGGGAGATGTAAAAATTCTGTCAAAACCGATTCCCGGTGAAAAGTTATATCTATACCTGGCAGCGTCTGACACGACCATAAGTTCGGTGTTAGTTTGGGCGGATGGCAAGTTTCACCTGCCAATCTACTATGTCAGCCAGGCCCTGCATGAAGCTGAGGTGAAGTACTCACCAACCGAAAAGCTGGAATATGCTCTCGTCATGAGTGTCAGGAAGTTAAGACTAGACTTTTTCGATCATCAAGTTAAAGTATTGATAACTTTCCCACTCAAACAAATACTACACCGACCCGACACCGCTGGCCGTCTTTTGAAGTGGTCCATAGAAATAAGTCAGTTTGGCGTGACATATGCACCTCGAACCGCGATTAAGGGACAAGCGTTGGCCGACTTTATACTTGAACTAACCTTCCCTCAAAATCCAACGAGAGGGCTGGATCACCCATGACATCTTTATATGGATGGTTCGTCAACAAATTTGGCCTCGGGGGCAGGAATAGTGCTCATCAGTCCCGACCGGCAAGTATTCACTTCAGCAGTCAGATTTGAATTCATGGCCACCAACAATGAAGCTGAGTATGAGGCCCTCATTGCAGGTCTTCACTTGTCACTAGCTGTTGGAGTAAGACGACTCCAGATTTTCGGAGATTCCCAACTCATTGTAAGCCAAGTACGAGGTGAATATGAGGCCAGAGACGAGCAAATGATCGAGTATCAACGGATAGTTGCTCACTTGGTATCTCTGTTAGACCAAGTATTTATCCAGCAGATACCACGAACGAGCAACATACAAGCTGACGCCCTAGCAAGGATAGCAACAAGCGATGGGCCAGCAGATCTGACGGACATTGTCATTACCAGAAAAGTCCAACCATCAACAATGGACTACGAAGTAAACCAAGTAGTCGAACATAACAACGACAATGATTGGAGAATTCCTATAGCCAAATACTTGAAAGACGGGGAGTTGCCAAGCAACTCATTTGAGGCTGAAAGAATCAAGAAACAAGCAACCAGATATACTCTGGTAGATGAACAGCTTTACAAAAGAGGTTTTTCACTCCCGCTACTCAAGTGTTTGTCTAGGGGGCAAGGAAGGACAGTCCTGGAGGATATACATTCTGGAGTTTGTGGAAATCACACTGGGGGGCAAGCTTTGGCCTACAAAACTATAAGGCAAGGTTATTATTGGTCAACCTTACGAAAAGATGCAATCCAGTTAGCCAAGGCTTGCCACCAGTGTCAGGTTTTTGCTCCAAGTATTCATGCCCCGGCCCAGGAGCTTGTATCGGTTTACAGTCCATGGCCATTTGCAAGATGGGGAATTGACATTATTGGTCCTTTCCCGGCAGGAGTGGGAAATGTTCGATTTACCGTCATAGCAGTCGATTATTATACAAAGTGGGCAGAAGCGAAGGCCATGGTAAAGATTACACAGCAGAACATGATCAACTTCATATGGCAGAACATCATCTGTCGCTTTGGAATTCCACGAACAATTGTGACAGATAATGGCCCGCAGTTTGACGGAAAGGAGTTGAGAGACTTCTGTACAAAGTGGGGGATCAGGAAACACTATTCGACTCCCTATCATCCCCAGTCAAACGGGCAAGTTGAAGCTGTAAATAAGATCATCAAGGATACATTGAAAATACGCCTGGCAGAAAGCAAAAGTAGCTGGTCAGAAAAACTCCCGGAAGTCCTGTGGGCATATAGGGTTTCTCCCAAGTCAAGCACCGGAGAAACACCTTTTGCAATGGCCTTCGGAACAGAGGCGGTGATACCAATTGAATTAAAGACCAACACAGTCAGGACGACCAGCTTTGATGAACAAGCAAATCATTCTGCTTTGGCCATAGAAACAGATTTACTCGAAGAAAGGAGACTACATGCTGAGCTAAAGAATGTCACGTACAAGCAAAGAGCAGAGCGTTATTATAATTCCCAAGTCAAGATAAGAAAGTTCGAAGTTGGTGACCTTGTTCTAAGGAAAAAACTTGCCCCACCTCCAGGCATATTTGGCCCGACTTGGGAGGGCCCATACAGGGTAACAGACAGGTTACCCAATGGAGCGTACGACATAGAAGACTTAGATGGCAACTCGGCCCAATATTCCTGGAATGCAGCTAACCTAAGAAAATACTTTCAGTAGGCGACCAGTTTTGCCTCATGAAAGAGTGAAGTTGAGTTGGGTGAGCTACTAAGTCCATTGGGCGAACTGGAATGGCAGAGATACAAGATGGATCCAAAAACTTGCCTAATTTTTTGAAATTTTCACCAAGTATAAATGGTCGAACAAAGTTGAATTGGGTCAAGTCTGGTCGCGTGCTAGAATGCCGGTATCTTATATGGTTTTATTTCCTCTTGAGAGTTTAAAGATGCCTTGACAAATTGTATAGTAGTCGAGCAACTTTGACTCCTGATGTAAATTATGTTTTTTAATGGTTGGAAGCTTAACATTGTTTTTGTCGAGCAAATCCAACCTAGCTAGTGCAGGATTACATTCTTGGTCGCATTTGATACTTGTAATTTTTAATATTTGTTCAATATTAAGTTGTTCATTCAAAACAGAAATGTGAGCTCAAGGCGCAAGTTGATTATACAACCAAGCCCATTAAAGGTTGTTCGTTTTTAAATTGACATAGCCTAAGGCCAAAAGCCCATCAAATCCTAAGGCCAAAAAGTTCCTAAGGAACAAGGCCCAACTACATTAAGATTGTTGAAGCATAGATAAAGATGCAAAGAACAATTAATGTAAGACAAAAAGACGAGCAATTGAGCAAAATAGTTCCATTAAAGATAAGGCTTGATCGCCCAAGAAAATTACAACGAAGACGAACAAAAAAAAAAAAAGAGTACAAGTCCCTAGCTAATCCTGTCCGCTAAGATCCTTGTCCGGCAGGTGGAGAGATATTATCATCTTTGGGATCATCTAGAGGAGAGCCTTCGATGGCAGGGTCAACTGGGACCACTTGGGTTAGCTCGGTAATTAGCCCCTCAGCGGCAGCACGCTCTTTTAGAGCTCTATCACTTTGATCGGCAGGCAGGATTTGCTAGCCCTCGGCAGCATCGCCCTCTTCTTCTTCCTCGTCCTCGGGAGGACTTGTGATAATTATTTCAGGGCCGATGAAGTCGAGCTTGACTCCATAGTCAGGCAGGTCACCAATTTGGAGAGTTGTGCCCGGGGCTGGAGGGTTCGATTCGACGAAGTTGCACAGCTCCTTGCCGATCTCCTCAACGACTGCGGCAACTTTGAATTCGTGAGCAATTCGAATGCTCTCAGCATAGCCTGTCACGTAACCCAGAATTGAGCTCACCTCTATTTTAGGAATAAGTTCCTCTTGGGTAATGGAGTTGGCGAGCTGAGATTCAAGGTCTGCGATTTTGGCCGTCGCCTCGGTCGCGAATTTCTCTGCGACCTCCTTTTGCTGCTGAGCGCGAGCAAGTTCTGCTTGCATCTGCTCGACTTCGGCCATCTTGACCTTCAGTTCCTCGGAGACTTTAACATGCAGGTCTAGAGCACGTTGCTCGCTAATTTGATGAGCTTTGGCTTTGTTCTCGAGGTCGGCGACAATCTTCTTTGCCTCTGCCTTAGCATCATCACGCTCTTTGGCAATGCGGCTGACAGTGGCCGCATGCTGATGGGAATCCTTCTCGAGATCCTCAACCTGGTCGACCAGACGCTGCACGGCCGCCAGGGTGTTGCCCGCCTCAACGAGATACAGACGACCATTATCGCGAGGCGCCTGTGTCTTGACAGTCTCATTCAGCTCCTTAGTCCAGCTGCGAGCAACGACCTCAGAAGCACGACGGACAAAAGAATCCGGGATCTCGCGAAGGTTGGTCGGCACCTTCGAGCAGGCAAAACGGTGCACCAAGTTAGATCGCCCTGGGTACTACTCGGGCAGGTAGCTGGAAGGGAATCATCAGTTAGTAAAACAAAAAAGGTAAGGAAGAAGAGAAAATGCTGTGTCCTGGGCGAGAAGAGTTGTACCTGTCATGACGACCCTTGTCCCAACCAAGGTAGGTGGGGTCGGATGAAGGACCAGATCCTTCGCGAGTAGAAGCGACAGAGCTTACTCGCTGAGACGCTCCACGGAAGGAGTTTGCTCGCTGTCGCCTTCGGATGGTCGGACGGCCACGGTTACTTTGTCTTGAGCAGTCTTTGCTCGCTTGGCCGTTTTTTCAGTATCAGAGACGGGAGTGCCATCTCCACGAAGAAGCCTCTTCGTCCTCGGGACCAGAGTCTTGGGTGGACTCGCCACTGGGGCAGGTGGCTGTGCCGAGCTCGACCCTCCGGCTTGCCTTGGGTTGTCTTTTCCACCCTTGGCCGCAAGGGCAATAATCTTCGAGAGGGGATCCGACTTCTTGCGTCCTTTTTTAGTCGGCATCTCCCAGACACGGTTATCGAGCTCGAAGAAGGATGGGTGAAGAGCAACTGTGGAGAGCTGATCTGTAAAGGACATAAAAAAAAAACAAGTTAACACTAAGTATAATGCCGATCAGATATGTTCACCCGATAAGAAAAGATACTTACCCTCTAGGATAGGAGCTAGAGCCTCAAGATGGTGAGGATAAGTAGTAAGATGGGCAACTCGCAGTGTATCCTCGGAGAAAAGATGGCCAATACTTCGATCTTCTCGGCGACGAAGGGCGATCAAACACGCAACGAACAAGAATTGATTGCTAATGCTATTCTTTACAGTTCGCCACCCCAAGTTTTTGGGACCTGAAACAAAGGAAAAAGAGAATTAAAATTAGTCTAACCACTTCAAAGTTATAGAAGATGTAAGACTCACGCTTTAATTCCCTAAACTCCGCCGGGGTCTCAATTCGTTCAGAACCCCCTGAGGAGCGAACAGAAGCACGCCAGTCGCCTCCGACCCAGAACCAGTCATGCTTCCAGTCTCGCACCTTCCCAGGGATGTCGCGCCTTCAGATAGTACCAACCCGCCTCTTCCCCAGTGCAGCCGGTCATCATCATCAGATAGCCAACTTCTTCGGCGGACAGCCTATTGGGGTATCCCTCTAGGGCGAACATCACCATCAGAGCCATCAAATTTATCCACCCAACGGGAGTAAGTTGGGTGATAGCCAAGTTCACGTCTTGAAGGAATTGGCCGACCAAAGGATGCAACGGTAGAGAAACTCCAGCATTCGAGGTAGCAAGGTTGATCACCGTCAATCCACGTGGTGGGCGATCAGCTATGTCGTCCACCAAAGGAGCATACATCGGGATGTCAAAGGGAATCTTGTAATCCCTCCGAATCCCGGGCAAGTCCTCCTCGGTAACGGCGGACACGATACAGCTCGCTGCGAACTCAGTAGCTTTAAGCTTCCGTACCCCGCGAGCAGGAATGACGAATCGGTTTGAGTGCTCCTTCTCGTACTCGTCCCAGTCTACACGGCGAGCAACCGTGACTGGAACTCGATGCTCGATCAGTCTGGGCGCTGGAAAGTTGATGTCTCTTAGATAGGCCCAGGTTAATTCGTCGAGGTTCACCGGCTGAAGTACCTCAACCTCTTCGTCCTCGTCCTCGTGGAGATCCGAGCTCGTTTCCTCCAAGAGCGGGCGAGCAGGATTTGCTCGCTCCTCTCTTTTCCCGGAGGGACGAGCTCCAGAATTGACAGAGCGTGCAACCGAAGCCGCCTCGGGATCGGACTCCAGGTTAACGATGGGAGGATTCTCTCCGACGGGCCGTTTTTCGGGGTTCCGGGGAGGGAAAGATCCGGTCTCAGAATGCGACGACATCCAGTAAAGGGAGGTAAAAAAGTTTAAGTGTTTTGCAGATTCCGGCGAGGGAGAACTTGACGGTTTAGGACTTTCCACGGCGGAGTAGGGATGTTTATGTAACAAGGACACACACAAAACAAGAAAAGAAGAAAGAAAAGGAAAAAACGAAGAATAAACTACCTTGGAGTCGTTTGAAGATCGCCGGAAACTGGAAACGTTCGCCGGAAGTTTGAAAAGGGAAGAAGGGGAGATTCGCGCTCAATAAACAGTGAAAATGACAAAAAATCGCGAATTTTTTCTTTATATACTCTCTGGAAAAACGGGGTTCCGGGCGAGCAAGTTAAGGAATCGAAGGACTAAAGTGCAATTTCTGGGCACGTGCAGCACCTGCCCGACAAAGCGGGAAGGCACGTTACCTCGGGATCGTGTGCGCGTGGGCGGCAGCAATCATTCCGCCCACGTCACACCTCGAGCCGTACCCAGACCTTGGGATCCCAACCGTCACCGGCCCAAGTCTGCTCGACCAATGTTGTCCGCCCATGAAAAGTTGCTCGCCCCCGCGACATTCTTGCCCGCACCAGTGACACTTAAGAGTTGCCAACCCAAAAAGTGTTCATTCATCATCTTCACAATTTATTGATCGGCATGGGGGCAATTGTTGATGAGAGAGCAGAATCATCACATGGGCGATCAGGATTAGCTCCAAATACCCGCGGTTAAGACGAAGTTAAGTCAAGATTAACCAAGGCATCTGGCGAGCAGAACCTGCACGCCACATAAAGACAAATGGGCGAACAAGGACCAATCAAAATGTATTGAATCCAGATCAAGGTCGAACAAGTCCACATACTGCATGGCCGACCAGATCCAACCTCAGTCCCAAAGCCACTTTTCGATAAAAATCAAAGACCAACAAGAATCAAGCTAAAGTCTCCTAAAAGGACAAGTCCAACGGGACGAACAACTCTCGACTGCGAGCAAGTCCAACAGATAAGGATAGAATTTAGTTTAGATAAGGTCAACATAGTCAAAGCCCAGGTGTCGTACATGCAAGCCTGGTAGGCCAAAGGTCGTGCCACCTCCTGCTGGGCAAAAGTCTATAAATACTTAGATTTTTTCAGCTAATAAAACAAGCACAAATTATTATACACGTCCAAACTTCGATTACGAATCTAAAGCAGCTCGATTAACTTACAATCGAACTTAAACAAGTAAGCTTTCATACGATTCTAATCCACCTAAACTCGAAAATCCGTATTCACTAATTACGTTAGTGATCAATCACACGTAATTGTTTGATGATCAATTAACCATCTAAAACAGCCATTAATCTTCAAGATTAGAACTGATCGTCAACATACATGTTAGACACGACAATCCCTTTACCCATGAGACTGGTTCAGTTGAGGCTGCAACGTTAGACGTTACAGCTCAAGAGAAGCATTAAAACGATATTTCCCAGACTCTATGCTATGGTTTCTCGGCATGACTTCCGAATTGCAAAGGCAACATGAGAAAATGAATCCCTTTGAGATGCTTAAGCGTCTGAAGGATCTATTTGATTCTAGATCTCGTTTGAGATTTATGAAGTGATGAGAGATCTGTTCAGATGTCGATTAGCGAAAGGAGGGAAGATTTCACCTCATGTGCTATCCTCAAGTTGCTCCCTGATTCATATCTAGTTTCGTAGTAAATTTTAATATGAAGAATACGGAAGTGACAATACCGGAGCCTCATAACATGCTTACGACTTTTGAGTCTTCCACTGCTAAGGAAAAACCCGTGCTCATGGTGAGTGCTTCTACTTCTTTTGACCTGCAAGGCGAGAAGAAGTGAAAGAATAAGGCTAAGAGGGCTCCAAGCCCAACTTCCTGAATGCAAAAGGTGGAGTTCAAAAGTAAGAGCGGGTTGATAAGGATGTGTGCCCCACTGTAACAGAAAGGGGCATTGGAAGAAGGACTGCAAGGTTCTAACAACCGAGAAGAAAACACAAAGTGTTTTAGTTGCTAGAACAAGTATAGTTGTTGTTAAGATAAACATGTTCACTAATAGTTCAAATTGCTAGGCATTTGTTGAGTTATGGACATGATGTTCTTAATGTAAAAAGTAGAGAAACAGCTTGGTAAGAGTATCAAGACTCTTCGATTGGATCGAAGAGGTGAGTACCTTAGCCATAAATTCATGGATTACTTAAAGCTTCATGGGAACTAGTAACAATGGACTCCTCCCGGAACACCTCAAATGGACGGTGTGTCCGAAAGGAGAAACCAAACCTTGTTAGATATGGTAAGGTCCATGATGAGTTTTTCTCTCTTCCAACATTCTTATGGGGATATGCATTACAAACCTCAATCTACATTCTGAATAGGATTCCATCCAAATCAGTTGAGCAGACTCCATACGAGCTATGGCACGACAAGATGCCATTTTTCTACACATTAGAACGTGGGGTTGTCCCGCAGTTGTGAAGAAAATGCTAACTGATAAGTTGGAATCCGAAGGTGAAAATGGTTATTTTGTGGGATATCCTAAGGAGACAAGAGGATATCACTTCTATCTACTAGAGAAACAAAAAATGATTGTTTCTAGGCAAGCTAAGTTCCTAGAAGACTAGTACGTCTATAAGGAACAAAGCCGTAAGAAGATATAACTTGAAGAGATTCAAGAACCACAAATCAACATAGAGACTGATGTTTTGTCAAAGCAACATGACAAAGAATCAGTGGGAGCATTCAGCGACTCTCATGGTGGAAGTTAATCACTAGGTGATCCTCTTTTAGCCAGTGGGAGCGTAATTGGAGTTGCATTGCTTTCGCAACAACCTCCAAGTGGGCTGAATGAGAATAATATAGTTCAAACTCCCGCCCAAGAGGCATTTGAAAGTGTCGCTCTTAAGGACTCTCCGGTCAACGATGAAGTCACTGCACCACAAAATTTTTATAATCAGAACGTACAGTCTGCACAACCACAACTCCATAAGTCGACTAGAATTTGTAATCCACCCACTAGGTATCATAGGTTCCTCGTGGAGGAACATGATGATGTGGAGATCTCGGATAAAGACGAATCTAGAACTTATACTGAAGCAACATTAGATGTTGGCTCAGAGAAGTGACATGAAGCCATAAAATCCGAGATGGACTCGATGTACACCAATTAAGTCTAGGACTTAATTGAGTTGCCAGAAAGGGGTTAGACCCATAGGTTGCAAGTGAGTCTTTAGGTGTAAGACCAATGCAAATGGCACAGTACAAACCTATAAAGATAGGCTAGTGGCGAAAGGTTATAGTCGACACGAGGTATTGACTATGATGAGACTTTCTCGCCAGTTGCTGAGATCAAGTCCATTCCAATTTTACTTGCGATAGCAGCACACCACGATTATGAGTTTTGGTAGATGGACGTCAAAACAGCTTTCCTCAATGGTAACATTGATGAGGAAGTGTTTGTGACTCAACCGGAGGGTTTTATATCTAAGCCAAAATCTAATCTTGTGTGCAAGTTTAAACGATCCATCTATGGATTGAAGCAAGCTTCTAGGAGTTGGAATATCCAATTTGATGAAGCTGTCAAATCCTTTGCCTTCATCTAAAATTTGGAAGATCCTTGCGTTCATTGTGAACGCAGAGGGAAGAGTATTGTCTTTATGGTCGCATATGTTAATCACATATTGATTATAGGAAATATCATCCCGCCAATGCAGTCCGAGAAAGATTGGTTATAAAAGACCTTCATGATGAAGGATCTTGATGAGGCATGCTACATCTTAAGGATCAAGATCCATAAGGATAGATCCAAGAAGATGGTAGGGCTATCACAATCCACCTACGTAGATAAGGTGTTGAAGCATTTTGTGATAGATAACTCTAAGAGAGGATCTCTACCGGCAAATTATGGGATAAAGCTGTCGAAGAAGGATGGTCCTTCTAGCGAAGCTGATGTCGAGCACATGAAGGATGTTCCATATGCATCTGCAGTTGGGCTCCATCATGTACGCCATGACTTGCACGAGGCCAGATGTGGCCTACGCTGTCAACATCACTGGTACATACCAGCGGAATCCAGGTGAGCCTCACCGGATTGCTGTCAAGAATGTTATGAAGTACCGCAGGCGTACTAAAGAACATTTTCTTATCTACGGTAGGCAGCTACAACTAGTTGTTACGGGCTATGTTGATGCGAGTTTCCAGTCAGCTTGTGAAGATTACAAATCACAGTCAAATTATATTTTCAATCTCAATGATGAGGCGGTAAGTTGGAATAGTTCCAAGCAAGATCTGACCGCAGATTCAACAACTGAAGCTAAGTACATTGTTGTATCAGAAGCCTTTAAGGCTTTCCACTTTTTCAATCACCTCACTTTTTTTTACTTTTTGCTCATTCTCAATTTTTTTTTCATATTCCCACTACTCAACAACTCATCACACCCTTTTTTTTATCACAACTCAACCATCATAATTCACCTTCTCAACTCAACTCAATCCCTTTTCATTCACAACTTTCCTATCCTCCACTCAAATTAGGCCAACAAGAGTTCAAGAACTTGGAATAGTTTAAAAATGTGCTAGCGAATAAATAGGTTAAGGCTCAAACGGGCTAACAAGAGATAAACATCATTGGTAGGGAAAATTTAGGCTAAGTGACTCAATCAAATCAAAGATGGCCTACAATCACTTTCGGCAAATCAAACTAGACACAATCAAGAAGCGAGAGTACCCACAAGTTCTAGCATCCTCTAAGATGACGGTCCGCTCACAAACGAAGAGATCAACTCAAAGAGAGGGTGTGCGCCTGTGCAATGTAACCATGAAACATATAAAAACTCCACCCCCCAAACTTCGACCTTGTGAAGTGGTCTAAGTTTGGGGTTGTGGGTTACCTCATCCAAATAATTCATGTTTCTCTTAATCAACTTGCCACACTCCCTTGCTTGAGTTCCTCCCTTTTGAATAACTCCATGATACCTTTACTCCCTCAAGACAATCCTACAAGCAACTAACTTAAATACGAGATTAGAACTTACGACTCAAAACAAAACACCTACAACTAAAAATACTCAAAAGCAAATAAAAATAGGTTGCCTCCCATTCAGCGCTATTTTTAAGGTCCTAATGTCGGACCGGGCTTAAAGGAGCTTATGGGACATGATACTCAAAATCACCTTCCTTACTCTTATAAGAGTGGTGGTCGAATTCCTTTCCTTGATGCCCCTTCATCATGAGTTCCTTTGCTTCCTTCTCATCCTCAAGTGGTGGGGGTCTCAACTTCTTCTCACATTTATCTGGAGGAGTCTTACTAAGCAATTTCTTGAGTTTGGACTTTTTCTTCTCAACTCCTCCTTTCTCTTCTCCTTTGGCCACATCTACCCTTTTCAATTCCAAACTGACTTCCTCCATAGGGTACTTCATGGCCTCATATAGGGAAATCTTCACCTCTTGATCATCAAATTTCAACGTGATCTTCCTATTCGCCAGATCTAACACCATCCCAGCCATAGCTAAGAAAGGTCTTCCCAAGATCAAGGGCATGTGCTCATCTTCCTCCATGTCGAGCACTACAAAATCAACTGGTAAAATATGATCTCCAACTTTAACAAGGACGTCTTCAACCACACCTTGAGGTCGAGTAATAGACCGGTCGGTGAGTTGAAGCGTCATCATTGCCGGCTGAAGTTCTCCACCTTCCAACTTCTTAAATAACGACAATGGCATCAGATTAATGCTCACTCCAAGATCGCACAATGCTCCCTTCTTGACTCCATTCCCGATATCATATAAGATCTTAAAACTCCCGGGATCCTTCAACTTCGGGGGAAGCGCTTTGTGCACTAATGTACTCACCTTATGGTTCAGCTGCACCAGCTTGGGCTCATCAACTCTCCTCCTCTTAGCTATCAAGTCCTTCAGGAACTTGGCATAATTAGGCATTTGTTCAAAGCATCATAAAAAGGTATGTTAATATGTAGCTTTTTAAACACATCAAGGAATTTAGCGAATTTCTCATCTAGCTTCTTTTTCATAAAAAAATTGCGGATATGGGATTGGAATCATAGATTTGGGTACCCCCCATTCATCTCGCTCGGTCTATTTCACGTTCTTCCTTGCTTCTCTTGCCTTTTTCCACTTTGGAACTCTCTCAATCTCCTCAATCTTTTCCTCCTCAAGGTCTTTGCCCTTCTGGGACTCATCCATATCTTTACTTTTCTGAGTGCCTTCACCCTCAACCCTTTTCTCAACTTCTACCTCCTCAATCTCATCTCTATCAACTGTCTCATCCCCATTTTTCTTATGTTCTTTACCCCTCATCTCAATCTCTTCGTGGGGCATCTCTGAGTCAGTAGGCATCTCAGGACCATCATATTTGGTTCCACTTCTTAGCTGGATCGTCTTGCATTGCTCTTTCGGGTTCCCCTCAGGCATAGAAGGATATTTCCCGGGCTCTCTACCCAATGATTTCGCGATCTGGCTAATCTGGTACTCCATCGAAGTGAACCGTCTATTGTTCTCTTGCTGAATTCTATTCAGCTCCATATCCCTCTTCTGGAGATCTTGATCACGCTGATCATTCTTCTTACTCATCTCTTTCATATTATACTCCAAAGAGGATAGCCTCTTACTACCTTCTTCTACCTTGTGTAGAATGGCACGTAACATCTCATCAATGGTAGCACCTCCTTCTCCTCCGGGGAGTTTTGAGCCAGGGTCGACATTTGGCGGTACAGTTATCCCCGCTCTCGGATTGCTATAAGAGAAATTTTCATTCTTCCTCCATTGATTCTGAGGAGGCTGTTGGCCTCCCTGATACCCCTGAGTATTCCTCCATTGATTCTGAGGAGGCTGTGAACTCGGTGGTACAAACAGTTGACCAAAAGTTGGTCACCCCTAATAATTTCCACCTTGATAGTCATTCTGATTATGATGAGGCCCTCCCATATAGTTGGCCTCCTCATGCTGGCTTGTTGGCTGATCCACTTTCTCACTCATCACATTATTCTGCCCATTCAAACTCTGGCCGACCTCCAAGTTACTTATTTTCTCCATCATAGCCATCAACAGCTTCCTAGTACCCTCACTCTCATCCATCTGATAAGCTCGTTGAACTTCTTGTGCCTCATTCCATTGCCCCGCATTCTTGACAATGTTATCAACAATCTCTCTACACCAAGTTGCACCACTGTTCAAGAATGCTCCACTAGCACATGCATCAAGGTGGTCTTGACCCGCCTTGTTGGCTCCACAGTAGAAATAAGCCATGATATCACCTTCATTGTACCTGTGTTGCGGGCACTCAATGAGCATATTGTAATATCTCTCCCAAGCCTGATGTAAGTCCTCTCCTGGCTTCTGCTGGAAAGACGAGATCTCTATCCTTGCTTTGATTGTTCTAGATGGAGGGTAGAATCGCTCGAGGAACAGACGCTCGAGCTCAGGCCATGTGGTTACACCTCCCCTTGGGAGCGTGTTATCATACCACTCATTCGTAATTCCAGTCAAAGAGAACTAGAACAACCTGAGCCTCTTGGCATCTTCAGACATGCCATTATGGTTGAAAGTTGAGGCAATCATTTGAAAATTCCTCAAGTGAGTATGAGGGTTATTGACTTGAACCGAACTTTACTAGCTATACTAGTAGTTACCCCACAAGAGTATGGGATCACAGTAGTATGGGCAAGTATAGGGACCAAGTATATCGTACCCAAGGGAAGGAATGTATGCGAATAGATCCCCGAAGATCTACGCGCCGTAGTTAATATGAGTGGATGTTTTTGGCTTTTTTTAGAATTATTAAATCTTAACTATATTACTCTATGAATGCAAAATAAAGAATGAAATTAGTGATCTAAGGTTTGATGTCAAATATAAGAAGGTGATGCTCAGGATAGGAATTCCTACGTATACTAATGGAGCCGATACATAATCAAAATAATCGTGATGTGCAAGAAATAATCATAAGTATAAGATTGGAAGACTAAAAGTTCAAGAATTAAACCCTGATACTTTGTCCTATCAATCGACTTCACTAAGTCAATAATCAAGTTAATGCATTGTGCTTAATTAATGAGACTCTAATTCAACTAAGGTGATGCGGTCGTCCTCCCTAGTTAAACCGGTTGATGAATAAACCCCTTCTAAACCCTCTCGTTAAGCCTATTAGTTATTAAAGAGTGATAAGATCGTCCTCTCTCTAACAATGTTCGTACTAAATTCAAAGATAAATCTGGGATTTATTTTAAGCATTCATTAATTAAGAGAATTAACACTAAATATCACGAGTCACCCTAATTATGTACCAACGTCATACTTCTACGAGTTCATCCTACCCCAAGCATACAAGGGTTTTAGCCTAGCATGGTTTTAACGATAACGAATGCAATTAAACAAATAACGAACATAAACATGACGATTTGAATTGAAAAACTAAATAACATAAACATGACGATTTGAATTGAAAAACTAAATAACATAAACTAGGGTTTAAGAAAGAATTAAATTAAATCTAAGAACAAAAATCTAATTAAGAAGAAATTCAGAAATCTCAAGTGTCAAATATCGAAGAACGAAAGATGAAAATAACCAAATCCAAATCTAAACTATGAATTCGTAATGTAAAACCTCTATCAAAAGTAAAATATGCTTCTTCGAACTCTTGGTGCTCTTCTCTCTCTAAAATCTATCTCTATGCGTGAAGTGGTCCCCAAAAACGTGTTCGAAAGGGGTATATATAGGCAACGGGTCGAATTGGGAATTAATTGGCCAAAATCGCGTCAGCTCGAGTGCTCGAGCAAGTGCAACTCGAGCGCACCAAACTTCCAGAACTCAAAAAGTACACGACCATACGAGCTCAAGCACATAGTGCTCGACTTGAGCCAGCTCGAGCACAGTACTCGAGCACTCGAGTACTGAGTGCACGACCAAGCTTCACTCGAGCGTAGTACTAGAGCACTCAAGCAGTAAGTGCTCGAGTTCTTCTTGCTTTGGCACTCCAGTAATACTTTTGCTCCCTCGAACTAATACTTTTCGTATTTCTTCCATATCTTCTCATCCGGGCATCCGTTTGAGTCGATTCAAAGTCCTACGAATTCCATTTTTCACCCTCTATCCATCTATGAGCATCAAAGAGGCAAATTCATTAGTTCATGAAAATAGTACTCAATTGACTCTAAATACTCATCGAAATCAATCATAACACGGGTAAAATGAGCTACGAATCATGACAATTTCACACCTAATCAACCCTCCCAAACTTACCATATTGCTTGTCCTCAATCAATGAAATAATAAGTCAAGTGAAATTGTTAGGAATGAGACAAAGAACCAAATCATGCAAGTAATCGAACCCGAGTTTCAAAGATCGTTCACACGTACACGAACTCACCTCTCTTCATTATACTCATGCAATAACAACAAGAAACACCAAGATCAAACATGGATGTGCACTCAACGATGTGTTTCACTCCCTCACAAATGTATATCA
The DNA here is from genome assembly GCA_947034835.1 of Ballota nigra. NCBI lineage: Eukaryota > Viridiplantae > Streptophyta > Magnoliopsida > Lamiales > Lamiaceae > Ballota > Ballota nigra. The sequence goes on along the minus strand of OX344724.1, from coordinate 41,391,874 downwards.
ATGATAAAGGACTCACTCAATCAATCAATCACTCATATCAGCAGCTATAAGCTTGTAAGCACTCTCAACTTCGACCATACTCTAGAAATCAATGCCAAATCAAAAAGAACTTTATCAAGGTTGTAACGTAGGCTCTTTGGACATGTGGGGTAACTATATGGGTAAGTGACTCAAGTGAATGGAGAATGGAAAATCAAATTTCAATACGTCAAGACGAGGAATAAAATACTTCAAAACATCTTCATTCAATACACTTTTCAATTCCTCTACTTTCAATACTTCAATTTTTCTTTTCTCTAACTCATTTCACTTTTTCAATCACCACACTTTTCTTTTTCACACATACATATGAGCTTATTTTTTCTTTTGCTCATTCTCAAATTTTTGGTCTTCCCCACAACTCAAAACTTCATCACACCCTTCTTTTATCACAACTCAACCATCATAATTCTCTTTCTCAACTCAACTCAATCCCTCCTCATTCACACTTTTCCTATTCTCCACTCAAATTGGGACAAAAAAATTTAGGAATTTGGATAAGTGTTAAAATGTGCTAGCAAATAATAGGCTAAGGCTCAAACGGGCTAACAAGGGATAAGTGTCATTGGTAGGCTTATTTTGGCTAAGTGACTCAACAAATCAAAGATGGCCTAAGAGAAGATGTCTAAGTTTTTCGCTAGCTTCCCATCCTCCTTCTTCACCGTGGGCGGTGGTTTCACTTTCTTCTTTCTCGCTTTCCACTGATGTACCCACTTCTTGGACTTTTTCTTCTTAACCTCTACTCCTCCTTTCCTTTCCAACTGGGTCACGTCCACACTTTTCAGCTCTCCATCCCTCAACTCCTCTTTTCCTTTATCCCTATCAAAACAATCAAGATCATAATGCTCATGGGTCAAATCACTAAGTGAAGGACTATCAAAATCATGAATATAAGAAAGGTTAGAGATATGAGGTGTGTCTTCAACACAAGGATCAATGGCATCAATGGAATAACAGCTCTCATCCTCTTTCGGGTGTTTCATGGCCTCATATAGGAAAATTTTCACCTCTTGATACTCTACCTTTACCGTGATCTTCCCATTCGCCACATCTAACACCATCCCGGCCGTAGCTAAGAAAGGCCTTCCCAAAATCAGAGGTACATGTTCATCTTTCTCTATGTCTAGCACAACAAAACCGGCTGGGAAAATATGATCTCCAACTTTAACAAGGACGTCTTCAACCACACCTTGAGGTCGAGTAATAGACCGGTCGGAAGGTTGAAGCGTCATCATTGTCGGCTGAAGTTCTCCGCCATCCAGCTTCTTGAATAATGACAAGGGCATAAGATTGATGCTCGCTCCAAGGTCACATAAGGCTCCCTTCTTGACTCCATTCCCGATGTCACATAAGATAGTGAAACTCCCGTGATCTTTCAACTTCGGGGGAAGCGCCTTGTGCACTAATGCGCTCACCTCATTGTTCAGCTGCACCAACTTGGGCTCATCAACTCTCCTTCTCTTAGCTATCAAGTCCTTCAGGAACTTGGCATAATTAGGCATCTGTTCCAAAGCATCAAGGAATTTTAATATATAGCTTTTTAAATACATCAAGGAATTTAACAAACTTCTCATCTAGCTTTTTTTCATAAAGCGCTGTGGATATGGGACGGGTATCACCGATTTGGGTACCCCCCATTCATCTCGCTCGGTCTCCTTCATATTCTTCCTTGCTTCATTTGCCTTCTTCTACTTTGGGACTCTCTCAATCTCCTCAATGCCTTCCTCTTCAGGCTCTTTGCTCTTTTGAATGCCTTCACCCTCAACCCCTTTCTCAACTTCTACCTCCTCAATCTCATCTCTATCTTCCTTATGCTCTTTTCCTTCGATCTCAACCTCTCCCTCGAGCGTCTCCGAGTCAGCAGGCATCTGAGGACCATCATATTTGGTTCCACTTCTTAGCTGGATCGCCTTGCATTGCTCTTTCGAGTTCCCCTCCGGCATAGAAGGATATTTACCCGGCTCTCTACCCAATGATTTTGCGATCTGACTAATTTGATACTCCATCAAAGTGAACTGCCTATTGTTCTCTTGCTGAATTCTATTCAGCTCCACGTCTCTCTTCTGGAGTTCTTGATCACGTTGATCGTCTTTCTTGTGTAACTCCTTCACATCATACTCCAATGAAGACAATCTCTTGTTTCTTTCTTCCACCTTTTGGAGGATCGCTCGCAACATCTCTTCGGTCGAGGAATCGCCTTTACCACCTGGGGGCTTTGAACCTGGATCAACACCTGGAGGAACTGTGATTCCAGCCTTCGGATTGGCATATGAGAAATTCTCGTTCTTCCTCTATTGGTTCTGAGGAGGCTGCTGCCCTCCTTGATAGCCTTGGTTGTTTCTCCACTGATTCTGAGGAGGCTGTGGACCTGGTGGTACAAACGGTTGCCCATAAGTTGGTCGTCCTTGATAATTTTCACCTTGGTAGTCATTCTGATTGTAATAAGGGCCTCCCATATAATTGGCTACCTCTTGCTGACCTGTGGGCTGGTCCACTTTCTCACTCACTACCGTATTCCCTCCAACCATATTTTGTTGCCCAATCTCGAGGTTGCTTATCTTTTCCATCATCGCCATCAACAGCTTCCTCGTTCCCTCACTCTCCTCCAACTGATATGCTCTCTGAAATTTTGGGTCCTCGTTCCATTGCTCGGCATTCTTGACAATGTTATCAATAATCTCTCTACACATAGTTGTGCCATAATTCAAGAATGATCCACTAGCACATGCATCAAGGTGGGCTTGAACTGCCTTGCTGGCTCCACAGTAGAAGAAAGTCATGATGTCCCCTTCGTTGTACCCGTGCTGCGGGCACTCAATGAGCATGTTAGAGTATCTCTCCCAAGCCTGACGTAAGTCCTCTCCTGGCTTCTGCTGGAAAGATGAGATATCTATCCTTACTCTGATCGTTCTAGACGGAGGGTAGAATCGCTCGAGGAACAGACGCTCGAGCTGTGGTTACACCTCCCCGTGGAAGCGTGTTATCATACCACTCATTTGCTATTCCAGTTAAAGAGAACGGGAACAACCTGAGCCTCTTAGCATCTTCAGGCATGCCATTATAATTGAAAGTTGAGGCAATCATCAGAAAACTCCTCAAATGAGTATGAGGATTCTCCTTCCTGACCTTCCCCTTGAATTGATTCTCAGTAAGTAGCTTCAGGATTCCTGGAGAGATAGAGAAGTTGTTTGTCTCTACCGGAAGCAATGCCACTCCATCGTAATACTGTTGCGGCTATGCCGCAAACCTTCCTCAAATTGCTACATCGTGATCAGCATTCTGAGGAACGTGCTGAGGATAGCCGGGTGGTATAGGTACTTGCTGAACTGGTGGTTGGTTATAAACAGGAGGTGGAGGATAAGGGTATGATGGATAAGGATATGGTGGGTATGGGTAAGGATAAGGTGGGTTGTTTTGTGGGTAGACATGGTTGTTGCTCTGGTTTTGGTTTTGGGTTTGAGTTTGTGCAGAGTTGTTTTGGTTTTGTGGGTTCGGGCGTTGGTTCTGAGTTCCCCCTATGGGTATCTGTTGGTTACTGCTGTTTCTATCAACTCCATCCACCCGTTCCACTATAGCATCGTACTCTGCAGCTACTTTGTCTAAATCCCCAATTCCATCCAGATTCATATTGTCTTTATCTCCACCGGCAGTATTCATCCTTCTTAAGAAGGCTCGGTTTCTTCTTGCTATTGTCTCAGGATCTAGTTGTATTCTCTCCTCGCTCGTATCTCCTTGCGAGCGCATTTTCATAAACTTGAAATACTAACAGAAGAATCAAAACGCAACTACCGAACAAGTAAGAATTAAACAGAAATATAAAACACTCACTACTAACCACTAAGCTATCTCCAAGTCCTACTCAATGGACATACATCGCCATCCCCGGCAACGGCGCCATTGACTTGAACCGAACTTTACTAGCTATACTAGTAGTTACCCCACAAGAGTATGGGATCACAATAGTATGGGCAAGTATAGGGACCAAGTATATCGTACCCAAGGGAAGGAATGTATACGAATAGATCCCTGGAGATCTACGCATCGTAGTTAATATGAGTGGATGTTTTTGGCTTTTTTGAGAATTATTAAATCTGAACTATATTACTCTATGAATGCAAAATAAAGAATGAAATTAATGATCTAAGGTTTGATGTCAAATATAAGAAGGTGATGCTCAGGATAGGAATTCCTACGTATACTAACGGAGCCGGAACATAATCAAAATAACCGTGATGTGCAAGAAATAATCATAAGTATAGGATTGAAAGACTAAAAGCTCAAGAATTAAACCCTGATACTTTGTCCTATCAATCGACTTCACTAAGCCAATAATCAAGTTAATGCATTGTGCTTAATTAATGAGACCCTAATTCAACTAAGGTGATGCGGTCGTCCTCCCTAGTTAAATTGGTTGATGAATAAACCCCTTCTAAACCCTCTCGTTAAGCCTATTAGTTATTAAAGAGTGATAAAATCTTCCTCTCTCTAACAATGTTCGTACTAAATTCAAAGATAAATCTGAGATTTATTTTAAGCATTCATTAATTAAGAGAATTAAAACTAAACATCACGAGTCACCCTAATTATGTACCAACGTCCTACTTCTACGAGTTCATCCTACCCCAAGCATACAAGGGTTTTAGCCTAGTATGGTTTTAACGATAACGAAAGCAATTAAACAAACAACGAACATAAACATGACGATTTAAATTGAAAAACTAAATAGCATAAACTAGGGTTTAAGAAAGAATTAAATTAAATCTAAGAACAAAAATCTAATTAAGAAGAAATTCAGAAATCTCAAGTGTCAAATATCGAAGAACGAAAGATGAAAATAACCAAATCTAAATCTAAACTATGAATTCGTAATGTAAAACCTCGATCAAAAGTAAAATATGCTTCCTCAAACTCTTGGTGCTCTTCTCTCTCTAAAATCTATCTCTATGCGTGAAGTGGTCCCCAAAAACATGTTCGGAAGGGGTATATATAGGCAACGGGTCGAATCGGGAATTAATGGGCCAAAATTGCGCCAGCTCGAGTAGAGCTCGAGCACTAAGTGCTCGAGCAAGTGCAACTCGAGCGCACCAAACTTCCAGAACTCAAAAAGTGCACGACCATATGAGCTCGAGCACATAGTACTCGACTTGAGCCAGCTCGAGCACAGTACTCGAGCACTCGAGCACTGAGTGCACGACCAAGCTTCACTCGAGTATAGTACTCGAGCACTCGAGCAGTGTGTGCTCGAGTTCTTCTTGCTTGAGCACTCCAGTAATACTTTTTCTCCCTCGAACTAATACTTTTCGTATTTTTTCCATATCTTCTCATCCGGGCATCCGTTTGAGTCGATTCAAAGTCCTACGAATTTCATTTTTTGCCCTCTATCCATCTATAAGCATCAAAGAGGCAAATTCATTAGTTCATGAAAATAGTACTCAATTGACTCTAAATACTCATCGAAATCAATCAAAACACAGGCAAAACGAGCTACAAATCATGACAATTTCACGCCTAATCAGTTATCCTTCCCGACCTCCCACTTGAATTGATTCTAGACTAGCATCTTCAAGATTTCTGGGGAGATAGAGAAGTTGTTTGCCTCTACTGGAGGTAATGCTACTCCATCGTAATACCGTTGCGGCTGTGCCGCAAACTTCCTCGGATTGCCATACCCGAATCAGCATTCTGAGGAACGTGCTGAGGGTAAACTTGTGGTAGAGGTACTTACGGAATTGGAGGTTGGTTGTAAGTAGGGTGTGGAGGGTAGTATGGTGGGTACGGATATGGTGGTATTGGTAAGGATAAGGTGGGTGGTTGTGTTGGTAAACAGGGTTGTTAAATGGGTTGTTTGGGTTTTGGTTGTGACATGATTCTGGTTTGGTGCAGGATCATTTTGGTTGGTTCCTTTCCCTTGGGGTGCTAGCTTTGGATTATTGACTCCCTCGGTTCCCTCAACCCTCTTCACATTTATATTAAGCCCTTCTGTCTCAAGACCCAAATCTCCGCCTAAATTCAAATTCATATCATCACCTCCCGTGGTATTCATCCTTCTCTGCAAGGCTCGATTCCTGCTGGCTATAGTCTCAGGGTCCTGTTTATTCCTATCTTCACTCGTTTCTCCCTTCGAGCGTGTTTTCATATACCTGAGTACTCGACAAGAAAGATCAAACGCAACCAGGAAAACGATAGAGAAATACTAAACTCAAAATAAAAATAAAAACACTCACTACTAACTACTAAACTATCTCCAAGTCCTACTCAATGAGCATACATTGTCTTCCCCGGTAACGGCGCCATTGACTTGAACGCAAAATACTAGCGATACTAGTAGTTACCCCACAAGAGTATGGGATCACAGTAGTATGGGCAAGTATAGGGACCAAGTAGTATCGAACCCAAGGAAAAGTGTGTATGCGAATAGAGCCCTGGAGATCTACGCATCGTAGTTAATATGAGTGTATGTTCTGGGATTGAAAATTATAATAAACTTTCTAATAACTGAATTAAACTGGATAAATAACTAAGTGTATGCAAATATGAGATGGTGATGCTCGAGATAGGAATTCCTACGTATACTAACGGAGTTGGTACGATAATTAAAATAACTGTGATGTGCAAGTTATAATCCTAAGCATATGAGATTGAAAGACTAAAAGCCCAAGAATTAATCCTAATACTTTGTCCTATCAACCGACTTCACTAATCCACTAAACAAGTTATATGGATTGTGCTTAATTAATGAGACCCTAATTTAACTAAGGTGATGCGGTCGTCCTCCCTAGATAAATTGATATATGATAAACCCCTTCTAAACCCTCTCGTTAAGCCTATTTGTTATTAAAGAGTGATACGGTCGTCTTCTCTCTAATAATTTTTGTACTTAATTCCAAGATAATTCTAGGATTTATTTTAAGAATTCAATAATTAAGAGAATCAACACTAAACATCACAAATTATCCTAATTACGTACCAACGTCCTACTTCTACGAGTTCATCCTATCCTAAGCATGCAAGGGTTCTAGCCTAACATGGTGGTTTGAATAATAAAATCAATCACAAGAACAATAAACATATGCATAATTGAATTAACTAATAAAATCAAGAATATAAACGAAAGAACAAATTAAAGTCTCCAAAGAAATCTATATAAATCTGAAAAACTAGGGTTTATCGTCTCAAAGAGTAAAAAAAGAAAGAATTAATCTAATACGTTCAAAAGAAATACTAAAACTAAGAATTCGTAAATTAAAACCTTGATTACAACGTATAAAACTCTTCCAATCTCTCTCCCAAGCTTTCTCCTCGCACAAAGTATGTAAAAATATGTGTTGGTATCTATTTATATGCTTGGAAATGAATAGGCTTGGGATCGAATTTGGGCATTTTTTAGGCCAAAAATACGACTACTAGAGTACTAGTGCTCGACCTGATTCAACTCGAGTACTATACTCGAGTGGTCGAGTACTTAGTACTCGAGTGCTCTCGCTTGAGTACTTTTCAGCAGAAGTACACATGTTCGTAAAATCTTCATATCTCCTCAACCGGGAGTCCGTTTTGGCTGATTCAAAGTCCTACGAACTCCTCTTTTAGCCCTCTATACATCTATGAAAACCAAAGAGACAAATTGATGAGTTTATGAAAATAATACTCAATTGACTCCCAACACTCATCAAATACACTCAAAACATGGGCAAATCGGACACCAAAACATAATAATTTCACGCATAATCAAAGGACGACAAGGGGAAGGCCCCTAAAGTCGAATCTCACCATGCCAGCCTGCCTGAAGCAGAATTCGACCATGATAACAATGATCTCTTGGGCTTGGAGCTCAAAGACTATGGAGACAATGAGTGATTTGAGTATTTTATCATTTTAGTACTTTGTTTTGGTTAAGACCATTTATCTTTGGATCCTGTCTTTTGAATATTTTATTCATGATTGATATGACATTTATGATTTAGCTTTGATATGTTTGTTGGAGTTATACGTGAAAGTGTGCTTTTACTTTGTATAACTCGTGTATCAAACACTTGTTTATGAGAATAATTATTTTATCGCATATGCTTTAGATATGATTGAATGTTGAATATTTATTGCAAACAGTTCATAATAGTACTAGTTACATTGTAGTTAATGTGATGATACCCGATCACGGAAGACAACATTAACAGTTTCCTTGTAACTAAACGTACATTTTCACGACCTAGGTGGAATTGAACAATCCGCCGAGAAAGGTCGATGTGTAAGGCTCGGATTGGTCTGTCTTGACTAAGAGATTGCACTAGCACATTTAGTATGTGTTGAAGAGGACCTACAGCGAGGATAAATTCTTCTGTTCTGAAATGTGAAGAATTAGACCTCAGTGGTTGTTGATTTCTTAATCTCCGTCACTTAAATAGGACCGTGTGTGCTTAATGGTTACTGCTTTGATTCATGTTGGGTGAGAATCATTGTGACTTCGAACCTTGTGCTTTGGGCAGTAATATTAATCATACGACGGTTGCTAAGATTTAATACGGAGAAACGCGTGCGAGTACGGCTCGTGTGATTAGTCCCCTTGGTGGGCTCAGAAGTTTTATCGTACCAAATCTTGCAAGTGAAGAATCAGTTTCTTCGGTACGGATAATAATGTTGAGCTGTCTTTACTCCAAGGTGAAATATATTAATTAATTTAGAGCTATTCAGAAGCTTAATTAATTAATGGACTTGATAATCTTAAACGCGAGAAATAATAACCGGGAGCCCATATTATCGTAATATGGATTAAGATGGATAGTGCAATATTAATTTATTAGTGGTAATAATTAATATTAATGGATTGAATTATATTGGGGCTCAATATTGAAATTCAGAAGTCCATTAGGAGGTCCAATCTCAATTCTCCTTAAAGGCACCTCAAGTAGCCCATTAAGTAGTACAATAATGATAAGGTGATTAAAATAAAAAGAAAATAATAATGCTGATTTTTTCATGATTTTCGAAAATTGGAAGAATAAGAAGAGAAAAAATTTTGTTGATTTTCTTGGAAAGATATTATGGAAGATAAGTATTCTTGGAATACAAGATTATCTCATATATTCAAGAAGATCCAAATCTTGGATTTTCTTCTTATTATTTTCGAAATTTACAAGTCATTAAGGTGAGTGAGATTTTTGTGGAATATTTTATTGTGGAGAAAAGAATATATGAGATATATTCAAGATTTATTAGAGACTAAGAAAAGATTTTCTCCAAGCCCAAATAAGCCTAAAAAATTCGGCCACTACCTATTATAAATGGGGGGGTGATTATTTCATCCCCAAGTACATAATTCCATGTGTTGGAAAAATCAAGAGCATATATATTTTTCTTTTTCCTTAGTTATTTAAATTATTCGAAAGCATCTCCCACCGGTGATCGAATAAGGCGAAAGGGAAATACTTGAGAAGGTTTTTGGGTTGATAAAGCGCGTTCGTGTTTGTCCCGTTTTATTCAAAGGCCAAGTTCTACGAGAGGTACATAAGTCACATATTTTCTTGTTTATTCCGCCATAGATTATATGCGAATTAATTCAACATGCATGATGATAAATTAGTTGTTGGAATTATTATTTGAATTAATTAGGATTAATTCATGCTAGTAATAATTGAATTTAAATTCGTATTTAAATTTCATCCAGAATAGATTCCGGGCACCCCTATTTTCCCAACAACTGGTATCAGAGCCACGGTTTCGGGCTCTGATCTTTAAATTGGAATTTAAATTGTTGAACATTAAATTGAAATTGGATAGTAGAATTGCTAGATCTTTTTTGCAGGTATCCAATTGTCATGGTTTTTAATGTTGTTAATTTTTCATGCGTGTGAATTAATTGTTTTTAATTCGATTCGTTCGAATTCGTTTTTTTCGTGAGAAAATCCACGAGTAGATTAGTTAGTTTTATTTTGATTTGATCATTGTAATAGACTAGTCTACATCTAGTATTTATTTTTTTTGTAAAATAAATTGTAACCGGATCGAGACGAAGAACGAAGAATTAAAGACGGAGTACCCGGACGACGCATGCATGGACGTAAAATCATGCATGGGGTGGAAAACGAGAACGAACTGCGAAACCCGGTGCACGGGGTGCGCGAGGCGCACGACCCGCACACGATGGGTGGCACGCACGCACGCACGGGGCTGCTGCCCGGCGCTCGGCCGCCATGGCCGAGAGGCACGGCCCACTCCGTGGGCCGACGCGCGCCGTATCTCGGGCTGTGGAAATTTTTTTAAAAATTAATTCCAGTTCTGCATTTTTTGTGCGATCTTAAACGTCGTCCCGAACCCCAAACGATGCTGTTTTTGATGAAGTGTTGTTGTTCGAGTGGGAGCGTGTCGAGACGAATGACGGAAAGCAACAAGGACGATTTTTCGCATCAAGACGTGAAGAAATTAAACCGTGACAATTGGATTTGAGTGCTCCAATGTGTTTAATTTTGTTTTGATGGATGTTTTATTTCGTGCACTTATTATTATTTGTTAATATGTGTTTGCATGAATTTTATTGTCCAAGAAAAACCTTACTTTCGAAAATTACTAAGTATGTTTATTTAATCGCAATTTTATTCCGGATATTAAAATTGGATTAATTTGGCCTCCATAATTTATTTATTTGTGAAGTTCTTTTGGAATACATTTTCCCCTTGGATCGGCCAAAAGAACGGATTTCACATGAATAAATTCCGAAAGGATGATTGTGGATTATTACTAGTGGCGGTATTGACCCTCACCACGAGTGGCTTGCTCAAAGCTAAATAATAATCCTGTATTTAATTATGGTTATTACTTAGGCATAGGAAATTGATATTAACTTACTCCCCTCGGAGTCCCTGTCAATTTCTATGTGGTCAAAGTAGGAGCCAACTATTAATTTTGAATTAAGGATTTGTAACTTTTAGTTTGTGATCCGCTTGAATGTATTTAAATGTATAGACCACCCCTCGTGGCGCATTTAAATTATTTCGAGATGTTGGCTGATGCATGATTATATTGTTTTAAGGTTTCAATATAATTGATGTGATCGAATTGTGTGATAATTTCGTATTTTTCTAGATATTGATATGAATGTATGTTTTATTCTCAGTTCATCATGTCGCAACCTTTTAATCCACTATTTAGTATACTTAAAGATAACAAACTTGTTGGTGAGAACTATGTTGATTGGAAACGTAACCTTGATATTGTCCTAACCGCTCAACACCAAAAATGGGTACTTACTACTCCTAAGCCCCAAGAGCCTGCCGAAGATGCGAGCAAGGCGGTCAAGAAAGAGCATAAGAGTTGGTTTGACTCCGATGAGATGGCTAGGTGTACTATTCTGGCTTCAATGTCAGATGTATTGCAACACCAACACCAACACATGGAGACCGCCTCTGAGATAATGCTCAATCTTGAAGCGATGTTTAAACATCAGAACCGTACAGCTAGGCAAATCACCATGCGAAAGATGCTTTCGTTGAAGATGGTGGAAGGCACGCCCGTAAGGGATCACGTTATCGAGATGATGGGTTATCTCAACAAGTTGGAAGTACTTGGTGTGGAATTTGATCTCCCTACTAAGGTCGATTTCATTCTCCATTCTCTGCCGAAGAGCTTTGAGCAGTTTCAGTTGAACTATCAAATGAATGACCGGGCAAATAGTTTGCCCGAGCTCTTGCAAGCTTTGGTGTCGGCGGAGACGTTAATGGATCATCAAACTGTTGCTATGGTGGCGAATGGTCCGTCTGCCTCTTCGGGTCACAAGGGAGGGAAGAAGAGAAAGAGGACGAAAGGCCAGACCCAAGTAAATCCAACCGTTGTGAAACCCAAGGCAAAGGGAGAAGGAGGTGGAAAGAAAGCTGCTAAGCGTAAGTGCTTCAACTGTTGTGAAAAGGGACATTGGAGGGCGACCTGTTCTAAGCCTAAGAAGGCGGTAAAGAAAGGTAAGTCTCATGCTCTAGTCGTTGAAACATATGTTGCGGCGTATGCTGCCCACGTTTGGGTAGTGGATACCGGGGTAACTGATCATATTTGTTTCACTCTTCAGGAGTTCCAGCTAACCCGGCGACTTAGCAAGAATGAGATCACCATCACTTTGGGCGATGCTACGAGAGTGGCAGCCGAAGCAGTGGGAGTCGTGCACCTATCTTTTGAAGATAGAGTTTTAATTTTAAGAGATGTTTTATACGTTCCGAACTTTAGGAAGAATTTAATTTCAGTTTCTAAGTTGTTTTTTGATGGATATTCAGATACTTTTAATAAAGTTGTTACTGTTTCTTTTAAGAATGATACTATCTGTCATGGAACGTTGGTAAACAATCTCTATACGATTAAGTGTGCACACCACTCAAATAATGAATCTAATAACACGTCGATCATTTCTAGAAATAAAAGAAAGCGTTCTTCGGAGATGAACGAAACACTTCTATGGCATCTTAGACTAGGTAACACTAATCTAAAGCGGATAGAGAGAATGGTGAAAGATGGATCCTTGGAATCATTCCAAGTCGAACCGTTTCCAACTTGTGAATCCTGTTTAGAGGGTAAGATGACCAAGAGGGCATTTGGAGCCAAGGGGAATAGAGCCACGGAAGTGTTAGAACTCGTTCATACCAATGTGTGTGGTCCAATGACGATCAAAGCGAGAATGGGGTATGAGTATTTCGTCACCTTCATTGATGATTACTCGAGATATGGGTACATTTACCTTATGAGGCATAAGTCTGAAACTTTTGATAAGTTCAAGGAGTTTAAGGCCGAAGCCGAGAAACATAGGGAAAAGAGTATCAAGTTTCTACGATCAGATCGTGGAGGCGAATACCTCAACGATGAATTCTTGAACTACTTATCGAACAAAGAGATCGTATCCCAATTAACCGCACCGGGAACCCCTCAACAGAACGGTGTGGCGGAACGAAGAAACCGGACTCTTTTAGAGATGGTCAGATGCATGATGAGTTATTCGGATTTACCCAAGTCGTTTTGGGGTAATGCCTTGGAAACGGCGACTTACATTCTAAACTTGGTGCCATCCAAATCGGTTCCTAAAACCCCAATGGAATTGTGGACCGGGCGCAAGCCCAGTCTAAGATATTTGCGGATTTGGGGTTGTCTGGCATACGTGCTAGACAAGGAAGCCGGTAAGTTGGATCCACGTTAGGAATTAAGGCTGTTTATAGGATACCCTGCGGGAACGAAAGGGTGTATGTTCTATAGTCCCAAGGATCAAAAGACCGTGATTAGTACACACTTTAAATTCTTGGAGGAAGACTATATGAACAATCGGAAACCTAAAAGTGAAATTACCTTAGAAGAATTGAGAGGTCAAACCTCGATACCAAGTATACAAGATGATGTACCACATGTCACATCTTCACAACCAGAACCCCGTCGTAGTGGGAGGATTGCTAGGCAACCCGAGAGATTCATGGGGATAGGAGAATCTTCGGATTTGGTTCCCGGCGATGAATCAGACCCATGGACATACGACGAGGCAATCCAAGATAAAGACGTGGAGTCGTGGCAAACGGCAATGGAAACCGAGATGGGTTCGATGGATCATAATCAAGTGTGGGAGTTGGTCGAACCACCCAATAGGGTAGAACCCATTGGATGCAAGTGGGTGTACAAGAGGAAAAGAGGACCGGACGGAAGGGTTGAGACCTTCAAAGCAAGGCTTGTGGCCAAAGGGTATACTCAGAAAGAAGGGATCGATTATGAGGAAACATTTTCGCCTGTAGCTATGCTTAAGTCCATCCGTATTCTCTTGTCGATCGCTGCGCACCTAGATTACGAGATCTGGCAAATGGATGTCAAGACGGCTTTCCTTAACGGAAGTCTTGACGGGATAGGTATCTGTATGCAACAGCCCAAAGGTTTCATTGAAAAAGGCCAAGAGAATCTCGTATGCAAGCTTAAGAGATCCATTTATGGACTTAAGCAAGCTTCACGTACTTGGAACCAGTGTTTTGATCAAGTGATTAAGTCTTATGGGTTTGATCAAAGTGAGTTCGAAAGTTGTGTGTATAAGAAGCGTGACGGAACTGCGGTGGTATTCTTAGTATTATACATAGACGATATTCTGCTCATTGGAAACAATGTAAAGGTATTGTCAGACATAAAGGTATGGCTGTCAAAACAATTTGATATGAAGAACTTAGGGGAAGCCGGTCACATCCTTGGGATCAAGATCACTCGCGATCGCAAGAAGAGGATGTTGGGCTTATCGCAGGCTTCATACATTGACACTGTTTTGAAACATTTCAGCATGCAAGATTCCAAGAAAGGTTTTGTACCTTTTAGGCACGGAATCCATCTATCGAAAGAAATGAGCCCTAAGACGCAAGCGGAGATAGATGACATGAAAGGCGTTCCGTACGCTTCGGCCGTAGGAAGCCTTATGTATGCAATGATGTGTACGAGACTGGATATCTGCTTTACCATGGGCATGGTGGCAAGATATCAAAGTAATCCCGGGAAAGACCATTGGACTGTCGTAAAGTGCATCTTGAGGTATCTGAAAAGAACTCGTGAGCGGATGCTGATTTACCAGTCAGATATCTTGTTCCCGTGGGATACACGGACTCGGATTTCCAATCAGACATAGACTCAAGAAAGTCAACCTCGGGTAATGTGTTTTGCGTGGGAGGAGGAGCCATTTCATGGAGAAGCGTTAAGCAGAAATGCATCGCCAATTCGACCATGGAAGCCGAGTATGTAGCTGCTTGTGAAGCAGCGAAAGAGGCAGTTGGCTCAAGAACTTCTTAGTGGACTTGGACGTTGTTCCGAATTTTCCCGACAAGATAACTGTCTTTTGTGACAATGCCGGAGCAGTTGCAAATTCAAAGGAACCGAGAGCCCACAAGGCCAGCAAACACATAGAAAGAAAATACCATCTTATACGAGAAATCGTTAAGAGAGGAGATATAGAGGTGGCAAAGATAGCGTCGGGTGACAACCTAGCGGATCCATTCACAAAGGGTCTGCCTCAGAGTACATTCGAGAGACATGTGGATGGAATGGGAGTCAAGACTATTGTCAATCTGCTTTAAGTATAAGTGGGAGGAATTATTAGGTTAGTGTAGGTTGATATGAGATGTCACGTAGAGCTACTACACTAAGACATGAGTGATGTATACTAAAAGCAGACTTTAAGTATAAGTGGGAGATTGTTGGAGTTATACGTGAAAGTGTGCTTTTACTTTGTATAACTCGTGTATCAAACACTTGTTTATGAGAATAATTCTATTATCGCATATGCATTAGATATGATTGAATGTTGAATATTTATTGCAAACAGTTCATAATAGTACTAGTTACATTGTAGTTAATGTGGTGATACCCGATCACGGAAGACAACATTAACAGTCTCCTTGTAACTAAACGTACATTTTCACGACCTAGGTGGAATTGAACAATCCGCCGAGAAAGGTCGATGTGTAAGGCTCAGATTGGTCTGTCTTGACTAAGAGATTGCACTAGCACATTTAGTATGTGTTGAAGAGGACCTACAGCGAGGATAAATTCTTCTGTTCTGAAATGTGAAGAATTAGACCTCAGTGGTTGTTGATTTCTTAATCTCCGTCACTTAAATAGGACCGTGTGTGCTTAATGGTTACTGCTTTGATTCATGTTGGGTGAGAATCATTGTGACTTCGAACCTTGTGCTTTGGGCAGTAATATTAATCATACGACGGTTGCTAAGATTTAATACGGAGAAACGCGTGCGAGTACGGCTCGTGTGATTAGTCCCCTTGGTGGGCTCAGAAGTTTTATCGTACCAAATCTTGCAAGTGAAGAATCAGTTTCTTCGGTACGGATAATAATGTTGAGCTGTCTTTACTCCAAGGTGAAATGTATTAATTAATTTAGAGCTATTCAGAAGCTTAATTAATTAATGGACTTTATAATCTTAAACGTGGGAAATAATAACCGGGAGCCCATATTATCGTAATATGGATTAAGATGGATAGTGCAATATTAATTTATTAGTGGTAATAATTAATATTAATGGATTGAATTATATTGGGGCTCAATATTGAAATTCAGAAGTCCATTAGGAGGTTCAATCTTAATTCTCCTTAAAGGCCCTTCAAGTAGCCCATTAAGTAGCCCAATAATGATAAGGTGATTAAAATAAAAAGAAAATAATAATGCTGATTTTTTCATGATTTTCGAAAATTGGAAGAATAAGAAGAGAAAAGATTTTGTTGATTTTCTTGGAAAGATATTATGGAAGATAAGTATTCTTGGAATACAAGATTATCTCATATATTCAAGAAGATCCAAATCTTGGATTTTCTTCTTATTATTTTCGAAATTTACAAGTCATTAAGATGAGTGAGATTTTTGTGGAATATTTTATTGTGGAGAAAAGAATATATGAGATATATTCAAGATTTCTTAGAGACTAAGAAAAGATTTTCTCCAAGCCCAAATAAGCCTAAAAAATTCGGCCACTACCTATTATAAATGGGGGGTGCTTATTTCATCCCCAAGTACATAATTCCATGTGTTGGAAAAATCAAGAGCATAGATATTTTTCTTTTTCCTTAGTTATTTAAATTATTCGAAAGCATCTCCCACCGGTGATCGAATAAGGCGAAAGGGAAATACTTGAGAAGGTTTTTGGGTTGATAAAGCGCGTTCGTGTTTGTCCCGTTTTATTCAAAGGCCAAGTTCTACGAGAGGTACGTATGTCACATATTTTCTTGTTTATTCCGCCATAGATTATATGTGAATTAATTCAACATGCATGATGATAAATTAGTTGTTGGAATTATTATTTGAATTAATTAGGATTAATTCATGCTAGTAATAATTGAATTTAAATTCGTATTTAAATTTCATCCCGAATAGATTCCGGGCACCCCCATTTTCCCAACAATGTTTACCTCAATATATGTTATCCATTAAATTTATTTGGATATTGTTATTCTTATACATGGTTTGTAAACATATCAGCTATTAGGTTTGAGTTTTTTCCTCTAGCATGATGGATACAAATTGTGATTAATGTTTGGTAGATAACGCCACCACACACACAATTTTAAGAGATAAGAAGTATTTTTATAACTTGGTAGAAAGAATGGGGAGTGTAACTATGATAGCCAACGATAATATTATGATAGTGGGCTCCAGAAGAGCTTCCATCGTCCTCCCCATGGGTACCGAACTCATAATTGATAATGTTTTATTATTTCCACAATCTAAACGTACCCTACTCAGTTTTAAAGATACAAGATCTAATGGCTATCACATAGAAACTTAAACTGAGAATAATAACGAATACCTTTTGATGGCTATTACTCGAGGTAGTCGTAAACAAGTTATTTAAAAACTTCCCTCCTTCTCTTCCCGATTGTACTATTCCTACATCCGGTCGTCCAACCTCCATCTAGCCATGAGTATGAAATTTCACGACCTGAACTCTTTTTAATTATGACATCAGCGGTTAGGTCATCCAGGACAAACTATTATACGTAGGATTCTATCTAATTTCATTGGTTATAATATTTCGAATAATAGAATCCCTCATGTTGATTAATTTATATGTGATGCATGTTCTAAGGGTAAATTAATTATGCGTCGGTCGCGCACCAAGTTGGGACTAGAGTCTCCGGTTTTTCTTGAACGGATTCAGGGACACATTTGTGGACTGATTCATCCAGCATCAGGACCATTTCGGTATTTCATGGTCCTAATTGATGCCTCCACTAGGTGGACATATGCTTGTTTGATGTCTACCCGCAATCAAGCTTTTGCAAAGCTCATTGCGAAAATTATCGAGCTTCGAGCTCAGTTCCCAGATTATCCAATAAAATCTATTCGCATGGATAATGTTGCTGAGTTTACCTCAAAAGCCTTTACTGATTACTGTATGGCTCTGGGAATTAAAGTGGAGCATTCAGTCCCCTACGTCAACACCCAAAATGATTTTGCTGAAGCGCTAATAAAACGTATCAAACTTATCGCTAGACCATTACTTATGAACTCTAAATTACCCACTTCATGCTGGGGGCATGCAGTCCTACATGCATCACACCTGATACAAATTGTCCAACTGCATATAATGATCATTCCCCCCTACAGCTAGTGCCTGGGAAAGAACCAAGCATTTCCCATCTGCGTATTTTTGGATGTGCGGTGTATGTTCCGATAACATTATCGAAGTGTACCTCTATAGGCCCACAAAAGAAGTTAGGTATTTACGTTGAATTTGACTCTCTATCCATCCTGAAATACCTAGAACCTTTGTCTGGGGATCAATTAACGGCTCGGTTTGCTGACTGCACGTTCGATGAAGATCACTTCCCGGCATTAGGGGGAGATCCGTATTCAAAATTGAATGAATGCCGGGAGCTTACGTGGAACGTAAGTAAGGAAATTTCAGTATCTAGATTCATGCACTAGTCAATATGAACTGGAAGTTCAGAAGATCATTAACCTGCAAAATTTAGCAAACAATCTGCCAGACGCGTTCACTGACCATAGAGGTGTAACTAAATCGCATATATCTGCAGTAAATGCACCCCAAAGGGTTGAGGTCCCAAGTAGATCAAGTATACATGCCCCCACACGCTAGAAGCGTAAAATACCTACAGACGATACAAGTACACCTAAAAGAAAGGTCAGCAAAACTGGTCAGCCGAACGTAAAATCTCCAGAAAAGATTCGTCTAGAAAAATTAAAGTCTCCAGCAGAGATTCGTCCAGAAGACGAGCGTCCTAGTAATGAAGTACGTGCACAAAATATTCAATGCACTAGGACCGCGGAACGACCAGACCTAGATATACTGGGAAATGAAGATGGTCTGGTTAACATAAACGTTGAAGTCTCTATGAATTTCATAGATACGGGAGAAATATATAATATAAATATTACTGTCGTCGATGACACATTTGCAGCGACAATTGCTCTTTCTGTTATAAATAACGATCTAGATCCAGAACCCAAAACTATCGCTGAGTGCCGGAAGAGCTCCCGATTGCGTAAAATGGAAAGAGACAATTGAAGTAGAGCTCGCATCGCTAAATAAAAGAAAAGTATTTGGTTCTACCGTTCGTACACCTGCGCGCGCTATCCCTGTAGGATATAAATGGGTTTTTGTACGAAAACAAAATGAGAACAATACTATGGAGAGTACAAAGCGAGGCTAGTAGCTCAAGAGTTTTCGCAGAGACCCGGTATTGATTTCGATCAAACCTATTCTCCCGACGCAATAACGTTCCGCTACTTAATATCTTTGACAGTTAAATTAAATCTCCAGATGAGATTGATGGACGTTGTAACCACATATTTATACGGATCACTAGATGCCGACATCTATATGAAAATCCCTGATGGATTAAAGATTCTCCAAATGAAAAATGGTGAAAATCGCAATATGTATAACATAAAACTGCAGAAATCGTTGTAAGACCAAGTGTTGAGATTTTCCTTCTCCAACAGGAAAATTCGCCATAAACTATAAATAAAGGAAAACATTAATCAAGTTTTCAATTTCTCAAACCAATCTAGCTATTCCTCTTGAGCAATACCTTATGTCTAAGTTTTCTAAAAACATTAATGTTGAGATTACTTTATTTTTGTAAATGTAGAGAGTTGGAGAGAGAAAATTTAGTGTAAATTCTTGCATTTTAAGGTTCCACTACAAGTGAGATTTGGCGTGTAACATTGGACACATACCCCTCTGTCTCTCATTCATTCATTAGCATATTGCATTAAGTTTTCATAGATGAGACACACAACAACTTCTTCACTACACATACGAATACAACTTTATCTCAAATATCTGGATTAGAATCCAAAATAAAAAAATAGAAAACCCTCATCTGCATCAACTTCTTTTGCATCTTCATTTGACACTGTCCTCTTTTTTTCCAATACAAAATGGTGGTTCCAATGATCATCGTAAACTAAAACATCTCATATAATATAAATATGTCACAAAAGAATCCAATCGCATATCTTTTCTATTCTGGTTGTGTTGTGGGTTAAAACTCGTAGATACAAACATCATAGTTTAATATGTCAGCAAACACTAAAACTTAATTTCTATTAAGTAAAATTTCTATAATATACATAGTAGAAAAGACTAAAAAATTTATCCTTTGGGAAACTATGTCAGCTGCACATTAGATTCACTCTTTTTTTTTTTTCTTTTATGTCCCCATTTCTTCGAACGAAATAAAAATGTCTGCTCTCTTCAACAGGGAAAAAAACAAAAAAAGTTCAAGACCCATATAATTTCTCAACTAAAAGATACCAGGACGGGCCTAGTGAGTGTTTTCATATCATATCAAACATTAATTTACAACAAATTAAGGTGAATGTACAAACTGCACAATTTGGTGCAAGGTGGCATCAAATAGCCAATACATTAAAAAGAAAAAAGAGAGGAGAAAAAATTCTGGTCGACTCAAACATGCTCGGATCTTTCTGAACTCTTCCAACAATGACTCAAAGCAATGCTATGCACAATGCCTAATTATTCAAGCATTCAATCAGGGAAAAATGCTGCTTGCTTTCTCTCATTAGCTTCTTCGATCTTCCACCTGGTTCGCAGAAGACTGACCTTTTTCGACTCTCCTCATCCCTGGTCTAGGCGCTTGCGAACTTGTACTAGGCTTCTGAAGCGGCTTCAAGGCAGCCATAATTTCAGCGAAAGTTGGTCTTAGATTTGGATCGCTGCAACAAAAACGAGTTGACATCATTTTGGATATCGGATCAAAATAATCACTAGATATAGTTATCAGAAGTGGATAGGAGAACAAAATGGAGAGTAATACTTTGATGCAATTTTGCCTAAAAAAATTCAACCAAGCTGCTTTTTTCCCGTGGATCATTGAAAGATCGGTCAAAAAGTATTAATTCATATTATGGAAAGTATGATGATATTTACTAGTACATTGAAATTTTACTAATATTGTTCAACATGCAAGCTACTTCCTTCGTCCCAATTATATGGACTGATTTTTCTTTTATGAATGTCCCAATTATATAGGTGAATTACTATATAGAGTAACTCCCTATGCATTAATTATGTTGGAAAGTTTCACTTGTCTAATTTACTTACTCAACAATATTTCATAATTTTTGGAAAAAGTCAACCAACTTATATAATTGGGATAGGGGAGAAAGATATGAACTAACACGTTTCTATATATATATATATATTTTGTGAATGAGTCGAACTTTGGTTAAATAGTCGTTTAGACTTACGTCTCCCAGCATTTCAAGATTATATTAGCAATGACTGGATCCATGCCATCAGGTATGTCAAGACGGCGATGCTGAAAACCAACGGCGCCAACAACTTGCATCGGGTTCATCCCTCCCCAAGGTTGCCGCATAGTACAAAGCTCCCACAGTATCACACCGTAGCTATAAACATCACATCTGCATTTGAATCAATAATCTTACGATTAATAACGAAAAACATGTTAACACGCCACGTGCCTTTTCACATAGTTTTAGCAAATAATTATAGCCAAATCAAGCATGGTGCGTACTTCTCGTTAGATGGCTCGTTTCTCAAAACTTCTGGTGCCATCCACTCCGCCTAAGCAAGGGTAAAACCACAGAATTAACGAAGCTATTACTCAAAAATTGCAATAACTGAATTTCATCTTCAAATGGAAACCAATATGACGCTTAAGGCTTCGGTTAAGTTAAGTGAGCAGTTAGTCAAAGTGCCAACAGATTATTATACAAATGAAACATGTTATGATGGTTCAAATTGCTCCTCAGCACCACATGCCAATAGTTCAATTTACTAAGCACGTCTACGCCATACGATTCCATCAGAAAGATAGAAGCGAACTATGTACGTTTAGGGATTTTCCTAACCGGATGTGGGATTTTACGTTCCTCATCCTATTCTGTTTTCGGATTTTTAAATATCTGAATTTCAAAATCCACACCAAAAAAATACATACTCTTAAATACTTGAATTGATATAAAATTTCTCCATCACTATATAAAAATATCACATCACCACTCTAAGTCACTTAATTTGACAAAAAGAAATTTCCAACAATTATAATAATATAATAATATCAAATCACTCATTCTTACAAACTTGATTAGACAAAAAGTTACATTCAACCCTATTCAAAATCTCAAAACAAACACATACTATCACTACCCATCACGATTTTGAAATCTCTAGATTTCATCATTCGGATTTCCACCATCCACCATAATCCCAAACAAACATAATAGAATGTTTGGCATAGCATCATAGAACTCATACACATATAGTAATGTCAGGTACACTGAAAATCCGACTCTGGCACCAAATAATGAAAACAACAACACTACGCTACAGGATAAAATATTTCATAAAGTTTTAATGTTTGGTAAGGTAATCAGTAGGATTGGGGAAAGCTAAACTATGTTCTTAACCAGAATTCAAGTTTTTATTCTTTATTAGCCAAGGTAATTTTTTCTCAATTATGCCCTTCTGGGTTTTAGAGGTACAGGTTGAGTGGAATGACTTGGCTTTTTATGGCATGGGCTGATGTAGAATGAACGCTCTGATTCAGTTAGTACGGGCTAGGGTTGGATTGATTTTGGTGGTATGGACTGGATTAAGAGGTACGGACAAGAAGAACAAAGATGCCAAAAAGAAATTATGCTGGCTAGAAATGAATTTCTGTCAAAAGTAACCTTAACAGAAAAGGTCTTCAACTGATGGAGAAATAGATAGGTGATAGATTTGATCACACATTGGACACAAGGAGCAAATATTAAGCCTAAGAAGTAAAAGTAGTCGTGTCCAACAGAAATATGGACAGTAAAATCAAATTTATTTTCGAACCATAGGTCACAGCAAACCACCCTTTTGGAAGGTGAAACTTGCAATCAAACATCTCCAAAGGCCTGAGAGAGTAATAGAGGACCAACAACAATTGAGTTATCTTCTACAAAATGGCTGATAATACAATGATGCAACAAAAATTTGCTTGTTGCATGATTGGGTTTCATGCTTTTCTATCAAGGCAAGGCTTCAAAGAAAATAGACTCAACTCGTTTGGGGATGAAAAGTGGACCAAAGTACTACACAGAACTGGTCTACAAGATGACTATACAAACATTCAAAAACAAGAAAGTGACAGCAACTCTATAAGGCAGATAGAGGCGAAGGAACATCCTAAAACATATATTAAAGCAGGCAAATACTTCTATGTACTAGTTGCATCGTGCAACTCTAGTTGTTTTACTAAAATGTATCAGTTGGTCAGTATTAGTTGTTTTCATTGAACAGTATTAGTGTGCACAAGTTACACGATGCAACTGGTTCACCCAAGTGTTATACAAGAGGGGAAAATAGAGGAAAAAAAAATTATTGACCACTGTAAAAGGCGAGGCCATCTTACCGTCCCAGCAGTAGACCTGGACGAAAGAAATGTGCTGTGCTTCATTCTCGATAATCCAAAATCACACACCTGATGCAGAAAATATAAAACGATGTATTATGATTAAATGATTAAACATAATACAATAAATCAACATTTTTAAATCATAAGAATCACCTTGACAACCCAATTCTTATCAACAAGGAGGTTTGGGGACTTTAAGTCTCGATGAACTATCACGGGAGTGCAATTATGCAAATAATTCATTCCTCGAGCCTGTGATATTATGCATATTTCATTAGCACCAGCACATTTACCCTAATTCAGACAGAAACATAAACAAAGTTGAAGTATCATACTGCATCAAGAGCCATCCTCAACCGTCTACGATCATCTAGTTGATTGTTTGCACGATGAATTAATCTGTACAAGCTACCTCTGGACACCCAAAAAACTTGTCATATATAAACTGAAATTATAATTTCAGGCGGCAAATTGTTTGTTAAATAAAATAATAGAAAACTTTAGAGAAACCAGTGTCTGGGCAAGATTACAACAAGATACAGACTCCTGAATCATTTTAATACGACCAGTTATGAGTTTATTCAGACATCTTTTAAACACTTGCTTGCTTTTAACCTTACTCGATTATCCGAATACTTAAAATGAGAAATCAAAAGGATAAGCTGCAGCGATTTCAAATTACCCAAAGTATTATTGGTTTTTTATTTTTTATCTTTTATAATATTATCTTCTTGCCTTCACTCAATTAAGATTTGAGAACTATCATGGTTATATATAACAATATCTGTAAATCAGATTTAATTTGGCTAAAGCTTGGAAACAAATGGTGGCAGTTCTTGATCCATAACTTAGAAGAGGCATATTTTGCAACTAATAGAGGTAGATTATTAAATCCCACCACACGCAAATTACATAATATCTCTAAAATGTGGAAATTCAAAGATTCTAGCATACCTAGGGAGGAACTCTGTAATAATAGAAAGATTTGGAGGACGAGTGACAGCTCCCATAAATAGTACTACATTTGGATGCCTGACTCTTTTCATGATCCGGACCTTGCAAAAATACAAAAATAACCTTATATGTCAGGCATTTAGTAAGTAAATTACAAAAATAGAGTAGAAAAAAGAAGATGGAATGTGTAGTAAGAGCTGCAGGAATTGGTTAGGAAGATTGTTGAAACATAACCAGAATGCCAGAAGAAAAATGTAGATATATGTGATGCCATTGAAGGAAATAAGGTGATTACCTCACTTCTGAATTCCTCAAGAGATTCACCAGTTATATCTTGGTCGAGAAACTTCTTGACAGCAACTTCCTAAAATTTAGAATCAATGTGTGAATTCTCTTCTAAGATCAGACCACTAAAACAAAACTTATAAATGCAAAATTTAACACATCCAGGACACAAAACATGATGACAACAAAATATACTTAAAGAACCATGTTAAAAGTAAGGGGAAATAGCTTTTTTTAGGCCGGTAAGCTACTCCTATTTCGGTTTCGGTCCTGTTAACTTTCATGAATTGCAAATAGTCCTGTAACTTTCAATTTTTAGACATTTTGGATACCTAAACGTTTGTAGGAGGTGATACTTCCGGTTGACCAATCAAACTCTGTCACGTGGACAAATCAACCGGATATTTCACCTCCTACAGCCAATAACCGTTCCAAAATGTCAAAAATTGAAAGGTATAGGACTGGAACTGAGATAAGTATAACTTTCAGGACTTAAAATACTCCCTAAAAGTAAATATTTAACACAAAATATATGATTCCTTATACAAATTCCCCGAACTCCATCATGCTAACATTTCGAAAAACCATGTAGATACCCCGATAGTTCACAGTTTGTCTGACTGGTTCTTCAAATGCTAATAAAACAGAAGGCTTGGTTATTTGCAGAATGTCATACAATGCTTGCTAAACACAAAGTTGAAGTTAACTATGTTGCCCCAAGAAAATCAGTCTATTTACGGTCTAAATACACAAGAAAGTATGTGGGAAATGTAAATCAAAGTTCTAATTATGCTACTCCACATTGAAGCGTAGTAGAGGGAAACTTAACAATTATAGCTGATGAAAATAACGAGAATTTAATTTTGTGACACTAAACAAGATTTAACTCATGAAGGCAAACAAAGGCAAGTTACAAAAAACAGACATGAATGGCCTACTTTATTGTGAGATCAAATTATGAAGTATATCAGAAACCAAAAAGTATCATAGTTCTATATAAGAAAAAAAATGAAAAGTAAACATTTAATTCAACAGACATTCCACAAGCATTCAATTGACGAATCATGAAAATTATGAACAGGTTCTATCTATTATTATGTATCCTACAGCTATCTAATGTTTAAATTGAATCATTGTAACCACAAGCTTTTAGAAACTTACTGTTCCATGCCAATCACCACGATATACCTCGCCATATGACCCTGCAACAAATAAAATTCATAAATAGAAGAATAATATCTCTACCGTTATGTTTGATTTGGGATTTGGAAGCTGGATTTGAGATTTTAAATCTAGTTCTACTTTGGATTTTTAGAATCCATTTTCTAGAAACCTAATACATCCACCTAACATATACCTATAGATAGGGGTGAAAACGGATCGGATACGGACGAATAGTGCTTATACCGTATCCTAAACCATATTTTTTTTCTCGAATTCGGAGTCGGATACGGAAAAGCCGGATTCGGATACGAATTCGGAATATTCGGTATACAAATACGGGATGGATATCGGACAAATCCGGGCCGGATTCGAATAACTATAACCGGATAATATATTTGATACGAAAATCATCAAAATGTGATTGCAACACATAAAAAAAACCACATATGCAATATTTCATAGAAGTTCTAATGCAAATTATAAAAATTATATCTACTGCTAATAACATGAAACTAATAATATTAGAATTTAGAAGGGGACTGATATTATATTATTATATACATAATATATATATTAATATAAAATAAAATATATTAAAAAATCC
Source organism: Ballota nigra (assembly GCA_947034835.1). Taxonomy (NCBI): domain Eukaryota; kingdom Viridiplantae; phylum Streptophyta; class Magnoliopsida; order Lamiales; family Lamiaceae; genus Ballota; species Ballota nigra. The sequence goes on along the minus strand of OX344724.1, from coordinate 41,365,444 downwards.
AGATATCCGGATAATATCCGATAAAATATGGTAAAAGTCGAATACGGTCGGATATTCTGTATTCCAAATCCGATTCCAAATTCGAAGTCAACTATCCGTATCCGATTCCGTATCCGCCCGGATACTAATTTTTTATACCGAATACGATACCGACCGGATACAGCTCCGGATCGGTCGGGAAATATCTGATCCGTTTTCACCCCTACCTATAGACCATATAAATAACATTTTTTTTTCTACACCACACTCTCTCCCATGACCCATATGATTTTTCTATTCCCATTCTTATTTTATTTATCATTTATCACACTTTTTATTCCTACTTTTCAACCCAATAAAACATACTAAGTATTACACAATCATGAAATCATTACAATTCCAATCAACAATGATACAATAATAATAAAACAGCACACACTCTTACACATCGATTTGACATAAAGTTAAATCTTACCCTATTTATATCTAAAAAAAAACACTACTACTGTTTATCAAGATTTTGAAATCCACTAGATTATGAAATCCAAAATTCAAAATCCTCCAAATCCAAACCAAAACATACCCTAAGTCTCGGTTAAAATCAATAACATGTCAAAATAATAATTATTAGTTGATTATAATGCAGGATTAGTACCAAGTCCGATACGCTCACCCAGGGTGATATCCTCCCAAGGGATCTCACAATCCGCCACATCATCAAGTGTCGAATCAGATCTTGTACTTTCATTCTCAGTCGACCTATCAGATATCCTCTCACCTTCAGACAAGTAAAGGCAGTATTATTAAAAACTAAAAAGAAAAAATAATAAGGGTCCACCAAAAACGAAATACTAGAAGACCCCCAGATGGCTCACCTTCAGAACTTGCTCCCAGACCCTCACCACTTCCTCGTTCACAGATCACAACATCTGTATCCACATCGTTCCTTGCCAGACTTAAAAGGCCACCAGGCTTATCAATATCTGGTGAATGAGCAGCAGATTCCAACACCTCAATTTGCTTCGTAACAGCTGCAGTTGTGGCTACTACAGCTGCCGCTGTTGCAGTGGCGGCAGCCGCCACTGGAAGTTGAAGTGTCGGGTGGCCACTGTTCGTTTTTGCAGCGGCAACAACCATCGAAGAGGCGACAACAGCAGCCGCTGCCGCTGCTGCTGCAGCAACTGGAACATTTTGTTTGTATTTTACGGGACTAGCTTCTGAATCTGAGGAAGCATGTTCAATTACTTCCTTATGATGAAAACCCTGATGTGGCAATGGAGGGAGGAAAGATCGATCGAGGTTATTCATACTCTTTTTCTTCAGTTTGCCAGCAGAATCTTTCTTTTCTTTTTCTTCCAATGGGGACTTGACATCTGTCAGTGGCATCTCTATCTGTTCCGGGTACATTTCAGTGAACAAGTTTGGAGGTGCAACGACCCCGCTTTCCAATAGAACATCATGGAGTTTCTGAGCTAACTGCGGATTTTCTTTGGCAGCTTTCATCATGTATTTTGAAACATCTTTCACTTTCATTTTTCGAACAGCTGGGTTGCTAACGCCTTCTGTCCATGAAGGAGACCTTGTATGATTGGGCCTACCAGAGACTTCTAGTGCTGGCTCTCTCTTCCTATCCCAAGGTGTTTTTAAACCACCGGTATACTGTTTGGGTAGATCTATTGCATCACTTGAAGATAGATGTTCTTCTTTGTCCACGGATTCCTTTTTCGTAGCAATACTCTCCATCAATTTGGATCTTTGTTCAATTGTACTGAACTCAGATGAGTCTTCAGATGAACTTGTTGTTCCACCACTGGATGAAGCAAAACGAGAAGGACCAATAGACACGGGATAGGTAGAAAGATAGGATTCGTCATAGTGCATATGGGCTCCTGCTGCATCAGCTGGAATGAGTGTACCAGGATCGGCCATCAAATCAACAATATATTCCCTGTACCATATTTTCACTTTTTTAAGGAAAGAGGAATGCATGAAGAGAAACTATATCTTTAAGGATCATTCATCAACTAAAAGATATTCATAAAAATCTAATTTGCAATGGCAAAGTATCATGTACAAGAAATTCCTGTTACAATACTTGAATAAGCAGCAAAGTTAATACCAGTTGAAGGGATTAACAGGAACTAGTGGAAGTGTTTGAATATTCAGAAGCTACTTGAGAACAAGGGATGCATCTTCAATAAAAATGTCAACAAATTGTCTGTCAAATCATTAATTATGCATTGCAAATGATTAATTTTGTTTTCGGGAGAAAAACCAAAAAAAAAAAAAAGAAGGAAGTTACAGGGCAACTATGTACCTCCTTGGGATTCGAAATGAAGAAAGTAGCTGGAAAGACAGCTGAGAATATACCAACTAAATAGCACATACCTTCCACCATCAATTTTCACAAAGTTCATTGCCACATCATCAGAACCCGTAAACTGCTTTCCTTTGACCAAGCGACAAGGGATACCCAAACTATCAGCCAAAACCTGCATTCCGTGCCAAATACACAAGAGGTTGTAAACAAGTAGTAATTTTATCTTTCACTGAGATTAATAACTGCAATGAAAATTCCTAGCGATAATAAACAAATTTATGCATGCATATGTGTATGTACATCATGTGTGTGCATATGCATACTTAACATGTAAGTGTTGGCATGGTTTTGCACTCTTATAAGAATATTTAGCTCCATTATGAGAAATAAGTAGCATGAATTAGGTCAACCATAAAAAACAGAGGGGGAATAAGGAGTCACAGTGTATAGTGCACGAAACTCTTAACAGCAAAAGCATTCGATACCTTGAAAAGCAATGCGCGATGACGAGCCAATCCAATCGCCAGAGAACCAATAGGCAAAACCATGCTCCCTTGGTTTAACTTCAAAGTATGACTGATATTTCTCCATTGTATCAAGATGCTGTCAGGGTCACCAACTGGGCCCCCCATGTGATCAGAAACTAAAGCAGCAAGCTTCTGCACCATTTTGTAGGTTACAGAATCAGCAGAATGTGACCTTAGTTTGAAACCCATTTCCAAGGCTTTATGCTCAAGTTTTAACAACTTGGTATCAGCTTCTCTATTTACAAGAATGGCTTCCCAACTAATATCTTCAGTTACAGGCGTTGCTTGCAAATCAACAAGGGAAGGCATTCTTGATGATGCGGCATCAGTCAAGATGCCATAAAGATCATAGAAACCATCCAGAATCTTGTCATCGTAGCTAAGAGCATTGTAATTCTGTGAAGCATGGATAAATCTAGAATATGAGATATGTTAGAAAGGAAAGTATAAAGGATCATGCATTTGTAGAAACGTTTATGAATATTAAACAGCACTATCATCTTCATTCAAATAAATAACTAATGCAGAATTCAGAAACAATGGTGTGATGAACAGCCTTAATACACTGAAAAAGTTCAAAATAGCCTCCATGAATACACAAGCAAAAAGAGGTTGTGTTAATATGGTCATCTAAAACAGGTCTTCAAATTTTTTCACCATACTTAAAAAGTTAAACTATCCAAGAAGGCTGGGGACAGAAAGAAAGGAAATACAGATAATATTTGTCGGGCTCTTTATATATTTCTAAATAAGCCTAATTCTTTACTCTTAATGCATCTAGGTCAAAAAAAGAATCAAAGATGATGACTGCCTTATATCCAGGCCCCAATAGCTAGTCAATCCAGATTATACTGCATATGTCTTTTTATAGGAAAAGCGAAGTTGGTTAGTTGTTTGTGAAGTAGACAACCAAGGGTACAAGATAAATATGTTTAGAAGCTATACTTAGGGATTTACTACGAGCAGATTTATCACATGGGGAGGAAGTCTGTAAGCAAAGAATATCTAGCAAAGGGGGCCATTTCCCGTCCACCTTAGTCATTAAGTTTTCTTCCTATTCTCTGTTAACTTCTTACATTTATTTGCGAGTAAATGTTGTAACAAACTAATAGCAAGCCTTTGTTATTAGCATACACAATTCAAAACTTGCAAATGGACTGCAAGATTGAAAGCACTAATATTTGGGATATAAACATGCGTTATTAGATAGTTGAGCACAAACATGTTTCCCAAAATATGTAGGACATGCAGAAAGTTGAAAGAGATTGATACTTGCTGTAGGTTTGACTTCAATAGAGTTTTGAATAACTTGTCATTCTATTTTTGGAGCATGAATCAAGTATATGCCACCAAGCGTAATAGCAGTAGAATGAAGCTTAAGATATAGAAAAGGAATCGTTCGAATGGTATGTTGGAGCAACAAATTTATATGCAACTGACATGCCACTGCCAGGGTCATTTAAGGTGAAGAACATTTCTGCTTGCCAATATAAATATATAATAATTATATGATATGCAAAGACTTCAAAAAATAAAATCAAAACGATTTTACATAATCCAAACATTAAAAAAATTACATGGTCAATAATATACTTGTAGATAACACGTAGATTGACATTTGTAGCTCTGCCCAACGCACTATCTATTCTTAAGAATGGAGAGTTTGTGGAATTATCTTATGTAGGTTCTAGCAGCTTCAAAAGACATGGAGACAAGAAAGAGCCAGTCATGGACGATTAAGCAAAGAAACACTCACTGCCACACACACACACACACAGAGGCAGATTAGGCAACCACCAACTAATTCAAATCAAATAAATAAATTGATTGTGTTACTTATGGAAGGAAATGGCTCAGATAATTTTCATGACACAGAAGCTCTAATAAGTATGGCTGAAAAGTACTAAGTGGAGCAAATTAGAATTATATAAAGGTGTGGAGTGTAGGATGAATTTCACACTGACATAGCTTTTAAGCAACAGAGAGCAAGTTCTCATGGCATATCATAAGGAGTGGTTTCACATGGTTTTAAAGTGTTCTTCAATAATTTGGTATATTGTTAGATTCATTAGAGTTAATTACATTTGCTTTATGACTATTAAATTGCCATTTTCTGCATTGAATACAAAATTTGAATGTTCACATTTATTATTAGCCAGAGTTTTCAGCTAATTTTCATGATTCTTTAGCCTTAGGTAGTGCTGTTATTCGAGCCGAGCGAGCTAGAGCACTTGATACTCGAGCTCGACTCGAGCTCTTATTGGCTCGGCTCGTTGATACGAGCTCGGCTCAACTCGTTAACGAGTCTAACAAGTCTATCGAGTCGAGCCGAGCCGAGCCGAGCCAAGCCGAGCCTAGTGGAATAATAAAAAAAATCTTAGTTATCGAGCCTAACGAGTCGAGCTCAACTTGGCTCATTAAGCAATCGAGTATTTTTCGAGCTCGACCTCGTTTAATCTAACGAGTCGAGCCTTAACGAGCCGAGTCGAGCCGAGCTCACGAGTAGCTCGTTTCGTTTAACAACTCTAGCCTTGGGTAGTGGCTTCTTATATAGGTGTCCCCATGATTAATGTAGGCAACGGTTAGCTGTAATTCGTTATATTTTTAGTACTTTTTCAAAAAACTCATGTTTAAATAATTCATAACCTGTCAACAAAATACTAATCAAATTGTGACATCAATTTGAGTTTGAGATGAAGTGATAGAGGCAAACAAGCGCCTTCACTTTTGTTTACACTTGAAGAAAGGAAGTGGAGGATACTCAGCTTGGTTGTTGGTTTATAATTCTAGCAAATAAATTAGAGGGCTGAAATTACGGAATAATAAATTTTGGACCTTTTTCGTTCGATTAAATTCAAGTTCCTTCATATCAATGTGGGGGGTTTAGGGTTTAGGGCTGCTGTGGACTTCTTTCATGTCAATGTGGGGAGTTCTCTTAAGAAAAGAAGTAAAATTTTATGGAGGATGATAGTCCCGAGAATTCTTAGGTCTATTTTCCTAGACAAGAACAAAAGATTGTTTGAGAACATCAGCACAACATAGAACCATTAGATGATGTGTGGGATGGGGTCAAGTTTAGAGTTGCTCTTTGGGTTTGTAGTCGAAAGGTGTTTAAGGGCTGTCTTGAATCTGACTTATTTAGGTGTTGGAGCTTTGCTTTTTAATTTGTGATTGGGCTGATTGCATGGTGTGAGGGACTTCTCATCCCTCGTACCTTTCTTTTTTAAAAGCAATAAAATTTTGCTTCTTATTAGGAAAAATTCCAGTTCCCTCATATCCTTTAATTTCTGCTCTTCTTTCTATCATGAAGTTTTCTTTTCCATCACCTAACTACATGAATTTAGCTAAGAAAACTAAAGCAAACTAGGTCGCTAAGCTTCATGAAATCATAGGATAGATCTTGGTTACCTTTCGTCTGATTGATCAATTTATAAAGAAACTTACAGCAGCAATTTATCAAACAATCTTACAGCATCTAAATCTTCAATTCACTTGTACTACTCACCTAATCTCAGTTTCACATCAACCTCGAAATGGCTAATCTCCATTACCTTAAATAGGCAGAAATTTGGCGTAAACTAAATCTTGCAATAAGCAATAATAGATCACAAGGAATATCCATTCCCAGTTAGATAACCGAGGAATCAAAAATCAAATAAATACATACATACTGCCTAAGTGTTTGTTCACCATTTTATGTTTACCCAGTTCAGCATTTCAATTGAAGTCAATAAGCAGCTGCTAAAACAATGCTAACTTTCACATTTATATAACAGCAATCAAACCACACAGGCATTTAATTCAAGAAAACAGCAATTGATGCTATTCCAATTAAAATTCACAATTGCCAATGTCAATGATGCACATTTGAAAACCGAAAGCGAAAGAGAGACATACCCAGTATCGAAAGGCGACAACCTCAGCTGGAGTGTTCTCAGGAGGACAAGAGCCTAAACTAATCTGCTTTACAGCTTCAATTTGAACGGCCTCGGGGTCCTCCTTTGCACTCAATTCCAAAGCCAACTGAATTTGATATTCCTCCTCTATATCATTCTCCCTAGAGTTGGTACTCCCCACAGAATCAGAAGGATCCATTCTCATCACCACATTAGAAGATGACTGGGGACTGGGACTATTATTATTATTATTATGTCTATTTGTAACAGAATTCAACCACCCCGAAATCGCGGAAAATGTTTTATGCTCTGACCTAGAGTGCGACAGCCTTTCACTGGTTGGAGCATCGAAGCTCGACCTGTTTCCTTTTGATGAAGTAGAAGAAGTTTCAGAATCTTCCGATTGGTTGGATCCTATATGAAGTTTCTTTAGGAAATTTTTCATTTCTTAAACCCCTAAGCTAAAATAATCAATGCTAAAGAAACAAGAACCTGTACATAAATCCTTCCATTGTCTCAATCCAAGCATGAAAATTGAACCCCAATCACCACACCAAACAAAAAAACAAACTGCCCCCCAATAAACCCTTTTGCTCAATCTCCAAGAATTTCAAAAGGAACCCACCAACACCATTCAACAGCCACACCTTTTTGCTCAAACCAAAACCCAAATCAATGAATAATATCACTCCAAGCCCCCCAAGCAACAAAATATGTACATTAGAGGCTGGACTGCCACTAAATTAATATTTTTCTCCTTTCTAATCTCCAGATTAAGATTACAACAAAACTAGCAAAAGGGGGTGGGGTGGGGTGGGGTGGGGTGGGGTGGGGTGGGGTGGGGTGGGGTGGGGTGGGGGAGGGGGAGGGGGAGGGGGAGGGGGGGTCAACGAAGAAGTGCACTTCTTGAATTGTGTGAAGATAGAGAAACTAGGTGGGGGAGGGGGGTATACATATACTATAGTCTATACATACACACAAGCGAAAAGAACACTAAAATATAATGGAAAAAAGCGTAATTGGTGAGTTTGGAAAAAGAGGCATATGCAGGTGCAGAGAGAGAGAGCAAGTGGGAAGTAGAGTAGGACCTTCAACAAAAACGGCCCACTTCCACAATATTATATGCCCCTTTTTTTCTTTATTTTTCCATTTTTGAGAACCAAAACCAAACTCCAACTTGTGCCTCTCCCTGTCAACACACCAAGCTGGATTTTCTTATTAAAAGAATCAATTCAAAAAGTCCTCTCTTTATCTTCAATACGTATTAACACAATAGGGATAGGTGGTGCTGCTCAGCTATGTTGGTCAACCCGTACAATTTAATTCTACCAATTCATTTGGAATTGGAAGTGACCTTTTATTATTAAACTCTTTTATGGGTTAAGAGTTGAGTATGTCCAACAATTTTTTCATAAAGAAAAGTTCATTAACTAAAATTGAAAATCAACCGAGAGAAAGTGATATAGTTTAAGTGATTAAAATTGCATTATCTATGATTGAGAGATTATGAATTCAAATCACAATTTTATCAAAAAAAAAAAAATCAACCAATATTAATTGACAAGAGAAAATAGAATGGATTAGTAAATTGCACCGGAAAGTGCACCTTAAAATTTGGAAGATGCAGCTAAAATAAATATATAGATAAACTAGTGTGTACTCCCGCAAATTTCGCAAACTGGAAAAAAAATTATTATTATTATTTCAAATTATAAATATTAATTTTTAAAAATATCTTGTAATTTTCATATAATATTAAAATTGTAATTATAGTAAAATATTAAACATGAATAAATAGAAAAAATTAAAAAAATATTAACTAACTCATGTTGATAGGCGAGCAAAATTACAATTAGGGCGAACAGGATTATGTGAAATAAGTGCACCAAAGAAAGGATCAAGCCAACTAAGCCAAGCCAAGCTAGAGTTGCCAGGCGAGCTATTCTAGTACGGCGAGCTACTCTACCCATGCGAGCTACTACAACGCAAAGACCAAGTGAACTCAAATGAAGTCTTGGCGAGCAACTCTGGCCAATAGTCGAACAGCTCCAGCCAAGGCATCGAGACATTAGGCCAACAAGAAGGATGACCAACAAAATCAAACTAATAACTCTTCAAGGACAAGACCCAAAGGGCCGACAGCTCACTAAGACGAGCAAATTCAACTTAAAAGATAGAAATTAGTTTAGATAAGGTCAAATAAGTCAACTTTCCATGTGTCAAACATGCACACATGGGAGAGCAAAGGTTTTAACACCTCCTACTTGAAAGACTTGTATAAATACCTTGATTTTTAATTAATAAAAGCAAGCACAAATTCATAAATACAAGCAAACTCTATCTACACACAATCATACACCTCAGTTTACACATATACGAACCAAATACGTAATCAATACACATATTAATCGTTTTTAAACTCGAACAATTGTATTCATTATTTACGTTAGTGATCAATCACACGTAATTGTTTGATGATCTAATTAGAAACTAAATACAGCCACTAATCCACGTGATTAAAATCGATTGTCAACAAATTGGCGCTAGAAGAAGGTTTCGAACCTTCGATTAAGTGTGATTAAGCAAGAACTTCAAGTTTAAAACTTGAAGATTTGAAGGGATCCTTGAATTTCTCTTTAAGATTCAAACGAAGGTGTTCTTGGTGTTATTCATTTGAAGATTTAAACATTTGAAGGTTTCTATCAACGCCCTAACTAAGGATGCCACAGTCTCGAGAGACACAACGTTTCCATCTTTCTAGGAGGGCCTCACCCACCAGGGGCTCCTCCGCTGGCCGGCGAGCTGAGATAGCTCGACATGAACAAGAAAATAGACCAACAACCAATCAGTTGATGCCACCTGAGTTGGAAGCATTTGCTCGAAATCCTGATGATTTAGCTCGCACCATCGCTATGCTTCAAGCATTACAAAAGCAGTGAGGGTAACTTGGCCCATCTCATGTTAGAGCAGGGCATAGCCCAACAAGAGCTCGTGAACATGAGAAGGCCAGGGATGACCATCAAAATGAGGCAGATAGTGCCCAGGTCCTTAAGACAAATGGCAAGGAGAAGCAGATCGACGAGCCGGCCAGCCATGGAGAATCCACCCCAGGTCAAGCGGTGGGGGTTAGCCAAGGAACCACACGCCAGAGCGCACTTGATAGATTAGGTCGCCCTGGTTAGGGAAGAGCTGAGTTTCATTCCAGAGCTGAAGTAACTTGCCCGGCCCATGCACCAGCTCGCCAATCAGTCCATGAGAGACTGGCCAGGTCAGCTTTTGATCGCCTAGGTTCGGAGGGGGCGCGCAACCCTAGGAGGCCAACCCACGAGATCGCTCTTCCAAGTGAGGGACTGCGACGAACTGATGGTCATGCACCAGTATTTATCGAACAACCTCCAAGTCAAGGGGGGTCGTTAGAAGAATTGGTGTCTATGAGAAAGGTCATTGAAAGCATGCAAGTTCAGTTAGACCTATAGAAAGGTTATGGAAATACCACGCTTCCATCCTCTCCATTATCTTCGATAATTCTGAAGGCCCCAGTTCAAAAGAAGATTTAGTTCTTTGCAAGCTCCAATATGAAGGAACGGCTGATCCCCGGGTGCACCTTATGAAATACTTTAATTATATGATTTCAATGGGGGCAAGTGATGCTACTCAATGCTGAAATTTTCCTTTGACCCTAGGGGATCGTGTTCATAAATGGTTTTCGGCCCTGCCGCCGACTCTCATTCATTCATTTGCCCAACTGGGTAAAGAGTTCTTGTCTCATTTTTCTACGGCCGGGTCTTACCTATCACAAAGACATCGGTTATCCGACCTAAAACAGACTGCTGATGAGTCGGACTGATCATACTTGGAAAGGTTTGACAAGGTTTTGTTGGAAGGGGAGTCTGTCAGCGAAGACACCAAGATTGTGGTTGTCTTAGCTGGATTGAAGAAGGGGGCTGATCTCTGGAAAGAAGTACATCTCAAATGCCCTAAAACTTATGCTGAATTTTGCGACCGAGCGGGAGTCTTTGTCTCAATGCACGAAGCTTTGCAGAAAGATATAGGGGACAAAGACGATCAGAAAGATAATACGAAGAAATCTAGTGGTGGTGGGTATCGGACCCCTAAGAACATGAAAGCATTCAACGAAGGAACGGAACTGAAGGATAAGCTAAATCAAGTACTCACTATGTCAATCGATGCAGTGTACAATAATGTCCGGGAGAAGGAGCTACTTACCCCTCCGAGAAAGATTCGCCAAGACATTAGCAAGTTAAACCCAAACAAGTATTGTGCTTACAATCATAGTGTGGGACACTTTACTAGCGAGTGTCGAGACTTGCTAAAACAACTTTGGTAATTTTACGAGGAGGGTAAGTTGTCCGACTTCGTCAAAAGGCAGCCTGGAAAGAAGCCTCGGGTAATCCCCAAAGTTCCGACGAAGATGAGGATGAACAACCCCACAGGAATAACAAGAGATGGCGACCTAACCCAGCTGCTGCGGCAGGGCCCCCTCCAGAAATTTTGATGATGGAGCAGTCGGGACCTGTTGTAATACCCCGTCCCGTTTTATGCCTTTTATATTCCTAGAACCCTTATTTTATTTTATTATCTTTGATTCTTTTTATTTTATTATTTTGTGTGCTTTTGTGTAATTTAAATATATACCCTTTTTACAAATTCCTAAATTCGTCGAAAGAATCGAATCTTTCAAAGCGAATAAAGGACTACGAGAAATTAAATATTCAAAGATTAAAAATTAGGATTTCGATCCGTTTAATTTATTGAGAATAATTAAAATACAATAAAATATTATTCGAATCTTAAAACTGTATTAATTTTCAAATCGGGATTAATCTCGTGAACCAAACGATCCCTAAACCGTATCAAGTGGGAACGAAAATATCCGAATTAAGGGGGTTTAATTTCTAGCCACTTGAATTAATTAGCTTTTTGAATTAAATTAAATTGAAAGATTAATCACACCCACATACTTATTTCCTTCCTTTAATTTTTAATTAAAAAAAAAATTCTTTCCTACAAAATCTCCCCAACCTTACGCAGTACTCTTCTTCCCCAAAATCAGTTTCCAAATTTCACTCTCAGAATTTCCTTTCCTCTCTCCTCTCTCTCTCGCCTCTCTTCTTCCCCAGTCGCCGACCGCCGTACCTCACACCACCAACGCCTCACGCCGACCGTTATCTCCCTATCCCAGTCGCGAACATCTCCTCCCTTCAGCCGCGACAAGAAGTCGCCGCCTCCAGCCGAGAGCCACCCCCGAGCGACGCCCGTCGCTGTCGCGCCACCAAGAAGCGCCGACGTTCTCCTCTCTCTTCCGCCGTCGCGATGAGCCCCGGCGCCACCGCACGCCTCCCGCTTCGCGATGTCTCTCCTCCGCCAATCGCGACGCCATCACTTCGCTCCCAGCGCCACTCGCTGCCTCTCTTCCTTCTCCGTCCGATCGTACAGCGCCGCCGCCTGGTCCCTTCTCCACCGCCTTTAGTCAACGCCCCAGTCCTTTCCTCCGTCGCAGCCTCGAATGGATGCGGCTGCTGGGTCTCGCACGCGGTCACGCCGCCGACCACCAGACACAGCCGCGCACCTCTTTGCTGCCGCTGTAGCTCACGTCGCGCCGCCTCTCCTCCGCCGCACGCAGTCCAACGCAGCGGTAAGTGAGTCCCCTCTTTCTATCTGTTCCCGAATTCGTTCAATTTTTGCAGTTTCCCCAATTAATTCCATTCGAGAAAAGACTCACGTTTCATTGTTTTATTTTAATGGAGATGTTGGCGTAACGAACCGCTGCTGCCCGTAATTTTAGAGAACCAAAACGACGCCGTTAGGCTGCTCGAATTTACCCGACGAATCTCCGAACTACGCCGATAGGCTGCCCGGTTTGGGCCTCGTAAGGTTGCTAACCTTATTTCAATTTCTCCTAATAGTTGGATTAAGAATTGAGTTGTTTCCCGTTGAGACTTTGTAAGTTTAAGGATATTTATTTTTGGATTGGAGCCTGTGAGCTTGTAGATAGAGTTGTTATTGATCTTGTAGATGGAGTTGTTATTGATCTTGTAGATGGACTGTTGGTATTTTAAGATTAGTATTATTGAAATTAATTGTTTAGTATTGTTGGCTTAGCTGTTTAGTATTACTGTATTAGTTGGATAATATTATTAGATTGATGAATTTAGTATTGTTGTTTTAGTTGAAGAGTATTTTTGGATTAGTATTATTGAATTAGCTGAATGGTGATGAAATTAGTTTGTTTTGGTGTTAGTTGAGTTTTTGGAGACAAAGGGAAACTCGTCTTCCCCTTGTTTGACTGTTAGAGAATTAGGAACGAAAAGATAAGTCGAATTACATCCAAATTAGTAACAAATGAAAAGGTGGAAAATAGTATTATTCTTTTGTTTAGAAAGTGTCACTAATCAATTTTAGAAGTGTTATTAATATTAGAAAAGAAAAGTATTTTTTATAAACTTCTTAGAAAGTCTAAGTTTATTAATAAGTTTAATAAGAGGAGTTTTACTTATAAAATATGATTAATTATATTCAAGATTTCTTTTAAAATGAGAAATAGAATTCTCAAGAAAGAAAAACCTTTTCTTTAATTTTATTAATATTTTTCTAAGTAATTTCTTATTTTTCTAAGTAATTCCAAGATCAATAATTATATTATTTCTTAAAGGGCCTTTATTAAGGACACCACTGAATTCAGTAAATACACCCGCCCTGTTACACCACTGCTTTTAGTAAATACACCCCCTGTTACACAACAGAAATTAGTAAATACACCCCCCTAATACACCTCCTCTTAAAAAGGGGTGTACTTATCAAGAGATTGTTTTTGTAGTAATCGAAGTAGTCATACCACAAGTATACTAGTAAATACACTCCCTCAATACACTCACCTTTTTAGAAGTGGTGTATTTACCAAAATAGGGTGTGACCCTTAAGAAAGTCCTTTTTGAGTTTATAAGACCACAACTTTCTCGATTCTCGTAACACAAACTCTCAAGTTTTCCTAAACGTTTTCAAAGGTCAACTTTTAATCAAATGGTTTCCTACTAGGATTCGGTACTAGTTGGAACGTGCACGAGGTTTTCGACCATCTGTTGTACATCATTCACGGGACCCGGAGTTAACAGGTGGGTGATGATTCGTTGATTGATCTGCTATTAATAACGTCGTGCCGGTATTTTCTGAACTCGACTAAATCAAATCAAAAGTATCTAATCCAACATAAATGTAACACCTATCTATATAACTGTTTGGATTATGTGATATAACTACATATGTTATATATTTAGCCTGTTGTTTTGTGAATTGATCACCACTGCATGAGTAAACATCTTACGTGAGCATGAATCATTTCAGTTATCAGTCAAGTATTTTCTCAATGAAGTTGTTGTATCAGTTTTATGGAAAATCAGTAAGTACGGAGTTGTGATTTGGGTATTGATTTCCGACCTCCGGGGTCAGCTGTCATTGGACGCCCTCGGAATCAAGGTCGTTGATTATTTTTCCGGCCTCCGGGGTCAGCTGTCGTTGGACGCCCTTGGAATCAAGGTCGTTGATTATTTTTCCAGTCTCCGGGGTCAGCTGTCGTTGGACGCCCTCGGAATCAAGGCTGTTGATGGTTGGAGTTGAAAAGAGTAACTATGATGGAAGTGGAATGGTTGTACGTTTATGGTTTGATAGTTGTGATAATATGTGATATGACTTTGGGCTTTGCCCTAATGTGAACCAACTTGTGCTATTTCAATTATATCATGCAAAATATGCTTAATTACCGTTTAAATCTTTATAATCTCTTATATATGTCAACTGATTAAATAAAATAAACACTTTATCAATGAGTATAATTTAATATATTTCGGATTTACCAATCCCATGATGTTGCAAATCACCCATATGTGAGAATTCAATTCTCACGCCCCTTTTTCCCAACCCTTGCAGATTTTGATTTCGTGGAGCAAGGACAGTAATAGAGACGACACGGAGTTCCCCACTTAAATAAAACGTTACTGTTGATACTATGTTTTATGTACACATATATGTGTGTAAGATACTTACTAAAATTATTCTACCCATTTATTCCGCTGCATAAAAACTCATCATCTCTCATTTCCGTTATATTTCCTTCAAAAATTTTATAGTTCGGACTTTTGATCACAATAACACTTCGAATTCGATATAATTAATATATATTGGGTTCGGGGCGTTACAGGTGGTATCAGAGCTTATGCTCAAAACTTTCGGACCAAAACCCAAATCATTATTTTTATCAAGCCAAAATTCTCTTTCTTTATTAAATTTTCTTATCATATAAGTATAGATCACTAATTAAATCACTTGAGGGGAAATGTGTCTCCTATTACCCTCAGAAGCTCCTCGAAGGTATGTTTTTATTTTATTGCCTTAAAGTTTGTGATATTACGACAATTTGACTTTCATAACAAAACTCCAATCAAAAGATCGCGAACTCGAAACAACACCTACGAGGTGTAGAAAGAACCCCGAAATGTCGTTTATAATACTATTGAAATGCAGATAATTAGTGAAAGATAGAAATAAATATATTTGTGTAAAGTTATAAACTTCATAAATGATGTTATATGATTATTTGAACTATGTGCTTTAATTGTTTAAATAATATTTCTGAATAACTAAAATTTTGATTAGGAATTTCCTTTCCATATAAGAATCCACCTAAGATAGTTATATCCTGATAATTAGAAGACACTTAGCTAACCTTAGAATCTATAAGTGTGTTTATAACCCAATTCACAAGACTGCGTGCAAAGGCAAGAGCCACTCCAATATCCCACGACGAGACATATTTGATAGTCGTGATTCATTTCGGCAGAAGAGTTACTGAGTTGTTCTCCGTCATATCGCTGTAAGACTACTCGAACGGACGAGAATAGAAGACCCAGTACAAAAGCCCCACATTCACTTGGGGACATACCTAGAAAGAAGTCGGCGATGGGTATTTCCGTATGATAGTAATGATCAGTCAGAGTGATCAAATCCTTTTAAACAGTTATCCTTTTGATGTAGTCACAAATACGTACAACAGAGATGTGCCACCCTTTCCTGACATATAGTAGTAGTCAGATGTATGACCGTTTTACTTAGACCATAGCAGCGTAGCTCTAACCTGCTCCTTTTGTCGCTCGTGGTCCGAATTGATGTGAGGATACGATGCGTTAGAATTATACTTAGAAACCTTTTGTATTCTATGACGTAATGTACGAGACTGACCTCCGTAGGACCAAAACTTTTAGATATATATATACTTATTATGTGCTCACTACTTGTCAATGTGTTTTACTTGCTTTATATATTGACTGTCACATATTTTATCTGATTATCACTTAATGACACATTACTAGTTCCTAGAATACTGTGCGAATGTGAGCACTGTACCATTGGGGCCCCAATGCGCAGCTGGTGAATTATGTACCACACGTGTTTTCAGTGAACGTTGTGTGTTAATTTTGGTTAGTCCGATTATGTTTTTTATAACTTTCTCGCACCTATACATATTGTAAAAATATTATTCTTTTCCGATCAGAACCACCTTTAGAATAGCACCAGAACGTAGACGTGGACGACCCCGCGTTAACCCCATTCCTGTATCAGTGAATCCTATAGGATAGAACTCACCTTCTCAGGCTGAACCTAAGCCACCTCAGCAGGCCGCGCTAAGAAATGTCTGGAACTACTATGGAAACTAAGGACCGAATTTGAGGTTTACCCCTAATGCTAAGCGATCACCTGGTAGAGTCCGATCTCCACATCCTTAAGATGAAAAACTTTGACATAATCTTAGGTATTGACTGTTTAACAAAGGACGAAGCGATAATAAAATGCGCAGAACGTGAGATCGACCTCGAAACCCGTAATGGTCAACACTTCACGTTTCGTGAAATCAAGACTAAGAAGGAAACCCGAGTAATATCAGCAATCCAAGCTGCAGTAATATTACGAAAGGAGAAATGCCAAGCTTACCTCGTCCACATCTCAGCAGGAGAGAAAGACGACAAGTTGCGCATCAAGGTGCCAATTGTGGATGGATATCTTGACGTGTTCCCCAATAAATTAATCGGGTTACCTCCAGATCGTCAGATAGAGTTCTCCATCGACTTGATACCTGGGGCAGCACCAGTATCTAAAGCACCCTATCGAATAACGCTAAAGGAATTGGCAGAACTGAAGGAACAACTGCAATGCTTGCTTGAAAAGAAGTTCATCAGGCCTAGTGCATCACCATGGGGAGCACCATGTTGTTCGTGAAGAAGAAAGATGGAACTTTCCGTATGTACATAGACTATCGAGATCTCAATCAACTGACCACTAAGAACAAATATCCTCTTCCGAGGATAGAAGACTTGTTCGACCAGTTGAAGAATGCTACGGTATTCTCAAAGATCGATCTGAGGTCTGGTTACCACCAGCTAAAGGTCAAGAGCGAGGATATCCCGAAGACAGCATTCCGAACTCGGTATGGACATTACGAGTTCACCATGATGCCTTTCAGAGTAACAAACGCTCCGATAATTTTCATGGATATGATAAATAGAGTGTTTCATCCGTACCTGGACCAATTCGTCATCATCGACGACATTCTTGTGTACTCTAAGGACAAAGAGCAACACGAAGAACATCTCAAGGCAGTCTTAAAGACAATGAGACGAGAGAAGTTGTATTCCAAAATTCAGCAAGTGTGAATTTTGGATCAACTGCTTATGTATCGATTAGTACTAGAGCATCTCACTCCCTTGTGCCTAAGAATTTAAGAAAATTTGAGGATATAGAGTATAGAAGAGTAGACCTTAAGTGAAAGTGAACTTTTGAGGAATACAATGAGAACCTAAGTCGAGTGAATTGATTGGAGATAGACTTGGATGAACATCAAATAGAAACTGAACTGCACGTTCTTAAGTTGAGTAGCTAGACGTTATTGAAAACGAACTAGTGTTATGCATAAGAAGAAATATGAAACATGGGCATAGTTACTTTCTTTTGGGATAACATAAGATTTTAAGCTTAAGTAGAGCCTTTTTGTGGAATGAGTAAGCTAGATGTGATCTTAAGTCTTACGTGTTAAGATTAACATTTATATGTTATAGGAATACTTTAGTTGAAAGAGAAAGGACAATCGATTTTTATCTATGGGATACATAGTGGACTTCGAAGTAGAGGAAAATTTGCAACTATGTAGGAAGAAAAGTTTGCATGCTTGAGGACTATAAAACCTTCTAAGTCTTAGATCAGGTAGAGTGACAACAAACTTAGTCGACCAAGAAAACCGAGAAGTTATTTTGGCTTTAACTAATGGAGGACCTTTCAGAAATCAAACCTCCCCACTAAGGTTTACCACCCCTTCTGGACCAGAAGTTTTAGAGTAAGTAGTTAGACAAAACTTTTTTTTTAGTGGAGTAAGATATAGTACCAGTTCATCCTGAACCTAGAACTTTCCACACAGTATTGTGCAGATACCATGGTTTACGCGTTCACCCTACAACCGACCTTACGAGAAAGGATCCTAGGAGCGCAAAAGAACGACAAATTCTTGAGAAGAATACGTAAGCGCGCTGAGGAAGGAACCATTTAGAGGTTCGTTTTGAGTACTGAGTGAGCTTTGATGTTCGATAACAGAATCTGTGTGCCTAAAGATGAAGGAATTAGGAATGAAATTATGAAAGAGGCACATAACACTCCATACACCATTCACCCCGGAGAGACGATGATGTATCGGGGACTGGAAGAAAACTTTTGGTGAAGGGTATGAAGAGATCGATAGCTCAATTCGTCAGGAGCTGTTTAACCTGCCAACGAGTTAAAGCAGATCACCAATGACCTCCAGGGTTGTTGCATTCTCTGGAGATGCCAGAGTGGAAATGGGAGAACATCACTATGGATTTTGTCACCGAATTTCCGAAAACGGTGAAAGAAAAAAATCACGATGCCATTTAGGTTATCGTAGATAGACTTACGAAAACTGCCCACTCTATCCCTGTTATAATGACGTATACGTTGGACAAGCTCGCCTAACTATACATAGCAGAGGTAGTTAGACTGCACGGTGTACCAGTCTCGATAGCGTCCGATAGAAATCCCGTTTTACCTCTAAGTTCTGGGGAAGTCTGCAATGAGCCTTAGGGACTGAATTGAAATTCAGCACGCGTACCACCCGTAGACTGACGGACAATCGGAAAGAACTATCCAGACACTCGAAGGTATGCTGAGAGCTTGCGCTCTAGATCTTGCAGGAAGTTGGAAGAGCCACCTGCCATTTGTAGAGTTCGCATATAACAATAGTTATCAGGCGACAATACAAACGACACCGTACGAAGCACTTACGGGAAAAGGTGTAGATCACCAGTTTGTTGGGATGAAGTTGGAATTCGAAAGATTCCCGAACACGAACTAGTTGAAAGATCGGTTGAGATAGTCGCAAAGATTAAAGGAAGAATTAAAACGGTTCAAGACCGTCAGAAGTCATATATGGACGCTAGGAGAAGAGATTTACAATTCGACATTGGCGATAAAGTATTTCTCCGAGTGGCACCAATGAAAGGTCTAATCCATTTTGGTAAAAGAGGTAAGCTAAAGTCGCGATACAATGGGCCATTTGACATCCTGAATAGAATCGGGGATGTGGCTTATCGCTTAGCACTACCACCAGAGTTATCACGAGTGCATGATGTGTTCCACATATCTACACTCAGGAAGTACATAAGCGATCCAAACCCTGTTTTTAGTCGTATAGATTTAGGTTTAAGTTGTGACCTGACTTATGAAGAAGTTCCAGTTACTATCCTAGGAAGGAAGTTACACTTATTAAGGAATCAAGGGATACCATTAGTTCTAGTCCAGTGGAGCTGACACGAGAAATAAGAAATAACTTGGGAAATAGAGGATGAGGTCCTAACCAAATACCCTCAATACTTAAGTGGTACCTAAGAGCTGAATTTGGGGACGAAAATCCTGTTAAGGGGGTGAGGATGTAATACCCCGTCCCGTTTTATGCCTTTTATATTCCTAGAACCCTTATTTTATTTTATTATCTTTGATTCTTTTTATTTTATTATTTTGTGTGCTTTTGTGTAATTTAAATATATACCCTTTTTACAAATTCCTAAATTCGTCGAAAGAATCGAATCTTTCAAAGCGAATAAAGGACTACGAGAAATTAAATATTCAAAGATTAAAAATTAGGATTTCGATCCGTTTAATTTATTGAGAATAATTAAAATACAATAAAATATTATTCGAATCTTAAAACTGTATTAATTTTCAAATCGGGATTAATCTCGTGAACCAAACGATCCCTAAACCGTATCAAGTGGGAACGAAAATATCCGAATTAAGGGGGTTTAATTTCTAGCCACTTGAATTAATTAGCTTTTTGAATTAAATTAAATTGAAAGATTAATCACACCCACATACTTATTTCATTCCTTTAATTTTTAATTAAAAAAAAAAAATTCTTTCCTATAAAATCTCCCCAACCTTACGCGGTACTCTTCTTCCCCAAAATCAGTTTCCAAATTTCACTCTCAGAATTTCCTTTCCTCTCTCCTCTCTCTCTCTCTCGCCTCTCTTCTTCCCCAGTCGCCGACCGCCGTACCTCACACCACCAACGCCTCACGCCGACCGTCGTCTCCCTATCCCAGTCGCGAACATCTCCTCCCTTCAGCCGCGACAAGAAGTCGCCGCCTCCAGCCGAGAGCCACCCCCGAGCGACGCCCGTCGCCGTCGCGCCACCAAGAAGCGCTGACGTTCTCCTCTCTCTTCCGCCGTCGCGACGAGCCCCGGCGCCACCGCATGCCTCCCGCTTCGCGACGTCTCTCCTCCGCCAATCGTGACGCCGTCACTTCGCTCCCAGCGACACTCGCTGCCTCTCTTCCCTCTTCGTCCGATCGTACAGCGCCGCCGCCTAGTCCCTTCTCCACCGCCTTTAGTCAATGCCCCAGTCCTTTCCTCCGTCGCAGCCTCGAACGGATGCGGCTGCTGGGTCTCGCACGCGGTCACGCCGCCGACCACCAGACACAGCCGCGCACCTCTTTGCTGCCGTTGTAGCTCACGCCGCACCGCCTCTCCTCCGCCGCACGCAGTCCAACGCAGCGGTAAGTGAGTCCCCTCTTTCTATCCGTTCCCGAATTCGTTCAATTTTGCAGTTTCCCAAATTAATTCCATTCGAGAAAAGACTCACGTTTCATTATTTCATTTTAATAGAGATGTTGGCGTAACGAACCGCTGCTGCCTGTAATTTTAGAGAACCGAAACGACGCCGTTAGGCTGCTCGAATTTACCCGACGAATCTCCGAACTACGCCGATAGGCTGCCCGGTTTGGGCCTCGTAAGGTTGCTAACCTTATTTCAATTTCTCCTAATAGTTGGATTAGGAATTGAGTTGTTTCCCGTTGAGACTTTGTTAGTTTAAGGATATTTATTTTTGGATTGGAGCCTGTGAGCTTGTAGATGGAGTTGTTATTGATCTTGTAGATGGACTGTTGGTATTTTAAGATTAGTATTATTGAAATTAGTTGTTTAGTATTGTTGGCTTAGCTGTTTAGTATTACTGTATTAGTTGGATAATATTATTAGATTGATGAATTTAGTATTGTTGTTTTAGTTGAAGAGTATTTTTGGATTAGTATTATTGAATTAGCTGAATGGTGATGAAATTAGTTTGTTTTGGTGTTAGTTGAGTTTTTGGAGACAAAGGGAAACTCGTCTTCCCCTTGTGCGACTGTTAGAGAATTAGGAACGAAAAGATAAGTCGAATTACATCCAAATTAGTAACAAATGAAAAGGTGGAAAATAGTATTATTCTTTTGTTTAGAAAGTGTCACTTATCAATTTTAGAAGTGTTATTAATATTAGAAAAGAAAAGTATTTTTTATAAACTTCTTAGAAAGTCTAAGTTTATTAATAAGTTTAATAAGAGGAGTTTTACTTATAAAATATGATTAATTATATTCAAGATTTCTTTTAAAAT
Source organism: Ballota nigra (assembly GCA_947034835.1). NCBI lineage: Eukaryota > Viridiplantae > Streptophyta > Magnoliopsida > Lamiales > Lamiaceae > Ballota > Ballota nigra. Next base: position 41,343,721 of record OX344724.1, on the reverse strand, counting down.
GAGAAATAGAATTCTCAAGAAAGAAAAACCTTTTCTTTAATTTTATTAATATTTTTCTAAGTAATTTCTTATTTTTCTAAGTAATTCCAAGATCAATAATTATATTATTCCTTAAAGGGCATTTATTAAGGACACCACTGAATTCAGTAAATACACCCGCCCTGTTACACCACTGCTTTTAGTAAATACACCCCCCTGTTACACAACAGAAATTAGTAAATACACCCCCCTAATACACCTCCTCTTAAAAGGGGTGTACTTATCAAGAGATTGTTTTTGTAGTAATCGAAGTAGTCATACCACAAGTATACTAGTAAATACACTCCCTCAATACACTCACCTTTTTAGAAGTGGTGTATTTACCAAAATAGGGTGTGACCCTTAAGCAAGTCCTTTTTGAGTTTATAAGACCACAACTTTTTCGATTCTCGTAACACAAACTCTCAAGTTTTCCTAAACGTTTTCAAAGGTCAAATTTTAATCAAATGGTTTCCTACTAGGATTCGGTACTAGTTGGAACGTGCACGAGGTTTTCGACCATCTGTTGTACATCATTCACGGGACCCGGAGTTAACAGGTGGGTGATGATCCGTTGATTGATCTGCTATTAATAACGTCGTGCCGGTATTTTCTGAACTCGACTAAATCAAATCAAAAGTATCTAATCCAACATAAATGTAACACCTATCTATATAACTGTTTGAATTATGTGATATAACTACATATGTTATATATTTAGCCTGTTGTTTTGTGAATTGATCACCACTGCATGAGTAAACATCTTACGTGAGCATGAATCAGTTCAGTTATCAGTCAAGTATTTTCTCAATGAAGTTGTTGTATCAGTTTTATGGAAAATCAGTAAGTACGGAGTTGTGATTTGGGTATTGATTTCCGACCTCCGGGGTCAGCTGTCGTTGGACGCCCTCGGAATCAAGATCGTTGATTATTTTTCCGGCCTCCGGGGTCAGCTGTCGTTGGACGCCCTCGGAATCAAGGTCGTTGATTATTTTTCCGGTCTCCGGGGTCAGCTGTCGTTGGACGCCCTCGGAATCAAGGCTGTTGATGGTTGGAGTTGAAAAGAGTAACTATGATGGAAGTGGAATGGTTGTACGTTTATGGTTTGATAGTTGTGATAATATGTGATATGACTTTGGGCTTTGCCCTAATGTGAACCAACTTGTGCTATTTCAATTATATCATGCGAAATATGCTTAATTACCGTTTAAATCTTTATAATCTCTTATATATGTCAACTGATTAAATAAAATAAACACTTTATCAATGAGTATAATTTAATATATTTCGGATTTACCAATCCCATGATGTTGCAAATCACCCATATGTGAGAATTCAATTCTCACGCCCCTTTTTCCCAACCCTTGGAGATTTTGATTTCGTGGAGCAAGGACAGTAATAGAGACGACACAGAGTTCCCCACTTAAATAAAACGTTACTGTTGATACTATGTTTTATGTACACATATATGTGTGTAAGATACTTACTAAAATTATTCTACCCATTTCTTCCGCTGCATAAAAATTCATCATCTCTCATTTCCGTTATATTTCCTTCAAAAATTTTATAGTTCGGACTTTTGATCACAATAACACTTCGAATTCGATATAATTAATATATATTGGGTTCGGGGCGTTACACCTGTGGGGGGCTGCTCTGATGGGCGACCTCCGATTTCAAACAGGAAAAGAAAGGCTGAGCTACGAGACATAGCTCAAGTACAAGAAATGGGAGTCAACCCATCAATTTTACAAACATCTGAGTTGACTTTCACCGAGAAGGACTTAGATGGAATTGTAATTCCCCACAATGATTCCCTCGTAATCTGTGCTAAGATAATGGGAACCAAGGTACACCGTTTACTGGTGGATACCGAAGACTATACCAACATCATCTTCAAAAAAATGCTTGATCAGCTGGGAGACCATGAAATGATGTAACAGTCCCGTTAGGAATAATAAGGTTGTCTATGCAACTTGTATCGACTGAGGAACCCGAGAAGAATATAACTAGAATGGTGGATTTTTTTATCGTAGATCAAGAGTCCACCTACAATGGGTTCCTGGGCCGACCATTTTTAAATGAATTCAAGGCTGCAATTTCAACCTACTATTACTGTGTTAAGTTCCCAACGGCAAGTGGAGCTGGATCGTTGAAGGGAGACCAAAGAAAAGCTCGAGAGTGCCTCCTTCAACTGCATCTAAATGCAAAACAAGTATCGGTGATGGAAATATCTACCAGTAATCCTGTAGACGAGCTGTCCTCGATGATATTTTGGGGTCTCAAGATGAACATATGGAGGTTGACGAACAGCTCCAGCCCAGAGGCAAGCTACAGCTGTCTGAGGGCGAGCTACACTTGTCGGCAACAGAGTCACCTATGGTCGCTAGCTAGCTACCTTTGAAGATTAGTTTGGACAACACAAACATGGCGAACAACATTGACCCTGGCTCAGCAGATGATTTTGATCCTCGCCTGGGTGTTGAACCGATGGACATCGAAGATGAATTGAATCCAGAAGGGCCAATCATTGATCCAAGGTGGAAGGGACAAAAACGATGAGCAACTCCAGTCGAAGAGCTGGAAGCCTTCAAAGTTAATCCTAACAGTGATGATCTTGAACTTTACATTGGGTCCGAGCTCCCTAAACCTTATAGAACTCGAATGGCAGAGTTCCTCAAAGCTAATTTTGATGTCTTTGCATGGTCGCATGCAGACATGGTGGGGATCGACCCAAAGGATGTCTGTCACAGGCTAAATATAATCCAACCCGATGACTTGTCCATCAAAAAAGAAGAAAGTACGGGCCGGATAAGTACCAAGCCCTCAACGAAGAAGTTAAGAAGTTGTTAGACAACGACTTAATCAGACATGCATTATGTCCCCAATGGGTTGCAAATCCAGTATTGGTGCGGAAGCCGAACGAAACCTGGAGGCTATGCATAGATTTTACAAATCTGGATAAAACATGCCCGAATGATAACTTTCCACTTCCGCACATTGATCAACTGGTAGACAACACAGTCGGCCATGAAATGTTTACATTTATGGATGCTTTCGCACGTTACCACCAGATCCCGATGCACCCTGACGACCAAGAAGATATGACTTTTTATACAAATAAAAACTTACTCTGCTGGAAAAGAATGTCGTTCGGATTGATCAATGCAGGGGCGACTTATCAAAGGCTCATAAATAAAATGTTTGATGAACACATCAGAGAGACGGTGGAGGTATATGTTGACGATATAGTCGTCAAAAGTACCCGAAAAGAAGACCACCTCCAGCATCTCTCCCAAGTGTTCGATATTCTCCAAAAATATAATATGAAGTTAAACCCGAAGAAAATCAGCTTTGGGGTACATTTAGGGACATTTCTAGGCCACCTGGTCAGTAAATGGAGAATCGAAGCTAACCCTGTGAAAGTTAAAAGTAATCGTGGATATGGAGCTACCTCGTTCCGTCAAAGAAGTACAAAGGTTGATGGGATGTCTGGCTGCTTTGAACAGATTCATATCACGATCGGGGGATAAATGTCGTCCATTCTTCGAAGCCATCAAGAAAGGCAACTTTGCATGGACGGGCAGTTGCTAGAAAACCTTCGAACAGCTAAAAGACTACCAGGGAGATGTGAAATTTTGTCAAAACCAATCCCAAGAGAGAAGTTATACTTATACCTGACAGCTTCAGATGTAGCAATAAGTTCGGTTCTGGTGCGAGCGGAAGGCAAATTCCATCTGCCCATCTACTATGTCAGCCAGGCACTACATGAGGCCGAGGTGAAATACTCACCCATAGAAAAGCTGGGATATGCTCTGGTCATGAGTGTTAGAAAATTAAGACCGTACTTTTTCGATCACCAGGTCGAAATACTAACAACTTTCCCACTCAGGCAAATATTACACCGACCTAACACAGTTGGTCGCCTACTGAAGTGGTCCATAGAGATTAGCCAGTTCGGAGTGACCTACGCACCTCGAACAACGATCAAGGGTCTGGCCTTAGCCGACTTTATTGTCGAGATAACCTTTCCCCAAAATCTGACGAGAGGGCTAGATCATCCTTGGCATCTTTACGTGGACAGTTCGTCAACAAATATGGCCTCGGGGGCAGGAGTAGTCCTTATCAGCCCCAACCGACAAGTATTCACCTAGGCAATTAGATTCGAATTCATGGCTACCAACAATGAGGCTGAATACGAAGCTCTCATTGCGGGTCTCCACTTATCGCTGGCTGTCGGAGTCAGACAACTCCAAATCTTTGGAGATTCTCAACTTATAGTAAGTCAAGTACGAGGTGAATACGAGGCCAGAGATGAACACATGATCGAATACCAACAAATTGTTGCTCACCTAATATCGATGTTGGAATTTATAAGCACGTAAACACACAAACATGCGCAACAGAAATAAACATTCTCCAACAACGAATAATTTAATTGCATAATTAAATACGAGATATCTTAAACAAGAAATCTTACAGAGCTTCGTACGCGGATGACTTGAAGCGAATATACTAACTTCTACTAGTAAATTCCTCACAAGCGTACGAGTTCACTATAGTATGAGCAAGTATAATGACCAAGTATATCGAACCCAAGGGATGAAGTGTATGCAAATAGATCCCTGAAGATCTACGCGTCGTAGTTAATATGAGTGTATGTTTTTGGATTTTTTAAAGAATTAATTTTAAACTAAAATAAACTAAATAAACTAAAGAACAAGAGAAACGAATTAACTAAGGTTTGTATTCAAATAAGTTATGGTGATGCTCAGGATAGGAATCCCTACGTATACTAATGGTGAAGGTACATAATCAAGATAATCGTGACGCACAAGAAATAACCTAAGTTAAAGAATGCAAGATGAAAGCTCAAGATTTTAAACCCTAATATTTTATCCTAACACTCAACTTCACTAATCCACTAACAAGTTAATTGATCGTGCTTAATTAAAGAGGCCCTCATTTAACTAATGGTAATTCGGTCGTCCTCCATAGCTAAACTGGCAAATTAATCAACCTCTTCTAAACCCTCTAGTTAAGTCTACTAGTTGTTAAAGAGTGATAAGGTCATCATCTCCCTAACACGTTCGTACGAAATTCAAAGGCAAAGTTAAGATTGATTTTAAGAATTCATTAATTAAGAGAATTAAAACCTAACGTTACGAATTACCCTAATTACGTACCCACAACCTACTTCTACGAGTTCATCCTACCCCAAGCATGCAAGAGTTTTAGCTAGACATGGATTTTACGTAAACAATAACAATTGAATAAGTAACGAACATGAACATGATAGTTATAACGAAGAAAAGATCAATCATAAACTAGGGTTTCAAGAAATAAAGGAATAAACTGAAATTAAACCAATAAAACAAAGTCTCAACGTGTTTAAGAACAAAGATTTGAAGAAACGAAACTAAAAAGTAAAACCGTGATGTGAATTCGTAAAGAAAACCTCGAAACGTAAAAGTAAAGCTTGCTCGTTCCTTCCTCTCCAAAAACTAACTCTAAAACGATCTCGTATCAAGTGGTGGTAAGTGGTAATCTCCAAAAACGAACTTGGGATGAATATATATAAGCGTCGGGCCGAATCTGACTTGCATGGGCCAAAATTCCCGTCAAGCTCGAGTAGTGCTCGAGTAGAAAGTACTCGAGCAAGTCTCGAGTAGTCAAAACTTCAAGAACCCAAAAAGTACTCGAGCTCCTTAGCTCGAGTAGTACTACTCGACCAGCCTCAGCTCGAGTGCTCTACTCGAGTGCTCGAGTAGTAGCTACTCGACCAACCTTAGCTCGAGTGCTCTACTCGAGTGCTCGAGTAGTAACTACTCGACCAGGCTTGGCTCGAGTGCTCTACTCGAGTGCTTGAGTAGTCAGTACTCGAGCTCCTCCAGCTTGAGTACTTCAATGACACTTTTGCTCGCTCGAACTAGTACTTCTCGTATTTCTTCCATATCTTCTCATCCGGGCATCCGTTTGAGTCGATTCAAAGTCCTACGAGCTCCTCTTTTCGCCCTCTATCCATCTATAAGCATCAAAGAAATGAATTTATTAGTTTATGAAAATGATACTCAAATGACTCTAAATACTTATATAAATTAATCAAAACAAGGGCATTTCGAGCGACGAATCATGACAATTTCACGCCTAATCAACCCCCCCAAACTTACCATATTGCTTGTCCTCAAGCAATGAAATAATAAGTCATGTGAAATTGTTAGGAATGAGTCAAAGAATCAAATCATGCAAGCAAATGAACTCGAGCTTCAAAGATCAATCACAAGTATACTCACTCATCTTCTCTCATCATACTCATGCAACAACAGCAAAAGTCACCAAAATCAAACATAGATGTGCACTCAACGATGTGTTTCACTCCCTCACAAGTGTATATCAGTAATAAGGGACTCACTCAATCAATCAATCACGCATATCGGCAGTCATAGGCTTGTAAGCACTCTCAACTCCGACCATACTCTAGAAATCAATGCCGAATCAAAAAGGGCTTTTCTCAAGGTTGTAATGTAGGCTCTTTGGACAGGTGGGATAACAATCTAGGATAAGTGACTCAAGTGAATGGAGAATAGAAAGTCAAACTTTGGCATTTCGAGATTAGGAACAAAATACTTCAAACATTTTTAATCAACACCCTTTCAATTCCATACTCTCAACACTTCAATTTTTTTTTCTAACTCTTTTCACTTTTTTTCAATCACTTCACTTTTTTTTTTCTTTTTCGCACAAACACATGAGCTCATTTTTTCTTTTGCTCATTCTCAATTTTTTTCTTTCCCACAACTCAAAACTCAATCACATCCTTATTTTTATCACCACTCAACAAACAATATTTTCCTTTTTCTCAACTCAATCCCTTCAACATTCACACTTTTCCTATTCTCCACTCAAATTGGGACAAAAAGGCTTAGGAACTTGGAATAGTGTTTAAATGTGCTAGCAAATGAAATAGGCTTAAGGCTCAAAGGGGCTAACAAGGGACGAATGTCAATGGTAAGGAAATTTTTTGGCTAAGTGACTCATCCAAATCAAAGATGGCCTACGATCACATTCGGCATATCAAACTAGACACAATTAAGAAGCAAGAGCACACACAAGTTCTAGCATCCTCTAATGGTGATGATCCTCTCACAAACGAAGAGATCAATTAATGCATCAAAATCTCATAAGGCTCAAATCTCACAGCTTTCACATCCATGCTAGTCCTAGTGAATTCTTACTCTCATCACACAAGCACTCAAAAGGAAAAATTCACAAGCATTCCAGTTCTTTCTCAAATCAACTCTAACTCAAACACTCACACAAGAGAATTCCTAACTCAACCTCACAACTCAACTCTTCTCATCAAATCATACTCAAAGATAGCAATCAACAAGCATAAACTGATTGATAGGCATGAAAGATGCAATAGCGAATCAAATCAAAATCACCCCAAGGAGCATCTCTAGATACTAAATAATCAAACTCAACTCAAGGATAAGGGGTGCTCCGGTGCAATGTAACAAGAAATATAAAAAACTCCACCCCCCAAACTTCGACCTTGCGAAGAGGTTTAAGTTTGGGGTTGTGGGTTACCTCAACCAAATAATTTAGTTTCTCTCAACAACGTTTCACACTCCCTTGCTTGAGTTCCTTCAATCTCCACTTATTTGACACTCCTTCGAGACAAGCCTACAAAATAAACTCTCAAGTACGAGGTTAAACGTACGACTCAACAACACCCTAATAACATAATAAAATACTAAAAGCAAATAAAAGTGGGTTGCCTCCCACGCAGTGCTATTTTTAAGGTCCTCATGCTGGACCAAGCTCATAGGAGCTTATAGGACATGATACTCAAAAATACCTCTCTTACTCTCATAAGAGTGGTGTTTGCATTCCTTTCCTTGATGCCCCTCCATCATGAGTTCCTTTGCTTCATTCTCATCCCCAAGTGGTATGGGTCTCAACTCCTTCTCACCTTTATTTGGAGGAGTCTTACTAAGCAATTTCTTGCGCTTGGACTTTTTGTTCTTAACTCCTCCTTTTCCCTCCAACTGGACCACATATATCTTTTTCACCTCTTCCTCCTTCAACTTCTTCACTTTATTCCTATCAAAAGAATCAAGATCATAATGCTCATGGGTCAAGTTATCAAGTAAAGGATCATCAAAATAATGACTAAAAGAAAGGCTAGGGATAGGAGGTGTGTCTTCAATACGAGGATCAATGACATCCATGCAATAACAACTCTCATCCTCCTTCGGGTGCTTTATGGCTTCATATAGGGAAATCTTTATCTCTTGATCGTCAACTTTCAACGTGATCTTCCCATTTGCCACATCTAGCACCATCCCGGCCGTTGCTAAGAACGGTCTTCCCAGGATCAGGGGCACGCGCTCATCTTCCTCCATTTCAAGCACTACAAAGTCGACTGGAAAAATGTGATCTCCAACTCTCACGAGGACGTCTTCAACCACACCTTGAGGTCGAGTAATAGACCGGCCGGCTAGTTGAAGCGTCATCATTGTCGGCTGAAATTCACCACCTTCCAACTTCTTGAAAAGCGACAAGGGCATAAGATTTATGCTCGCCCCTAAATCACATAGCGCTCCTTTCTTGATCCCGTTCCCAATGTCACATAAGATGGTAAAGCTCCCGGGATCCTTCAGCTTTGGAGGAAGCGCCTTGTGAACTAATGCACTCACCTCATGGTTCAATTGCACCAACTTGGGCTCATCCACTCGCCGTCTTTTCGCGATCAAGTCCTTCAGAAACTTTGCATAGTTGGGCATCTGTTCCAAAGCATCATAAAAAGGAATGTTAATATGCAATTATTTAAACACATCAAGGAATTTAGCGAATTTCTCATCAAGCTTCTTTTTCATGAAGCGTTGTGGATATGGGACGGGTATCACAGATTTGGGTACCCCCCATTCATCTCTCTCAGTCTCTTTTACTTTCTCCCTTGCTTCCTTTGCCTTCTTCCACTTAGGAACTCTCTCAACCTTCTCAATGCCTTCCTCTTCAAGCTCTTTGCTCGCTTGAGTGCTCTCACCCTCAACCTTCTTCTCAACTCCTACCTCCTCACTCTCATCTCCATCTTTCTTATGTTCTTTCCCCTCTATCTCAACATCTCCTTGGGGCGTCTCAGAATCAGCAGGCATCTGGGGACCTTCATAATTGGTCTCACTTCTAAGCTGGATAGCCTTACAATGCCCTTTAGGATTGCCCTCAGGCATTGAAGGGTATTTGCCAGGCTTTCTATTCAATGACTTTGCAATCTGGCTCATCTGGAACTCTATAGAAGTGAACCTTCGGTTGTTCTCTTGCTGAATTCGATTCAGCTCTACATCTCTCTTCTGGAGGTCTTGATCACGCTGATCAACTTTCTTATACAGATCTTTCACATCGTACTCCAAAGATGATAAACGTTTGCTTCCTTCCTCCACCTTCTGAAGGATAGCTCTCAAGATCTCCTCAGTTGAGGAACCGCCTTTTCCACCCGGAGGTTTAGAACCCGGATCAACACCTGGAGGAACTGTAATACCCGCCTTCGGGTTAGCATATAAAAAATTCTTGTTCTTCCTCCATTGGTTTTGAGGAGACTGCTGGCCTCCTTGGTACCCTTGTGTGTTCCTCCATTGATTTTGAGGCGGCTGTGGACCTGGAGGTACAAATGGTTGGCCATAAGAAGGTCTTCCTTGAAAATTTCCACCTTGTGGATACCCATTCTGATTGTAATAAGGACCTCCCATATAATTTACTACTTCTTGCTGAATTGTGGGCTTGTCCTCTTGCTCATTCTCTGCTGCATTCTCTCCAACCATATTCTTCCCCAACTCAAGGTTGTTAATCTTTTCCATCATGGCCATCAACAGCCTTCTCGTTCCTTCACCTTCCTCAACCTGATGAACTCTTTGGAAATCTGCGTCCATATTCCAAGCCCCGGCATTCGTGACAATGTTGTCCACGATCTCTCTACACCTCACTATTCCTTGATTCAGGAATGATCCACTAGCACGGGCGTCTAGATGGTCTTGCCCAGCCTTGTTGGCACCACTATAGAAAAATGCCATGACATCTCCCTCATTGTACCTGTGCTGCGGGCACTCTATCAACATGTTTGAGTATATCTCCCACGCTTGACGTAGGTCCTCTCCTTGCTTCTGGCGGAAGGAAGAGATCTCAATCCTTGCTTTGATCGTTCTGGATGGAGGGTAGAATCGCTCGAGTAACAGACGCTCGAGCTCGGCCCAAGTGGTAATACCTCCCCGTGGAAGCGTATTATCGTACCACTCTTTAGCTATTCCCGTCAATGAGAATGGGAACAACCTAAGCCTCTTGGCATCTTCAGACATGCCATTGTAATTGAAAGTGGAGGCTATCATTAGAAAACTCCTCAGATGAGTATGAGGATTCTCCTTCCCGATCACCCCCTTGAACTGGTTCTCTGTAAGCAGCTTTAGAATTCCCGGGGAAATCGAAAAGTTATTTGCCTCTACTGGAGGTAACGACACTCCATTATAGTACCGTTGCGGCTGCGCCGCAAACCTTTCTCGAATAGCCATATTCTGATCTGCGTTCTGAGGAATGTGCTGAGGATTAGCAGCTGGTACATGTACTTGTTGGGGTGGTGGTGGTTGATAAGCTGGTGGTTGGTTGTAAACAGGAGGTGGAGGATACGGGTATGGTAGATACGAATAAGGTGGGTATGGGTAAAGTAGATAAGGTAAGTTGTTTTGTGGTAAGTTAGGATGTGGGTAAGCAGGGTTGTTCTGAGGATTTTGGACAATGTTATGAGCTGGACTGTTTTGATTCTGTGTCCCCGGGTTTTGGCTTTGGCTTTCCCCTGACGGATCTTGGTTTTGACTACCACTTCCTCCATGCCGTCAACCCGGTCTACTGTCTGATTAAACTCATTCGCTGCATCATCCAACTTATTACTGAGGTCCATTGGTTCTTTCCCTCCTCCGGCAGTGTTCATTCTTCTTAAGAAAGCTCGGTTCCTTCTAGCTATCGTCTCAGGGTCCAACGGTATTCTCTCTTTGCTCGTATTGCCTTGTGAGCGTGTTTTCATATACCTGACACACTAGCAGAAGGATCAAAGCGCACTTGACGAATGAATAAAAATAAAAATAACACAGAAAATAAAACACTCACTACTAACTACTAAGCTATCTACAAGTCCTATTCAAAAGACATACAACGCCATCCCCGGCAACGACGCCATTGACTTGAAGCGAATATACTAACTTCTACTAGAAGATTCCTCGCAAGCGTATGAGTTCACTGTAGTATGAGCAAGTATAATGACCAAGTATATCGAACCCAAGGGATGAAGTGTATGCAAATAGATCCCTGAAGATCTACGCGTCGTAGTTAATATGAGTGTATGTTTTTGGATTTTTTAAAGAATTAATTTTAAACTAAAATAAACTAAATAAACTAAAGAACAAGAGAAATGAATTAACTAAGGTTTGTATTCAAATAAGTTATGGTGATGCTCAGGATAGGAATCCCTACGTATACTAACGGTAGAGGTACATAATCAAGATAATCGTGACGCACAAGAAATAACCTAAGTTAAAGAATGCAAGATGAAAGCTCAAGATTTTAAACCCTAATACTTTATCCTAACACTCAACTTCACTAATCCACTAACAAGTTAATAGATCGTGCTTAATTAAAGAGGCCCTCATTTAACTAATGGTGATGCGGTCGTTCTCCATAGCTAAACCGACAAATTAATCAACCCCTTCTAAACCCTCTAGTTAAGTCTACTAGTTGTTAAAGAGTGATAAGGTCGTCCTCTCCCTAACACGTTCGTACGAAATTCAAAGGCAAAGTTAAGATTGATTTTAAGAATTCATTAATTAAGAGAATTAAAACCTAATGTCATGAATTACCCTAATTACGTACCCACAACCTACTTCTACGAGTTCATCCTACCCCAAGCATGCAAGGGTTTTAGCTAGACATGGATTTTTTGTAAATAAAAACAATTGAATAAGTAACGAACATGAACATGATAGTTATAACGAAGAAAAGATCAATCATAAACTAGGGTTTCAAGAAATAAAGGAATAAACTGAAATTAAACCAATAAAATGAAGTCTCAACGTGTTCAAGAACAAAGATTTGAAGAAACGAAACTAAAAAGTAAAATCGTGATGTGAATTCGTAAAGAAAACCTCAAAACGTAAAAGTAAAGCTTGCTCGTTCCTTCCTCTCCAAAAACTAACTCTAAAACGATCTCGTATCAAGTGGTGGTAAGTGGTAATCTCCAAAAACAAACTTGGGATGAATATATATAAGCGTAGGGCCGAATCTGACTTGCATGGGCCAAAATTCCCGTCAAGCTCGAGTAGTGCTCGAGTAGAAAGTACTCGAGCAAGTTTTGCTCGAGTAGTCAAAACTTACAGAACCCAAAAAGTACTCGAGCTTCTTAGCTCGAGTAGTACTACTCGACCAGCCTCAGCTCGAGTGCTCTACTCGAGTGCTCGAGTAGTAGCTACTCGACCAGCCTCAGCTCGAGTGCTCTACTCGAGTAGTAGCTACTCGACCAGCCTCAGCTCGAGTGCTCTACTCGAGTGCTCGAGTAGTAACTACTCGACCAGGCTTGGATCGAGTGCTCTACTCGAGTGCTTGAGTAGTCAGTACTCGAGCTCCTCCAGCTTGAGTACTTCAATGACACTTTTGCTCGCTCGAACTAGTACTTCTCGTATTTCTTCCATATCTTCTCATCCGGGCATCTGTTTGAGTCGATTCAAAGTCCTACGAGCTCCTCTTTTCGCCCTCTATCCATCTATAAGCATCAAAGAAACAAATTTATTAGTTTATGAAAATTATACTCAAATGACTCTAAATACTTATATAAATTAATCAAAACAAGGGCATTTCGAGCGACGAATCATGACAATTTCACGCCTAATCAGCGGAATCCTCTACTACGGTATTCACGCAACAGCTATTCACCGATTTTGCACCGAGGTGCCAGCTTTGAATCTCTAGACGAACTTGCTAGGAAAACTCGAACAAGAGATTTTATGGAGAAATTATATTTCTTATGTGTTTAGGAATTCCCATAAGACACATATTTATAGGGATTAACTTAGCTTAATTCTTAAGCAAGATATCGGGCCTAGCCCGTAATATAATCTCTACGGATTATATTTCCCTAGATATGTTCCTACGAATAATATATTTATCATATCTATTATTCTTGTATAATAATATTCCAAATATTATTATTGGGATTTCATATCTAATTAAATCTAATTCAATTAACTAATAATAATAATTAATTCCAAATATAATTATTATTATATTCTCCATAAATTAAATATTATATCCAATATAATACTTAATCAACCAACTATAATCGGCGAACTGTCATTGCTTGTTGTGTGACCCATATGCCCTCGTATATCGAGCGATTAGTCAAACTAACGGTCTTAATTGAACCCTAGACAATAAATTAGACATTCTCAATATACGAGGTACGTTGCGAGGAAATATGCAACTACCTGTAATATTGTAAGCTATTGTGATATCTTCTTTTCATTCGCGAATACTCGATTAAGCCTTGAACATGATGAAGTGTCTATTCAAATAACTTAATCATATTATCTCAAATCACTAATTGATCGCACGCGTCGCACATGGCCACAAAGTCCAACTCAACTTGCATTGGCCGATATCTTAGATCCAATTATGATGAGAGGACGAGTATTCTCTCTTAATTCCACATTGAAGAATGAATCCTATTCTTGGCTCAACTACTACGCACATGAACTTCGTGATGAACCCAATCCATGCCATATCTACCCTTGGAGGGTGAAAGCGTCGGTCATGGTCAAAGTTCATCACTCCGCACATATCGTGCGTATTGACCTCAAGTCTGAGGAGTATCACATCGCTCCCACTAACCGAGACACCCATAGATACATTATGTGGAATTACATCAAACAATTTTTCGGATGGGTATACCAATACTCTCTAAGGTATTTGTGCATCCATTATGAGATACCTAGTATCTCGTAGGAAGTGAGATCTTACTACACTCTCACCATAGAGTATAATGCAGATCGCACACCAATCTCCATTGCATCATCAATATCCCATTCTTGATGATCCTTGATCGGGGCTATTTGAGAATCGTACTTACGGTCATCTGAGTTCTCACTCACTCAATGACAGTATCGATTCAAGGGAACACAGATATGAATAATGCAAACAATCAAACATAATATTCAGATAAATGTAAAGCCATACATTTAATATTAAACCAAATAATAATATTAAACCATAAACTGAATATCATATTAGTATCATGTCCTCACAAAGGATTGTCTCTAGGACACTAACACTAACAATCGATGCTAGATCAAGTATATATCCAACAAGTACCTCAAATGAGCAACACTCAAGCTGATGCCCTGGTGACTTGAAGCGAATATACCAGCTTTCTACTAGTAGTTTCCCCGCAAGAGTACGGGTTCACTGTAGTATAAGTAAGTATAGCGACCAAGTATTATCGAACCCAAGGGAAGGTATGTATGCGAATAGATCCCTGAAGATCTACGCGTCATAGTTAATATGAGTATATGTTTTTGGATTTTTAAAGAAATAAAATCTAAGCTATAATACTCTACTAAGGCAAAAGAAAGAATTAAACTAATTATTTCAAATATGAGATGGTGATGCTCAGGATAGGAATCCCTACGTATACTAACGGAGTAGGTACATAATCAAGATAATCGTGACACGCAAGAAATAACCTAAGTAAAAGATTGTAAGATGAAAGTTCAAGAACTAATACCCTAATACTTTATCCTAGCAATCGACTTCAGTAATCCACTAACGAGTTAATAGATCATGCTCAATTAACGAGATCCTAATTTAAACTAAGGTGATGCGGTCGTCCTCCTTAGGTAAACCGGTAGATTAATTAACCCTTTCTAAACCCTCTCATTAAATCTACTAATTGTTAAAGAGTGATACGGTCGTCCTCTCTCGAACACTTTTCAAACCAAATTCAAGAATAAAGTTAAGATTAATTTTAAGAATTCATTAATTAAGAGAATTAAAACCTAACGTCACGAATTACCCTAATTATGTACCCACAACCTACTTCTACGAGGTCATCCTACCCTAAGCATGCAAGGGTTTTAGCTAGACATGGTTTTTATGTAAACAAGAACAATTGAATAAATAACGAACATGAACATAATGATTATAACAAAGAAATTATCAAACATAAACTAGGGTTGAAAGAAAATTAATGCTAATAACTGAGTTTGAATTAAGAAAACTAAGTCTCAAAGTAATAACGAACAAAAGGTCTAAAGAAACGAAGTTAAAAAGTAAAGTCGTACTATGAATTCGTAAAGAAAACCTAAAAAACGTAAATCTCAAGCTTGCTCGTCGAAAACTAACTCTAAAAGTACTATGGTATCAAGTGGTGTATGTCCTGGTATTCGTGGTGTTTGTGGTATGTAAAAACATGTTTCTACGGGGTATAAATAGGCAACGGGTCGAATCGGGAGTTAATGGGCCAAAAATCACGTACGCTCGTGCACTGCTCGTGCACTTGTGCACGAGCTCACCCCCGTCGTGCGCTCCATTTCTTCCAGAGAGCTAAAAGTGCTCGACCTCCTTTGCTCGTGCACTAGTGCACGACCCGCGTCTACTCGTGCACCCTGCACGAGTGCTCGTGCACTAGTGCACGAGTTGCACCTTCTCGAGCGCTATACACGACTGCTCAAGCACTATGTGCACGAGTGCTCCTTGCTTGTGCACTCCAATGATACTTTTGCTCCCTCGAACTAATACTTTTCATATTTCTTCGATATCTTCTCATCCGGACGTCCGTTTGAGTCGATTCAAAGTCTTACGAACTCCTCTTTTCGCCCTCTATCCATCTATAAGCATCAAAGAGACAAATTCATTAGTTTATGAAAATGATACTCAAATGACTCTAAATACTCATATAAATCAATCAAAACACGGGCATTTCGAGTGACGAATCATGACAATTTCATGCCTAATCACCTGGCTAGATTAGCAACAAGTGACGGGCCAACAGATTTGACAGACATCATTATCACTAGGAAGGCTCAACCATCAATGATTGATTACAAGGTCAACCAGGTAGCCGAACAACCAGAAGATGGTGATTGGTGAATTCTTATAGCCAAATACTTGAAAGAAGGGGAACTGCCAAGCAACCCTTTTGAAGCTGCAAAAGTAACGAAACAAGCGACCAGGTATATCCTAGTGGACGAACAGTTTTACAAAAGAGGCTTTTCAGTCCCGCTACTCAAGTGTTTGTCTAGGGGGCAAGGGAGAGCTACTTTGAAGGATATACATTCAGGAGTCTGTGGAAATCATGCTGGGGGACAAGCTTTGGCCTACAGAAAAGTAAGGCAAGGCTATTATTGGCCGACCTTACGAAAAGATGCAGTCCAGTTAGCCAGAATTTGCCACCGATGTCAAATCTTTGCCCCCGAGCATCTACACATCTGCTCAAGAGCTCGTCTTAGTGTTTAGTCCCTGGCCATTTGCACGATGGGGAATGGATATCATTTGACCTTTCCCGCCCAGAAAAGGGAACGTACGATTTGCCGTCATGGCTATGGACTATTACACTAAGTGGGTAGAGGCAGAAGCCCTAATAAAAGTCACCCAGGAGAAAATGATTGATTTCATTTGGAAGAACATTGTCTACCGGTTCGGGATTCCTCAAACACTCGTTACAGACAATGATCCTCAGTTTGATGGGAAAAGTTAAGGGACTTCTGCACCAAATGGGGGATCAGAAAATACTATTCGACTCCTTATCATCCACAGTCGAATGGCCAGTTAGAAGATGTTAACAAGATAATCAAGCATATTCTCAAAATACGACTAACAGAAAGCAAAGGAAAGTGGCTTTAGAACTTCTGGATGTGTTGTGGGCATACAGAGTTTCTTCCAGGTCTAGCACCGGAGAAACACCCTTCGCATTAGCATTCGGAACTGAAGCAGTTATCCCAATTGAGTTAAAAAATCAAAACCCTAAGTACGGCCAACTTTGAAGAAGAAGCGAACAGTTCTGCTCTATCAGTCGAGCTAGATTTGCTTGAGGAAAAAAGAATTACTGCTAAACTAAGAAATGCAACATACAAGCAGAGAAAGAAGCTTGCTCCACCTCCAGGCGTATTTGGACCGACTTGGGAGGGCCCGTACAAGGTAACAGACAGGTTACCCAATGGTGCGTATGACATTGAAGATCTAGATGGCAACTCGGTCCAATACTCCTGGAATGCAGCCAACTTAAAGAAATACTTCCAATTGGTGAGCTACCTTGCTTATGGGAAGTGGTGATGCTACTCTTATACTGGGCGAGCTACTGTTTCATACAGGCAAGCTAAGGCTGCATATGCGCAAGTAGGATCCAAAAACTTGCCTAGTTTTTTGAAATTTCACCAAGTGTTGGTAGTCAAACAAGTTTAGTTGGTCGAGCTATTTCTGACCAGTCACTTGTTTGTACTTATTTAGTTTTAATCCCTTAACAAGTCCAAAGTTAGTTTGACAAAGTGTATAGTGGTCGAACTACTTTGACTTGGTTTGTAAATTTTATGTTTTGGGTTAGTGATAGTTTGACAAAATGTATAGAAGTCAAACTACATTAGCTTAGTTTGTGAAATTTTGTAAAGAAGGTCGTCATCCATACTTGTAATTTTTAAGCAAGTTCAATCAAAAGTTGTTCGTTCAAGGAAGAAAGTCCAAGCTCAAGGCACAAGTTTGTTATATAATAAAGCCCAATAAAGGTTGTTCGTTTTTAAATGAACATAGCCTAAGGCCAAGGCCCTTACTCCAACTTTTAAAGGCAAAGTTCTAAAGGAACAAAGCCCAACTACATTAAGATTGTAAAGCATAAATATAAATGTAAGAACAATTAATGTAAAGAGAGCTAATTGAGCAAAAGAAAATAATTCATTAATGGTAAGGCAGATCGCCCAAAATGATTACAAAAGAACTCCATTAAGGAGTGAACAACAACTAAAAAAGACCTATCTAATCCTACATCTTATGATCCTTGCCCGGCGGGAGGAGTAAGGTTATCATCCTTGGGATCTTCCAGAGGTACCCCATTTAGAGAAGGATCTACAGGGATGTCCTCGGTCAGCTCGACAATTAACCCCTCTACATCAGCTCACTCTTTTCGAGCTTTCTCACTCTGCTCGGCCGGTACATCATGTTCGCCCTCGGCGACCTCCTCTTCCTCGTCTTTCGGTGGATTTATGATTATAATCCAGGGGTTAAAAAAATCAATCTTAACCCCGTAGTCGGGCAGGTCGCTGATTTGTAAGGTAGTCACCGGTGCAGGAGGGTGAGATTCAACGAAGTTAGTAAACTCCTTGCCGATCTCTTCAACGATGTGGGGGACCTCAAATTCATTCACGGATCGGATGCACTCGGCGTAGGCAGTCACGAACCCAATAATTGAGCTCGTCTCCATTTTGGGTATCAACTCTTCTTGTGTAATGGAGTTGGCGAGCTGATTCTCTAGGTCGGAAATCTTGGCCGTGGCTTCAGTGGCAAATTTTTCGGCGACCTCTTTCTGCTTTTGCACCTGAGCGAGCTCGGCACGAAGTTTTCCGTTCTTGGCCATTTTAGCTTTGAGCTCCTCGGAAACTTTGACATACAGGTCGAGGGCGTGGTGCTTGCTTACTTGGTGGACTTTCACCTTATCCTGAAGGCTGACCACCACCTTTTTACCTTCTCCTTGGCATCATCCCTCTCCTTAGCAATGTGGCTAACGGTTGTCGCGTGCTGCCGAGCATCTCTTTCCAGGTCCTCAAACTGGCCGACCAATTTTTGGACGGCGACCAAAGTATTGCCCACCTCGATTAAGCATATCCAACCATTATCGTGAGGCGTCTGGGTCTTCATAATGTCGTGCAAGTCCTTGCTCCAGGAGTGAGCAACGGACTTAGAGGCACGTCAGACGAAGGAGTCTGGGATATCGCAAAAAGAGGTGGGAACCTTCGAGCAGGAGTATTGGTGCACTATATTTGATCGCCCAGGATATTGATCGAGCTCATAAACACAAGAGAAGATGTTAAAAAAAGAAGAAGCCCAAGAGTGATCAGGAAACTTACGCATCATGATGAACTTTATCCCAACCAAGATAAGTCGCGTCGTGAGGGTGGTCTTCACATCCTTTGGGGGCTGCAGCGACCACATGTTGCTTAGAATGTTGCTCCATAGAAGGAGTTCGCCCACCTTCGGGCTCGGCCGGGCCGGCTACGGTGGCCCCACTCCCTTGGGTGACCTTGCTTTTCTTGGCCGTCTTTTCTGTGTCGAAGAAGTCGAAGAAGTATTTTGGACTTGAGGGTTCCAGCCGCCGGTGGGCTGCTTTGCAGAGCTCGACCCACCTGCTTGACGCGGGTCATCTTTGCCCGCCTTCGCCACCAGGGCGATCATCTTTGTGAGGGGATCCCCTTTCTTCCTCTCTCTCTCTTGGTCGGCATCTCTCTAAATGTGTTGGTCGAGGATATGGTAGGAAGGATGGATCGCAACTGTGACGAGCTGGTCTGCAAGAGAGGCGAAAAACAAAAAGTAAGAAAAAATACATGCAAAAATTACAAGTAAAGTTGCTCGCCAAAAACTGAGAATGTTAGCGTCGGGAACTTGGGCCTGTACCTCAAGATGATGGGGATAGGTTGTGAAGTGAGCTACCCTGCGAGGTAACTCTAAGCAAAGATGGGTAACATGATTAGGGGTGAAATTATTATGTTTTGTAGCCTGATTTGCCCGTATTTTGAGTGTTTGTGATGAGTATTTATAGTCATTTGAGTAACATTTTCACAAACTCATCAATTTGTCTCTTTGGTATTCATAGTTGGATAGAGGGCAAAAATAGGAGTTCGTAGGACTTTGAATCAACCAAAACGGACTTCCGGTTGAGAAGATATGAAGGTTTTTCGAACAAGTGTACAACAGCCGGAAGCCACTCGACCAGTAGTGGTCGAGCGCCACCATTCGACCGGATGAACCATTCGACCACTTGTGGTCGAGCGCCCCTGCTCGACTAACAAGTGGTCGAGTGCCCTGAAGGCTCTGGAAAGAAGACCACTCGACCACAAGGGGGTCGAACGCTGGTGCTCGACCAAGCACTCGACCAACCCCCAGTTTTGTGAGATTTTGGCATTTTTCACCCGTTTTCGGCCCGTTGCTTATAAATACCCGATCTCAAACTCGTTTTTAGATACCCTTTGATCCCAATTCATTTTTTGCATACTTAGAGCTTGGTAGAGAAATTTTGGAGAGTTTCACACTTGTAAACGAGGTTTAGATCTTACGAATTCGTAGTTTAGATACTTTTTTTTTATTCTTTTTGTTTAATTCTTTCATTCTTAAACCTTTGAGACTTCTAAACCCCACTTTACCAGATTTATTGAGATTTTTAGACATTCTTTTGTTTATTCTTTCAAATTCTTTTTATTATTTAATTATGCAAATGTTCATCGTTCTTTTGATTGTTTTCGTTACTTCAATTACCATGTTAGACTAGAACCTTTGTATGCTTGGAGTAGGATGAACTCGTAGAAGTAGGATGTTGGTACATAATTAGGATAACTCGTGATGTTTAGTGCTAGTTCTCTTGATTAATTGAATTCTTAAAATAAACCCTAGAATTATCTTGGAATTGAGTACGAAAATTATTAGAGAGAGGACGATATTATCACTCTTTGATAATAAATAGACTTAACGATAGGGTTATAGAAGGGGTTTACAATCTACCGGTTTATCTAGGGAGGACGATTGTATCACCTTGGGTAAATAAGGGTCTCATTAATTAAGCATAATCCATATAACTTGTTTAGTGGGTTGTGAAGTAGGTTGATATGACGAAGTATTAGGGTTAATTCTTGAGCTTTTAGTCTTTCAATCTGGTGCTAGATTAGGGAAGTCGATTGCCTAGTTTTATTACACTTATGATTAATATTTGCACATCATGGTTGTTTTAATTATCGTAATAGCTCTGTTAGTATAAGTATGGATTCCTATCTTAAGCATCACCATCTCGTATTTGATTAAATCCTTTATTATTTTTTTGATTTTATTATTTGCATTGATAGAAGTAGACTTTAGAGTAGTTTAATTCCATTCTTAAACCAGAACAACCATTCATATTAACTACGACGCGTAGATCTCCAGGGCTCTATTCGTATACATACCTTCCCTTGGGTACGATATACTTGGTCCCTATACTTGTCAATACTACTGTGATCCCATACTCTTGTGGGGCAACTACTAGTATAGCTAGTAGTTTACGTTCAAGTCAATGACGTCGTTGCCGGGGATGTCGATGTATGTCCATTGAGTAGGACTTGGAGATAGTTTAGTAGTGGGTAGTGAGTGCTTTTATTTTCTATTTTATTACTTGTAGTCTGGTGTGTTTGATCTTTCTTGTTGAGTACTCAGGTATATGAAAATACGCTCAAAGGGATAAACGAGCGAAGATCGAACAAAGATAGACCCTGAGACTATAGCCAGAAGGAATCGAGCCTTCCAGAGAAGGATGAATACCGCAGGAGGTGATGACGAGAATTTGAATCAGAATTTCAGTGGAGATTTGAATCTCGCAGCTTAAGAGCATGAACAGAATGTGGAACGGGTTGAAGGTGCTAAGGGAGCCAATAACTAAAAGCAAACACCTCATGGGGAGAGCACCAGCCAAAACCCAACTCCACAGACCCAGAGCAATCTTGCTGGAAACCAAAATCAAGTCATCCACCAAAATCCACAAAACACAAATAACCCCTTCAACAACCCTGTCTACCAACCTAACCAACCTTACCCATACCCATACCCACCATACCATTATCCACCATACTACCCCCCACAACACAACTATAACCAACCACCAATCCCACATATACCTCCACCACCAGTTTATCCTCAGCACGTTCCTCAGAACGCTGATCCTGGTATGGCAATTCGAGGAAGGTTTACGGCACAGCCGCAACAGTATTATGATGGTGTAGCATTGCCACCAGTGGAGGCAAATAACTTTTCTATCTCCCCAGGGATCCTGAAAATGCTAGTCGAGAACCAATTTAAGTGGGAGGTCGGAAAGGATAATCCTTATTCTTACTTAAGGAATTTTCTGATGATTGCCTCAACTTTCAACCATAATGGCATGTCTGAAGATGCCAAGAGGCTCAGGTTGTTCCAGTTCT
This sequence comes from Ballota nigra, assembly GCA_947034835.1. Taxonomy (NCBI): domain Eukaryota; kingdom Viridiplantae; phylum Streptophyta; class Magnoliopsida; order Lamiales; family Lamiaceae; genus Ballota; species Ballota nigra. The sequence goes on along the minus strand of OX344724.1, from coordinate 41,321,471 downwards.
CATTAACTGGAATCGCGAAGGAGTGGTATGATAACACGCTCCCACGGGGAGGTGTAACCACATGGGCCGAGCTCGAGCATCTGTTCCTCGAGCGATTCTACCCTCCGTCGAGAACAATCAAAGCAAGGCTAGAGATCTCATCTTTCAAGCAGAAGCCAGGAGAGGACTTACGTCAGGCTTGGGAGAGATACTATAATATACTCATTGAGTGCCCGCAGCATGGGTACAACGAAGGTGATATAATGGCTTATTTCTACTGTGGAGCCAGTAAGGCAGGTCAAGACCACCTTGATGCATGTGCTAGTGGAGCGTTCTTGAATTGTGGTGTAGCTCGGTGTAGAGAGATTGCTGATAACATTGTCAAGAATGCGGGACAATGGAATGAGGCACAATAGTTTCAGCGAGCTTATCAGATGGAAGAGAGTGAGGGTACTAGAAAGCTGTTGATGGCAATGATGGAGAAGATTAGCAATCTAGAGGTTAGACAAAATCTGATTGGAGAGAATAGTGGAATGAGTGAGAAAGTGGACCAACCAGCAAGCCAGCATGAGGAGGCCAACTATATGGGGAGGCCTAATTACAATTAAGGCGGATACCAACAAGGTGGCAACCAACAAGGAAGATCTCTCTATGGTCAACCGTTTGTACCACCAGGTCCACAACCTCCTCATAATCAGTGTAGAAACAACCAAGGTTATCAAGGAGGCCAGCAGCCCCCTCAGAACTAATGGAGGAAGAACGAGAATTTCTCTTATGCCAATCCGAGAGCGGGGATAACTGTACCTCCAAATGTCGACCCTGGCTCAAAACTCCCGGGAGGAGAAGGAGGTGCTACCACTGATGAGTTGTTACGTGCCATTCTACACAAGGTGGAAGAAGGTAGTAAGAGGTTATCCTCTTTGGAGTATAATGTGAAGGAGATGAGTAAGAAGAATGATCAGCGTGATCAAAATCTCCAAAAGAGGGATATGGAGCTGAATAGAATTCAGCAAGAGAATAATAGGCGGTTCACTTCGATGGAGTATCAGATTAGCCAGATCGCAAAATCATTGGGTAGAGAGCCTGGGAAATATCCTTCTATGTCGGAGGGGAATCCAAAAGAGCAATGCAAGACGATCCAGCTAAGAAGTGGAACCAAGTATGACGGTCATCAAATGCCTGCTAATTTTGAGGAGATACATAAGGAGATTGAGATGGAGGGACAAAAACATAAGAAAGATGGAGGTGAGACAGTTGAGGTGCAAGTTGAGAAGGAGGTTAAGATAAAAGATGCTCAGAAAGGCAAAGACAAGGAGGAAGAGATTGAGGAGATTGAGAGAGTTCCAAAGTGGAAAAAGGCAAGAGAAGCGAGGGAGAACATGAAGGAGATTGAGCAAGATGAATGGGGAGTACCAAAATCTGTGATACTGGTCTCATATCCACAGCAATTTATGAAGAAGAAATTAGATGAAAAATTTGCCAAGTTTCTTGATGTTTTTAAACAGTTGCATATTAACATACCTTTTTATGATGCTTAGGAACAGATGCCTAATTATGTCAAGTTCCTGAAGGGCTTGATAGCTAAGAGAAGGAGAGTAGATGATCCCAAGTTGGTGCAGCTGAACCATGAGGTGAGTGCATTAGTACACAAAGCGCTTCCCCCAAAGTTGAAAGATCCCGGTAGCTTCACGATCTTATGTGATATCGGGAATGGAGTCAAGAAGGGAGCGTTGTGTGATCTTGGAGCGAGCATCAATCTGATGCCACTGTCGCTCTTTAAGAAGTTGGAAGGTGGAGAACTTCAGCCGACAATGATGACGCTTCAACTCGCTGACCGGTCTATTACTCGATTCCAAGGTGTGGTTGAAGACGTCTTTGTTAAAGTTGGAGATCATATTTTTCCAGCTGATTTTGTAGTGCTCGACATGGAGGAAGATGAGTACGTCCCTTTGATCTTGGGAAGACCGTTCTTAGCCACGGTCGGGATGGTGTTAGATGTGGTGAATGAGAAGATCACGTTGAAGGTAGATGATCAAGAGGTGAAAATTTTCCTATATGAGGCCATGAAACACCCGAAGGAAGATGAGAGTTTTCATTCTATTGATGCCACTGATCCTTGTGTTGAAGACACACCTTCTATCCCTAACCTTTCTTATATACTTGATTATGTTGATCGTTCACTAAATGATTTACCCGTTGAGCTTATGTTTTTTATTGTCTTGATAGGGATAAAGGCAAGAAATTGAAGGATGAAGAATTTAAAAGGGTGAAGGTGGGCAAAGTAGAAGGAAAGGGAGGAGCGAAAAAGAAGAAGGTGAGCGAAAAAGAAGTGGGTACCTCCGTGGAGAACGAAAAAGAAGAAGGTGACACCTCCGCCCGAGGTGAAGAAGGAGGATGGAAATCGAGCGAAAAACTTAGACATCTTCTCTTATGAGAATAAGGGAGGTAACATTGAGTATCATGTCCCATGACTTGAAGCGAAGACACTAACCTCTACTAATCGCTCACCCGCAAGCGGACGGGTTCACTGTAGTAAGAGTAAGTATAACGGCCAAGTATATCGAACCCACGGGATGGAATGTATGCGAACAGATCCCTTAAGATCTACGCGTCGTAGCTAATATGAGTGTAATGTTTTTTTGGTTTTTTTTGAAAGATTAATTAAAAGACTAACAATTAACTAATTAAAATAAGGAACAAACGAAGCTAATTAACTAAGGGTTGTTTTCAAATGTGAGATGATGATGCTCAGGATAGGAATCCCTACGTATACTAATGATTAGGCGTGAAATTGTTATGTTTTGGTGCCCGATTTACTCATGTTTTGAGTGTTTTCGATGAGTGCTTGGAGTCAAATGAGTATCATTTTTATAAAATTATTAATTTGTCTCTTTGGTTTTCATAGATGGATAGAGGGCGAAAAGAGGAGTTCGTAGGACTTTGAATCGGCCAAAACGGACTCCCGGTTGAGGAGATATGAAGATTTTACGAACGGGTGCACAACAGCCAGCGCTCGAGCGATTTGCTCGAGCGCCGGCGCTCGAGCGAATCACTCGAGCGCCCAAAAACTTACAGAACAGTTTCAGCGCTCGAGCGAATCACTCGAGCGGAAACCGCTCGAGCGTTTTGCTCGAGCAACCACGTATTTTCGCCTCCGGATGCGTATTTTCGGCCCATTAACTCCCGTTTCGACCCGGTGCCTATATATACCTATTCCAAACACGTTTTGAAGACCCCCAACTTTTAGAAATAATTTTAGACTTAGTTTTGGAGAGGAAGGAGACGATCAAGCTTTATTTACGTATTGTTGAGGTTTTTCTTACGAATTCTTCGTTTAATTTTGTTTCTTCGTTTCTTTTCTTCAGTTCTATTACGTTAAATACTTTAGACTCCGTTTAATTAATTTAATTTCAGTTTTTCGTATTTATTTTCTTCTAAAACCCTAGTTCATGTTTCGTATTTTCTTCGTGCAATTCATTATGTTTATGTTCGTTGTTTCTTCTATTGCTTTTATTTTTGTTATAACCATGTCCGGCTAAAACCCTTGCATGCTTGGGGTAGGATGAACTCGTAGAAGTAGGATGTGGGTACGTAATTAAGGTAATTGGTGACGTTAGTTTTAATTCTCTTAATTAATGAATTCATATAATTAATCTTAACTATACCTTCGAATTTCGTACGAAAGTGTTAGAGAGAGGACGACCGCATCACTCAATAACAATTAGTAGTCTTAACGAGAGGGTTTAGGAAAGGTTAATTCATCTACCGGTTTAGCGAAGGAGGACGACCGCATCACCTTAGTTAAATTAGGGTCTCATTAATTAAGCACAATTCATTAACTTGTTAGTGGATTAGTGAAGTCGATTGCTAGGATAAAGTATTAGGGTAAGAAATCTTGAGCTTTCATTCTACGATCTTTTACTTAGGTTAATTCTTGTTTGTCACGATTACTTTGATTATGTACCTGCTCCGTTAGTATACGTAGGGATTCCTATCCTAAGCATCACCATCTCTCATTAGAACACAACCCTTAGTTAATTTAATTGTTTTAGTATTTTAGTTTACTTAGTTTATTTCAGTCTTTTAGTTAATTTTCCAAAAATCCAAAAACAACACACTCATATTAACTACGGTGCGTAGATCTTCAGGGATCTATTCGCATATACACTATCCCGTGGGTTCGATAATACTTGGCCATTATACTTACTCTTACTACAGTGAACCCGTCCGCTTGCGGGTAAGCGACTAGTAGAAGTTAACTAACGGAGCAGGTATATAATCAAAATAACTGTGACGCGCAAGAAATAACCTAAGTAAAAGAATGCAAGGTGAAAGCTCAAGATTCTAAACCCTAATACTTTACCCTAACACTCGACTTCACTAATCCACTAACAAGTTAATATATTGTGCTTAATTAATGAGACCCTAATTTAGCTAAGGTGATGCGGTCGTCCTCCTTCGCTAAACTGGTAGATGAATTAACCCTTTCTAAACCCTCTAGTTAAGTCTACTCGTTGTTAAAGAGTGATACGGTCGTCCTCTCTCTAACACTTTTCGAACGAAATTCAAAAGTAAAGTTAAGATTAATTTTAAGAATTCATTAATCAAGAGAATTAAAACTCTAACGTCACAAATTATCCTAATTACGTACCCACAACCTACTTCTACGAGTTCATCCTACCCCAAGCATGCGAGGGTTTTAGCTAGACATGGTTTTAACGTAAACAAAAGCAGTAGAAGAAACAACGAACATAAACATGATTAATTCAACAAAGAAAATATGAAACATGAACTAGGGTTTTAAAGAATTAAAAATACTAAGAACTGAAATTTAATTGATAAAAACAAAGTTTAAAGCGTACCAAGCTAACGAAAAGAAACTAAGAAACGAAAATAAACGAAGAATTCGTATGAAAAACCTCAACCAAACGTAAAGTAAACTTTGCCTTCTTCCACATAGGAACTCTCTCACCCTTTTCAATGTCTTCCTCTTCAAGCTCTTTGCTTGCTTGAGTGCTCTCACCCTCAACCTTCTTCTCAATCCCTTCACTTTCAATCCCCTTCTCAACTTGGGGCGTCTCAGAATCAGCAGGCATCTGAGGACCATCATAGTCGGTTCCACTTCTAAGCTGGATCGCCTTGCAATGCTCTTTCGGGTTTCCCTCCGGCATGGAAGGATACTTACCCGGCTCTCCACTCAATGACTTTGCCATCTGGCTCATCTGGAACTCTATGGAAGTGAACCTTCGATTGTTCTTTTGTTGAGTTCTAGTCCACTCAACGTTCATCTTCTGGAGCTCTTGATCACGTTGATCACCCTTTTTATGCAACTATTTCACATCGTACTCCAAGGATGACAACCTCTTACTTCCTTCCTCCACCTTCTGAAGGATCGCTCTCAACATCTCCTCAGTTGATGCACCGCCTTCTCCACCCGGAGGCTTTGAACCTGGGTCAACACCTGCAGGAACAGTAATACTAGCTTTTGGGTTAGCATATGAGAAATTCTCATTCTTCCTCCATGTGTTTGGCCTCCTTGATAGCCTTGATTGTTCCTCCATTGATTAGAAGGAGGCTGTGGACCTGGTGGTACAAAAGGTTGGCCATAAGAAGACCTTCCATATTGATTACCACCTTGGTAGCCATTCTGATTGTAATACGGATCTCCCATGTAATTGGCTACCTCTTGCTGTCCACTTGGCTGGTCTACTCTCTCATTCTCTACTGCATGCTCTCCAACCAAATTCTTCCCCAACTCGAGGTTGTTAATCTTTTTCATCATGGCCATCAACAGCCTTCTCGTTCCTTCACCCTCTTTCTCCTCCAACTTGCAAACTCTATGAAACTCAGGATCCTCGTTCCATGCACCGGCATTCGTGACAATGTTGTCCACGATCTCTCTACATCTCTCTATCCTTTGGTTCAGGAAAGCTCCACTCGCACATGCATCTAAATGGGCTTGGCCATCCTTGCTGGCTCCACTGTAGAAGAATGCCATCACATCTCCCTCATTATACCCGTGCTGCGGGCACTCGATCAACATATTTGAGTATCTCTCCCACGCACGTAGGTCCTCTCCTTGCTTCTGGCGAAAGGAAGAGATCTCAATTCTCGCTTTAATCATTCTCGATGGAGGGTAGAATCGCTCGAGGAACAGACGCTCGAGCTCGAGCTCGGCCCAAGTGGTTACACCTCCCCGTGGGAGCGTGTTGTCATACCACTCTTTAGCTATTCCCGTTAATGAGAATGGGAACAGCCTAAACCTCTTGGCATCTTCAGACATGCCATTGTAATTAAAAGTGGAGACTATCATTAGAAAACTCCTCAGATGTGTATGAGGATTCTCCTTCCCGATCACCCCCTTGAACTGATTCTCGGTAAGTAGCTTGAGAATTCCTGGGGAAATCGAAAAGTTATTTGCCTCAACAGGAGACAATGCCACTCCATCATAGTACCGTTGTGGCTGGGCTGCGAACCTCCCTCGAATAGCCAGATTTTGATCTACGTTCTGAGGAACGTGTTGAGGATTAGCAGCTGGTACGGGTACTTGTTGGGGTGGTGGTTGATAAACATGTGGTGGATTATAAACTGGAGGTGGAGGATATGGATATGGGTGATAAGGGTATGGTGGGTATGGGTAAGGTGGGTAAGGTAAATTGTTTTGTGGTACGTTAGGATGTGGGTAAGCTGGGTTGTTGTGAGGATGTTGGACAAGGTTCTGAGCTGGATTGCCTACGTTTCTTGTACCCGGGTTTAGGCCCTGGCTATCTCCTAATGGATCTTGGTTCTGACTACCACTTCCTCCAGTGCCTTCAACTCGGCCTAAATCCTGATTGAACTCGTTCGCAGCATCATCCAACTCATTAGTGATGTCCATCGGTTCTTTCCCTCCTCCGGCAGTGTTCATTCTGCGTACGAACGCCCGGTTCCTTCTAGCTATCGTCTCAGGGTCCAACGGTATTCTCTCTTCGCTAGTGTTGCCTTGTGAGCGTGTTTTCATAAACCTGGAATACTAGCAGAAGGATCAAAATGCAACTGCCAAATATGTACGAAATAATAAAAAAAAATAGAAAAGTAAAATCACTCACTACTAACTACTAAGCTATCGACAAGTCCTATTCAAAAAGCATACAACGCCATCCCCGGCAACGGCGCCATTGACTTGAAGCGAAGACACTAACTTCTACTAATCGCTCACCCGCAAGCGGACGAGTTCACTGTAGTAAGAGTAAGTATAACGGCCAAGTATATCGAACCCACGGGATGGAATGTATGCGAACAGATCCCTGAAGATCTACGCGTCGTAGCTAATATGAGTGTAATATTTTTTTGTTTTTTTTTAAAGATTAATTAAAAGACTAACAATTAATTAATTAAAATAAGGAACAAACGAAGCTAATTAACTAAGGGTTATTTTCAAATGTAAGATGGTGATGCTCAGGATAGGAATCCCTACGTATACTAACAGAGCAGGTACATAATCAAAATAATTGTGACGCGCAAGAAATAACCTAAGTAAAAGAATGCAAGGTGAAAGCTCAAGATTCTAAACCCTAATACTTTACCCTAACACTCGACTTCACTAATCCACTAACAAGTTAATAGATTGTGCTTAATTAATGAGACCCTAATTTAGCTAAGGTGATGCGGTTGTCCTCCTTCGCTAAACTGGTAGATGAATTAACCCTTTCTAAACCCTCTAGTTAAGTCTACTCGTTGTTAAAGAGTGATACGGTCGTCCTCTCTCTAACACTTTTCGAACGAAATTCAAAAGTAAAGTTAAGATTAATTTTAAGAATTCATTAATCAAGAGAATTAAAACCCTAACGTCACGAATTATCCTAATTACGTACCCACAACCTACTTCTACGAGTTCATCCTACCCCAAGCATGCGAGGTTTTTAGCTAGACATGGTTTTAACGTAAACAAAAGCAGTAGAAGAAACAACGAACATAAACATGATTAATTCAACAAAGAAAATATGAAACATGAACTAGGGTTTTAAAGAATTAAAAATACTAAGAACTGAAATTTAATTGATAAAAATGAAGTTTAAAGCGTACCAAGCTAACGAAAAGAAACTAAGAAACGAAAATAAACAAAGAATTCGTATGAAAAACCTCAACCAAATGTAAAGTAAACTTGCTCGTTCCTCCTCCTCTTTCTCTCTCTAAAAACTAAGTCTAAAAGTGATGTATTTCGTGGATTCTCCCCAAAAAACGTGTTCAGAAGAATATATATAAGGATCGGGCTGAAACGGGAGTCAATGGGCCAAAAAAACGAATTTTAAAATTTTGCTCTCGGAGGCGCTCGAGCGGACCCGCTCGAGCGGAGGCGCTCGAGCATAGGTGGTCGAGCAAAGAGAATACTCTGCAAGTTTGGGGCGCTCGAGCTGACGAGCTCGAGTGGAGGTGCTCGAGCATAGGTGGTCGAGCGGAGGCGCTCGAGCAGTGGTGCTCGAGCACTTTTCAGCTGCAGTACACTTGTTCGTAAAATCTTCATATCTCCTCAACCGGGAGTCCGTTTTGGCCGATTCAAAGTCCTACGTACTTCTCTTTTCGCCCTCTATCCATCTATGAAAACCAAAGAGACAAATTCATTAGTTTATGAAAATGATACTCAATTGACTCCAAACACTCATAAAAAATACTCAAAACTAGGGCATTTCGAGTGACGAATCATGACAATTTCACGCCTAAGAACCTTAAAAATAGCGCTGAGTGGGAGGCAACCCATTTTTATTTGCTTTTAAGTGTTTTTAGTTATTAGAATATTATTTTGAGTCGTAAGTTCTAACCTCATACTTGAGAGTTTTATTTTGTAGGCTTGCCTTGAGGGTGAAGGAATGCCAAGAAGTGGAGATTGAAGGGACTAACTCGAGACAAGGGAGTGTGCCAAGATGTTAAGAGAAACTGAATCATTTGGATGAGGTAACCACCACCCCGAACTTAGACCTCTTCATAAGGTTGAAGTTTGGGGTGGAGTTTTTATAGTTTATGTTGATATTGCACAGGCGCACACCCTCTCTTTGAGTTGAGTTAGGTTATATATTGTGCCTTGAGATGCTCCTTGAGCTGATATTGCTTTGATGTGCTACTACATATTTCATGCTTATCAATTCTCTTATACTTGTTGATATTTATCTTTAAGTGTGAGAATGAGTTAGTGGGTTGTGAAGTTAAGTTAGAGTCTGAATTGTGTGAGTGTAGGAGTTAGAGTTGATTTGAGAGGGAACTCGTATACTTACGAATTTTCCTTTTGAGTACTTGTGTGATGAGAGCGAGAATTCACTAGGACTAGCAGGGATGTGAAAGTTGTGAGATTTGAGCTTTTGTGAGATTAAAATGCATAAATTGACCTCTTCATTTGTGAGTGGATCGTCACCTTAGAGGATGCTAGAACTTACTGTGCTCTCACTTCTTGATTGTGTCTAGGTTGAAGTGCCGAAAGTGATATTAGGCCATCTTTGATTTGATTGAGTCACTTAGCCAAATGTTCCCTACCAATGATATTTATCCCTTGTTAGCCCATTTGAGCCTTAACCTATTTTATTTGCTAGCACATTTAAACTTAACCAAATTCTAAAACTCTTTTTGCCCAAATTTGAGTGGAGAATAGGAAAAGTTGTGAACGAGAAAGGGGTCGAGTTGAGTTGTGAAAGGAGAATTATTAATGCTTGAGTGTATCTGAGAAGAAGGTGTAATTAGATTTTGAGTTGTGGGAAAGAACAATGAATTTGAGAATGAGCAAAAGAAATATGAGCTCATGTATGTGTGAAAGAGAAAAAAAAAGTGAAGTGACTGAAAAAGTAAAACAAGTTAGAAAAAAATTGAAGTGTTGAGAGTAGTGGAATTGAAAGTGTATTGCATAAAGATGTTTGAAGTATTCTGTTCCTTGTCTCGAAATACCGAAGTTGGATTTTCTGTTCTCCATTCACTTGAGTCACTTATCCCATATAGTTACCCCACCTGTCCAAAGAGCCTACATTACAACCTTGATAAAGTCCTTTTTGATTCGGCATGGATTCTAGAGTATGGTCAAAGTTGAGAGTGCTTACAAGCCTATGGCTGCTGATATGTGTGATTGATTGATTGAGTGAGTCCCTTAATAATGATATACACTTGTGAGGGAGTGAAACACATCGTTGAGTGTTGGGAAAATAGGGGTGCCCGGAATCTATTCGGGATGAAATTTAAATACGAATTTAAATTCAATTATTACTAGCATGAATTAATCCTAATTAATTCAAATAATAATTCCAACAACAAATTTTACATCATGCATGTTGAATTAATTCATATATAATCTATGGCGGAATAAACAAGAAAATATGTGACTTACGTACCTCTCGTAGAACTTGGCCTTTGAATAAAACGGGACAAACACGTACGCACTTTATCAACCCAAAAACCTTCTCAAGTATTTCCCTTTCGCCTTATTCGATCACCGGTGGGAGATGCTTTCGAATAATTTAAATAACTAAGGAAAAAGAAAAATATATATGCTCTTGATTTTTCCAACACATGGAATTATGTTCTTGGGGATGAAATAATCATCCCCTATTTATAGAGTGATGGCCGAAAATTTGTGGGTTAATGGGCTTGGAGAAAATCTTTTCTTAGACTCTAAGAAATCTTGAATATATCTCATATATTCTTTTCTCCATAATAAAATATTCCACAAAAATCTCACTCTCCTCACAAAGAGGTAAATTTCGAAAATCATAGGGTAGAAATACAATATTTGGATCTTCTTGAATATATGAGATAATCTTGTATTCCAAGAATACTTATCCTCCATAATATCTTTCCAAGAAAATCAACAAAATCTTTTCTTCCCTAATTCTCTAATTTTTGAAAATTTAAGAGAAAAATCAGCATATTATTTTCTTTTTATTTTAATCACCTTATCATTATTAGGCTACTTAATGGGCTACTTGAGGAGCCTTTAAGGAGAATTAAGATTGGACCTCCTAATGGACTTCTGAATTTCAATATTGAGCCCCAATATAATTCAATCCATTAATATTAATTATTACCACTAATAAATTAATATTGCACTATCCATCTTAATCCATATTACGATAATATGGGCTCCTGGGTTTAAGATTATCAAGTCCATTAATTAATTAAGCTTCTGAATAGATCTAAATTAATTAATATATTTCACCTTGGAGTAAAGACAGCTCAACATTATTATCCATACCGAAGAAACTAATTCTTCACTTGCAAGATTTGGTACGATAAAACTTCTGAGCCCACCAAGGGGACTAATCACACGAGCCGTACTCACACGCGTTTCTCCGTATTAAATCTTAGCAACCGTCGTATGATTAATATTACTGCCCAAAGCACAAGGTTCGAAGTCACAATGATTCTCACCCAACATGAATCAAAGCAGTAACCATTAAGCACACACGATCCTATTTAAGTGACGGAGATTAAGAAATCAACAACCACTGAGGTCCAATTCTTCACATTTCAAAACAGAAGAATTTTTCCTCGCTGTAGGTCCTCTTCAACACATACTAAATGTGCTAGTGCAATCTCTTAGTCAAGACAGACCAATCTGAGACTTACACATCGACCTTTCACGACGGATTGTTCAATTCCACCTAGGTCGTGAAATTATACGTTTAGTTACAAGGAGACTGTTAATGTTGTCTTCCGTGATCGGGTATCACCACATTAACTACAATGCAACTAGTACCATATATTGAACGGTTTGCAATAGATATTCAACATTTAATCATAACTAAAGCAAATGTGATAAAAGAATTATTCTCATAAAACAAGTGTTTGATAAACGAGTTATACAAAGTAAAAGCATACTTTCACGTATAACTCCAACATTGAGAGCACACCCATGTTTGATTTTGGTAGTTCTTATTGTTTATGCATGAGTATGATGAAGGGGGTGAGTTAGTGCATGAGTGATTGATCTTTGAAGCTTGAGCTCTATTCCTTGCATGATTTAGTTCTATGATTTATTTTTAACAATTTCACTTGACTTATTATTTCATTGCTTGAGGACAAGCAATATGGTAAGTTTGGGAGGGGGGGGGGGGGGGTTGATTAGGCGTGAAATTGTTATGTTTTGTAGCCCGATTTGCCTTATATTTTGAGTGTTTGTGATGAGTATTTAGAGTCATTTGAGTAACATTTTCACAAACTCATCAATTTATCTCTTTGGTGTTCATAGTTTGATAGATGGCGAAACGAGGAGTTCGTAGGACTTTGAATCGACCAAAACAGACTCCCGATTGAGAAGATATGAAGGTTTTTCAAACAAGTGTACATCAGCCGGAAATCACTCAACCAGTAGTGGTCGATCGCCCCCATTCGACCTCTTGATTCATTCGACCAGTAGAGGTCGAGCGCCACCATTCGACCAGATGAACCATTCAACCACTTGTGGTCGAGCGCCCCTGCTCGACCAACAAGTGGTCGAGCGCCCTGAAGGCTCTGGAAAGAAGACCACTCGACCACAAGGGGGTCGAGCGCTGGTGCTCGACCAAGCACTCGACCAACCCCCAGTTTTGCGAGATTTTAGCCTTTTCACCAGTTTTCAGCCCGTTGCTTATAAATACCCGATCCCAAGCTCGTTTTTAGATACCCTTTGATCCCGATTCATTTTTTTGCATACTTAGAGCTTGGTAGAGAAATTTTGGAGAGTTTCACACTTGTAAACGAGGTTTTGATCTTACGAATTCATAGTTTAGATACTTCTTTTGATTCTTTTTATTTAATTCTTTCGTTCTTAAACCTTTGAGACTTCTAAACCCTACTTTACCAGATTTATTGAGATTTTTAGACATTCTTTTGTTTATGCTTTCAAATTCTTTCTATTATTTAATTATGCAAATGTTCATCGTTCTTATGATTGTTTTTGTTACTTACCATGTTAGTCTAGAACCTTTGCATGCTTGGGGTGGATGAACTCATAGAAGTAGGATGTTGGTACATAATTAGGATAACTCGTGATGTTTAGTGCTAGTTCTCTTGATTAATTGAACTCTTAAAATAAATCCTAGAATTATCTTGGAATTGAGTACGAAAATTATTAGAGAGAGGACGATCTTATCACTCTTTGATAATAAGCAGACTTAACGATAGGGTTATAGAAGGGGTTTATAATCTACCGGTATATCTAGGGAGGACGACTGTATCACCTTGGGTAAATAAGGGTCTCATTAATTAAGCATAATCCATATAACTTGTTTAGTGGGTTGTGAAGTAGGTTGATATGACGAAGTATTAGGGTTAATTCTTGAGCTTTTAGTCTTTCAATCTGGTGCTAGATCAGGGAAGTTGATTGCCTAGTTTTAGTACACTTAGGATTAATACTTGCACATCACAGTTGTTTTAATTATCGTACTAGCTCCATTAGTATACGTATGGATTCATATCCTGAGCATCACCATCTTGTATTTGATTAAACCCTTGATTATTTGTTTGATTTTATTATTTGCATTGATAGAAGTAGAATTTAGAGTAGTTAAATTCCATTCTTAAATCAGAACATTCATTCATATTAACTACGACGCGTAGATCTCCAGGGCTCTATTCGCATACATACCTTCCCTTGGGTACGATATACTTGGTCCCTATACTTGCCAATACTATTGTGATCCCATACTCTTATGGGGTAACTACTAGTATAGCTAGTAGTTTGCGTTCAAGTTATAACACTTCGATCAGCTCGGCATACGAGGGCGATCTGGCTGACGGTAAACAGGAACAGGTCGTGAACACTGTCCTTAGCACTTCGCCACTTGAGATTTTTGGGACCTGAAAAGAAAGAAGAAAAAATTAAAATTAGTCTTATCACTTCAAAAATTTAGAAGGGATAAGACTCACGATAAGGTCCTCAAACTCCACCGGAGTATTTATACGCTCAGGGCCACCATATTGGCGAGCTGAAGCACGCCAGTCCCCACCAATCCAGAACCAGTCATGCTTCCAGTCTCGTACTTTCTCGGGGATGTCCTCAATCAACCTAAGGTTTGGTCGTGCCTTGAGATAATATCAGCCCGCCTCATCTCCAGTATAGGCAGTGGGCGTCATAAGATAATTAACTTCCTCGGCGGACAGTTTATTTGGATATCCCTCAAGGGCGCACAACACCATAAGAAACATGAGGTTCATCCACCCAAATGGGGGTCAACTGGGTGATGGCCAAGTTTGTGCGCTCCAGGAAACTGCGGATCAGAGGGTGCAGTGGCAATGTGACCCCGACATTAAGAGTGGCCAAGTTGATCGTCTAGGGATGGCAACGGGGCGGGTCTGGGACGGGTTTGGCCTGTCCCAGGACCCGCCCCGCCCCGCGAACCCGGCAGGTCTTACCCGCCGGACCCGCCAAACCCGCATGTTGATTTTTTTAAATTTTTTTTCTCTTTCTACTCCTATTTTTACATTACAAAATTAACATATCAAATAACTTAAATTCATACACAATATTATTGAATGATGAAGATTGAAAATTCCAGGAATGATAAATATTTTTAATACTATTATTAATAATTATATATATATATATATTTAAATTATAGGCGGGGCGGGTCCGACTGATACCAGGACCCGCTCTGGACCCGGCGGGTTTTTGGTCAAACGGGTCCAAACCCACCCCGGGACCCGTTTGACCGGGTATTTACCTAGCCCGTATGGGGCGGGTTTGTGGCGGGTCCAGGTTTAGACCCGCCCCATTGCCATTCCTATGATCGCCGTAAGTCCGCGGGGTGGGCGATCAGCTTTATCGTCGGCCAGTGGCACGTACATATGCACATCAAAAGGGATCTTAAAATCCCTCGTGATTTTAGGCAGGTCCTCCTTGGAAATGGCGAACACGAAGCAGCTCGTCGCGTACTCGGTTGTCCTAAGTTTTTGCCTCCCACGAGCTGGGATGGTAAACTGGTTAGAATATTCCAGCTCATAAGTATCCCAATCCACTTAGCGAGCAACGACAACCGGGATCTGGTGTTCAGTTGGATTAGGCATGTGGTAATTAATACTTCACAAATACCCCCAAGTCAGTTTGTCAATAGGAGCAGACTGCTCCACTTGCACCTCATCTTCTTCGTGGGGATCGGAGTTGGTCTCCTCTTCTACCTGGCGAGCTGGATTTGCTAGCATGGCCTCTTTCCCAGACGGGCAAGCTGCTGAATCAACAGAGCGAGCTACAGAGGCCGCGTCGGGATCAGATTCTAGGTTTACTACTGGAATTGAAGGCTCCTCGATTGGCCATTTCCCGGAGTTGCAAGGTGGATATGATCCTATTTCTGAGTATGAGGACATTAGAATCCGGTTTTTGTAGAGAAAGTGATCGGAAGAGCTTGAAGCGGCTCTAATGGATGTTTTCGGTGTGAGAGATGAGAGGACAACGACGGTTTGAAGAAAAAAACGGCGGAGTTTGGGAATTCTTACCCAAATGAAAAGAAATTAAACTGGAAAAGAGAAATTATTACTTACAAATGCTCGGGGAACGGTGAAACGTCGTCGGAGGTAACGAAAAGTTGCCAGAAATGATGAATCGTTGCCGGAATTTTGAAAGGGAAGAAAACCAGGTTTTTGGCGCTGAGGAAAATGAAGAAAAAAAAGGTGAAAATGATTTTTTTTTCCTTTTATAGTAAAAATGAAACAGGGTATTAGACAGAAAAGACGGAAAGATGAGGGACTAAGTTGCAATTATCAGGCGCGTGTGCCCCCATTCCACGAAATTTGGGGGCGCGTCACCTCGAGATTGCGCGCGCATGGGTGGCGGCAATCATGTCGCCCACGTCGTACCTCGATGAACACCCATTTCTTGGAAACTCAACCGTCGTACATCCTCTCCAGCCCGCCCGCACATAAGTAGTTCGCCCCTGATGAAGCAGCTCGCCTTCATAACACCAAACAATGGCCAACCCATAAGTAGTTCCCCCCATCTTGTCACAACATAATGACTGACTAGGGGGCAATTGTTGATAGGCGAGCAAAATTACAATTAGGGCGAACATGATTACGTGAAATAAGTGCACCAAAGACAGGATCAAGTCAACTAAGCCAAGCCAAGCTAGAGTTGCCAGGCGAGCTATTCTAGTACGACGAGCTACTCTACCCGTGCGAGCTACTACAACGCAAAGACCAAGTGAACCCAAGTGAAGTCTTGGTGAGAAACTCTAGCCAATAGACGAACAACTCCAGCCAAGGCATCGAGACATTAGGCCAACAAGAAGGATGACCAACAAAATCAAACTAATAACTCTTCAAGGACAAGACCCGAAGGGGCTGACAGCTCACTAAGACGAGCAAATCCAACTTAGAAGATAGAAATTAGTTTAGATAAGGTCAAATAAGTCAACTCTCCATGTGTCAAGCATGCACACATGAGAGAGCAAAGGTTTTAACACCTCCTACCTGAAAGACTTGTATAAATACCTTGATTTTTAATTAATAAAAGCAAGCACAAATTCATAAATACAAGCAAACTCTATCTACACGCAATCATACACCCCAGTTTACACATATACGAACCAAATACGTAATCAATACATGTATTAATCGTTTTTAAATCCAAACAATCGTATTCATTATTTATGGTAGTGATCAATCACACTTAATTGTTTGATAATCTAATTAGCAACTAAATACAACCACTAATCCACGTGTTTAGAGTCGATCGTCAACAACTCACACATTCAATCTCAAATTGATATAACACAATATTACTTAAAATTACATTTATTTTATGGTTGCTTGTCTAGTTTCCCCCCATGGTATGAAGATACAATAACAATTGAATGCAAAAGTTTAACTCTAAAGATAGAATCACGCATTTCAAATCTAAAGGTAACATTTGACCAAAATGATGTCATAATTAAAATAAAATATTGTGTAGATGTTTGTGTAGGAACAATTGATTAATGTGTTGGTATTTATAATACACAATTCAACAATAAAAATTGACGTTTAAGCGTCAAACTTCATTTATTTTCTTAAATCTATTTCCCTCCTAGACATTTCACATATACAGATATTTTGCCCAAAATAAAAAATAAAAATTGTTAAAAAAAATTTGAAATCCTACTCTACAAAATAATATTTGTATTTTATAGTTTCAAATTTTATTTGCAGGTATAATTCTATAAAAAAAAATTGTGTTATTGATGGTAAGATATTATATTTGGTGGCAATATTTTTTTGGAATCATATGTTATCACAGTGACAATATCTTTTCCGAAATATTTCAATTCTCTCCTACAAATTTTACTTCTATCAATATTTTGCAAAAATAAATTCCGAAAATATCTATGAAAAGAAATCGTTCAATCATGAAAAAAGATAAGTTCATATTAATTTAATATTTAAAATAATATTCCATATTATACGTAAATATTTGGTTTTCAATTATTAAATATATTCAGATTTATTATATTTTAGAGTAAGATGTTTTTTAAAGTTATAATACTTAAATTGTTAGTAAAGAAACTTAATGTCCTTTTTTTGCCAATTTTAACCATGAAAAATTTATTCCACACACACACACACATATATATATATATACACACACACACATACGGTAGTTATATAACATATAATAACCTTTTACTTATTTATAATTTATAATACTATTTTAATATTTGTATGTTAAAACAATATAAAAGATAAATCAAAATCCTACTCTAGAAAAGAATATCTGTACTTTAAAGTTTAATAGTCTATTTTAACAGTATAATTTTATCCAAAAATAAACTTTTGTATCATAATATATTATTGAAGGCAAGATATTATATTTGGTAGCAAGATTTTTTTTGGTATCATACACTATTTCGGTGACAATATCTTTTCTGAAATATTTCAATTTCCTCCTATAAATTTCACATTTATCAATATTTTACAAAAATAACTTTAAAAAATATCTAAGAAGAGGAATCATTCAACTATGAAAAAGATATGCTAGCATCAATATAATGTTTAAAATAAATTTTTTTATGTAAATATTTTATTTATTGAAGGCAAGATATTATATTTGCTGGCAATTTTTTTTAGGTATAATACACTATTTTGGTGACAATATTTTTTCCGAAATATTTCAATTCTCTTCTACAAAAATTTCATATCGATCAATATTTTGCAAAAATAACTTCCAAAATATCTAAGAAGCGAAATCGTTCAACCGTAAAAAAAGACCTGTTTGCATTAATATAATGTTTAAAATAATATTTCATATTATACGTAAATATTTTGTTTCTATTGATTAAAATATATTCAGATTTATTGTAATTTAGAGTAAGATTTTTTTTTTAAGTTATAGTATTTAAATTGTTAGTAAAAAAACTTAATGTCCCTTTTTTTTTCCAACACTATAATTTATAATCCATAAAAAAATTATTCCACACATTTTAAGAAAAAATATATACATTATTTATATAGATATTACAATATTTTTTTAGTATTTATATATTAAAAAATATTGTTGTAAATCTAGAAGATTTGATGTAGACATTACTTATGGGCCAAGTAGCCTTAAAGGCTTTAGGATTTTGATATTATATATATATAATCCCCGTACTCATTATTGGAATACACATATGTACATACACAGAAATATAGTGAAAAACTCATGGCTTGATACGCTCCCAGACGTAGTCATTATTGATGAACTGGGTAAACAAATCGGTGTTCCTGTTTTGCGAACTGGGTAAACAAATCGGTGTTCCTGCTTTGCACTCTTTATTTTACAACATTTTATCAACACGAGTCTGTACCTGCAATTAATTGCACGAGTGCTCCTAAATCTCCGATTTTCACAAGGCGTACATTATCTATTCTATTTTATTTCATTAAAGAAATGTCGTTGATTAACTCTATTTCGTATCTAGTTTTATACACTACTAGTTTATTACCACATGCGTTGCACGTTGGTACATAAGTTGCTTGTAAGAAATAATTGAATTTTTGTCATGTTGAACTTTTATGTAAAAATATTGTGTCACTAATTCTATAACAATTATTTAAAAAAATCATAGTCAAAGAAACAATATGTAGTTGTGACTTGAACTTATTTACTGGTTTATTAAAAGAATAGATCAGATGTGGCTCGAGATATACAATAATTATCTGAAGAGTTGATTTTTGGCTCAACATCGATCCTCATTATTTTCCTATCCGATTCAATTATTATGTCTGGTGGAAAAGAAAACAAACTATTCACCATCTAAAATAATTAGTAGCCATTTCAACACCCATTTGAGCAAAAAACAGATAAAAATATCCATGAATTGTAGTAAAATAGAAAGTGATGAAAATGGACAGAGTATTTCAAGTTTTACAATGAGTATTCAAGATAATTCTCATCTTAATTCATATGATTTTATGTTTTCTAATTGTTAATTTAATATATCGCAATCTGCAAATTCCCTCCGGTACTCAATTTAGGACCTTCTAAACTTCACAATCTTCGTTAAATGATTAGCCTTGTAATTGCATCTAAATTTGTGTGATTTATAGTAGTTTTGTGCATGATTGAGCTCGATTTTCGTATGTTTAGTGTCTCATTTCTCGATATTTTGTTTTGCTCGAGTACTCACCTTCTATGCAGGGATTGGTTTGGAATTGGTTCAAAAATGATAAGGAATCTAAGAGATGAGAAAGAGTGAAGTCAAGAAGGTCAAAAGGGTAAAAAAAATCATTTAACCAAGAAGAAAAAGGGCCACTCGGCCGATTGAAATGAAAAAGGCCGAGTGGAACTCTCTGGAGAAACCACTCGGCCAAAATGCAAAGTCACTCGGCCGAGTGAAATGGTGGAGTGGCTGAGTGAGGTGCTCTGGAGAAACCACTCGGGCTAGCTAGTCACTTGGCCAAATCAAGAGGTCACTCGGCCGAGTGGACATGACATTCGGCCGAGTGACACCATTTTTGGGTGAGTGAAATGCTGGCATGTTCCAAAAGCAAGATTTTCGAGATTTTCGAGGACTTAAAAGCAAAACCCGAACTTGAGATATTTTGGAACACATATAAAAGGGCGATTTCAGATCTTAGAAGGCAGTTACCAACAAATTCAAACTCACACACGTAGAATAGATAGCTTCTTCTATTTTTTTTAGGAGAATATCTTAGATTTCATTATATTAAGTCAAATTACTCAAATTTATTCCATAGATTTCATTTTTAGCTGGGATTGGTCTTAAAGATAGTTGTAATTGAAGTTTTGATGAAATTTTGAAGTATTGGATGAAGGTTCCTTCTACATTTACATGCAAATAGGTCATATCTCTCTAATTTCCATTGATCTCTATGAATTCCACTACTGATTATGCTTGTTTAGCTATGGTTATCCCAGACTAAACTCTCTATGCTTTGGGTAAGGGAGATTATGTGAGAATTAGGGCTTTGCTTTGATATATGCTTTGATTGTTTTGAATTGAATGATCAGCTAGATTCCTTGATTGTGGATTATTTGAGATGTGATGACTTATTTCTAGTAGATTAAGCAATTCCTTAGGAGAAGCAACAATACGAGAGTTGAGTTCATTCTAACGAGAGTTTAATCGAGAGACATGAGTTACCAAATGCTATAGTTAGACGTCTAAGATCATCGAGAGATGCGGGATAGTCGAGAACACTCCGCATCGGGCATCGAGTCATCAAAACGAGAGTTTGTTGATTAGATGAGGTTGAAGTCGATCTAGTCTAACCACGATAGGAGACATAAAAGAGGCATATCTTAAGCTAGCATTGATACTTGCATACTCGAAATCACCCGAGGCATACTCACAACCCTTGCACTTCGACACAAAGTTAGTTTAGTTTTATTGTTTGAAATAATATTGTTCAATTCATCATAGAGTAATAAAAAACCGAACATTTAAATTCTGTAATTTACTTTTGAAGCACGTCAATTTTGAGAATTACATACATTGAACTCGTTGTCTTTTGAGGTTCAATATTTTAAAACTTGGTCGCTTACCATTGCTGTTAACGATGTGGGTTAACAAATTGTGCTATATCAAAATGTGCAATCATTAAACAAAGTTACAAAATGAACAAAGTAAACAATCTCATTTCTTAAACCTTCTAAACCTTTACATATAATCTTTGGTAAACAAAATTACAATATGAACAAAGTAAACAACTTAAAGAAACAGACCAAGCCATACATTTTTATTATTGAAAAATTGTAAAAAAATATATAGAGAACTTTCCAAGTTCTCATCAAATAAAATTACAAGCATAAAAAAACACATGCTAAAGCAGTCACATAGGTGGTGCAAACTATATAATCGAGTAGTATTATCCAGAAGTTGTTCAAAATAAACTATTCTTTTCATTTTACTCGGGTTTGCGAACACCACCGCAATTTATTTGAAATTTATTCTATCATGCTTATAAAACCATAACATATCAATCTCATAAAGAGAAAATATTTACACATAAAGATATTTTAGAATTGGGAAAACCAATGTTCCATCCTTTTTTTTTTCTCAGCGGACATTAATGTGGTTAGAAAACTTTCTCGCATAAGTACATAATTAAAGCTATTTCTCGCCTAAGTACATAACTGAAGCTATTTGATTAAATTGCAACAATTATATTGAGTTTTGGGTGTTCACAAAATCAAAAAGAAAAAAGAAAGAAAATTCCCAGCTCAAAGAAATCTATATGTATAAATGTTAAAATCAAGTCCACTCTAAAGTCTTTAATTATGTATTAAGAAAGTGTTTGACCAAAAAGAAAGAAAATGAGGTTACCAACATACACTTTCTCCACATGAACAAAGTTAGAGACGTTAATGATTGTGCCATGCACATTTAAACATGATCACCACAGTTGTTTATTACATCCTGTATATTTTTCTGTCATTTCCTAGAATTTCAAACACTTATAATCTAGCTTTTCTATCCCCCACCAAACAATTTAATCATGATAGCAAAACCTTAAGCAAAATTCAGGCGGTAAACTTATAGGATTTAATTGTTGATTCTAAAATATATTGACATCCAATTAAAGCTAAAATAAATGAAAACAGAATGACATGAAGATTATAATACCTTCATCACTCATTACATTTGTATATACAATGTACGATCATATTCTACATCTGTCAATTTAAAATAATAATAATTAATTATTTAATGCCTTCAAAATCAACAATAATAACAAATCACCGCACAAATGAAATTCTATTCAACACATAAACCCCATATGTACCCTAAAAAATTAAATAGAAAAATAATTCAAACAAAAACTCACAAGTCACCTAGACATATCTTCATTAATTAAGAATTAGTCTTCTATGTACCAGTTGTACTGTTTATTTTTTTTAACATAAAAGATTAAGGAGAGTAACACAAATCAAATTCAGTGATTTAAACTACTTTTATGACCCTAGACATATCTTCACTGTGGCAAAAAATTTACCCGATAAGGAAAATTTTGATTTAAAAATAACCCCAATAACTAAATAAATTATTAGAAGTTGCATAATATATAGACAAGGTTACACAAATACAAATTGTACATTAGAATAAACATGTATTCCTATTATTTTACTTTCGTTTTCGTGCAGACTTGAAATTTACAATTATCCCCTTCCTATTGTGAATATTGTCTCAAACTTTAACTATTTAAAAGAAGAAATTAAATAAAAATATTTATTACAGATAATAATATGAACATTTTGACCGAGCCCACATAGTGCAAAAGCACAAATTATTATACTCAATCAATAACCGTACATAAAATACATTATCTTTTCTTCAAATTAAATGGTGGATTGGTTTAATGTACTTATATTTTTTAGCTATATTGAAGCTAAAATGGTCTAACAAAACACACAATTTGAAACATAGGATCACATAATATATTGAAGGAACCGAACCCAAATTCTAAATTGGAAAAAAGAAAAGGAAATATATATATATATATATATATATATATATTATTTTTTTTTTTTAGAAAACAACTAAAATTTTACCAAAATATTTCAATAACATACCACTGGTCATTGTCGAAGTGGTGAAGGCTGAAAAAATTGCTTCATTTATTCCAAAATTGCTAGTTACATAGCACTTTCAAAATAACTGATATTAGACCGTCAATGGACCAAATTGAGTCTCATCACTAATGCTTGTGATAAGGTCTTTCACTGCTGATTAAGTCTTGGCAATAAGAAACCAAATAACTAAAACCAAATAACTAAAACCAAAACCAAAATCCAAGATAATTGTGATTTTAAATGAGTTGAGATACTTACAAAAGCTTTTAGAAGAGAATGATCATCATTAGTTAAAAATGTAATGTCATATACTTCTTTGTCTGCTCTAGCCGTTTGACAGACTTGGTGAATGCAACTGCAGAGATACAAATATATATTAAGGATTTTAATTAAAAGGTGTAAAATAAAACATACAAATATTTTTAGCTTCCATCATTAGAAGCAGAAACACAGAGATCCGTTTAGATCCCAATTGGTGAGATCATAACAGGATTTCATGGGTACACTCAATTTTTATAAGGCGCAAAACCTATAATTCCTTTTAAAATTTTCTTATCACTAACTAAAACTTAATCACCAGTAGAGTCATAAATAAAATTGCTCACTTTTGAGGAAGAATCTAACCTTGCCATGGTGGTGCCCATAAGCAAGCAAACACAATATCTTGTGAAACACATTATTTTTGGGTGAAGAATGCATGGGAACAAAATAGACAGAATCCACTCCTTGTTAATTTAAGGTTAGTTTATGAACTGTCTCAAACAAATTTTTATCATATTTTTATAGTTCGAACTGGTTATGAATACAAAACATGAAACTTTTAAGTTAATTCTTTATTCTTATTGTTTGTAATCAGATTTTCTTTAGTTTTTCAAACAATTGACCATAAAATCTGAAATAGGTTTTATTAAAGGATAATAAAAAAGAGAAGGAAATATCAAGAGAACTAAATTCAAGTCAATAATATCAATTTTTCTTATAGATTGCTAAACTACGTAAAGGCAGTTTGTTTTAAAAGTTTAACTAAAACAATAGTTTTTCAAATGTGTTTTCTAAATATGAACAGTAAAGACAAAATAAAATAATATAATAGACCATTTCTTAAAATGCTCAAACCATTAAAGTAGAGCCATGATAGTAGCTAAAGCAGTATACTGCTTTCCCTTGCTCCGCCTATTACAAAAATATTATCACATTCAGAATCGTTGCAAAGTGCTTTAAAATGCAAAACAATAAATCTCATGTCACGCCGATTATATTGTCAAAACTTAATCACTTCTAATTATTAAGAGAAGAGGAATGCTATATAACCAAATGAATATGGGGTGAGGCAGCACAAACTCTGTATAATAGTGCACATCATACCAAATTCCAGAAGTAATATGAAGAGATATGAGTTTTGTTGTCGTGTACTGCAATTTAAAGAATATTTAAAGGAGACGCATTGCACATAAATAATATGAACCGATCCTAATTATGAAATACAAAAATAGGTATTTAAAATACAAAGAAACCTGGAAGAACATATTCGTTAACGACGACAATAATTGATCTAGACCCAAAAACTTGGAAGAATAGATTTGTCGACAAAAAAATAAATTTCTACGGCTGCAATAATTACAGAGTGAGAGCATCATCGTTCTTCTGCATCTCCTTGACAGAAAGAAATTCAAAATCTAACTACATAGAACGGAAAGACCTTTAAAATTTCATAACTCATGTTAATTAAGAATGAAGAAAGTTAATACTTTTAAGTAGGTAATAATTGTAAGCAAAGGTGAAATTGCATAAAACTAAAAAGTAGAAGGACAAAAAGGTCCAAAAATGATTTACAAAGCTATGCCACTTTTATATATGTTATAGATAAATATGAATTGAGTGTTCGATTTGTTTGACTTGCTGTGAACAATTTCTAATTCCTTGTTACGGGATAATTAATTAAAAAATTAGCATCAAGCTTTGTGCATTAGTAGTTGGTTTGCAAAGTATGTGAAATCAGATTTGATTGATTATCTAAGAATTGAGATAAGCGTTTTACAAATCCTGCTTGCATACCATATATATTAGTTCATCCTTTGTGAAATTGAATTGAATCATCTATGTTCTCCTCTCCATCTGATTACTGCCTAATTCCACCGCCCTCGATCCCAAACAAGGCCAATTCCACCACCCAATTCGGTCCTCTTCTCCGTCAACCTCCACGGCATGGTTGAAATCGCCGACTGCAAAAATCGTAGCGACCTGCAGTCTCCGAAGCTGCTGGCAGCGGTGCGGCCGAGCGATAGCAGACGCCGTGACGGAGGCGATGCGCAGCAAGCCAGTGACGCGATTGTTGATGTTAATTAGTCGTGCCATCGCTGAAAACCGTTGGCCGTAACGCGGTCGCACGTCAGCGATGACGATGGCATGACGGAGGTGATGCGCAGCGGCGCGATGCGTGACGGAGGCGATGTGCAGTGACGCGATTGCTGCGGTTAATTAAAACAATCCAATGTGGGAAATCAGTTGGGGTATGTTTGTTTTGAGATTTAAGTGTGTGGGGAAAGTCATGACTTTGAAATCTTAGGATGTGGAAATCTTGATGAATAATATGATTATGTGTTTGTTTTGGGATTTTAGTAGGGTGAGGTTTTGCTTTATGTCAAATCAATGTCTTTTAGTGATTGATGTTGTATTATTTTATTATATTGTGTAAGAGAAAAGTAGGAGAGAGGTTGGATGATAAAAAAGTGATGATGTGATTGTATTTAATTATATGAAAAATAGTAATAGATTTATAGGTAGGGATTGAGTTTGAGATTTGAAAACCCGATTTTAAATCCCGAACTCGTATGGGGCGTGGATTGCAAAGTCCAAATTTCATCCGTGTGAGTCCCAAAACAAACATACCCTTGAATACCTCACTACTTTGGGCCGTTAATTAAGAGGATATTAAAAGTATTTTTGGGCCTTTCAATTAATTAACCTTGGCCTCTTTTAATTAATTTATTATGGCCGGGTTTTCATGAATTGTGAAAGAAAAAAAAAATATTATCTTGGATAATTGATTACAAGCTACTTTTAGTTTTATTTTGGCTAATCCATTCTTCTGCTTGAGTTTCCATTTAAACTCGATACATATTGGTTACTCCACCCGCTTAAGACATGCATGAGGCCGAATCGAAAAAGTGGTGTTTAGGAACCCTTACTGTAGGATTCCACCCTAGTAAAGTGGTTTAATCTCTTTTATATTTTCAGCAATTAGCATTGTTTGCCGCAACATATGCTTGTGAATTATTTGCTGTAGAAATTAGAATTTATGTGAAA
This sequence comes from Ballota nigra, assembly GCA_947034835.1. Taxonomy (NCBI): domain Eukaryota; kingdom Viridiplantae; phylum Streptophyta; class Magnoliopsida; order Lamiales; family Lamiaceae; genus Ballota; species Ballota nigra. The sequence continues at coordinate 41,295,211 of OX344724.1, read as the reverse complement.
AATCCTTGTGTGTCTATTATTACCTTCGCTGCTAATATAATTCACTCAAAACAATGCCCAAAATTTTCGTATACAAGTTTGCCAGAAGCAAACATGAGCATTGACTAAATTTGAACTTGAATAGTTACTTCTACTTGCATAACTATTTATGTGAATTAAATTTACATTATTAGTTATAGTCCGCATATATTATCTGGGTAGGTGGCACCCAGTATTTGTCGGACCGTAAATCATGTTTGGGTAGACGACACCCAATATTTGCTCCTTTATGATTACGCATGTAAATTAAATCCTATTTCTCCTTTGTTAATAAAAATTCAAATTTAATGTCTTACCATGTCCATTTAAAACGTAGTAAAAATGTTTGGTATTACTAAGAGAGAAATTACTAGGTCCCTCTCGATGGTAATAACTATGTGACATGGGTCATATATGTTGAGACATCTAGCCTCATCCTAATTAAGTGAAATCATTGTCCATGGTCCCAAATCCATTGGTGCCCAGAAGGCAAAAACGTTGATTTATCTCAGGTACCACCTAAATCAGGATTTGAAATATGAGTACCTTACTAAGATGAACCTTAAGATTTTATGGACATCCCTGAAAGATTGTTTCTATCAACAAAATGATATAATCCCTCGGGCACAATACGATTGGCTGAATCTCCATTTTCAAGATTTAAATCTATAATGTAGTACAATTCTACCTTGCATCGTATTGTATCTCAGTTAAAATTATGCCAACAACAAATTACTGAGGCAGAGTTGATACAGAAAATCTTATCAACATCCCATACTAGTAACCTTGTACTCTAGCAGTAGTACACCTCTCACTCATAGCTAATTTCTGCACTTTTAGTGGTAGAAATACATAACCAACTTGTTGGTCCCACTTGATAGATTAATTGCGGAAGCTTTAAAGCAAAGTAAAGTCTTTAACAAAATCTTTTATAAGAGCACTTAAAGATAAGCAATATGAAATGAAAGCAGTAAATGAGACAGGATATATAGTGGTTCGGATATAACGATCCTACGTCCACTCTCCCTTTTTCAAAGGGGCCTTACTACCAACCAACCAATGTATGTACTGGAATTGCGAAGTACCAGTTCCTTCTTACAACAACCTTTAGATCTAACTTCGATCTAAAGCTTTACAAACTTCAACCTTGTCTTAACAGATGAACAGGTTGAGATTCCAACAACTCCTTAATGAGTGTATATGAAGTATGAACAAAATAAGAGTGCTTAAGGCGTGATAATAACTAGGTTTGAATATGACTTCGTGCGCGTGTAAACTCTCTAGAGCCTTTCTTCAAAGCTGCACTCTTGAATTTATAGAGATGATTAGGGTTTAGCCGTTGGAGAGCTAATCTAATCAGATCTCTAATTAAAGAAGCTCTCAATCAATCAATTCCCTAATTGATTGATTGAGTTGGTGAGATCCTTGGATTGATTGACTTCATATACTTTCCAATCCGATCTTGTTTGACTTGATTTGAATCACCAACGGTCAAATGCTTCCAATGCCCAACTCTGATTCTTCCAGAGAAGGCAGGACCAAACACTAGGTGACCTCGATGTCCTCTGGTCCAGAGTCGGTTAAGAACCAGAATACTCAATAGAATCTAGAGAAGATTCTGAGCATCTTTTGGTTCACCAGACTCGTCTAGTCTGGACTCGTCTGGTCTGGGGAAGGTCTTCTGCCTCTGGTCAGTCTTCTCTGGTGAAGTCTTCTGGTGGAGTCCTCTGGTGGGGTCTTCTGGTGAAGTCTTCTGGTCTGGCAGTTTCCCTTAGACTAAGTCCTAATCTATTTACCTCATCTGGCTAACAGGTCCAGATGGTCCTATTACAACTTCTGGTTTGTTTTAACTCATCAAAACTATACAACTTTTATCCTAACACAACTCCTGATGAGAAATCACAGTGCTAGACTGGTTGGCTCACAAGCAGTGCTCGAAGTACATACTGTAGCTCAAAAGAGCCTGAGTAGGCGTAAGCGTGGAAGGGAGGAAATCTGCAACCCCAAGCACTTGGTTGAGACTTATCGAAAGATAAAAAAGGACAATAAAGACAAGCTCCCTCAGGGTGAATCTCACCATGTCAGTCTGCCTGAAGCAGATTTTGACATAGATAATGATGATCTTTTGAGCTTAGAGCTCGGAGATTTTGGAGACAAAGAGTGATTTACATAATTGGACATTATTATTATCCTGACTTGAGCTTTGAGATCCGCCTTGCTTCATTTGGGACAAATGTAATGAAATTTTGACCCCATCTTTGCCCAGAAGACAGATGTAATGATTAAATTCTCTGATACCATCTCAATAAGATATCAATTTTTTATAAAAAAATCTGAAGGATTATATTCATCGTCTTTTATAAAATCCCTGAAGGATTATATTTATCGATAAAATTTGAATAAAATCGACAGTAGAAAATATCGATAGATGAAAATTATGACCAATACCAAATAATTGTTGAGGTGGTCGAGATCGAGAATTACCTAAGCGAGTCTCAGCATACCAGTTTGCCTAAAGCAAACATGAACATTGTCAGTAATATGGTATTAAATACTATGAGTGGTCATTATACATAATGTCATTATTTTGTGATTTTTATGTATGTTATGACTATATGTTTTGTCATAATTAATATTTGCAAAAAATTATAACTCAATTATCGGATGTCTTTAACAACTCCAGCAGAGTTACTGAATCACATATTTATACAGAATATTCCCGGTTAAAATTGATGTCCCTGAAGGACAAAATATTACATGCTAATGAATCTAAAGCACGCCTGAAGCGTGGAAGACCTCAGTAACAAAAATCAAACTTCCTAAAGAGTTGTAGATGTGGTTTTAAAATCCAATTTAGATTCATACATATTATAGCATGAGCGGTTAGTCCATCTAAAATAATAATGCGATATGTCGAATTTTGTCTAAGTTCATTGGCTATAACATGCCAAACCCTTTCGTAAATAAATTTATATGGCATGTACAAAGGGTGAACTTAGAGTACGGCTGAATCGTACTAAAGTTAGAATTATATCTCCCATTTTTAGAATGGTTTCATTGAGATATTGTGGATTGATTATCCTAGTATGGGGACCATTTTGATAGTTAATGGCCATAATTAATACTTTCACACGGTGGACCTATGCATGCTCGTTATCCACCTGCAATCACGCTTTTGCCAAACCTATTGCAAAACTATTGAGCTTAGTTCTCATTTCCCAAACTATCAAATTAAATTCATTTGAATGGATAATGTCAGTGAGCTCGCATTGACAACATTCAATGTTTATTATATGGCATTGAGAAATTAAAAAGAAGCATTAAGTCCCTTACGTCCACACCATAATATGATGCATCAAACTATTCGCTAGACCGTTATTGCAAGAAATTCCAACTTAGCTACATGTTAGGGGCATGAAATTTACATGTAGCTACTCGAATCAAATCCGACCCACTGCATATCGTTAGTACTCCCCTCTACAACTAGTGCGCAAAAAATTACACATCATTTCCCATCTGCGAACATTCTATTGTGCAATATGCGTACCACCACAACACGTTAACAAACTTGTTGGCTGACTGCATAATTGATGAAGAGTCTATTCTCGGTATTAGGGGGAGATTAGAATCTAAAAATTAAATAAATGTCGAGAAGTTTCCTTGAAGGAAACAAATCGAGATATTTTTCTTGAAGGAAAAAGACCAAGAAATTTCCCTAAAGGAAAAAGGTCCACAATATTTAGACTCATGCACTAGTTAGACTGAACTTGAAGTTCAAAAGATAAGTAACTTGCAATGTAAAGCAGGTAATCTGTCAGATGAGTTTACTGACCACAAAGGTGGAGAGGCCCAAATGAAAACGAGTATACATGCCCCCACACGCCAAAAGTGTGAAGGACCTATAAATGAAACATACACAACTCGAACAAAAGCTAGCAAAACTGGTCAGTCAAACTTGAAATCTCCAAAAGAGATACGTCCAGATGACTTGAAATCTCCAGAAGAGATTCGTCCTGAAGACGAAGAATCGTAGTAACAAAGCACGTGCACAAAATGATTTAATACTAGGATTGCAGAACGACCAGATCAAATACATAAGGGAAATGATGTGAATCTGGTTAATTTGAGATTAATAAATAAATACCGGAGAAACAATATAAATGTGTTGTCGACAATGTATCTGTGTCCACAATTGCTCTTTCTAAAATCTGGATCCAGTACCTAAATTAAGTGCCCGAAGCACTTTGATTTGGGTGCAATAATGAAGACGCAAAAGTGTGGCAGAGCTAAACTCTCTAAAAAAATAAGGTTTGGTTCTATCGTACATACACTCGAAGAGTTATCCCTGTAGGATAATGAGTGTTTACACGAAAACCAAAATAGGATGGTGAGCGAGATTAATAGCTTTAAGGTTTTCACAGAAATCCATGGTTTTCACAGAGACCCATGATTGTTCTCCTGGTATGAACTAACAAAGTTTCGCTATTCTCTGACAGTTAAAATAAAATGTAGTTAATGGACCTTGTAAACCACATATTTTATATGGTTATTACATGCCAATATTTTATATGGTTATTACATGCCGCATAAGGAAATTGAAGACGCCAGTTCAATCTTAAAAGCTAAATTTAAAATAAAGTCTTGGTAATGACCAGGTATAGTCTCGACCTGTTGATTCAAGCATTTCACTGAAGGAAAATTAAATTTAAGTATTTTCCGGAAGGAAAATTAATTCGAGCATTCCCCTGAAGGAAAATGAATATGATATCTCCCTGAATGACGAAAGAATTTTATACACCAGTCAACCAACTTGAAAAGGTTGTTTGAGAGATGTTGGTCCCGAAACGAGTACACAGGTGTATGGGGGGAATACAACTGAGGTTACAAATTTAAACTTCTAAAACTTATCAAGTTACTTAAGACAATAATTCGTCAGTGGACTTGAAGTCTGCTGAGAATTACTTGTGAAAACTTACTGAGATAATGCCTCCACTGAAAGCTCAAGACTTTCAGTTGAACTACTATCTAATTAGCTTTCAGATGCGGATTAGTGGGCCCTTAAGAAATCTCCTTTTACTTTGATAAACTTTGAATGAGTAACTCACACTTAAGAGATAGCAGAATGTAAGTACACAGAGATATAAAGTGGTTTAGAGATGAATCTCCTACGTCCACTGTCCTGATTAAACAGAGAATTCCTTTCACTTGGAATTCCTTGTGTTATAGTGTCAAGGTGCACTGATCAATTAATCCTCTCTTAGGATGATTGATCACTAGGATAATTTCAGGTCCTAGTTCCCAAAACAAACCAGCTTTCAGACTGATTCAAATAATCAGCTTACTAACACCACTTAACACTAACTCTCAACCTAACAATTGAGTAGGGTTTTGAGTAGGGTTTGGTTCCAACTGTTGTGAGATAATCCTTACAGTTTAGCTCAAGGCTTAGGATGAATTATCTCTTTCTAAGGTTGGATATAACTTTAAGCTCGATTACAGAAGGCTTGGTATGCTCTCTACAGATATGAAATACTTGGGAAACAAAGGTAATTTCGAGTGTTTCTTAGATAGTTATGAATGTAGAGATAGCTTAGAACTTGTGAGTTTCCCGTGCATAGAAATGAGCACGTCCTTCTGTATTTATAGACCTTCTTGAAAATCTTCCCGTTGGAGTTTGAATCTTCTAAAGTTAGTCTTCTTGTATTTGATTGGTTCAAACAACTCTATTTGAAGTTTTAAGTCTTGTCAAGAAACGGCCGAAAGACCATGCCTGTTCACCAACTTTCTGTAGGATGCTAGGGAAAGACTTTTGGTACTTGTCAATCTGTGGCAGGTCGGCTGTCAGTAGAGTACACCTACGTGTTATCTTCTCATTGGGCCGTTCAGTCTGCTTGCACAGAATCCTGTCTTGCTTTAAGGTGGAACTCCTCTGAGAGAACCTTCTTATTCCTTCATTTATTGCAAGCTTCACTGAAAATTCGTTTTGCCTTGTTCCAACCAGATTTAACTAACAACTTTAAATGTGTTTAGTATTGAATGTGCTTTGTTAGTTTACATCAGTGGACCTTGGTTCTCTCCTGATGGTTTTAGTCTTAGTGTAAATGCACTTAGAAAACATTCAAGACTTAGACTTTTTCTCAGATTACAGGTCTTCAACGGACTTTGTCTTCAGCGGACTTCATTCTTTAATACACTCCAGAAATTACTAACTGCACTTCAGTTCCTTAACATTTGAACTGACTTTCTAAACTCTAACTCTACCGAACATTTTACTTACAAATAACTTAGGAGGAACCTTTTGACATCTTAATCAAAACTTAAGTCTATACAATTTCCCAACAATTTCCTCCTTTTTGATTATGCCGAAACCTATCTTATTACATATCTTCTTTCAGATGAGGTTCTTTAGATGACATAAAATTCAAAGGATTTTTTGTAAGTAAAAGCATTCAAGTACATAAGCCTAAATGATAATGAGATATTATCTTGGGCAAAAGACAGTAGAGTTTTATTATATTGAAGAACTGAAGAGTACAAGTACATAACATCCACTGATAAGTAAAGGTTCAAAATAAGATAAGCTGGGACTTATAAACAAATGCCCAAAGACAACACTTAACTCCTTAGATGGACTCAAACAAAGGTTCAAGCCCATATTGCTCGAAGACTTGAATCTTCAAGTCATTTTTCCTCTTCATGACTTCTTTTGAATGTCCCCTGAGACCTAAGTGCTCACAAAGGGACACCCACTCCTCTGTGATTCTATCTCTGTCCACTGCTCCAGTCGCATCTTGAGGAGGCCAGTAGGTGATTGGTTCAGGAGCCTTCAAAGCATGATCTGGCAACTTGTCATTCTAGGCTTCACTTATCTCAGGGTAGAGCTTTGGGTAGGATTCATACAGCCAATCGTTGAACAAATCCTGCACATTCTCCTTCCCCAATTCTCCACTGACATAGAAGGAGTACACAAACTCCCTCTTGGCAGTTTCCCAAGCATCATTCAGCTTCTTGGGAACCCAAGTATCATGATGAGGGAACTGGGCCTTTGAAGGAGCCACCTTGTCTTTCTTCAGCTTTGCAGCCCACCTTTAATAACTATTCCTGAATTTCTTTGAAGTAGTTTTATCAAAGGTAGCTAGCCTTTCCTTCCTCTTCCTCTCAGCTAACTCAACCACTGACTCAATCTTCCCAACCTCCTTATCCCTCATTTCCTGCTGTTGGGCAGATAACCTCTTAGCTCTTTCATTCATTCCACCAACTTCTTTGATTAGCTCAGGGAGCTTGGTAACTCTGGTGGGGGCAGATTTAGGAGTTTCAGATGAGATAGGTTCAGGATTTAAAACAGGAAGTACCTCTACTGAATCAGTTGACTTTGCAGCCAACCTTCCTGAGGATCTTGTTTTCTTTGCTACCTCCATTGAGAGAACATCAGTAGCCTTCCTCTTAGTTGTTTCACCCTTTTGAGCAGCTCTCTCCTTATTCTCCTTCTCATGGGCATCCTTGAATTTTGACAGGTCTTCTGAGGGAACTTCCTTTCCTTTCTTAGCATTAGCAATCTTCTGGGCTTCAACATTTACCTTCTTTATGGTGTTTTTGAGCTGTTGGCCTCTTTCAAACTCTGGGGTCTCAAGAATTATCTGCATTTTGTTCTTGGGATCCTTTTTCATGTCTTTTGCACTAACTCTTTTTTCCCCCTTTTCGGCATTAATCATATATTCAGCAATAGATATGTTTAGTTTCATCTAATCATGACTAATGGCCTTCACCTGGGTAGAGCAGTGATCAACTTCATCTTCAAGCCTTTCCAGAGTTGCCCCAGCTATTTGTCTAAACTGTACGAACTGAGCCAACTTTTCATCTATCAGGACTTTTGTCTTTTCTTGGGTAGGGAAGTCCTCTGCAGCCTTCTTCAGGACTTCTCCCAGCTTAGCTCCCAGCTCCTCGTGCTTAGCCTCAAACTCCATCATCTTCTGGTTCCATAACCCTTCAACCTTCCCTAACAGGTCAGCTGAGAAAGCCTCTACAGAGGACTTTAGGTTAATGGAAACATTCTCTACAGAATCCTTCAAGAACTGAGTTCTGGCCTCTTCTTCTTTTTTCTCTAGCTTTTTCAGAGCCTCTATTACCAGCACACTCTGGCCTTCAACAACATCAATCACCATTTGTTGTGAATCTTCTACCTTCAGAGTAAAATTTTGGATTGAATTGGTGGTAGACTCCATCAGCTCATCAACATGGTCTGAGAGGATGACCATTTTATCTACTTCTTCTTGAACAATTTCTTGGACATCTCTCAACTGAGCTTGTAGAGAAGGAAGCCTTTCATTTTGAATGAGTTGGACAGCTTCTCCCAGTGGAGTTAGGTTGACCTGGACTGAGGGAACTTCGTCAGTTTGTATACCTGCATGGCAAACAGTGTTAGACCTTTCCCCCTCTTTCTCACAGCCTAAGTCACCTGACATAACTACCTCCATTGCAACTCCCCCATCTTCCCTCAACTCACTCTTCTTTTCATTTTCAACTAAGTTCTTTTCAGCCAATTCATCCTTTACAGGAATGATTACTTTAATCTCTTCGCTTACAACTCCAGTGATTTTAACTTCCTTTTCTTTTCCCTCGATATTTTCAACTCCTTCTTTACCAGACACCTCAGCTGACTCTGTAGTCACCACTGAGGGCTGTTGTGCGAGAGCTTCAGTAGACTCCTCTACTGAGCTCTCATTTGGCAAATTTTGTGCCTCAGTATCTCTTGCCAAAGATACATCCTTGGCTACTTCACCACCACCTTGCTGTGGTGAAGTACCTGCCTCCTTTTGGGACTCCTCCTCCTCCTTCTCTTTCTCTCCCTCTTCCACTATCTCCTCTTCTCCTGACCTCTCATTCTCTTCTTCAGCACCCTTTTCTTCCTCAGCTTGCCTTTTTGCTTCAGCAAGTTTGTCCATCACCAGACTTTGAAAGATCTTCTCATCACATAGAAGTCTGGTTTTGGTCATTCCTGCAAATTCCAACATCTCCATTTCTTCCTTCTTCCACTCCTCAGCATTGCTGCCTTCAACAGCCATGAGGATCTCTCCCAACCTTCTGTCCTTCAGCTGGACAAGTAGCCTTACTCTCATGAACATAGCTTTCAGGGTGGGGTGCCCATCAAGCTCAAGATACTTAGATTCCAACGAGTAAGCTACCTCATCCTTAAGGGTATCCAAGAAGGAGTACCCTTCTTCATCATCAGATGGTATAGAAGGAGTAGGGGATCTGATCTCAGTTGGCTCTTTTGGGATTGATTCCAGGTGAGTTGAAGGTGGGTTAGGTTCAGATGAGGGCAAGGTTTGTGTTTCAGGAGGGGTTTGGATTTTGTCAGTGGGGGTTGAGGATGTGTTCTCAGGAGGGGTTGAGGTTACCTCAGCAGATGCCTCAGAGGGGGAGGTATTTTGGGATCCACTTTCAGGCTGTTGAGAGCCTTCAGTGGGGGGTTTTTTGACATTTTGGATATTTTCTTGGTTTTGACAGGAGTACGGGGTTTGGTTTTGGGTTTGATGGGGGTGGGGGTAGGGACATCTGAGTCAGACTCAGTAGATATAATGTTAGGGGATGAGTCGGGGTTACCTGAAGATGACTTATCAGTGGAGTTTGTAGCTCTGACCTTCTTTGAGGCACTCTCCTTTACAGCCTCAGAAGAACTCTTCTTCTCCTTCTTTGAGGCCTTCTTTGCCTCCTCCTCCTTGTGTAACGCCATCTTGTCACTCAGTTTTACCAGCCTTCTCTTCAGCTTGGTCTTTTTCTCCATAACAGGGTTTGCTTCCTCCTCCTCTGCTGCTTCAGGGCTATCCACCTCCGTGCTCAGCTTTCTTGTCTCCAAGGCTTTTCCAGATTTGAATAAAGCCTTCAGATTGCTCCACTTCCTACTCTTTCCAGTCTACTCCCACATCTACATTCTCAATTAAGTAGGAAATCTTTGTGGCAAAGTTCAGCTTACTTGCCAACTGTGGAGTCTTGTCAGGCTGGAATTTCGATTGTTCTTTATTCAACGCCCTCAAGAAAAATTGCTGCCAGTTAAAACTCTTTTCCTTGCTTTCCACTATAGCTTTCATCAGCCTTAGTTTGAGCTTGCTTACTTGTTCCATGCTTCCTTGGTTCCCAAAATGCATTTCCCAACAATCTCACAAAGGACATTGTATATGGGAAGAAGTACACTTCTGTTCATCGTGGGACTGTACTTTGTTTTCTTCTGCATTATGGTGTAGACCCATTCCTCTTCCTTATCCGTGATACAAGTATCCGGATTTGGGCCTTCAGATGGAAGTCCAAAGAGATCCTTGAGATCATCACCTTCCAGACGAATCTCTTTCCTAACTTTTTGGTGCTCGATGATTTCAGTATCATCCCTCATCACCTTCTTCTTCCTCTTTAAGAACAAACAGGACTTGATTTTTGAATCAGTATTAGCAACACTGAAAAAGAACTCCAAAACTTGTCTATCGAAGCAATTTTGGGGATGAATAGACAAGAATTTTTCTAAACCTGCTGCCTTTACCATGTCCAGGGCCTCCTTGATATGCCTGAACTCAGGTCGAGTTTGAATCTCAGGGTTATAAAAAACGACTATAGGCTCATACCAAAAGTTATCTTTGTTGGTAAGAAAACCTAGATTAACTCTAGCCATTTTTTATTTTAGAAGGGATTGAGAAATTTGCAGAGAGAATTGTGAAAGAGAAAGTAAGTATTTGCTTGGAGAGAGTTCAAAAAGGTTTTTAGACTGATTTTGGGGGCTTTCATATGAGGAATGAATGGTGAGATTGACAAGCGTAATCAACGTCTGAGATTAATGTGGAAACAGATCGTGGATAGTCGAAAGGGTTAGTGGGGAGTTTTTGATAGATCTAGACGGTTAGGGAGGAACCGCCTAAAATGAAAGGTGGGGATTGAAAGAGTTGGTAGCCGGAAGGTCACATCATCCGGCTTTTAGGGCGCGTGAGATAGGTAACTGAAAAAGCAAGTCTGACTTGTACAACGCGCATTAAATGCCCGCCTTATCAAAATCTCCTTGGAATAGTGTAAAAAGATTTAATTTTCAGAAAGCACTCATTAAAGAATTTTAAAAATAATATTTAGAAACCAAGAGGCTTTCAGAATTTAAGAATAACATAAGTACAAAAACATTGACCTCCACTGAGGTTGAACCTCTTCTGTGAAATGAAACTCTTCTGAGATTAGTGACTCCTCTGAGGTTGATCCTCTTCTGAGGTGGAACCTCCACTGAATCGAATTCAACTCTTCTGACTTTTGTAAAGGCTTCATCTTTTACTCTCCTAGATCTAGAAGTCCAAGCTCTACTGACAGTTCTTGAAACCTTGCTTCAGCCAAAGGTTTAGTAAATATATCTACCTTTTGTTTGTCAGTGTGAATCTTGAGCATTTTGATATCCTTCTTTTACACATGATCTCCGATGAAATGATACCTTATATCCACATGCTTACATCTTGTGTGGAGAACTGGATTTTCTGAAATAGCAATTGCACTATTGTTGTCACATAAAATAGGAACTTCATTAGCAAAGATGTTGTAATCTCTCAGTTGTTATCTTAGCCATAGAATTTGAGCACAACAACTTCCAGCTGCCATATATTCAGCTTCAGTAGTGCTTGTGGCTACTGAATTTTGTTTCTTTGAGAACCAAGAGATCAGTTTACTTCCCAAGAATTTACAAGTACCCGAGGTTGATTTTCTATCAATTCTGCATCCTCTATAGTCTGCATCTGAGTATCCTGTGAGTTCTAAGTTGTCATCTGAGGGATACCATAATCCCATATTCACAGTACCCTTTAAATATTTGAGAATCCTCTTAGCAGCTTCCAGATGACTTTTCTTGGGATTTGCTTGATATCTAGCACATATACCAACAATAAATGTGATATCAGGCCTGCTTGCTGTGAGATACAGTAGAGACCCAATGATTGCTCTGTAGTGAGTCTGGTCTACTGATTCACCATCTTTATTAGGTTCCATCTTGGTGTTGGTGTTGAGTGGAACTCTTGCAACTTTGCTGGTCTGGCATCCAAATTTGTTGATCAGCTCCCTTGTATATTTGGCTTGATTGATGAAGATTCCTTCAGTGGACTGCTTGACTTGAATTCCTATGAAGAAATCCATTTCTCCCATCATTGACATCTCAAACTTACCTTTCATCAGTTGAGAGAACTTTTCACAGAGGACTTGGTTTGGAGAACTAAAGATGATATCATCCACATAGATTTGAACTAACAGAGTGTCCTCTCCTTTTGTGATCCTGAAGAGTGTTCTATCAACTCTTCCTTTGATAAAACCATGATCCAAAAGAAACTGTGACAAAGTATCATACCAAACTCTTGGAGCCTGTTTCAGTCCATATAGAGCTTTCCTTAGTCTATATACTTTGTGGCTTTCTTTAAAACCTGGGGGTTGCTCCACATAGACTTCCTCATTGAGTATTCCATTTAAGAAAGCACTCTTGACATCCATTTGATACACCTTGAATTTCTTGTGAGCAGCATATGCAAGGAATAGCCTTATTGCTTCCAATCTGGCCACCGGGGCAAAGGTTTCATCATAGTCAAAACCTTCAACTTGAGAGTAGCCCTTTGCTACTAGCCTGGCCTTGTTTCTGACTATGACATCATTCTCATCCTTCTTATTCTTGAATACCCACTTGGTTCCAATCACATTGCAATGATATGGCCTGTCCACCAGCTCCCATACTTGATTTCTTGTGAATTGGTTGAGCTCTTCTTGCATAGCAATAATCCAGTTTGAATCTTGAAGTGCTTGTTCAATGGAACCTGGTTCCTGGTTAGATAAGAAGCAACAAAACAAAGAACTTTCTCCATGAAAACTTCTAATTTTGACTCCCGAGTTAGGATCACCTAGGATTAGCTCAACAGGGTGATCTGAGAGATATGTCCTCCTAGGCTGATGCCCTTCAGTAGAGTTTAACTCTTCTGAAATTGAGTCACTAGATACAGGAATAAATTCAAATTCAGGAAATAAAACAGAGGGTTGAAGTCCTGAGTCATCATTCAAGGTATTCTTATTCTCAATGATAGTATCATTGGTTCCCCCTTGAATGATGGGCTCATTAGATGTCTCAGCTGTGACCACATCTTCATCGACATCACTTACCCCTTGAACTGGGATGGTGTTCATCAGTTCAGTTGACTGTTCAGGAGAGCTCTCAGTTGAGTTGTAAGGAGTGATTTTGGTCTGAGTGTCCTGATTGAATTGTTGGTCATTGATGTTATCCCAGGTTGGGATGTATGCATCAACACTGTTCTAAGGATAGCCTTTTGACTTGATACCCAATCTAGTTAGTCTTTTGCTTATCACTTCCTCAGTCTCCTTTCTCCTGGACTCAAAAGTAGATTCATCAAAGACCACATGAGGTGTTTCTTCCACGACAAGGGTTCTACAATTGTAAACTCTGAAAGCTCTACTGATTTGGGAAAATCCTAAGAAGATTCCTTCATCAGCTTTGCTATAAAAAAACTTTCAGTTGAGTTTTCCCATTGTTGTGAATGAAACACTTGCAACCAAATATGTGAAAGTAAGATACCTGTGGTTTTCTGCCATTCCATAACTCATATGGAGTCTTTCCTTGATGTTTGGTTACCATGGATCTATTCTGAGTGTGGCAGACAGTATTAATAGCTTCAGCCCAAATCTTTTAGGAACTTGAGCTTCTGCAAGCATTGTCCTTACTGCCTCCTTGAGAGTCCTATTTCTTCTTTCAGCTACTCCATTTTGTTGAGGAGTTCTTGCAGCTGAGGTCTCATGTGCAATACCTAACTCTTTGCAGAAATCAGATATTATAGAGTTAATAAATTCAGTACCCTTATTTGACCTTATTTTTACAATGTTCAGGCTCTTTTCATTGCTAACTTTCTTCAGTAGTTCTGGTAGCCTGACTTGTGTTTCCTTCTTGCTTGCAAGGAATACCACCCATGTGTACCTGGAGAAGTCATCAACAACAAGTGTATATTTTCTCCCATTGATACTTACAGGGGTTACTGGACCAAAGAGATTCATATGCAACAGCTGAAGTACTATGTCAGTTGAGGTAGCCACTTTGCTTTTGAAGGATGCTTTCACTTGCTTTCCTTCTTGACAGGCTTTGTAAATATGTTCTTTGTTATATACTTTATTTGGCATTCCTTCCACCAGTCCATGTCTTGTTATCATGTTCATCATCTTGAAGTTCAGATGACTTAGTCTTTTGTGCCATAGCCAATTAGTATCAGTTGAGCTCTTTGCAATAAGACATGTATTTGGTGTGCAAGACATCCAATCTGCAAGATAGACATTTCCCTTCCTTGACTCAGTTAATAGTATTTTCTCCCAGTTAGTAGCATCAACACTGTTCTCTTTGCAATAAGACATGCATTTGGTGTGCAAGACATCCAATCTGCAAGATAGACATTTCCCTTCCTTGTACCTGGAGAAGTCATCAACAACAACAAGTGTATATTTTCTCCCATTGATACTTACAGGGGTTACTGGACCAAAGAGATTCATATGCAACAACTGAAGTACTATGTCAGTTGAGGTAGCCACTTTGCTTTTGAAGGATGCTTTCACTTACTTTCCTTCTTGACAGGCTTTGCAAATATGTTCTTTGTTGTATACTTCATTTCACATTTCTTCCACCAGTCCATATCTTGTTATCCTGTTCATCATCTTGAAGTTCAGATGACTTAGTCTTTTGTGCCATAGCCAATTAGTATCAGTTGAGCTCTTTGCAATAAGACATGCATTTGGCTATTTTCATTGCTAACTTTCTTCAGAAGTTCTGGTAGCCTGAGTTGCGTCTCCTTCTTGCTTGCTAGAAATACCACCTAAGTGTACCTGGAGAAATTATCAACAACAACAAGAGTATATTTTCTCCCATTGATACTTACAGGGGTTACTGGACCAAAGAGATCCATGTGCAACAATTGAAGTACTCTGTCAGTAGAGGTTGCAACTTTGCTTTTGAAGGCTTTGCAAATATGTTCTTTGTTGTATACTTCGTTGGGCATTCCTTCAACTAGTCCATGTCTTGCTATCCTGTTCATCATCTTGAAGTTCAGATGACTTAGTCTTTTGTGCCATAGCCAATTAGTATCAGTTGAGCTTTTTGCAATAAGACATGCATTTGGTGTGCAGGACTTCCAATCTGCATGATAGATATTTCCCTTCCTTGACCCAGTCAGTAGTACCTGTTGTGAAGATATATTCTTGACAAAACACAGATTACATGAAAATTCAACACTGTATCCTTTATCACAAAACTGACTTATGGACAAAAGATTATGCTTAAGTCCACTGACATAGGATACATTGCTTACTCTTACTGAGCCAATTATTAAAGTACCATAACCTCTAGTGGCTCCTTGTGAATTGTCCCCAAAGGTGACTTGTGGACCTTCTTTCTCACCAAATTATGTCAGGAGATTTTTGTTACCAGTCATGTGCCTGGAACAGCCACTGTCCAAGTACCAGACTGAAGATTTTAGAGCTTCTTCTTTGTTGAGGTCCACTGAGGCCTGCAGTCAAAATCAAGCTTTAGGTACCCATTTTGTGTTGGGTCCTACCAGGTTAGCTGTACCTTTCGGAATCCAAATTTGCCTCACTGTTCTAATCACTTTAGAATGGCTAATTTGTCTTCCATAAACATCTACATAAATAGTTATCTCCTTGGGTGCCTTAGGAGTAAACTGTCTATGGCTTGGGTGCACCTGATCTTAGTTTTTGTTGATAAAGATATAAAGGACCTTTTCCTTTAGGCACAAAAGGAATATGTCTTCTATATGAGCCATTCCTTGAGGAGTGCTCATGCCTGGGTGTTCTCAGCTGAGGTTGCTTCATTTGTGAATACCTCGGCTGATAGTACCTCTGCTGAGATCTAGTCTGGTTAGTCAACTGAGCCTTTCCATTTGGTTTTGGCTGAGTTTGACTTCTCTTTTGTTGGGCCTCAGCTGGTCTTTTTCCTTTATCTAAAATCTATGGTTGAAGGGTCACTGACTTAACAAAAACTCTCTTTGTGCCACTCGAAGAAGCAACACTCAGAGGACCTTCTGAAGGTTTTGGAATAAAGCCTATCCCACACTTGTTATTAGGATTGATTTGAAAGTTTTGAATCTCCTCTATGGAAAGAGAGGATTTGTTAAGAGCATGAATCCTTTTTAACAAGGTTACTTCAGATTTTTGTAAGACATCAATTTTCAGGAGAGAATCCTTTATTTGGCTTACCAATTTTAAGTTCTCTTCTGTTAACTTTATCTTAGATTCAGTAAGATCCTTTATCAGTTGATCTTTGCCATTTCCTTGACTCTTGAGGGTTTCCACCTCTTTTGTCAATTCAATGGTAGATTGAGCTGATTTAAGATCTGCCTGATTCCCAGATTCAATTAACTTGGAGTTTTTACTCAGGAGATTTTTGTTTTCATCTTGGAGACAAAAACTTGCTTCTTGCAACCTTGAGAAATCAATCATCAACTGTTCCAAAGCGGATTGAAGATTGAGTTCCTCAGTTGACTCTGAGCTTAGCTCAGGTGTGTGTTCTAGAGAAATGGATGGTTTAGATTGTACCTCTGGTTCTTCTCTTTCCATGAGGCACATGTCATCATCACTGCTGTCAGAGAACAGTCCATAAGATGACTCCAAATCTTCATCAACATCCTCAGCCACCATGGTTTTCCTTTCTCCATAACTCCTGTCTCTTTTGGCTTGCCTTTCCTTTCTTTCCTTGGTGCTCAGTTGAGGACATTCATATTGAAAGTGCCCAAATTTCTTGCATTGAAAACATCTGTTGGCATCATCATTCTTTTCCTCAGTAGACTCTCTAGTCTTTGATGATGAACCTTAAACTCTGGTATAGCTCTTGTAATCTTTCTTCTTTTCCAGCTCAGTTGAGATTTTCTCTCCTTCTTTGGTATCTTTTTGTGGATAACTTCTTCTTTCCATGTTATCCATGTAAAACCTCTTATATTTGCCAAAGCGGCTATTAAGTTTTTCAAACCTTCTGGCCATCAGGCTGAGTTCCTCTTGCATCTCAACCTTGCTTTGAGATTTGCTTACCTTTGTACTCTTCTGTGGCTTTGGGTGTAATACCCTAGACTTTCATGACCTTATTTGCTTTACTAAATGCTTTATAATTCTATATGAATCTATGTGATGCATTACATCCAAAATTCATGCCAAGGCACGTTTATGTGTTTTATTTACTCGATACTTACAATTAATATATTATTTGCTCAATACATGCTTATTCTTGAGACTTTATAATTTTTATATGTTCTTTATTTTATGTCTTAAAGTATTTGATATAGAAATTAATATAGTCCTTAAGTCTAGTATTTTATTTTACACGTTATAAGTTGAAAAATGAACGTTTCGATTGCTCGATGTTTTTTTTTATGATTAGTATACAGACTTTATAATTTATTTAGAGCCTTAGAAGAGTTTAAATTTTATTTTATAAGATAGTATAAGTAATTTTATGCATAATGTACCTTAAAAGCATTAAATAAATTAGAAAATCATAATTTATTTTATTTTATTTATTAAATTCAAAGCCTACAAGTGTCTTAACTACAAGACACAAGAATTCTCTTGATTTGTCCATGAAATTTTGAAATTTATAGGTAGATTAGGAAGAGTGGTGAAACTTCATGAATTAAAGTCAAAATTAAAGAATAAAAGTCAAATTTTGCTACTAACCATAAGATGCCATGTGTTTATTAATCTAACCTACAAGTTTTCTCCACATTCTTCTTCAAGGTCGGTTCTAAGGGACTTGGAGTAGTCTCCAAGTATTTCTCCTCCTATAAATACAAGAACATGCATGCATAAATAGATATAAGCTTAGAGAAAGAAAATTAGAACAAATACTACACTTATACTTAGATTTTGCAAAGGAAGGAGAAGAAATTTCTTGTAGCAACCTATCTCTAAGTAAGTTTCTCTTCTTGTTTGAGTAATTATTTAAGTGGTAGTATGAAGTTTATGCATGATATGTGAATTAATTGATAGGAAAATAGGTTTTGATGAGTAAATTGCATGTTATCCATGTTTTACTTCATGTTTGAATGTTTAATTCAATTTATTCATGAGTTATGACCAAAATCATGTTTATTATTTGATTATATATGCTTTAGAAGTAGAAATAATGAAATTATATGGTCTAAAGTGAGTTTAAGATGTTATGTTCTTCATATATGCATGAAAACCGAAAATCTGGACAACTTGTGAAGGAATTTCGTATTTGTTCCAATTTTTCGATGGAAAATTCTGAAGTTTTTATATGTGAAAATAGACTTGTGAAGGAACTTAGATTTAAAATTTCATAATTTTTGGACTGGTATTCAATTCGTGGTAATTTTACAAAGTTGAGCTAGGGTTTTGGACGAAAATACAGGAACAGTAGAAGTTTGCTATGATCTGAGAATAATCGGTTAGTTCTTTATAGAAAACCAAAGTATGCTGATAAATTAGATGAAGTTGTAAGTTCATGGTTAAAATTTCATGAGTATTGGACATGTGGTTGATTTATGGTGAATTTTTTAAAGTTAAGTGACCAGAATCTGTTACTGTGTGTTCATTACGAAATATTTGATGTTTGGTAACGAGTTTGAGAAATCTGAAAATATGGTGATAAAATTTATTGAGTTGGTAATATACTGTTAAAATTTCATAATTTTTGGACGTATGAATAATTTAATATGAATTTTCAAAGTTAGGTGTGTAATCTGCCAAATTTGAAATTTTGTATGAAAGGTTCAAAATGGTCCGATTACATTTTTACAGTCGATATTTATTTATAACTTGCTATTTGATGATTTTATACACTTAATTGATATTTGGGTGTTAGTATACAATATTTGAATATGTGTGGAGATTTGAATTCAAGTCTTACAATTTACAAAAGTGAAGGGATAAGTAACAATGTTTTTATTTTAAAAATTTTACTTGTAGGTACAAACCTGCAACGTGGGGAATCACTTCGCTCTTCACCGAGTGTTCTATTATTATTTAATTGCACTTATTAAACGTTGAATGTTAAATATTTTGAGTCTAGCCCGCTATCGACTGGCCCCTGAGATAGTTCAATACTATGTTGGAAAATGAGATAGTCCGGTCGTTCCGGCACCACGGGTTGGTCACGCCACCCAAGCATATACCCGGTGAAACTCCGGGGGCTCACATATTATAGACAATTGATGTTTAGTTTGTGCAATTAACAAGAGGTTTCCCACTAAGTGTTTTCAAACACTTATCCCTTCCACTTTAAATTTTTTACAGATGCTGTGGATCCGGACGTGGGCGAATGAACTCGGCAGGCTGTGAAGTTTTCTTAAAGACTTTATATTTTTAAGAATAATATTTTTAAATTTTGGCTTGTATCTTAAATTACGATCATACTTATTTACTACTTCCGCTGTGTAAATGTGTGGCGTGTGTATATTTTAATATAAAGTACTATTTTAGTAACGTTCCTACTTGTGCCACATCATATTTTCCGTACTATTTTAAGTGGAGGCGTTACAGGTGGTATCAGAGCAGGTTCGCCTGCTAAAGTATTTTCAAAAGGAGTGTGTTTTAAAATTTTAAAAAGGAAACAGCCGCACCGAGATCATTCTCCACGACGGGATCAGGTAAATATTTTATATGTGCTTAAGTTATGTTATTTATTTGAAAGTGTGATTGATTATTTGAAAGTTTGTTATTGTTGTTTGAATTAACCAATAAAATGTGTTGAATAGAACCATGAATCGTAGAAACAACTCAGGTATGAGCGAGGATCTAACTTCCGTCTTAAGGGGGTTAGCTCAGCAACTAAATCACCAAAGCCAATCGTCCCAAACACCTGTATCCTCAACCCAAAACCATGACATTGTTAGCCAATTTAAGAAGTTTAGACCTTCAACACTTACCGGAAGGGAAAACCCTATGGAAGTAGAAAACTGGGTTTGGTGCTTGGAGAAGATATTCGCTTATCTTAAGTGCACCGATGAGCAGAAAGTTTCTTGCGCTATATTTCAGCTGACTGAAGATGCAAATTATTGGTGGGAAGCTCACTATAGGACAATGACTGAAGAAGAACGAACTACAGTTACTTGGGAGAAATTCGTAGAAGCAGTGGTTAAGAATTACATACCACAATCATTCTTAGATCAGAAAGAGACCGAGTTTCTACAGTTGAAACAAGGAAACCCGACAGTGCAAGAATATGAAAGGAAATTTAATCAATTGGGAAGATATGCTTCTCATTTGATTAATACTGATGAAAGGAAAGCAAAAAGATTTATGCAGAATTTACGATCGGAAATCAGTACTATCTTAGCGGTACAAGATATTAAGTCTTATGCCTCGGCATTCGAGAAAGCTTAGATGATAGCAGCATATATGAAATCAGAGGACGTAAGAACGCCAGAATCACAACAAAACAAAAGGAATTGGATTGGTACGAACCAAGGAAGAAATTCTAAGCAAGTTAAAAGGACAGAAATAGTGCCACAAAAGAGGCCACCTAAGTGCAGAAGTTGTGGGAAGGAACACCTTGGACAATGCCTGAAAGGAACAGGGGTATGTTATAAGTGCAAAGAACCTGGACATCTTATAACTAATTGTCCAAAGCTGAGGGGACAACAGAAGATGGCACCTGCTCGAGTGTTTGCCATGAATCAGCAAGAGGCAACAGCAAATCCAGAAGTGATGGCAGGTATGTTCAAAATATTCCAAATACCTGTTTTTACATTATTCGATACTGGTGCTACGCATTCATTCATCTCTAGAAAGATGTTTGAACAAATTGAGACCGCCCATATTATGGTAGAAGAAGATTTCCTAGAAGTAAACATTCCCTCTGGTAGTACGACACAATTCTTAGGACTGTGTAGGAATGTGAAGATTGATTTTGAGCATGCAATACTCCCGACAAATCTACATATAATAGAAATGAAGGACTTTGATGTTATCTTAGGAATGGACTGGCTTATAGCAAATCATGCTCTCATCAAGTGTCAAGAAAAAGAAATATCAGTACGGAGATCAAAGGATGAGAACTTTACACTATATGGTGCTAGAATTGGAACTATACCTCGGGTAATTTCAGCAGTAAAGGCTCGGAAAATTTTAAGGAAAGAAGAATGTACAACATTTCTAGTAAATGTTGTAGCAACAAAGTCCGATGGTCCAACATTGGACGATATGCCGGTAGTATGTGAATACAAGGATGTATTCCCAGATGATTTGCCAGGACTACCCCCAGATCGTCAGTTAGAATTTACTATTGATTTAATTCCCGGAGCAGCGCCTGTTTCAAAAGCACCTTACAGAATGGCACCAAAAGAATTGCAAGAATTGAAAGTGCAACTGCAAGAATTACTGGATAAGGGTTTTATTCGACCAAGTGTGCCACCCTGGGGAGCACCGGTATTATTTGTGAAAAAGAAAGATGGTTCATTAAGAATGTGCATCGACTACCGAGAATTGAATAAGCTTACCATCAAGAACAAATACCCTCTTCCAAGAATTGAAGATATGTTCGATTAATTAAAAGGAGCTAGTGTATTTTCAAAGATTGATTTGAGATCGGGGTATCATCAAGTGAAAATAATGGAAAGTGATATTCCGAAGACAGCTTTCAGGGCTCGATATGGTCATTATGAGTTCGTGGTGCTACCATTTGGACTCAGTAATGCACCAGCTATTTTTATGGATTTGATGAATCGAGTATTTCATCAATATCTGGATCAATTTGTGATCGTTTTCATTGATGATATTCTGGTGTATTCGAGGAATCAAGAGCAGCATGCGGAACATCTTCGGATTACACTAGAAATCCTGAGAAAGGAAAAATTGTATGCTAAATTCAAGAAATGTGAATTTTGGCTGGATAAAGTGGTATTTCTTGGACATACGGTTTCAGCCCTGGGAATAGAAGTTGACCCAACAAAGGTAGAAGCTGTAAACCAATGGAAGACACCAACTAATGTAAATGAAGTCATGAGTTTTCTTGGTTTAGCCGGGTATTATCGAAGATTCATTGAAGGGTTTGCTCGGATTGCAAAACCTTTGACTCAGTTGACTCGGAAAGAAACAAAGTTTGAATGGACAGAAGAATGTGAAAGGAGTTTTCAAGAACTAAAGCAAAGATTAACAACGGCCCCAGTTCTTACAATTCCTGAAGGTACAGAAGGATTTATTGTGTACAGTGATGCTTCTAAACAAGGCTTGGGATGTGTACTTATGCAAAATGGGAAAGTAGTAGCGTACGCATGATTTAGAGCTAGCAGCAGTTGTGCATGCACTCAAGATTTGGAGACATTACTTGTATGGAAGTAAATGCTAGATCTACACAGATCATAAGAGTTTGAAGTATATCTTCGAACATAAGGAATTGAACATGAGGCAAAGGAGATGGTTGGAGTTGGTGAAAGATTATGATTGTTAAATATTGTATCATCCGGGAAGGGCAAATGTAGTAGCAGACGCCTTAAGTCGCAAGGGAAAGATCAATGCTTTGGTTGTGAAACCAACACTGAAGGAAAGAATAGCAAAAGCTCAATATGAAGATGCATTCTTAGAGAAGATAAAGCAAAAGATCAAGGAAGGAAAAGCAAAAGAATTTTCAGTACGTGAAGATGGTACATTGGTATGTCGAGGAAGAATAGGTGTCCCAGAAAAAGAAGAGCTCAAGAAGGAAATATTAGAAGAAGTACATTCTACACCATATACAGTTCATCCTGGAGGAACAAAGATGTATCAAGAATTAAAGAAGTTGTTCTGGTGGAGAAATATGAAGATGGACATTGGAAATTTCGTACATAAATGTTTGACATGTCAGCAGGTAAAAGCTGAACATCAAAGACCATCGGGATTGCTGAAACCACTTGAGATTCCTGAATGGAAATGGGAACACATTACGATGGATTTTATGGTAGGATTTCCCAAGTCAATACAAGGAAATGAAGCTATTTGGGTAATTGTTGACAGATTGACCAAGACGACACATTTTCTACCAATAAAGATGACGTTCACATTGGATAAATTGGCTCAGATTTATATTAAAGAAATTGTCCGATTACATGGAGTTCCAGTTTCGATTGTGTCAGATTGAGATCCACGATTTACATCAATATTCTGGTACAGTCTTCAAGAAGCTTTGGGTACTAAGTTTGAATTCAGTACAACTTTTCATCCTCAAACAGATGGTCAATCGGAAAGAACAATTCAAACTTTGGAAGATATGTTGAGAGCTTGTATCATCGATTTTGGAGGAAGTTGGGAAAGATACATACCTTTAGTGGAATTTACCTACAACAATAGTTATCAAGCTACAATTGAAATGGCACCGTACGAATCATTGTACGGAAAGAAGTGCAGATCTCCACTATGCTGGGATGAAATTGGAGAAAAGAAATTGTTAGGACCGGAATTGGTGGAAGAAACTAACAAAGTAGTAAAGAAGATTAAAGAAAAGATGCAAGCAGCTCAAGATCGACAGAAAGCGTATGCGGATAAGCGAAGGAAAGAATTAAGTTTTGAGATTGGAGACAAGGTATTTTTGAAGGTATCTCCAATGAAAGGAATTTTCCGCTTCGGAAAAAGAGGAAAGTTGAAGCCCAGATATATTGGACCTTATGAGATATTGGAAAGAGTTGGAGATTTGGCTTATAGGCTAGCGCTACCACCATCCTTGGCAGGAGTACACAATGTATTCCATATCTCGATGCTCCGAAAGTACATACCTGACCCTACCCACATAGTAAACCAACCTGAATTAGAAATTGATGTCAACTTAACCTATGAGGAAGTCCCTATATCCATACTTGATAGAAAGCTTCATAGGTTAAGAAATAGAGATATTCCTATGGTTAAGATCCAGTGGAATAGACATAGAATGGAAGAAGCTACGTGGGAGCGAGAGGACGAAATCTTAGCCAAATACCCTTACCTCAATAATCCTGGTAACACTTGAAATTTCGAGGACGAAATTTATTTAAGGGGGTTAGACTGTAATACCCTAGACTTTCATGACCTTATTTGCTTTACTAAATGCTTTATAATTCTATATGAATCTATGTGATGCATTACATCCAAAATTCATGCCAAGCCACGTTTATGTGTTTTATTTACTCGATACTTACAATTAACATATTATTTGCTCAATACATGCTTATTCTTGAGACTTTATAATTTTTATATGTTCTTTATTTTATGTCTTAAAGTATTTGATATAGAAATTAATATAGTCCTTAAGTCTAGTATTTTATTTTACACGTTATAAGTTGAAAAATGAACGTTTCGATTGCTCGATGTTTTTTTTATGATTATTATATAGACTTTATAATTTATTTAGAGCCTTAGAAGAGTTTTAATTTTATTTTATAAGATAGTATAAGTAATTTTATGCATAATGTACCTTAAAAGCATTAAATAAATTAGAAAATCATAATTTATTTTATTTTATTTATTAAATTCAAAGCCTACAAGTGTCTTAACTACAAGACAAAAGAATTCTCTTGATTTGTCCATGAAATTTCGAAATTTATAGGTAGATTAGGAAGAGTGGTGAAACTTCATGAATTAAGGTCAAAATTAAAGAATAAAAGTCAAATTTTGCTACTAACCATAAGATGCCATGTGTTTATTAATCTAACCTACAAGTTTTCTCCACATTCTTCTTCAAGGTCGGTTCTAAGGGACTTGGAGTAGTCTCCAAGTATTTCTCCTCCTATAAATACAAGAACATGCATGCATAAATAGATATAAGCTTAGAGAAAGAAAATTAGAACAAATACTACACTTATACTTAGATTTTGCAAAGGAAGGAGAAGAAATTTCTTGTAGCAACCTATCTCTAAGTAAGTTTCTCTTCTTGTTTGAGTAATTATTTAAGTGGTAGTATGAAGTTTATGCATGATATGTGAATTAATTGATAGGAAAATGGGTTTTGATGAGTAAATTGCATGTTATCCATGTTTTACTTCATGTTTGAATGTTTAATTCAATTTATTCATGAGTTATGACCAAAATCATGTTTATTATTTGATTATATATGCTTTAGAAGTAGAAATAATGAAATTATATGGTCTAAAGTGAGTTTAAGATGTTATGTTCTTCATATATGCATGAAAATCGAAAATCTGGACAACTTGTGAAGGAATTTCGTTTTTGTTCCAATTTTTCAATGGAAAATTCTGAAATTTTTATATGTGAAAATAGACTTGTGAAGGAACTTATATTTAAAATTTAATAATTTTTGGACTGGTATTCAATTCGTGGTAATTTTACAAATTTGAGCTAGGGTTTTGGACAAAAATACAGGAACAGTAGAAGTTTTCTATGATCTGAGAATAATCGGTTAGTTTTTTATAGAAAAAAAAAGTATTTTGATAAATTACATTAAGTTGGGAGTTCATGGTTAAAATTTCATGAGTATTGGACATGTGGTTGATTTATGGCGAATTTTTTAAAGTAAAGTGACCAGAATCTGTTACTGTGTGTTCATTACTAAATATTTGATGTTTGGTAAGGATTTTGAGAAATCTGAAAATATGGTGATAAAATTTATTGAGTTGGTAATATACTGTTAAAATTTTATAATTTTTGGACGTATGAATAATTTAATATGAATTTTCAAAGTTAGGTGTGTAATCTGCCAAATTTGAAATTTTGTATGAAAGGTTCAAAATGGTCCGATTACATTTTTACAGTCGATATTTATTTATAACTTGCTATTTGATGATTTTATACACTTAATTGATATTTGGGTGTTAGTATACAATATTTGAATATGTGTGGAGATTTGAATTCAAGTCTTTACAATTTACAAAAGTGAAGGGATAAGTAACAATGTTTTTATTTTAAAAATTTTACTTGTAGGTACAAACCTGCAAGGTGGGGAATCACTTCGCTCTTCACCGAGTGTTTTATTATTATTTAATTGTACTTATTAAACGTTGAATGTTAAATATTTTGAGTCTGGCCCGCTATCGACTGGCTCCTGAGATAGTCCAACACTATGTTGGCAAATGAGATAGTCTGGTCGTTCCGGCACCACGGGTTGGTCACGCCACCCAAGCATATACCCGGTGAAACTCCGGGGGCTCACATATTATAGACAATTGATATTTAGTTTGTGCAATTAACAAGAGGTTTCCCACTAAGTGTTTTCAAACATTTATCCCTTCCACTTTAAATTTTTTACAGATGCTGTGGATCCGGACATGGGCGAATGAACTCGGCAGACTGTGAAGTTTTCTTAAAGACTTTATGTTTTTAAGAATAATATTTTTAAATTTTGGCTTGTATCTTAAATTACGATCATACTTATTTACTACTTCCGCTGTGTAAATATGTGGCGTGTGTATATTTTAATATAAAGTACTATTTTAGTAACGTTCCTACTTGTGCCACATCATATTTTCCGTACTATTTTAAGTGGGGGCGTTACATTGGGGATTTTGGCCCAGTCTCCTTAGCTTTGAAGGCAACTCCCTTCTCAGCTGAGGTCTCATTAAGAGCCATTTTCCTGTTAAGATCAAACTCATAAGCTTTGAGTTCAGAGAATACCTGTTGCATAGACATGCTGGATAAATCCTTGGTATTCTGCATCATCACAGAGTATACATCCCATCTTGAGGTTAAACCTCTCAGGATCTTTAAAGCAACTTCTCTTCTGGTGTAGAATTTTCCCAGAGAATTTATTTCATTCATGATGTCAATGAACCTCCCATCGAGCTGGTCAATGGTCTTAGTAGACTCCATGGTGAACTGCTCATATTTTTTTAACAGCTACAGAAAGCTTGTTCTCCTTTATTTTGTCAGTTCCTTCACACATGAGAGCAAGCGGATCCCAAAGATCCTTTGCAGTCTTGCAATGGATCACTCTTCCCATTACAGAATCTGGAATGGTGGTGTAGAGAATATTCATGGCTATGAAGTTGAGGTTGTGTCTCCTCCTTTCATCTGCAGTGAAGTTATCTTCATCCTTGGGACATTCTTCTCTTGGATCTGCAATAGTTTCAGCTATGGTTCTGGGGTTAGGGGTCATAAAAATAAATGGACCTTTAGTAATCACCCTTAACATTTCATCATGCACACAGGCAAGATGAGCTCTCATTCTGATCTTCCAGAAGTCATAATTTTCCACTGAGAATTGTGGAAGCTTGTGATGAGACATATGATTCAAGGGATTGACTCCTATGTTGATCTCTGTTGGTGGTGCTACCCTAGCTGCATTGTCAGCCATGATATCTAAACAAGTTTATCAAAAGATCAATTTTAGCACAAGGTATACTTAGAACAATGGTCTTTTGAACCACTGCTCTGATACCAATTGTTGGTCCCGAAACAAGTACACAGGTGTATGGGGGGGGAGGGGGGGGGGGGGGGGGGGAATACACCTGAGGTTACAAATTTAAACTTCTAAAACTTACCAGGTTACTTAAGACAATAATTCATCAGTGGACTTGAAGTCTGCTGAGAATTACTTGTGAAAGCTTACTAAGATAATGCCTCCACTGAAAGCTCAAGACTTTCAGTTGAACTACTATCTAATTAGCTTTCAGATGCGGATTAGTGAGCCCTTAAGAAATCTCATTTTACTATGATAAACTTTGAATGAGTAACTCACACTTAAGAGATAGCAGAATGTTAGTACACAGAGATATAAAGTGGTTCAGAGATGAACCTCCTACGTCCACTGTCCTGATTAAACAGAGAATTCCTTTCACTTGGAATTCCTTGTGTTATAGTGCCAAGGTGCACTGATCAATTAATCATCTCTTAGGAAGATTGATCACTAGGATAATTCCAGGTCCTAGTTCCCAAAACAAACCAGCTTTCAGACTGATACAAACAATTAGCTTACTAACACCACTTAACACTAACTCTCAACCTAATAACTGAGTAGGGTTTTGAGTAGGGTTTGGTTCCAACTGTTGTGAGATAATCCTACAGTTTAGCTCAAAGCTTAGAATGGATTATCTCTTTCTAAGGTTTGGATATAGCTTTAAGCTCGATTACAGAAGGCTTGGTATGCTCTCAACAGATATGAAACACTTGGGAAACAAAGGTAATTTCGAGTGTTTCTTAGATAGTGATGAATGTAGAGATAACTTAGAACTTGTGAGTTTCTCGTGCATAGAAATGAACACGTCCTTCTGTATTTATAGACCTTCTTCAAAATCTTCCCGTTGGAGTTTGAATCTTCTCAAGTAAGTCTTTTGTATCTGATTTGTTCAAATGACTATATTTGAAGCTTTAAGTCTTGTCAAGAAACGGCGGAAAGACCATGCCTGTTCACCAACTTTCTGTAGAATGCTAGGGAAAGACTTTTGGTACTTGTCAGTCTGTGGCAGGTCGGCTGTCAGTAGAGTACACCTACATGTCATCTTCTCATTGGGCCGTTCAGTCTTCTTGCACAGAATCCTGTCTTGCTTTAAGGTGGAACTCCTCTGAGAGAACCTTCTTATTCCTTCATTTATTGCAAGCTTCACTGAAAATTCGTTTTGCCTTGTTCCAACCAGATTTAACTAACAACTTTAAATGTGTTTAGCATTGAATGTGCTTTGTTAGTTTACATCAGTGGACCTTGGTCCTCTCCTGATGGTTTTAGTCTTAGTGTAAATGCACTTAGAAAACATTCAAGACTTAGACTTTTTCTCAGATTACAGGTCTTCAGCGGACTTCATTCCTCAGCGGACTTCATTCTTTAATACACTCCAGAAATTACTAACTGCACTTCAGTTCCTTAACATTTGAACTGACTTTCTAAACTCTAACTCTACTGAACATTTTACTTACAAATAACTTAGGAGGAACCTTTTAGCATCTTAATCAAAACTTAAGTCTATACAATTTCCCAACAAGAGATCTTACATGGATAAATCTCATCCACTTAGTACACCTATGGTAGTTCGATCCCTTGAAGTGGATAAGGACCCATTTAGGTCCAAGGAAGCTACAGTGAATATCCTAGGACTGGAAGTTCCTTATCTAAGCATTATTTGGTGCATACTTTATCTCACAAACTGCACCAGTCAAGACATCGCATTTGCAATAAATTTGCTTGCGAGATATAGCACTTCTCCCAGAAGGAGACATTGAAATTGTGTTAAACACATTCTATGATATCTCAAACTGGTTATATTAATTTGTGGTGATACTGTGATCTCATGGAGATCCATTAAAGGATACATTCTCCACTATCATTGATGAAGACTACGCAATTTGTGTTGCACAAATGAACAACGGGTACGTTAAGAGGAACTTAACGAAATATATTTCCCCAAAATTCTTCTTCCCATACGAACTCCAGAAGAGTGACGAAATTACCATATAATAGGTGCGATCTAGTGACAATCCAACAGATCTGTTCACTAAGTCCCTACCTGACTCTACTTTTGAAAAAATATGTTCATGGTATTTGGATGTGAAGACTTAGAAAGTTGTTATCTTCAGGGGGAGTAACAACATCGAAACAATCCTGAAGATTGGATCCAGAAGATGAATAGTTGTACTCTTTCCCCAGTCGAATATGATATTCTGGCAACCTAGTCTATGGAGTTTTTGACGAGACATGGACGTCACGTCGTAATTTCCAAGGGGGAGTGTTGTAAATCTAGAATTTGATATGTCAAATCTAGAAGATTAGATGTGGACATTACTTATGGGCCAAGTAGCCTTATTGGCTTTAGGGTTTTGATATTATATATATATATATATATATATATATATATATATCCTCATACTCAATATTGGAATACACATATGTACATACATAGAAATATAGTGGAAATTCCTGGCTTGGTACGCCCCCAGACGTAGTCATTATTGATGAACTGGGTAAACAAATCGGTGTTCCTGCTTTACGCTCTTTATTTTACATCATATATAAAAGAAAATTTGAAATCCCAGGTTAGAAAAGAATATTTTTATTTTGCAGTTTCATAATCTATTTTTGCAACATAATTTTATCCAAAATAAACTTTTGTATTACAATCAATTATTGAAGGCAAAATATTTTATTTGGTTGCAAGATTTTTTTTGGTATCATACACTATTCGGTGAAAATATCTTTTCCAAAATATTGTAAGGGGAAAACTTTCGACCCCGACCTCACTGTAAGGGCGAGCTAGGACCCGGACTAAGGCGAGATAGTCAACGACCTCGACCTATCGACCGGCCAGAGCCAAGTAAATTGCGAGCTCGCCAAAGTAAGTCAGGAAGGCACCATAAGATGTCACCATGGACCTCGCCAGCAGCGCGAGGTCACCATCCAGATGGATCCACTCCTGATAAGGTTCTGAGACCTGGTACGGGAGTAAAGGATGTAACCGCACGACAGATTACAGCACCTGTTATTGGCCGATTAAGAAAGGACGAGCGCTGCCGCAGACGACAGGCACTGGAAAGGATAGAAGGGCTCCTAACGTGACCAGTACCCGCTGGACATCTGTTATCCTCTCATTGAGGTGGTCAATTAGCTGCTGCAGTCGATTGAAGGCGTATATTCCCTTCAATTCAAGGTTGCGGCTAATAAGGGACAAGTCTTTAGCAATTATTGAGGATTCTATCCAAAATTAGGGCAACACAATATAACCTAGACATTATAAATAGAGTCATAGAGCTCATAATAAATAGAGAACATCCATTAAGATTGAACCTAAACCCTCGGTAAATCCTTGTGCATTTACTTTCCTCACATTCATACTTAGTTCTAGCCCAAAGAGGAAGCTCCTATAGCTTTTCTCCCTTGACACTATATCTTGTTTTATCTAATCATAGCCACAACAAAGCGCACACAAATATCAATCGGGTAACAACAATTGGCGCTAGAAGAAGGGTATCCTAACCTCCCACTCAAGAAATTTCAGGAAACACTCACTGTTTCTCGAAAAAAAACCAAGGAGATCCAAAGTCTATCTTGGACCCTTAAAGAAAAACTCCACGAAAAATGGAAAAAGAAACCAGAGCAGGTCGGGCTTCGGCCAACCCTCGTTCAACCATGGTCCCGGCCGCGAAGACTCGAGCCGGGATGATAGCATGGGCAGCAGCCCAGGTCAGCTCAAATGGAGCCTCCTCCAGACATGAGCACGGGATGGCCCAAGATACGCCCAGGGGAGGACTGCTCCCAATCCCCATTCAAGAATACTAGACCCCCGAATAGGTGACATCCCTCATCGCCATCCTCACAGGGAGGGGGGTAGAGCTACGAACCAGCCAAAGTGCTCCCACCGCTCCGAGGAAGCCAAGTTTGACCTGTTCTGCTAAGGGCAAGCGTAAGGTGACCGAGGAGCAGGGCGAGAGCAGCCCCGGCCGCACCCAGGGGTGCTATGACCTGCGACAACATCTTCGGACAGAGGCTCACTCCCAGACAGTTTTCGACCGCCTGGAGAGTGCAGACCCGTCCTGGTGCCCATTCGCGTCGGCTCCCCAACCAGTTATGAGACTGGCTCTTTAACCCGGTCTTTTGCATACGTGGTCCCAGACATGGGGGACACATCTCCTGCAAACTCCACAAGGTGAAAGCTTAATTTTGGACAAAGCGAACTGCTCAAAAGGGGCCTCTTATGCACCCGGCATATGACCATCTAGGTCCAGGCTACAGCACCCCGGTCGAGACTATTCCCAGCCAGGCCACGCAGGAGGCCGTGCTTTTGGCGATCCAACGGAAGCTAGAGGAAATACAGAACAAGATCGACGGTGACGGCTCGGGGGCAAGGGCCTAGGCGCTTTACCAAGAACCATTGAACGAGGAGATCGAGCTAGCCCCAGTCCAGCCAAAGATCACCCCTCTAATAATCCCAGTATATGAGGGTCGTTCCGACCTGGAAACGCACATCAGCAGGTATCAAATCTACATGACCGGCCGGGGGGGCCACAGATGCGACCAAGTACCGCATGTTCCCACTGACGCTTGGCGAGCTTGCCCATAAGTGGTACGTCTCTTTGCCCCTGAGTCGGTTACCAGTTTTGCAAAGCTCTGCAACTAGTTCACTGCATACTTCACGGTAAAAATTGCCCAGCCCAAAAGCCGACACCTCCTATTGAGGATTCAACAGGAGCAAGAGGAGAGCGACAAAGCCTACATCGACTGTCTGGACGAAATCATCCCGATGGGTGAGCCCTTGAGTGATGAGCTCGCCCTCCATTCTGCATTGGCGGGGTTCAAGAGGAAGTCCCTCATGTTCAAACAGTTAACCAAAGATCTGCCCAAGATATACACTGATTTCTGCCGATGAGTAGGAGATGCGGTTACGCGCAACAAGCTTTTGGCCTAAAGGATGGGTGAAAAGAAGGTCAAGGAGAAGGCGAAAGTACCCTTGACGGCTGCAAAAAGTGGTAACCAGCGACGTCAAAAGGGATATAAGGCTCCCAGAATATTTCAACTGTTCGATGGAAATGCAGTAGAGGTCCAGATCCTGGACAAGCTGAAGGAGACCCCGACATACGTTTTTAACGCTATCCACCACACGGATATGCTGGCTAAACCCAAGCCCATTAAGCTGGACGTCTCCAAGCTCATTCAAAGCAAGTTCTGCCACTACCACGAGAGCCCGGGGCACAACACGAGCCAGTGTCAAGACCTCCTCAAGAAACTCTAGAAGTTGAATGAGGAAGGATGACTGGACGAGTTTGTGAAGAAACCCCAACCTCGCCAGGACCAACGGCGCGACGCTAACCGGGGGCAGAACATGGACGGAGCTCGATCACCATGCCAACAGCGGCAGCCGAACCCAGTGGCCGCCTTCGAGGAGTTCATCAGCAAAGACAACGGCATTCCACCGCTCAACGCATGGGGGAGGGTGAATATGCTGCAGGCAGTAGGAGGATCCTTAGGCGGACTAATACTTGTATGGATCTCGTCCAACCGAAAAAAGAAAGCCGAACTTAGAGCCGTTAGTGACATAAACCTGGCCGCGACTCCACCTCCAGAGCTAGCAATAGTACAAAACCTACCGATCACCTGCAAGACACACTAGTCATTTCCACCAACCTGCTGGGCAAGATTGTCGATCGCATCCTGGTCGACAACGACTGCTATTGCAACATATTCTTCAAGACTGCTCTAGACCAGTTGGGGAATCTCGCAAGCTTCATCAAACCCTACGAGACCCAGCTGTGTGGATTCGGCAACACGTTGGTCAGCGCCTATGGGAGGATCAAACTCCTGGTGGAGCTCGTCTGCTGCAAGGATGAAAAGGTCAGGATCTTGCGACTTCTGAAATTTGTTATAGTTGATAGGCCCCACATGTATAACGGGTTCTTAAGGCGCCCATTTCTAGAGACTTTTGAGGCGATAGCCTCCTTCTTTTTCTACTGTGTGAAACTCCCGACCCCCGAGGGGATTGTCAGTACTGTAAAAGGAAATCAATCAATGACTATGAAGTGTTTGAACTATTCGAATTCCCTTTACGGTTCTGCAAATTTAGTTCCCCCTATAAATGTCATGATGGCCCAACAAGAGGTGGAACCCGTGTTGGGGAAATCAGGGTGCCCGGATCTATTTCGGATGAAATTTAAATACAAATTTAAATCTAATTATTACTAGCATGAATTAATCCTAAATTAATTCATATAATAATTAATCCAATAACGAAATAACATGCGTATGAATATAACTACGTAAAATTCTACGACAGAAAAACTAAGAATTTCACGTAAAATGTACCTCTTGAAGCGATGTCCGGCCGAGATAAACGGGACAAGTGTAACGATCCTATCAACCATAAAATCCTTCTCAAGTATTCCCTCTTTGCCTTATTCATTCGCCGGTGGGAAGCGCTCACGGACAATTTGAAATAACAAGGAAGAAAGAAAATATATATTACTTTTGATTTTTCCAACTCATTGAATTGTGAAAGTGTAAACTGGAGATGAAATAATCATCCCCTACTTATAGGAGAGGGGTAAATTTACTAGGGAATAGGGGAGAGAAAATCTTTTTCTTGGCCTCCAAGAAATCTTGAATATTTCTCATATTTTTTTTTCTCCATAATACATTATTCCACAAAAATCTCAAGCTTCTCATCTATACTAATTTTCAAAATTAATTGGAGAAAATAACAAGATTTGGATCTTCTTGAATTTATGAGATAATCTTGTATTCCAAGAATACATATCTTCCATAATATCTTTCCGAGAAAATCAACAAAATATTCTCTCTCCAAAGTACTTATTTTAAAAAATAATAGGATAGAATCAACAATTTTTTTTTATTTTAATCACCTTATTATTATCGGGCTACTTATTGGGCTACTTGAGGGGCCTTTAGAAGAATTAAGATTGGACCTCCAATGGGCTACTGAATTACAATATTGAGCCCCAATATTGTTCAGCCCATTATTATTAATTAGCACCACTAATAAATTAATATTGCACTATCCATCTTAATCCATATTACGATAATATGGGCGCCCGGTTATTATTTCCCGTGTTTAAGATTATCTAGTCCATTAATTAATTGAGCTTTGAATAGCTCTAAATTAATTAATATCTTTTACATTGGAATAAAGATAACTCGACATTATTATCCGTACCGAAGAAACTAATTCTTCACTTGCAAGATTTGGTACAATAAAACTTCTGAGCCCACCAAAGGGATAAATCACTCGAGCCGTAGTCGCACATGTTTCTCCGTATTAAACCTGAGTGACCGTCGTATGATTAATATTATTGCCCAAAACACAAGGTTCAAAGTCACGGTGATTCTCACCCAACATAAATCAAAACAATAACTAAAAACCACACACGGTCCTATTTAAGTGACGGAGATTAAGAAATCAATAACCACTGAGGTCTAATTCTTCACATTTCAGAACAGAAGAATTTATCCTCGCCGTAGGTCCTCTTCAACACATACTAAATGTGCTAGTGCATTCTCTTGGTAAAGACAGGCCAATCTGAGATATACACATCGAAATTTCATGGCGGATTGTTCAATTCAACCTAGGTCGTGAATTTGTACGTTTAGTTACAATGAAACCGTTAATGTGATCTTCTGTGATCTGATATCACCACATTAACTACAATGTAACTCGTACTATAAATAGAACGGGTTGCAATAAACATTTAACATTCATTCATATTTAAAGAAAATATGATAAAAGAATTATTCTCATAAAACAAAGTGTTCAATACATGAGTTATACACAGTAAAAACATACTTTCACGTATAACTCCAACAATCTCCCACTTATACTTAAAGTCTGTTTTTTTTAGTATACATCATGCATGTCTAGTGTAGTTCTACGTGACATCTCATGTCAACCTACACTAACCTAATAATTCCTCCCACTTATACTTAAAACAGATTGTTAATAGTCTTGACACCCATTTCATTCACATATCTCTTGAATGTATTCTGAGGCAGACCCTTTGTGATTGGATCTACTAGGTTGTCCTCCGATGTTTATCTTTGCCACCTCTTTATCTCATCTCTTAACGATTTCTCGTATAAGAAGGTGTTTTCTTTCAATGTGTTTGTTGGCCTTGTGGGCTCTCGGTTTCTTTGAATTTACAATAGACAGTGATTGTGCTGGGCAAATTCGGAACAACGTCCAAGTCCACTAAGAAGTTCTTGAGTCAAACCGCTTCTTTCACTGCTTCATAAGCAGCTACTTATTCGACTTCCATGGTCGAATCTGCGATGCATTTCTGCATATCGCATCTCCATGTCATGACTCATTCTCCCATGTAAGACACACTACCTGAGGTAGATCTTCTGGAATCTATGTCTGATTGTAAATCTGAGTCCGTGTATCCCATGGAAATTAAACTGTTTGACGGTAAATCAGCATTCTATTATGAGCTTTTTAAAAAAAATACAGAATGCATTTATCTGCAGTTCAATGATCTTTCCCGGGGTTAGTTTGATATCTTGCCACCATGCCCACGACAAAGCAGATATTCGGTCTCGTACACAACATTACATACATAAGGCTTCCTACGCCTGAAATGTATGGAACGTCTTTCATGTCATCTATCACCACTTGCGTCTTAGGACATATTTCTTTGGATAGATGGATTCCTTGCCTAAAAGGTACAAAACCTTTCTTGGAATCTTGCATGCTGAAATGCTTCAAAATAATATCTTTGTATGAAGTTTGCGATAAGCCCAACATCCTTTTCTTGTGACCTCGAGTGATCTTGATCCCAAGGATGTTACCGGCTTCCCCTAAGTCCTTCGTATCAAACTGATTTGACAGTAATACCCTCACGTTAGATAATACCTTTATATTATTTCCAATGAGCAGAATATCGTCTACGTATAATACTAAGAATACCACCGCAGTTCCGTCACACTTTTTATACACACAACTTTTGAACTCATTTTGATCAAACAAATAAGACTTAATAACTTGATCAAAACACTGGTTCCAAGTACGTGATGCTTGCTTAAGTCCATAAATGGACCTCCTAAGCTTGCATATGAGATGCTCTTGGCCTTTCGCAATAAAGTCTTCAGGTTGTCGCATATAGATATCCGATCCGTCAAGACTTCTGTTAAGGAAAGCTATCTTGACATCCATTTTCCAAATGTCATAATCTAGATGCGAAGAGATCGATAAGAGAATACGGATGGACTTAAGCATAGCTACAGGCGAAAAGGTTTCCTCATAATCGATCCCTTCTTTCTGAGTATATCCTTTTGCCACTAGCCTAGCGTTGAAGGTTTCAACCCTTCCATCCGGTCCTCTTTTCCTCTTGTATACCCATTAATATCCAATGGGTTCTACTCCACTGGGTGTGTTGGGATATAGATTAGATGTTTTGAAGATGTTAAAATAAGAACTTGTAACTAGTCTAGGACTAGAATAGGTCTTAGGCTAAGGGGGAGGGGAATTAGACAGGACAAGAAGAGTCCCGAACAAGAGGAGTTCCAGACAAGAGGAGTCCCGGATAAGAGGAGTTTCAGACAAGAGGAGTCTTGGACAAGATGTGTCTTGAACAAGAGGAGTCTTGGACAAGAGGAGTCTTGGACAAGATAAGTGTTGGACAAGAGGAGTCTTGCACAAGATGAGGTCGAGACAAGATGTGCTCCGGATAAGATAAGGTCGGGACTAGATGAGCAGAAGACCAGATGAGGTACAGGACCAGAGGACCAGAAGACCAGATGAGGTAGAAGACCAGAAGACCAGATGAGGTAGAGGACCAGATGACCAGATGAGGTAGATGACCAGATGAGGTAGAGGTAGAGGACCAGATGAGATAGACAAGAAGAAGTGTACCAGACTACTACTCTACCGGATGAGCTCTACTAGATGAGCTCTACCAGATGAGCTCTACCAAGAAGATCTTGTGATCCAAAGATAAGAAGAGTCAAGAAAGGAAAGTCAACTAATATCAAGAAAGATTGGTTGTAGATCAAAGAAGGATCAATCAAAGAAGGAGTCGACCAATCAACCATAAATAAATCAAGATGATTGATTATATTCCTTAATTTATAGATGTTTGAATTTTTAGCTTCCAACGACTAGTTATTTGACACCTATAAATAAGAGTGCATGGTGATGAGTTCAATACAAATACGATGGGCAATGGAGCACAAAAATTAGAGAAACACACGAACACACCATACACCCACCTTGTTCATACAAGTATATCTACTCTTTTAGGAGTTTTAGTTGGAATATTACTCAACCTATTCACCACATTGAAAGGTTGTTGTAAGTTGTACGAAGGAGCTGGTACTTCCCAATTCCATTAGTAAGTAATGTTGTTGGTGAGTGAGACTCCTTTGGTGAAAGGGAGAGTGGACGTAGGATCGTTATATCCGAACCACTATAAAATTCTCGTATCTATTTTATTTACTGTTTTTATTTTCAATTTCTGCATAATTAATTTTAGCACTTTAAAAGAGGTTTTTCTTAAAATTAAGTATAAAACTCTTTCCGCAAATAATATTTTTGGGACCAACAAGGTGGTTCGATCAACTCTCACACTTGATTATGATCCATTGAACCCATCTCGACTTCCATTGTTGTTAGCTAAGATTCCGCATCTTTGTCTTGGATTGCCTCGTTGTATGTCCATGGGTCCAATTCATCTTTGGGAATCAAATCTGAAGATTCTCCTATTCCCATGAATTCTCGGGGTATCTGATAACCCTTCCACTACAACGGGGTTCTGGTTGTGAAGGTGTGATGATTAGTATATCATCTTGTACACTTGGTATAGGAGTTTTCCCTCTTGATTCGTCTAAGGTAATCTCATTTATGGGCTTTCTATTGTTCATATAGTCTTCCTCCAAGAATTTAAAGAGTGTGCTAATCACGGTCTTTTGATCCTTGTGACTATAGAATATATACCCTTCGTTCCCATGGGATATCCTACAAACAACCTTAATTCTTAACGTGGATCAAATTTACCGGCTTCCTTGTCTAGCACGTATGCCGAACACCTCCAGATTCTCATGTGTCTCAAACTGGGCTTTCGCCCGGTCCACAATTCTGTTGGGGTTTTAGGTACCGATTTGGATGGCACCAAGTTTAGGATGTAAGCTTCCATTTCCAAGGCATTGCCCCAAAACGACTTGGGTAAATCTGAATAACTCATCATGGATCTGACCATTTTTTAAAAGAGTCTGGTTCCTTCGTTCCGCCACACCATTCTATTGAGGGGTTCCTGGTGCAGTCAACTGAGATACAATCCCTTCGTCCGATAGGTAGTTCAAGAATTTATCACTGAGGTATTTGCCTCCACGATCAGATCGTAGAAGGATGCAACTGATGTTCCTATTGAAAAATCTTCTCCAGTGAAGGATGCAATTGATGTTCCTTCTTCCTCTGTTCAACCTACTACTGATTTGATTGCTTTCCTTGACACTGAACATATTATTATAAACTTCACTTTAGATACCCCTTTTGAGCAAATTGTTGCCGCCTATCAAGTTCTTAGGCTCGAAACCAAACACCCTAAAATCTTGCTGGGAGAAGAGGTGGTTGATCTCACTGAGCTTGAAAGGATATGCAATCCTCAACAAGAGTCTCAAGAAGCTGATGATCAAGGAGTTGAAGCAGAACCTACTGTGAACATTCAACAAGAAACATCAAATGAAACTGAAGGACTGGGTGAAAGAATCAGAAATGCTTGGAGGAAGAGAAAAGGAATGTTGGGACAATGTCAGTTTTGAGTTGATCCCAAAGCCCCTGAAAACAATCAAGACTAAAGCCTGAAGACAAAAAAGCCTGAAGACAATCAAAAGTACCATCCTGAGCTTATGGCAGTTCATCTAAGCTAGCTGAGTAAGTGTCAGGATGAAGAGATCTTTGCTAAACTCAGTCTTGTAGGGAACAGGATCACACTGAGTATTAGGAAAAGACTTGGAGTAGGATCCAAGCAAGTCAAAAGGAATGTCATCGCTGGGAAACGTACATAGATGAGGACAAACCTGAACCCAGTAAAGACAAGATTGAACTAAAGAATGAGTTCTGACATTCTCACCTACCTGATGACGTGGACCAATCAGAAAGCGCCAAGTCATGTACGGACATTGACTTAAACCTGACATCCCTGCATATTTCCAACGGGCAAGTATTAAATGCAATTACCAAATACATGCAAGGATGGCTGATGCATGGGGATGTATCCGTTGAATAAATCCTACGAGAAGACAACCTAGAAGGTTATTTCTACCAACAGATAGTTTTCAAAGTTGCCTATAAATACAGAAGACCTTGGACCCAAGCAAGGTTAAGGGAAATTTTGAAGCCAAGAAATTACTCAAATTCTCAGCGTATAAAACATTCATCATTCAAAGAAGCACTCAAAACATCTTAAATTTCCCAAGTGTCTCTCAGTTAGAGAGTTATTCTGTATTCCACTGAGCGAACATAATTATATCATAAGCTTAGAGTGATTATCTATCCTTAGCATAACATTATCGTGTAAGGATAATCACAATCTTAGTTGGAAACCAAACTGAAACCAAAACCCTCTAGTCAGGTTTGTTGGTTGAGGTTGTTAGTGAGTTAAGGAGGAAGTAAGGGTCAGTAAGTGTAGTTGATTCTGGTGCACCTTGGCTCGTTAAAAATAAGCCAATCCTTAGTGGACGTAGGAGCTTGAGTCTCTGAACCATGTTACTTCATTCTGTTCTTTATTGCTTTGATTATTGCTTTTAACTGTTCATTTGTTTAAGTCATTCATTGCATTGTTTATTAGACCTGATCATTAACTTAAGCATTGCCCTTCTAATCACGGCTTCTTAAGAAAGAAAATAAGTTTTCAGTAAGCAAACTAAAACAAGACTATAAACTTTCAGGGCTCACACATTCCACACTGAACATAAGTAGATAATTATCCAACTGACTTGCACTCAGTGCTGTTAGTAGGTGGACTATATACTCAGTATTCTACATCACTTTGAGTTAAGGGGACTCAGTTAGTTTGAAAGTCAAAAAAAATTATATACGTGTATTCCCTCCCATACACGTATCACTTAATCTTGTACCAGGACCAACAAGTGGTATCAGAGCAGTGGTTCAAAAGACCACTGACTTTGAATACTAATAGTTTCAGAGGAGAAACTGTTGGTGGTCACTGAACAGATCCGAGTTTGCTTTTAAGAAAACTTGCATCAGCATGACTTCGAGGAGACTTGAAGCTTCATTGCCTAAATTCTCTGTGTCTAACTTTGTCTAATGGAAGTTTAGACTTGAGGCATGCCTAGATGTCATCCATGACCAAATGCTGCGAGTTATAAGGGATGGACCGATCAAGATCACCATTCCAAATGTCAGAGGACTAGGATATGATGGTCTTTACATTGGCGTACAAGTTCCTAAGGAGAGGAAGGATATGACCAATGATGAGATTAAGATGGTGGGACTGGACAACGTGGCCAGGAACATTATTCTTCATGCGGTACCGTTCGAGGAGTCAGCGAGGCTAATGAACTTAAAGATGGCAAAGGAGGCCTGGGATGAGCTGACCAACATGTGCGAGGGCTAAAAAATGATAAAGGAGAACAAGATAAATATTGCCATTCAGAAGTTTGAAGCGTTCGAGATGCTGCCTGACGAAACTATTGATTAGATGAGTCAAGATTCATCAAGATGATGAATGAGTTGGTGATGTTGGGAAAAGAGGTTCCCAAGAGAGAAGTTGCTTCTAAGATCCTAAATGCTCTTCCTGAGAGATGGAATAATAGTGTCATTATGTTGAAAAACACTCAGGATATGAGTAATATAACTTCAGCTTTACTTTTTTCAGAGCTCAAAGCTTTGGAATATGATCTGAACAAGAGAAAGAAGAAAGTATAGCCTGAAGAGGAAGAAAAAACACCTTAGAAAAGTGTGGCGTTCAAAGCAAAGTCAGAACCTGTCGAGTCTTCATCAAAGTCACTGCTGGAGATGAGCAAAGAATAGCTCGCTGAGGAGTACAGCATGATGGCCAGACGCTTTGAAAAGCTTAATTCTAGGTTTGGTCGTTATAAAAAATATTATCACGATACTCGTGATAGGAAACCTGAAGGAAGCCACCAAAGTTCTCGGAGATATGAGGAAAGAAGGAACACCGAACCAAGATGCGATCGTGGTGATGAAAGAAGACAGTCAGATCCAAAGCCCGATCACAGAGATGAACAGTGACGTACTCGTGATGATAGGCACTCATGAAAGACTAAAATCTCATCGAGACAAAGGGAACATGTCTCAAGAAGGAACCCTGAGCCAAGAAAGGAGAGAGGAGATGAGCAAGGAGCATGTTACAACTGTAACAAGAGTGGGCACTATCAGTACGATTGCCCAGAGCTGAGTGCACGGGAAAGAGAGGACAGGAGGTATGCTGGCCGGAGAGCTATGCTCGCTGAGGATGCTACAGACTCGGATTGTCCTGAGGAGAGGTCACCTGAACTCTTTTCCGATGAGGAGTATGATGACTTGTGCCTTATGGCTAGAGAGGAGCCTGAGGTAACTTCAAATTCTATGTGTGGTTGACATAGTGGTAGAAATCCTGAGCCAAGCTCAGAGTCGGCTAGAGAAATGAACTTTCAGATCTGTCTGGATCAGTTGATGGTTGATTTCTCCAGCCTGCAGAAAACTAATGTCTTCTTCGTAGAGGAGAACCAGAAATTGAGTACTGAGGTTCAAAACCCAAATGATCAACTTACTCAGTCAGATCTGAAAGAGTCAGCTCAGATTGTGAGACTAACTCAGGAAATTGACATGATCAATACTGAGTGTCTTCCTAGAGAAAAGATTCTGAAGAACTGGCTGATGAGGAGCTGGTCAGGAAGGAAGAACTGAAGATACTCAAGAGTAAATTTGATGACCTCTTTACCAGATATGAAATCCTGAAAAAGAGTGAGGACTCTCTCAAGAAGAATGTTGCAGCAATGAATAAATCCTCAGTGGCTAGAGAGGAAACTAATAGTAGTCAGATGCTTGGGAATGAGAAAAAGGGGCTTGGATATGTCCCTAAGAAATCCTCACAAGGTAAATCTCATGTTGCTTCAGGGAGCAACACTGAGAGAGTGTTTGTCCAGGCAGGCAATAAAGAAAGTTGTATTCGAAGCCCGCAAAACTGATAAGGGTAAGGAAACTGCTGAGACAGTCAGAGTAGCCCCAAAAGTTGCTAAGCCAAAACCCAAGGGAAAGACTAAAACCTAAGCCTAACACTCATACACCATCTTCTTCTCAGGCTAAGAAGAAGAAGTAGTGTATGTGGATGTTTTAGGGAAACAGATCTACCACTCTGAGGCAATCAGGATAGTGAAGCAGGTCTGGTTCCCGAAAGGTACATCTGACACAATAGGACCCAAAACCCAATAGGTACCTAAAGCTTGGTCTGTTTATAGACAGATGTGGATCACAACAAGAGGAGAGGAGACTCAATCAAAGCTTTTTGGTACCTAGACAGTGGTTGCTCAAGGCACATGACTGAAATGAAGAATCTTCTCCAAGAGTTTCAAGCTAAGGATGGTCCAAAAGTAACCTTTGGTGATAACTCAAAAGGTTTTACTAAAGGTGGGTTTGGTGTCTTAAAAATAGGTGCAGTCAGAGTGGAGAATGTGTCCTTTGTGGAAGGACTGAAGCATAACCTGTTGTCAGTAAGCCAGTTCTGTGACAAAGGTTTTAGTGTTGAGTTCTCATCAAATATATGTTCAGTTAAGGACAAATCAACACAAGTGCTTCTATCAGGTATTAGAAAAGGTAATGTTTATTTGGCAGATTGGAGCAGCACTGTTCCTAATACTTATTTTGTTGCTAAAAGCTCTTCAGAGCTCAGTTGGTTATGGCATAAACATTTAAACCACCAGAACTTCAAGATTCTCAACGAAATTTCTAGACTTTCTCTTGTGGAAGGTTTACCTAATGAAGTTTTTAGCAAGGATCACTTGTGCAAGGCTTGTCAGGAAGGGAAGCAAGTCAGAGCATCATTCAAAGAGAAAGCTTTCTTCTCCACTGACAGAGTTCTTCAGCTTTTTCACATGGATTTGTTTGGCCCTGTAACACCTGTGAGTATGAATGGTAAGAAGTATACCCTTGTGGTTATTGATAATTATTCTAGATATACTTGAGTTATTTTCTTGTTGAATAAGAATGAGACACAGGTGAAGCTTCAAGAGTTGCTCAGGAGACTCAGCAATGAGAAGAATCAGTCCATTACTAAGATCAGATCTGAAAAGGGCACTGAGTTTATAAATTCATATATTTTTTATTTCTGTAATGAACTTGGTATTGCTCATGAGACTTCTGCAGCAAGAACCCCACAGCAGAACGGTGTTGCTGAGAGGAAAAACAGGACACTGAAGGAAGCTGCTAGGACCATGCTAGCTGAGCTAGGATTGCCCAAGAAGTTCTGGGCTGAGGCAATCAACACTGCATGCTACACTCAGAATAGATCCATGCTGAACAAACAACATGCACAGACCCCATATGAGACTTGGAACAAGAGGAAGCCACGTATCTCTTACTTCCATATATTTGGTTGCAAGTGCTTTATTTTCAACAATGGGAAGACCCAGTTGAAAGCCTTTGATAGCAAATCTGATGAAGGAATATTCTTGGGATATTCTGAAGTTAGTAAAGCTTTTAGGGTTTACAACCTCAGGACCCTTGTTGTGGAGGAATCACCACATATTGTGTTTGATGAATCTGTCACTGAGTCTAGGGTAAGAGTGTTGGATCCTGACACTGATGAGGTCACAAGGAGAGTGACAAGGCTAAGCTTGAAGAATCAACCTGATCCAAAGGTCAAAACTGTGTTAATTTCAAGATGGGACGATGACGATGATCAAGATGATGATACAAGAGTCATTCCTAAGCCTAGCGCATCAGGGTTAGTTGAGCCTCAGACTGAGGAACAAGCTCAACCTGAGGTAAGTACCGTCTATGAAGATGCGGTCGCAGCTGAGACGGCTCCTGAATCACCTCATCAAGGGGGAATCAATATCCCTGACATTGAGCTTATAAATCCCTCTGGTATAGACTCAGGATCATCCCCTTCTGTTCAATATCCTAAATTCTATGAACCTGTAGACACTAACATTGCAGGTACTTCAGGAACTACTCTAGGCAAGAGAACATGGCTAGAGAGTCATCTCATTGAGCAAGTCATTGGTGATCCAACTGAGAGGGAGTTAGGAC
Organism: Ballota nigra; assembly: GCA_947034835.1. Taxonomy (NCBI): domain Eukaryota; kingdom Viridiplantae; phylum Streptophyta; class Magnoliopsida; order Lamiales; family Lamiaceae; genus Ballota; species Ballota nigra. The sequence goes on along the minus strand of OX344724.1, from coordinate 41,250,584 downwards.
CAGACGATTCCATGGTGAGAGCGCACTATTCTGTTGCTTTCTCTCTGAGCAAGAGCCTCAGAACATTGAAGAAGCTCTCACTAACTCGAACTGGATCATAGCCATGCAAGAGGAGTTGAATCAGTTCATAAGGAATTAGGTTTGGGAACTGGTAGATAGACCTAGGCATCAAGGTGTTATTGGTACCTGTTGGTCCCGGTACAAGACTGAGGGATACGTGTATGGGGGGAATACACGTATACAATTTTTCTCACTTTCAAACTGACTGAGTCCCCTTTACTCAGAGTGATAAAGAACTCAGGGTTGATAACACACCTACTGACTGCACTGAATTCTGGTCAGTTGGCAAACTATCAACTTAAGTTCAGTGCGAAAATACGTGAGCCCTGGAAGTTTATAGTCTTGTTAATGTTTGCTTTCTGAAAACTTGATTACTCTTTTCTGAAATAGTGATTAGTAGGGCAGTGTTCAAGTTGATGATTAGGCTGATTGATTCAAGCCTGATAAACCTAATGCAATGAATGATTTAAACAAATAAGCAGTTATGAACAATATCAAAGCAGTAAGAACACAAGGAATTTAACGTGGTTCAGAGACTCAAGCTCCTATGTCCACGATCCTGATTGAACAGGATAATCCACTACTTGGGATTAACTTGTTTTTAACGTACCAAGGTACACCAAGATCAGCTAACCTCACTGACCTATACAAACTCCTTCCTAACTTCACTAAACAACTAAGTTATGCTAAGGATGGATAATCACTCTAAGCTTAAGGTATTGCTTGAAAGCTCAGTGGAATACAGAATAACTCTCACTAATCTAAGAAACACTTAGGAAATTTATCTGGTTTCAAGTGTTTCTTTTAGAATGCTGAGTGCTTTGAATGCTTGAGAGTTTGAATAATTTCTGGCTTGGAAATTTCCCGTAACCTTGAATGGGTTCAAGGACTTCTGTATTTATAGATGGATTTGAAAACTATCCGTTGGAAGAGATATCCTTCTTATCATCTTTGTAGGGTTGTTCAACAGATATATCTCCCATGCAGCAGCCGTCCTTGCATGGATTATGTAATTGCATTTAATGCTTGCCCGTTGAAAAGTGCAGTATGAACTTAGTCTTCATGTCAGGTCCGTACGTGCGTGTCCTTCCTGGATTGGTCCACGTCATCAGGTTGGTGAGAATGTCAGAACTCATTCCTGGGCTTCAGGCTTGTCTTATTAAGTTCTTTTTGTCTTGAGCACAACGGTCTTGTCCTGACGCTGACATTCCTTTTGCATTGCTTGGGCCTACTCCAAGTCTTTTCCCATTACTCAGTATCATCCTGTTTCCTTCAGGACTGAGTTAGTAATGACTTCAGGGTCATACTCTTCATCACTGACACTTACTCAGCCAGCTTAGAAGGACTGTCGTAAGTTCAGGATGGTGCTCTGCGTCTTCGGGCTTTAGTCTTGATTGTCATCAATGAGTACTCCTCTCATTGAGTTCCTGTGAATTGTAAAATAACTAAGTGCTAACCTAACCTAGACTAGCCTGACTTGCTAAGGCATACCATCTTTTCAGGGGCTTTGAGATCTAATCAAAATTGACATTGTCCCAACAATTTCCCCCTTTTTGATGATACTAAAACCCTGAAAAGATCCTCAAAACACTTAGAGGGAAAAAAATCTTATCTATAAGATAAGTCAGTGTTAGAGCAATTCTTGATAAAGTACAAAATTTAAATGGCCGCCAAAAAGACAATGAGTTTTTTTCTGTGGGCAAAGTAATAGATTTCATTGATAATATAGAATGATTACAATGAACTTGATCTATTACATCAAAAAATGTGAACACCTAAACCAATCTCATTTCAGGCTCGAGCCCATAACCAGCATAGACTCTGACCTTCAACTCATCTACTCTCTTAGGTTGTGTTAGGATATAAATTAGATGTTTTGAAGATGTTATAACAAAGAACTTGTAATAGGACTAGCTGAGTCTGTTAGTCAGCTACAGATTGGTCTAGAATAGGTCTTTGGTTAAGGGGGAAGAAATCTGTCTAGACCAGATGAGCTCTGACCAGAGGACCAGATGAGCTCTGACCAGAGGACCAGATGAGAGGTGACCAGATGAAAGGTGACCAGATGAGGTGACCAGATGAGCTATGACCAGAGGACCAGAGGAGTCTGACCAGTGGAGTTTGCCAGCAGAGTCTGCCAGAGGAGCCTGACCAGAGGAGTCTGCCAGAAGACCTCTCCCAGATGAGGTTCAGAGCAGAAATGTTACCTGACCAGATGAGACCAGACCAGACGAGACCTGACCAGATGAGGGAGATGGATTAGTTCACCCATATGGAGGCTGCGTGTATTTTGGAAACAAGGAAATCTAGGAGTTCATTGATGGAGAAGAAGGCAATCTGGAGAGTCAACTGATAGGAGGATTGATTGATTGATTGGTATCAATCTTAAAAGATCCAATCAAGGAGGAAATCAATCAACCAATATAATCAATATGTGATTGATTATATTCCTCCAATTATGGTTGTTTGAATTTCTAGCTTCCAACGGCTAGTTAATTCCTACAACTATAAATAGGAGTATTTTGGTTGAGTTCATTAGAGAGACACAAGAGTCGGGCAAGAGCACAAGAAAGACACACGAACTCTCCACTCACTCACCTTTGTCCTTTCAAGTTTATACACTCTTTCAAGGAGTTGTTAGTTGGAATTGTTACTCATCCTATTCATCAAATAGAAAGGGTGGAGTAAGCAAGTTGTACGAAGGAGCTGGTACTTCGCAATTCCAGTAGTTCGTAAGTTGGTTGGAGAGAGAGTCCCCTTTTGAGAAAGAGAGAGTGGACGTAGGACCTGTTGCCGAACCACTATAAATTCTTGTGTTATTTACTCTACTGCACTTTAAGTTTTCTGCATTTTGTTTTAGCATTTCTTTAAAGGGTTTTCTTAAAAATTAAACTCAAAATGCTTTCCGCTGGATAATCTTTTTGGGACCAACAGGTTGGTTCACATATCCTTCAGCTTTGGTAATCTTCAATACTTCAGTCATAATCGCCTTAGTGTCATGCTTGCTTGTTCCAGGGACTAGAGGTGGTGGTCGAGCAATGAACTCAGGAGCCCTCACTTGGACATTGGCTGCTTCAGCTTCCTCCAAGATCTTTTGAATGAGTTCAGGATGATTGTCCATCATGTAGTCAGTGAAGTGGGCATTGATGTCTTCATTGTCACCCCATTTCTGCACTGCATACCAGAGTCTGACGAACTCATCCCTTGCATTAACCCAAAACTCTTTCAACGTCTCTGAGATGAACTCATCGACAAGAGCTTTCCTCTGAATCACCTTCGGCTTTCTAACTTGAAGAATTGTTGATTTAATGGCTATTGACCTCTTCTTATACTTCCTCTGCTCAGGCTTCGCCTTCTTCCTCCTTAGCATACTGATCACTATATTATCAAGTTCTCACCGTTGAAGCTCATTGATGTCAGATAGCTTCTCAACCTTCTTTTCCAGAATGCGCATCTTCTCATTCTGAGCGATTTCATCTCTGTGCTCAGCTTCAGTCTTCTCAGGGGCAGCTCCCCATGCTTTTGCACATAACTCAGCCACCGTTTCCGCAGAATAGGTGATTGGGTTCTTTCTTGTGTTTACTGGAGGAGATTTCTGAATAGCTGAAGACTCTGGATTTGAAGGGAGTTGAGGAACTTCTCCTGAAGGTTCACTAGCCTGACCCGCCGCAACAGCCAATCTTGCTGACTTTCTAGGAGATCGCATAAACACAACATTTTCTTCAGGGTTTACCTCCGATACCTCAGGGCGGGATATTTTCTTCTTTTCCCCCTTTTTGGCATCATCCTTGGCGGGAGGGGGTGGGAGTACTTCTTTGAATACCTCCTGCCCACTGTTGACAACGAAGGCAGCCAATGATTGAACTTCCAGCACTCCTTCTTTTAGCATGTCTACCCCTGATGCGATTCCCGTTCCAGCGTATGAGACACTGGTAATGGCAGCCTTTAACTTCTTCTCAAAGAGCTCCATGTTGGTGTAGAGACTTTGTTCAACTTTGGTGATTCTTGCCTGAACTCTTGAAGTTTCTTCACTGATCCTGTTAGCCTCTGACATCACCTTTGTAGACTCTTGAACGGCCTTGGCCAACTCTTGTGCAATTGACTCTGAGTACTGAGCGATTCTCCCTGACTCCAGCGCCAGCTTGGCCGCTAAGTCATTCAGGGCCTGAGTGAAAAACACTCCAGCCTGAGTTGCTAGATGCTCCACTACCTTCTCTAGTTTCTGCTCACGCTGTTCCTCCTTCTCATCAAGTCGATTAAGAGTTCGCCTAAGCATCTTTTTCATCTTCTGCCTCTCTTGCTTCACTGACTTCGCCGTGTCAACCATTGTACATTTAAGCAAGATAAGCTCCTTATTGGCAAGTGTGTTTTAGACTGACTTGGTCCATTTGATGTGTTTTACGAGAGCCTTGGCATCTTTGTCCTTTTCCTCTTTGAGCCTCCACAACTCCTCTTGTAGCTTAGCCAAGTTCTCAGTGGTCTTTTCTTTCTTCACCTCAACAATACTGGTGAATTCTCTCCTCTAGAACCCAGTTATGATAACATCATCATCAGCCTCAGCATCGTCAGTGAGTGGCTGTTTTCCCTTGTCAGCCCCTGCAGCATCAGTCCCCTCTTCAGGGTGCACTTAAGGCAGTTGTTGAGTGGTCTCAGCCGCCCGTTCAGGCTCAGCTGAGCCATCTCGAACTTTGGGTGCGAAACCCTCAGAACTAGGAGTCTCCTTGGACGCCTCTACATCATCCTCCTTTATCTCAGGGCAGGGAATCCCTTCATCGACTGATGTATCATTGGCGACTGAGATGTTCACAACATCCTCAACAGTTGGTCCACCCTTGGCACCAACTTTCTTTTTACCTTCCCCCTGAGCCTGAGGCTCAGAGTTCATCTCATCCACCTCCTTGGCAGTCTCTTCCACCACCTTCTCATTTGCTGCGCCCTGAACTTCATCATCATCCTCATCCTCGAAGTCCTCCTGCATGCCAACCCTTATCCCATCCACCAGTTGCTTTAAATTCTCAAAGTTTAGCAGCTGCAGCCAACTAGTGATATGGAAATATGAGCATAGTCTGGCCTCCTCTTTCTCCCAGTGTTCCCAGCTCTAGCATCGACAAGTATATACTGCTCCTACATATTCGACTGCTTGAAGTCGAGCCAGACGTTCAGTTCAATCACATTGGAGCACAACTCCCTGTATCTATGCAAACTGGGCCAACATTTTGAAGCCCACTCATAGGCATTCCCCTTAGAGTGTTCTCAAACATCCCACCCATCAGCCTGGTGTCCAGCTCCTCCTCCTCCGCCATGTCCAGAAACTCATCAGCTAAGTCTCTTTCGGTAGTGGTTTTAGGGCAGTCTTTAGGGTTGGGGTAAGATGGGAAGTCTTCAGGGTTAGGCGTAGAAGTGTTTGGCTCTTGGTTTTGGTTAGGCTCAGTGATGTTTGAAGTGCTGGGCGCTGACTCAATTTGTGGAGGGGTAGGATCAGGGTTAGATGAAGGAAGAATGGTTTCAGTGAGGTGAGTGGAAGGTTCAGTGAGCGTTGGGGTAGGTTCAGTGTGAGTTGGGGTAGGTTCAGTGATGGATGTGGGTTGGTCAGGCTTAGCTATGGGAGAGGTTGAGGGTTGGGGTTTAGTGGGATTGGACTCAGGTTGCAGCAACTCTGCAGAGTTGATTATTTCTCTAACCTGGAGAGCTTGATTCCTCCCTGATCGTACTGATCTACCTCAGTTCCTTAGCTGGAGATCTCTTGGGCCCTTTCCTCAGCCTCTTCAGCGGCCTGTCGACTAGCTCCTCTCCTCCTGATCTAACATCATCGTCAGTCTCCTTAGCCTCAGAACCGGCCCTCTTGGAGACCTTCTCAGTCCCTTTCCCAACTCCCTTGGCCGTGGCTTTGCTTTTCAGTACCACCTTCAGCCTGGCCATCTTCTCCTCCAAGACCTTCTCTACCCTCTCCTTCTCAGCTGCCTTCTTGGCCACAACCATCTCCCCAGTCTCCTTCCTCTTCTCCATGAGACTCTCCACCTTTTCCAGTAGGGCAGACACCACTTTCTTGCCCTTTGCATCTGGCTTCTTCCTCTAACCCTTGGGAGGGGCATTAGGGTCGGTCAGGCCCAGAACAGCATATGTGTCACCAGCAGTGGTGAATATAATCTTCTTTGAGGACAAGTCATCCTCCAAATTAAAAGTACAACCCTGACAGGCGTGGGCGATCAGGATTGACAATCTTGTCCCAAAAGGAAGGATGGCTCCCACTGAGATATGCTTCTTCTCCTCATTCTTCTTTAGCTTGTCTGTGGCGGCCTGGCTTATCTAGTCGAGGAAGAATTGTTCCCAGTTGGCTTCTACACCATCAACTAGGGCTCCCATAATCCTTAGCTTGGGCATACTGAGCTACTCGTGAGTTCCAGTAGTTCCCATGATTATCTTGGAGACAACATCAATCAGTGCTCGGTACTCTGGCTTCAGGGTCTTCTTGCGCTGCCTCGCCCTGAATTCTGGTGACCCAGTCTTGGTCCATTCCTTGAGAAGCTCGCCTTCTTTGTTCTTCTTGTAGGTCCTGGGATTAATGCCAGAGCATGGAAGTCCGTATACTTCCTTTACGACCTTCCTGAGGTCGATGTCACGAGTTTCTTCATTGTAGAGTTCCTTCCCTTCCTTGTCCTTCTCTCCAGTCGGAACGAGCACGGTCATCCTGGTAAATAGTTTACCCTTGAGAATGAACAGATTCAGATATGCCTCCACTAATGCCTTTGGAAGCACAGAGATGGGTTTCTAGGTGAAGTACTTCTCCATTTTAACCTTGGAGATCCAGTCAAAAAATGAAGAATCTCCTTTACTGATTGATATGCTCCCTCCATGGAAATAATGTGTTCCATATTAACCAACTTGCTCTTGACAACATCACCAAGGTTTTCCGTAGACCAGATGGTATCCATGAATGCCATTAGAGGATTTAAAAGTTTTGAAAAAATATTAGCAATTAAGTGATTGGACGAGAGAAAATTCAGTGTGCAAAGTGCGTTTGTGTTTGCGTAAATTTCTCAAATGGCATTCTAGATTGATATGAATTAGTCAGTCACTCAGACGTGAGGTTGGGATTAATCCTGAATTTGAAAAGTTTTGAAATTAAGGACCAGGATTAATCTCCGTATCAATCATTTTCCCACGTTAGTCATATTCCATATAAAATGGACATGTATATGATAAAGTAACTGAACGAATTAAATGCTCCACTGCGCGTGGGTTTAAATATCAAAAGGCTCATTTTAAAGAAAATGGAATGCATTTAATAAAGATTTTCAGGATGGAAGTCTCAGTGAGACGCTTCAAATTCACAAAGGTTCGGATAGAACTCATACCTGTCAGGGAGATATTGTAGCACCCTGATACCTCGCTGAGTCAAGTCTGGCCTGAGTTCCCCCTAGATCCTACACTGACTCCTCTCCCGGATCTAAGAGTCCTAACTCTACCGACAGTTCCATAAATCTTGCCTCAGCCAAAGGCTTAGTCAAGATGTCAGCTCTCTGCCTGTCAGTGTGAATTTTCTCCATCCTAATATCTTTCTTCTCTACATGATCTCGAATGAAGTGATGCCTAATATCCACATGCTTACACCTTGTGTGAAGCACTGGGTTCTGAGTGATTGCTATAGCACTATTGTTGTCACAATAGATTGGAACCTCATTAGCAAATACTTGGTAGTCTCTCAATTGTTGCCTCAACCATAGAATCTGAGCACAACAACTACCAGCAGCCATATACTCAGCTTCAGTTATGGATGTCGCCACTGAATTCTGCTTCTTACTAAACCACGAGATCAACTTACTCCCCAAAAACTAACATGTCCCTGAGGTAGATTTCCTATCAATCCTGCAACCTCCATAATCTGCATCTGAATAACCAGTCAGTTCTAAGTTGTCATCTGAGGGATACCATAGTCCCATATTGACTGTCCTTTTCAAATACTTGAGTATCCTCTTAGCAGCTTCCAAATGACTTCTCTTGGGGTCAGACTGATACCTAGCACATAAACCAACTGCAAAAGTAATGTCAGGCCTACTTGCAGTCAGGTACAACAATGATCCAATCAGCCCTCGGTACTCAGTCCGATTCACTGAAGTACCTTCAATGTCAGGATCCATCTTCCAATTGGTGTTCATTGGGATCCTAGCTAGATTGTTATTCTGAACTCCAAATTTCTAAATCAAGTCTCTTGTATACTTGGCCTGATTAATGAAAATCCCTTGATCAGTCTGCTTGACCTGCAATCCTAAAAAGAAGTTCATCTCTCCCATCATTGACATCTCAAATTTACCAGTTATCAACTTAGAGAATTTCTCACAGAGCTGATGATTTGGTGATCCAAATATTATATCATCCACATAAATCTGGACCAAGAGAATGTCATCACCATCAGTGATCCTGAACAAAGTCCTATCCACGGTTACCTTCTTAAACCCGTGGTCAGTCAGGAATTGAGAGAGGGTATCATACCAAGCTCTAGGAGCTTGCTTAAGTCCATAGAGTGCTTTCTTAAAATGATATACTCTATCTCCAGCCTCAAACTCGGGAGGTTGTTCAACATATACCTCTTCATTGAGTACACCATTCAGAAAGGCACTCTTGGCATCCATTTGATACACCTTAAACTTTTTGTATGTTGCATATGCAAGGAACAACCTGATAGCTTCCAACCTAGCTATTAGAGTAAAGGTATCATCATAGTCTATCCCTTCAGACTGACAATACCCATTTGCAACCAATCTTGCCTTGTTCCTTACTACAACACCATTCTCATCCTTCTTGTTCTTGAAGACCCACTTGGTACCAATAATACCTTGATGCCTAGGTCTATCTACCAGTTCCCAAACCTAATTCCTTGTGAACTGATTCAACTCCTCTTGCATGGCTATGATCCAGTTCGAGTCAATGAGAGCTTCTTCAATGTTCTGAGGCTCTTGCTCAGAGAGAAAGTAACAGAACAGTACGCTCTCACCATGGAACCGTCTGGTCCTGACTCCCTCAGTTGGATCACCAATGACTTGATCAATGGGATGATCCTCTAGCCATATTCTCTTAACAGGAGTTTTTCCTGAAGTACCTGCAATGTTAGTGTCTACAGGCTCATAAAATTTAGGAAATTGAATAGAAGGGGATGATCCTGAGTCTATACCAAAGGGATTTACCAACTCAATGTCAGGGACATCGATTCTCCCTTGATGAGGTGACTCAGGAACTATCTCAGCTGCGACCGCATCTTCATAGATGGTACTTACCTCAGGTTGAGCCTGTTCCTCAGTCGGAGGCTCAACAATCCCTAAAGTGCTGGGCTTAGGAGTGAATCTTGGATCATCTTCTCGATCGTCATCATCATCTCATCTTGGAATTGGCACAGTTTTGACCTTGGGATCAGGTTGATTCTTTAAGCTCAGCCTTGTCACTCTCCTTGTGACCTCCCAAGTGTCAGGATCCAACACTCTCATCCTAGACTCGGTGGCAGATTCATCAAACACAATATGTGGCGATTCTTCCACAAAAACGGTCCTACAATTGTAAACCCTGAATGCTTTATTGACTTCAGAATATCCTAAGAATATTCCTTCATCAGATTTTCTATCAAAGGCTTTCAATTGGGTCTTCCCATTGTTGAGGATGAAGCACTTACACCCAAATATATGAAAGTAAGAGATACGAGGCTTCCTCTTATTCCAAGTCTCATATTGGGTCTTTGCATGTTGGTTGTTCAGCATGGACCTGTTCTGAGTGTAGCATGCAGTGTTGATTGCCTCAGTCCAAAACTTCTTGGGTAATCCTGACTCAGTCAGCATGGTTTTGGTAGCTTCCTTCAGTGTCTTGTTCCTCCTTTCAGCAACACCGTTTTGTTGTGGGGTTCTAGTTGCAGAAGTCTCATGAGCAATACCAAGTTCATTACAGAAATTAGGAATATATGAATTTATAAATTCAGTCCCATTGTTAGATCTGATCTTAGTAATAGACTGATTCTTCTCATTGTTTAGTCTTCTGAGCAACTCTGGAAGCTTCACCTGTGTTTCCTTTTTATTCAACAAGAAAATAACCCAAGTATATCTAGAATAATCATCAATAACCACAAGGGTGTATTTCCTACCATTCATACTCACAGGTGTTACAGGGCCAAATAAATCCATGTGCAAAAGCTGAAGAACTTTGTCAGTGGAGAAGGAAGCTTTCTCCTTGAATGATGCTCTGACCTGCTTCCCTTCCTGACAAGCTTTACACACATGATCTTTGCTAAAAACTTCATTAGGTAGACCTTGAACAAGTGACTGCCTAGAAATTTTGTTAAGAATCTTGAAGTTCAGATGGCTTAATCTTTTATGCCATAACCAACTGAGCTCTAAGGACCTGATATACATTACCTTTCCTAATACCTGATAGAAGCACTTGTGTTGATTTATCCTTGACTGAACATATATTCGAAGAGAACTCAACACTGAAACCTTTGTCACAGAACCGGCTTACTGACAACAGGTTATGCTTCAGTCCTTCCACAAAGGACACATTCTCCACTCTGATCGTACCTATTACAAGACACCAAAACCTTTAGTAAAACCTTTTGAGTTATCACCAAAGGTTACCTGTGGACCATCTTTAGCTTGAAGTTCTTGGAGAAGACTCTTCATTCCAGTCATATGCCTTGAGCAACCACTGTCTAGGTACCAAACAGACTTGGTTGAGTCTCCTCTACTCATGTTGTGATCAACATCAGCCTGCAAACAATTCAGGCTTTCGGGATCCAGAATTGCTTCACAACCCTGATTGCCTCAGAGTGGTAAATCTATCTCCCTGAAACATCAACATGCACTACTTTCTTCTTCTTAGCCTGAGAGGAATATGGCGTATGAGTGCTAGGCTTAGGCTTTACAGGAGCCTGAGTAGGTGCCTTTTGGGCTGGCCTCCTGTTCTTCCTAGGCCTAGGTGCAACAGGTCTTTGGGCTTGTTCTTGATAAAGGCCCTGTTTTCTGTTCCCCCTAGGCAAGTGAGGGAAGGGAAAACAGTTAAAGGCCTCAAGATGCCAAAACCATGGGGGAGTCATCATACTTGGCCATTCCTGCTGGTATTGCCACGCATGATGATACCCTTGTTGACCAGTCTGATGACTCTAGGCCTGAGTCTTCCTCTGCTTTCACTGATGTTTTCTCTGGCCTGAGTTCTCAGTGACCTCCTTTGGTTGCTTGGCCTTTCCCTTGGGTTTTGGCTTAGCAACCTCTGGGGCAACCCTGACTGTGTCAACAGTTTCTTTGTCCTTATCAGTCTGGTGGGCCTGAAGTACAACTATCTTTATATTCTGGCCTGCTTGAACGAAAACCCTCTCAGTGTTGCTCCCTGAAGCAACATGAGATTGACCCTGTGAGGATTTCTTAGGAACATATTCAAGTCCCTTTTTCTCATTCCCAAGCATCTGGCTGCTATTTATTTCCTCTCTAGCCACTGAGGATTTATTCATTGCTGCAACCTTTTGCTTAAGAGAGTCTTCACTCTTTTTCAGAATTTCATGCCTGGCAAAGAGGTCATCAAACTTACTTTTGAGTACCTTCAGCTCCTCCTTCCTGACCAGCTCTTCAGCAGCCAGTTCTTTCAGAATCTTCTCTCTTGGGAGACGCTCAGCATTGATCATATCAATTTCCCGAGTTATTCTCACAATTTGAGTTGACTCTTTCAGATCTGACTGAGTGAGTTGATCATTCAGGTTTTGAACCTCAATACTCAATTTCTGGTTCTCCTCTACCAAAAATACATTAGTTTCCTGCAACCTGGAGAAATTAACCATCAATTAATCCAAACAGATCTGAAGGTTCATTTCTCTAGCTGACTCTGAGCTAGGCTCAGGATTTTGACCAGTGTATGAACCACAAACAGAGTTAGAGGTTACCTCAGGCTCTTCCCTAGCCATTAAACACACACCATCGTACTCATCATCAGAAAAGAGTTCAGACGACCTCTCCTCACGACCATCTAAGTCTATAGCTTCCCCAGTGAGCAATTCTCTCCGGTCAGCGTACCTCTAGTCTCTCTTGGCCCTCCTGCCTTCTATTTCACTTGCACTCAGCTCTGGGCAGTCATACTGATAGTGCCCATTCTTGTTACAGTTGTAACATGTAGCTTGCTCATCACCTCTTTCCTTTCTCGGCTCAGGGTTCCTTCTTGAGTCAGGTTCCCTAGGTCTGGATGAGCTTTCAGTCTTGCCTGAGTGCTTATCATAATGAGTACGTCTCTGTTCATCTCTTCAATCGGGCTTTGGGTCCGAATATCTTCTTTCATCACCACGATCTCTCCTCTGGTCAGTGTTCCTTCTTTCCTCATATCTCCGTGAGCTTTGGTGGGTTCCTTCAGATTTCCTATCACGAGTATCCTGATAATATTTCTTATAACGACCAAACCTGGAATTCAGCTTTTCAAAGCGTCTGGCCATCAGGCTGTACTCCTCAGCAAGCTCTTCATTACTCATCTCCATCAGTGACTTTGATGAAGACTCGACAAGCTCTGACTTGGCTTTGAACGCCACGCTTTTCTCATGAGCTTTCTCTTTTCTCCTCTTCTTCTTGCTGAACTTTCTTCTTTCTCTTGTTGAGATCATATTCCAATGCTTTAAGCTCTGACAAAAGTAAAGCAGAAATTATGTAACTCATATCCCGGGTATTTTTTAGCATAATTACACTATTGTCCCATCTTTCAGGAAGGGCATTCAGGATCTTAGAAGCAACATCTCTCTTTGGAACATCCTTATCCAACATCACCAACTCATTCATCAACTTGATGAATCTTGACTCCATCTGATCTATCGTCTCATCAGGCAACATCTCGAATGCTTCGAACTTCTGAATGACAATATTCCTCTTGTTCTCCTTTATCTTTTCTGACCCTTCACACATCCTGGTCAGCTCATCCCAGACCTCCTTAGCCGTCTTTAAGTTCATCAGCCTTGCTGACTCCTCGAAAGGCACCGTATGCAGGATGATGTTTCTGGCCACATTGTCAAGTCCCACCATTATGATCTCATCATTGGTCATATATTTCCTCTCCTCAGGAACCTGTACGCCAATGTCAAGATGTTCATACTCCAGTCCTCTGACATTAGGGATGGTGATCTTGATAGGTCCTACCTTGATAACACACGGCATTTGGTAATGGATAGCATCTAGATGTGCCTCAAGTCTAAACTTCCAGTAGGCAAAGTTAGAAACAGAGAATTCAGGTAATGAAGCTTCAAGTCTCCTCGAAGTCATGATGATGCAAGTTTTATGAAAATCAAACTCTGATCTGTTTAGTGACCACCAACAGTTTCACCTCTGAAACTATTAGTATTCAAAGTCAATGGTCTGTTGAACCACTGCTCTGATTCCACTTGTTGGTCCTGGTCCAAGACTAAGGGATACGTGTATGGGGGGGAATACACGTATACAATTTTTCTCACTTTCAAACTGACTGAGTCCCCTTTGCTCAGAGTGATAAAGAACTCAGGGTTGATAACACACCTACTGACTGCACTGGATGCTGGCCAGTTGGCAAACTATCAACTTAAGTTCAGTGCGGAAATGTGTAAGCCCTGAAAGTTTATAGTCTTGTTAATGTTTGCTTTCTGAAAACTTGATTACTCTTTTCTGAAATAGTGATTAGTAGGGCAGTGTCAAGTTGATGATCAGGCTGATTGATTCAAGCCTGATAAACCTAATGCAATGAATGACTTAAACAAATAAACAGTTAAGAACAATATCAAAGCAGTAAGAACACAAGGAGTTTAACGTGGTTTAGAGACTCAAGCTCCTACGTCCACGATCCTAATTGAACAGGATAATCCATTACTTCGGATTAACTTGTTTTTAACGTGCCAAGGTGCACCAAGATCAGCTAACCTCACTGACTTATACAAACTCCTTCCTAACTTCACTAAACAACTTCAACCAAAAAATCTGACTAGAGGGTTTTGGTTTTAGTTTGGTTTCCAACTAAGGTGTGATTATCCCTACAAGACTAAACTATGCTAAGGATGGATAATCACTCTAAGCTTAAGGTATTGCTTGAAAGCTCAGTGGAATACATAATAACTCTCACTAATCTAAGAAACACTTGAGAAATTTATCTGGTTTCGAGTGTTTCTTTTAGAACACTGAGTGCTTTGAATGCTTGAGAGTTTGAGTAATGTCTGGCTTGGAAATCACCCGCAACCTTGAATGGGTTCAAGGCCTTCTATATTTATAGATGGATTTGAAAACTATCTGTTGGAAGAGATAGCCTTCTTCTCATATTCGTAGGGTAGTTCAACGGACATATCTCCCATGCAGCAGCCGTCCTTGCATAGATTAGGTAATTACATTTAATGCTTACCCGTTGAAAAGTACAGTCTAAACTCAGTCTTCATGTCAGGTCCGTACGTGCGTGTCCTTCCTGGATTGGTCCACGTCATGAGAATGTCAGAACTCATTCCTGGGCTTCAAGCTTATCTTATTAAGTTCTTTTTGTCTTGAGCACAACGGTCTTGTCCAGACGCTGACATTCCTTTTGCATTGCTTGGCCCTACTCCAAGTCTTTTTCCATTACTCAGTATCATCTTGTTTCCTTCAGGACTGAGTTAGTAATGACTTCAGGGTCATACTCTTTGTTGGGATATGTTTTAGTTTTGATGATTTTCCAAAACAACATGTAATAGGTTTGAAAGCAGTCAGGATAGTATCCTTTGTTTCAGGTCAGGCCAGGTTAACTTTCAGTAGAATATGCTGTTCAGTTGAGGGGGAACTCTGCAACACAGCCTGAGGATATCAAGATGTCACCAAAAAAAACTGACTGAAGCCATGCCAGAGACCTGAACCAGAAGAGAAGCCTGAAGGATGTCCCACTGAGTGTAAACAGGGCTGATCTAAGCTAAGTCAGGTGGACCACTCAGTGAAGAGCATGATCAGGAGGATCAGTGCTGCACCAAGTAGGCCCTGAAGGAGTCAGGCTACTGTGGTCAGGGAAGTTTGTCATTCAGCCTTATGATAAACTTCTTGGAATGATCTTCAAACAGTCTCTGAAGGACAACTACACTGAAGACGTTCAGTCCACTGAAGATCATCAGTCAGTGAAGGAGGAAGCTATCTAAAGTCAGTGGGTCTTAGTCAAACCCACTGAGTCAAAGATCCGTGAATCCAGGCCACGTGGACCAATCAGCACGAGGCAGCAACTCTGACACTGACAAAGGCCGCATTCCAAGAAAAGTGGTTGAAACCATTAATTGTATGGATTCAAATGTAATTTCCTCCAACGGTTACATTTGAATCCACACTATAAATACAAGCTCATAGCTTCGTTGTAAGGTGTGTGTGAGAAAAGAAAATCAACACCTACGAGCTGTGAATGTGTGAGTGTTTTAGTGCATTATAGGGAGTTATAAGGAGGCACAATTAACACATTGTACACTGACCATTAGGGTTCAAATATATACACAAATGAGTGTTTCAGCTTGTAACTCATAGCTTAGAGAGGTTTTCCTAATCTTAGCTTTAGGCTAACACATTGTAAAGGAAAACCTCACCTAGTTGGAGAAACCCCAACTGAAACCAGAACCATTGTCAGGTTCGTTGGTAGTAAGTTGTTTGTGAGGAAGTAAGGAAGGAAGTGAGATCTGGAGTATAGATCTGGTGCACCTTGGCACGTTAAAAACAAGAATCCCAAGTAGTGGATTTCCTATTAAATCAGGTCGTGGATGTAAGAGCTTGAGTCTCTGAGCCACGTTAAACTGAGCGTTGTTTATTGTTTAAGCACTTGCTAATTATTTGTAGTGTATGCTCTCTGAGTGTACTTGGAAAGTTTGAAAAGAAGATCAGCTAAGTATTTTAGTCAGGAAGAACCAATCTCACTGACAAGCTTAGGCTAGCACTCGAGAGTTCAGTCTCTCGAGTCACTGCCTTGTTGAGAGCCTGAGCTTTCAAGTCTCATCACTGACTTGATAGCTCTGACTCTCAGCAACGCAGTGACTTGAGTATTTCGTCACTGAACTCAGTCAGGGTGCGACGCGGTGTTTTATAATGCACTCGAGAAGTTCAGCACCTCAAGTCACTGTCCTTGCTCAGAGCATGAGCCTCCAAGCCTTCTCACTGACTTGGTAGCTCAGCCTCTGAGCAGAGCGGTGACTTGAAGTGAAACCTCTCGAGTCACTGCCTTGTTACGAGACTGAGCTTGCAAGTCAGTTACACTGACTTGAGTGCTCTGACTCGTAGCAATGCAGTGACTTGAGTATTACTCACTCGTGCTGAACTCCCTGAGGAAAGGTTTTTAAATTTTTTTTTCCTGAATTCCCATTTTGCCCTTCGAAAATGGGACCATCACTCTTCATCACTGACACTTACTCAGCCAGCTTAGAAGGACTGTCGTAAGTTCAAAATGGTGCTCAGCATCTTCAGGCTTCACTCTTGATTGTCATCGATGAGTACTCCTCTAATTGAGTTCGTGTGAATTGTAAAATAACTAAGTGTTAACCTAACTAAGACTAGCCTGACTTGCTAAGTCATAACATCTTTTTAGGGGCTTTGAGATCTAATCAAATTGACATTGTCCCAAAGGTACCAAGTGGGTCTTCAAGAACAAGAAGGTTGAGAATGGTGTTGTAGTAAGGAACAAGGCAAGATTGGTTGCAAAAGGGGTATTATCAGTTTGAAGGAATAGATTATGATGAGACATTTGCTCTAGTGGCTAGGTTGGAAGCTATCAGGTTGTTCCTTGCATATGCAATATTCAAGAAGTTTAAGGTGTATCAAATGGACGTAAAGAGTGCCTTCCTGAATGGTGTACTCAATGAAGAGGTATATGTTGAACAACCTCCCGGGTTTGAGGTTGGAGATAGAGTATACCATTTGAAGAAAGCACTCTATGGACTTAAGCAAGCTCCTAGAGCTTAGTATGATACCCTCTCTCATTTCCTGACTGACCATGGGTTCAGGAAGGGAACCGTGGATAGGACCTTGTTCAGGATCACTGAAGGTGATGACATTCGCTTGGTCCATATTTATGTGGATGACATAATATTTGGATCACCAAATCATCAGCTTTGTGAGAAATTCTCTAAGTTGATGACTGGTAAATTTGAGATGTCAATGATGGGAGAGATGAACTTCTTTTTAGGATTGCAGGTCAAACAGACTAATCAAGGGACTGCCATTAATCAGGCTAAGTATACAAGAGACTTGATTCAGAAGTTTGGAGTTCAGAATTGCAATCCGGCTAGGATCCCAATGAACACAAATTGGAAGATGGATCCTGACACTGAAGGAGCTTCAGTAAATCAGACTGAGTACTGAGGGCTGATTGGATCATTATTGTACCTGACTGCAAGCAAGCCTGACATTACTTTTGCAGTTGGAGTGTGTGCTAGGTATCGGTCTAACCCCAAGAGAAGTCATTTGAAGGCTGCTAAGAGGATACTTAAGTACTTAAAAAAGATAGTCAATATGGGACTATGATATCCTTCAGATGACAACTTAGAGCTGACTGGTTATTCAGATGCAGATTATGGAGGTTGTAGGATTGATAGAAAATCAACCTCAGGGACATGTCAGTTTTTTTGGAGTAAGTTGATCTCGTGGTTTAGCAAGAAACAGAATTCAGTGGCGACATCCACAACAGAGGCTGAGTATATGGCTGTTGGTAGTTGTTGTACTCAGATTCTATGGTTGAGGCAACAGTTGAGAGACTACCAAGTGTTTGCAAATGAGGTCCCAATTTATTGTGACAACAATAGTGCCATAGCAATCACTCAGAACCCAGTGCTTCACACAAGGTGCAAGCATGTGGATGTCAGACATCACTCTATTCGAGATCATGTGGATAAAAAGGATATTAGGATGGAGAAAATTCACACTGACAGGCAGAGAGCTGACATCTTGACTAAGCCTTTGGCTGAGGCAAGATTTATGGAACTGTCAGTGGAGTTAGGACTCTTAGATCCGGGAGAGCAGTCAGTATAGGATCTAGGGGGAACTCAGGCCAGACTCGACTCAGCGAGGTATCAGGGTGCTACAATGTCTCACTGACAGGTATGAGTTCAATCCTGACCTTTGTGAATTTGAAGCATCTCATTGAGACCTTCCTCCTGAGAATTTTTATTAAATGCATTCCATTTTCATTAAAAGCGCGCCTTTTGATATTTAAACCCACGTGCATCGGAGCATTTAATACGTTCAGTTACTCTTTCATATATGTGTCCATTTTATACGGAATATGACTGAGTGGGAAAATGATTGATACGGAGATTAATCTTGGCCCCTCATTTCAAAACTTTTCAAATTCAGGATTAATCTCAACCCCACGTTTGAGTAACTGACTCACTCATATCAATCTGAAATGTCATTTGAGAAATTTACGCAAACACAATCTCACACTGCACACTGAACTTTCTCTCGTTCAAACCCTTTTTTTCTTGCAAATTTCTCAAACCTCTCAATGGCATTTCTTGATATCGCTTGGACCACAGACAACATTGATGATGTTGTAAAAAACAAGCTGGTAAACATGGATCACGTGATTTCAATGGATGGGTCATGTCAAAACGTCAAAGAAATTCTCCCAGTCTTCGAATGGATTTCAAAGGCCATTTTGGAAAAATACTTCATGAAGAAACCCACTTATGTGCTTCTGAAGGCGGTTGTTGAAGCATACATGAACCTCTTCACTCGCAAGGGAGAATTGTTCACCAAGGTTATGGTACTGGTGCCCACTGGTGAGAAGAATGAAGACGGAGAAGAGCTTTACAATGTAGAGACTCATGACATCGACCTCCGCAAGGCGGTGAAGGAGGTATATGGGCTTCCATGCTCCGGAATCAACCCAAGGACATACAAGGAGAACAAGGAAGGAGAGCTCCTGAAGGAGTGGATGAAGTCAGGCTTTCCCGAGTTCAGGGCGAGACAACACAAGGAGACACTTTATTCCGAGTACAGGGTGATGATCGATGTGGTGTCCAAAATGATCATGGGCACTGTTGGGTCCATGAGCAGTTGAGCCTGCCAAAGCTAAGGATTACGAGGGCTTTGGTAGATTGAGTGGAGGCTAATTGGGAGCAGTTCTTTCTTGACCAGTTGAGCCAGGCTGCACGTGACAAACTAAAAAAGGATGAGGATGTCAAGCACATCACTGTAGGAGCCATCCTTCCATTTGGGATAAGACTATCCATCCTGATCACTCACACCTGTCAGGGTTGTACTTTCGACATGGAAGATGATCTCTCTCCCAAGAAAGTAATGTTCACCACTGAGGGTGACACTTACGCCATCTTGGGCCTGACTGACCCTAATGCTAAACAGAAGGATCAGAAAAAGAAGCAAGCGGGGAAAGGCAAGAAGGTGGTAACCATCTTGCTCGAGAAGGTGGATGAGCTCCTTGAGCAGAGCAAAGAGAAGGAGGCTGGGGTGGTTGCTGAGCAGGCTGCGAAAGAGAATGAGAAAGCTGAGGAGGAAAAGATTCAGGAAGAGAAGAGAGCCAAATTGAAAGTAGAGTCTGTAATTTGGGCCCGGCCCGACATATGGGCTGGGTTGGGCCCAAAAAATAGAGGCCCGAAAAAACCGGGCCGTTTTTTGCCCAGCCCGGCTGGCCTGGTGGGCCAAATGGGCTGGACCGACGGGCCACAGGCCGGCCCGTTTGGCCCGGTTGATTTTTTTATATTTTTTTATCTATTTTATTTTTAAAAGATTATAATTATAGCTGTCAAATGGGCCGGCCCGGCCCGGCCCAGGCCCACTGGGCTTTTAGTTTTTACTGGGCCGGCCCGGCCCGGTTGTTACCGGACCGCCAATTTCCAAGCCCGTCCTGGCCCATCTCGGGCCGCCGGGCCACCGGGCCAAACCGGCCCAACTTTTTTATTTTTTTTAAATATTATTATTATATTTGATTTATATATTTACCTTATTAATTTATAATTTAGCATACAAATTATACTCATATAGTTATAAATATTTTTTAGTTTGTCAACAACAATTCAACAATTAAAATAAAACTCAAATTCCTAAATAAAATTTAAGAATAATAATTCAACAAATCCTAATAGAATGGAAAGTGTTATTTTTTATTTCAACAATAATTCAATAATAAAAATTCAACAATTTAATAGGAAAGTGTTATTTTTTTTTTTGATAAGATAAGGATATTATAGGAATAAAATGGGGTATGTTTAGTAATGGATGTTAATTTTTAAATTTTATTGAGATTTGTTTAATAAGTGGGGCGAGTTTATAGGATTTTGGGGTTTGAGTAGTGATACTCTTAAATAAAATCTTATCCCTCAATTCATATTTGCCTTAATTGTACAAGTGTGTAATGTGTACCACCAATTTGTGGTTGTTCATAAGAATTCGTTCATTTCCCTGGATGAAAATTCAACCAATAAATTATAATGTATTTTATTTTAAAAAATGGGGTATGATCATAAATAATATGATACATATATATAGGGATGAGGAAATTAAGACCATAGTGAGTATAGGGATGGATGTGACCTGTGGCCACTATTACCAACCTTGGCCAAATCACTAATCTCGCCTACTGCTCCTTTTTTTTTTCTTATCTCTAGGTTTTCAATTTTATTCAAATTAAAAAAAACCAAACCGGGCCGGCCCAGAAAACCGGGCTAAGCCCGGCCCAAGCCCATAGGCCCGTCGGGCCTACTGGGCCGGGCCAAAAAAGACCGGTTCTTTTCGGGCCTATATTTTTAGGGCCCAGCCCGTCCTTAAAACCGGGCTTTTCGGGCCGGCCCATCGGGCCGGGCTCATTTTGACAGCTCTAATTATAATTAGTGTTGTTTCTTTAAATGATATTTAGTGTTGTAATTATAAATATATGGACATACTTGACTTGATACTGCCATAATAAGGAATTTAGTGTTGTATATTTAGTTTTTAAATGATATTTAGTGATATTTAAATGATATTTAGTATTGTATATTTAGTTTTTTTAAACATACTTGACTTGATAGTTCATGCCATAATAAGGAATTTTTTAAATGAAGTCCCTCAATTTTAAGTACCGTGGAATAAAAAAACTCTACCAAATATCATTTTGAGATTAGGAAATTTTTTTTAAAAAAAGTTAAAACGGGCTGGGCCGACCCGTTAGCCCGCGGGCTAGGGTTGGGATTTTATAGGCCCGACATACAAATGGGCCAGCCCGCGAACAGCGATTGGCCCGATAGGCTGGCCCGGCCCAGCCTACCCGTTTTGCCAGCTCTAATTGAAAGTGGTGCTGAAGGCAAAGGCCACTGCGAAAGGATTGAGGAAGGGAGCTGAGAAGACTTCCATGAGTGACCTGAAAGAAGGTCAGGAAGTCAACGATGAAGCTCAGGAGAGTGTTTTTGAGGTGGAGGCGAGGCCTTTGAAGAGACTGAGGAATGTAGTCAAGGGATCTCCTAAGGAAGCATTAACGGAGGTAAACCCTGAGGGAGTATCACATCATTCAAGCTCTCATCATGCCTCTGACTTAGTTCAGGTCCATGAGACTATTGAGTCTGCGGAGATTCTTCAACCTGAACTACCCTCTGAACCCCAACCTTCAACGACCGTTGAACCTATCCAAACCACAACCAACCCCACTGAAACCACTCCAAATGAACCAAATACCACTGAAACCAACCCCTCAGAACCACCTCAAACACCACTGAGCCTAACAATAACCCTGAACCAAACACTTCATCACCTAACCCAAAAGACTTTCCCTCTTATCTAAACCTGAAAGACTTTCCTAAGGCCAGTACCTCTAAGGCCAACCCTGCTGATGACTTCATGGAAGAGGCGGAGGAGGAAGAGGTGGACGAGACCGTTCTCAAGAAAATGTATGAGGATATGCTTAGGGAGAATGCCCGTCAGTGGGAATACCGATGTTGGCCCGGCCTGAACAAATACAAGGTTCTGTGCCGAAATGTGGTAAAGTTGAAAGTTTGGCTTGATTACAAGCAGTCCAACATGCAGGAGCAAAGGGTGATTGTAGAAGCGAGAGGATGTGACTACTGAGAGATGGAGGAGGCCAGGTTGTATTCATACTTCAAAATTACAAGCTGGCTGCAGTTGTTGAATTTTGAAAATTTCAAGCAGTTAGTTTTGAGTATGAAGGTGGCAAGAGAGGGAGGATTCTTTGATGGCCCTGATGATGATAAAGGTGATGATGATGATGATGGAAGTGACGGAAGTCAGGGCGGTGATGCCCAGGAGAAGTTGGTAGAGGAAACTGCCAGTGAGGTGGATTGGATGGACTCTGAGCCTAGTGCTCAGGGGGAAGGTGAAACTGGGACTGTGTCCAAGGGTGGAGCAGTCGTTGAGACCAGCAAGGCTGGTTCAGCTGCCAATGATACATCAGCCGGTGAAGGGATTCCCTGCCCTGAGGCAAAGGAGGATGATGTAGAGGCACCAAAGGGGACTCCTAGTTCTGAGGGTACCTTACCCAAAGTTCGAGCTGACAGAACTGAGCCTGAGCAGGCGACCCTGGTCACTCAACAACTGCCTTTGGTGCACCCTAATGAGGGGACTGACATCGTAGGGTGCTGCCGAGTGAAAGCAGCCAATGACTGATGAAGAGAAGGATGACGATGAGGTGCTCATCACAGGAACCCATCAAGGCAACTTTACCAGCATCATCACGGTAAAGCAAGAAAGGACCACTGAGAACTTGGATGCGCTTCAAGAGGAAATCCAGAGGATCAAGGATGAGAAGTAGAAAGATGCCAAGGCTCTTGATAAGCATATTCACTGGACGAAGTCAGCCTACAACACTCTTGCCAACAAAGAACTCGTCAATTTAAAGAAAACAATGGTTGACACTGCACATTCAGTCAAACAGGAGAGGAGAAAGATGAAGATGTTGTTCAAGCAGACTTTGGCTCAGCTCAAAGAAGAGCACGACCTGAGAATGTCCAAGGCAGTGGAGCAACTGGCAAATCAGGCTGGAGAGCTGCTCACTCAGGCCCTCAACGACTCAGTTGCCAAACTGGCACTGGAGTTAGGGAAGATTGCTCAATACTCTGAGAATGTCACTCAGGAGGCGGCAAAGGTTGCTCTAGAGTATGCAAGAATTGCTTCAGAGGCCAACAGGTTTTACGAGGAGTCTGGGAAGATGGAGGAAAGACTGCTGCACACTGAACAAAAGATTATGACCAACACTGAGTCATTACAAAAGAAGCTTCAGTCCAGTACTGCTTGTGTGTCATATGCAGGGACCGGAATAGCTACCGGGGTTGACCTATTGAAGAAGGGAATCAAGGAGGTTCAGTCCTTGTGCACCTTTGTTGTGGAAAACGGTGCACCTATTCTCAGCAAGGTCACATCTAAAACTCCTCCACCTGCTTTGGCCAAGGATGATGCCAAAAAGGGGGAAGAATAGAATAAAAGATCCCTCCTTGAGGCATCGGAGCTCAAACCACTCCACGAAAGTCAGCATGGTTGGCGGCTGCGGCTCAGGCACAAGAGCCTTCAGAGAAGCTAGTTCAAGCTCATCTCCCACCCATCCCTGAAGAGATTCCAGAGCGTTCATCCTTAAACACAAGGAAGAATCCAATTTCTTTTGATGCCAACAAAGTGGTAACTTTGTGTAAAGAGGCTTGGGGCTTGCCCCATGAGAAAAGTGAGGCTCAGCGCAGAGCAGAAGTTGCTGAAAAATAGAAGATACGCATTCTGGAAAGGAAAGTTGAAAAACTTTCAGAGCTGACTGAACATCAGCAAAGGGAATTGAATGATGGGTTCCTGAGCATGTTGAGGAGGAAGAAGGCCATGCCTGAGAAGAGGAAGTACAAGAAGAAACCAACAACGAGGAAGTCAACATTTCTTCAAGTCAGGGAGCCGGAGGTGACTAAGAGGGAAGCTCTAGTAGATGAGTTCATCTCAGAGACTCTAAAAGAATTTTGGGTGGATGTAAGAGATGAGTTTGTCAGACTATGTGGTGAAGAAATGGGGCGACACTGAAGATATTGATGCCCACTTCAATAACTACATGATGGACAATCATCCTGAACTTCTTGGGAAGATCTTGGAGGAAGCTGATGCAGCCAAAGTCCAAGTGAAGGCTCCTGAGTTCATTGCCCGTCCACCAGCTCTTATCCCTGGATCGAACAAGTATGACACTAAGGTTATTATGACTGAAGTATTAAAGATTGCCAGAGCTGAAGGTTATGTGAATCAACCCAAGAGAGTTGAAGAGCTGAAGCTCAGAGTCTATGCTGGTTATGGACTCGAGCCTGAAATTAGATTGCTTTAGGTGTTCACTACGTGTTGTAATAGATTAAGATCATTGTACTCACTGAAACATATTATCAATGAAATCTATTATTTTGCCTACAGATAAAATCTCATTGTCTTTTTTGTTGTAAATTAATTTATGTACTTTATCAAGAACTGCTCTAACATTGACTTTGTCTTATAGAACAAGTCTTTACTTCCTCTAATTGTTTTGAGGATCTTTTCAATGTTTTGGCATCATCAAAAAGGGGGAAATTGTTGGGACAATGTCTATTTTGAGTTGATCCCAAAGCCCCTGAAAAGATGACTTGCCTAAGTGTTTCAGGCTAGTCTTGGTTAGGTTTGTAAGTTAGTTTATTTTACATTTCACAGGAACTCAATGAGAGGAGTACTCATTGATGACAATCAAGACCGAAGCCTGAAGACACAAAAGCACCATCCTGAGCTTATGGCAGTTCATCTAAGCTGGCTGAGTAAGTATCAGGATGAAGAGCAAGATCCTGAGATCTTTGCTAAACTCAGTCCTGTAGGGGACAGGATCACACTAAGTATTGGGAAAAGACTTGGATGAGGACAAACCTGAATGAGTTAGATGAGGACAATGAATTTTTGTCTGTGGGCAAAAGTAATAGATTTCATTGATAATATGTTTCAGTGAGTACAATGATCTAATCTATTACATATTTCAGGGGACAACTAGATCTTTCTCATCTCAGGTCGAAGTCCATAGTCATTGTAGACTTTGTCCTTCAGCTCAGCTAACCTATCTAGCTGGTTCAGATACCCCTCAGCCTTTGCAATCTTGAAGACTTCAGCCATGATAGCCTTTGAATCATAGCTCTTCCCATTTACCTGGAGTGGTGGTGGTCGAGTAAGAAACTCAGGGGCCTTAATTTGAACTTTAGCAGTGTCAGCCTCCTCCAAGATTCCTTTCAAGAGTTCAGGGTGGTTGTCATACATGAAGTCGATGAAGTGGGCATCAGTGTCATCAGAGTCATCCCACTTCTTTACAATGTACCACAGCCTGATAAACTCATTTTGCGCATCCAGCCAAAACTCCTTCAGCTTCTCAGAGATGAAATCATCAATGAGCACACTCTTCTCAGTTGGTTCCTCAGGCTTCTAGACTTGAAAAATATTTGTCTTCCTTGCCTTAGGCTTCTTCCTGTATTTCCTTGGTTCAGGTTTCGCCTTCTTCCTCCTCAGCAAACTGATCATCGCATCATCAAGTTCTTTTTGCTGCAGATCAGTGATGTCAGTCAGCTTTTCAACCTTCTTCTCCAGAATGCGCATCTTCTTTTTCTGAGCAATTTCAGCCCTGCGCTCAGTCTTAGTCTTCTCAGGGGCAGTTCCCCACGCCTCTGCACATAACTCAGCCACTGTTTCCGCATAATAGGTGATTGGGTTCTTCCTTGTATTCACTGGCGGCAATTTCTAACTGACTGAAGATTCTGGAATTGAAGGAAGTTGAGAAACCTGCTTCTCTGAAGGTTCATTAGCCTGAGCCACTGCAGCCAATCTGGCTGACTTCCTTGGCGTCTTCAATGCTTCACTCTTCTCAGCCTCTGATGCCTTAGAGAGAGATCTTTTCTTCCCTTTTTTCCCCTTTTTGGCATCATCCTTGGCCAGCAGAGGTGGGAGTGCTTCTCTTATAGCTTCTTCACCAGAGTTGATAACAAAGGCAGTTAAGGACTGGACTTTCTTAACTCCTTCCTTCAACATCTTCACTCCAGTGGCAATCCCCGTCACCACGAAAGATACACTGGCAATGCTTGTCTTGAGCTTCTTCTCTAATATCTCCATATTCGTATGAAAGCTCTGCTCAATGCGTGTCAGCCTGGCCTCTACCTTCCCTGACTCTTCGATGAGATGAGCAGTCTTAGTCATGATCTTCTCTGACTCCTGAGCGATCTTGGAAGATTCCTGAGTGACCTTGGCTGACTCCTGAGCGATCCTGATCTCTGACTCTAAAGCCATCTTGGACGCCGAGATATTGAGTGCCTCAGTGAGGAGTGTTGCAGCCTGACTCGCCAAGTGCTCTACAGCCTTCTCCATTCTTGCATCATGCTCATCTCTAAGTTGAGTCAGTGATTTAGCCATCAACTTTGTTGGGATATGTTTTAGTTTTGATGATTTTCCAAAACCACTTGTAATAGGTTTGAAAGCAGTCAGGATAGTATCTTTTATTTCAGGTCAGGCTAGGTTAGCTCCTAGAAGAATAGGTTGTTAGTTGAGAAGAACTCAGTTGAGGGAACACTCAGTTGAGGGGGAACTCGGCGAGGAGGAACTCAGCCACACAGCCTGAGGATATCAAGATGACACCAAGGATAACTGCCTGAAGCCATGCTTGCAACCTGAACCAGAAGAGAAGCCTGAAGGATGTCCCACTGAGTGTAAACCGGGCTGATCTAAGCTAAGTCAGGTGGACCACTCAGTGAAGAGCATGATCAGGAGGATCAGTGCTGCACCAAGTAGGCCCTGAAGGAGTCAGGCTACTGTGGTCAGGGAAGTTTGTCATTCAGCCTTATGACAAACTTCTTGGAGTGATCTTCAAACAGTCTCTGAAGGACAACCACACTGAAGATGATTCAGTCCACTGAAGATCATCATGTCAGTGAAGGAGGAAGCTACCTAAAGTCAGTGGGTCTTAGTCAACCCACTGAGTCAAAGATCCGTGAATCCAGGCCACGTGGACCAATCAGCACGAGGCAGCAACTCTGACACTGACAAAGGCCGCATTCCAAGAAAAGTGGTTGAAACCATTAAATGTTGGATTTAAATGTATCTTCCCTCCAACGGATACATTTGAATCCTCATTATAAATACAAGCTTCCAGCTGCGGATTGAAGTGTGTGTGAGAAGAGAAAATCTACACCTACGAGCTGTGAGGGTGTGAAAGTTTTGTGCATTTCAAAGGGAGATATAAGGAAGCACATCTTACACCTAGAACACTGACCATTAGGGTCTTCACATACATTATCTGAGTGTTCAGCTTGTAACTCAAAGCTTAGAGCGGTTTTCCCAATCTTAGCTTAAGGCTAACACATTGTAAGGGAAACCCTCACCTAGTTGGAGAAAACCAAACCAAACTAAACCCTTTCAGAAGATTGTTAGGTTTGTAGTGAGGTGAGGAGAGGCAGCCCAGAGAGTGGCGTGAGTCCAGTTGTAAGTGCACCTTGGCACGTTAAAAACAAGAATCCAAGTTAGTGGATTTCCTGTTAAATCAGGCCGTGGATGTAAGAGCTTGAGTCTCCGAACCACGTTAAACTGAGTGTCTTTATTGTTTTAAGTATTTACCAAAGTATTGTGAAAATCAGCTCACTGAGAGTTTTGTTAAAGGAAACTTTGGTTAAGCATTTCAGTCAGGGAGATCCATCTCACTGACTGAATCAGGCTAAGCACTCGAGAGTTCAGTCTCTCGAGTCACTGCCTTGTTAAGAGCCTGAGCTCCCAAGTCAGTTTGGACTGACTTGAGTGCTCTGACTCTTAGCAACGCAGTAACTTAAGTATTTCGTCACTGAACTCAGTCAGGGTGCGACGCGAAGGTTTTAAAAAAAATATTTGCTCCTGAATTCCCATTTTGCCCTTCGAAAACGGGACCATCAATTAGTATCAGAGCGGGTTGTTCACATGACCACTGATCCAATTTTGTTAAGAAAAATGGTCAACCGAACAGATCTTAAATGTTTTAAACTATGGGAATTCCTGCATATTTCAAACTATTACTATGTGCTCTGACATTATTCTTGTAATAGAAAATTATTTGGTTAGAAGTTTTGGAATCATCAAAAAGGGGGAAATTGTTGGGATATGTTTTAGTTTTGATGATTTTCCAAAACCACTTGTAATAGGTTTGAAAGCAGTCAGGATAGTATCTTTTATTTCAGGTCAGGCTAGGTTAGCTCCTAGAAGAATAGGTTGTTAGTTGAGAAGAACTCAGTTGAGGGAACACTCAGTTGAGGGGGAACTCGGCGAGGGGGAACTCAGCCACACAGCCTGAGGATATCAAGATGACACCAAGGAGAACTGCCTGAAGCCATGCTTGCAACCTGAACCAGAAGAGAAGCCTGAAGGATATCCCACTGAGTGTAAACCGGGCTGATCTAAGCTAAGTCAGGTGGACCACTCAGTGAAGAGCATGATCAGGAGGATCAGTGCTGCACCAAGTAGGCCCTGAAGGAGTCAGGCTACTGTGGTCAGGGAAGTTTGTCATTCAGCCTTATGACAAACTTCTTGGAGTGATCTTCAAACAGTCTCTGAAGGACAACCACACTGAAGATGATTTAGTCCACTGAAGATCATCATGTCAGTGAAGGAGGAAGCTACCTAAAGTCAGTGGGTCTTGGTCAACCCACTGAGTCAAAGATCCGTGAATCCAGGCCACGTGGACCAATCAGCACGAGGCAGCAACTCTGACACTGACAAAGGCCGCATTCCAAGAAAAGTGGTTGAAACCATTAAATGTTGGATTTAAATGTATCTTCCCTCCAACGGATACATTTGAATCCTCATTATAAATACAAGCTTCCAGCTGCAGATTGAAGTGTGTGTGAGAAGAGAAAATCTACACCTACGAGTTGTGAGGGTGTGAAAGTTTTGTGCATTTCAAAGGGAGATATAAGGAAGCACATCTTACACCTAGAACACTGACCATTAGGGTCTTCACATACATTATCTGAGTGTTCAGCTTGTAACTCAAAGCTTAGAGCGGTTTTCCCAATCTTAGCTTAAGGCTAACACATTGTAAGGGAAAACCTCACCTAGTTGGAGAAAACCAAACCAAACTAAACCCTTTCAGAAGATTGTTAGGTTTGTAGTGAGGTGAGGAGAGGCAGCCCAGGGAGTGGCGTGAGTCCAGTTGTAAGTGCACCTTGGCACGTTAAAAACAAGAATCCAAGTTAGTGGATTTCCTGTTAAATCAGGCCGTGGATGTAAGAGCTTGAGTCTCCGAACCACGTTAAACTGAGTGTCTTTATTGTTTTAAGTATTTACCAAAGTGTTGTGAAAATCAGCTCACTGAGAGTTTTGTTAAAGGAAACTTTGGTTAAGCATTTCAGTCAGGGAGATCCATCTCACTGACTGAATCAGGCTAAGCACTCGAGAGTTCAGTCTCTCGAGTCACTGCCTTGTTAAGAGCCTGAGCTCCCAAGTCAGTTTGGACTGACTTGAGTGCTCTGACTCTTAGCAACGCAGTGACTTGAGTATTTCGTCACTGAACTCAGTCAGGGTGCGACGCGAAGGTTTAAAAAGAATATTTGCTCCTGAATTCCCATTTTGCCCTTCGAAAACGGGACCATCAATTGGTATCAGAGCGGGTTGTTCACATGACCACTGATCCAATTTTGTTAAGAAAAATGGTCAACCGAACAGATCTTAAATGTTTTAAACTATGGGAATTCCTGCATATTTCAAACTATTACTATGTGCTCTGACATTATTCTTGTAATAGAAAATTATTTGGTTAGAAGTTTTGGAATCATCAAAAAGGGGGAAATTGTTGGGATATGTTTTAGTTTTGATGATTTTCCAAAACCACTTGTAATAGGTTTGAAAGCAGTCAGGATAGTATCTTTTATTTCAGGTCAGGCTAGGTTAGCTCCTAGAAGAATAGGTTGTTAGTTGAGAAGAACTCAGTTGAGGGAACACTCAGTTGAGGGGGAACTCAGCGAGGGGGAACTCAGCCACACAGCCTGAGGATATCAAGATGGCACCAAGGAGAACTGCCTGAAGCCATGCTTGCAACCTGAACCAGAAGAGAAGCCTAAAGGATGTCCCACTGAGTGTAAACCAGGCTGATCTAAGCTAAGTCAGGTGGACCACTCAGTGAAGAGCATGATCAGGAGGATCAGTGCTGCACCAAGTAGGCCCTGAAGGAGTCAGGCTACTGTGGTCAGGGAAGTTTGTCATTCAGCCTTATGACAAACTTCTTGGAGTGATCTTCAAACAATCTCTGAAGGACAACCACACTGAAGACGATTCAGTCCACTGAAGATCATCATGTCAGTGAATGAGGAAGCTACCTAAAGTCAGTGGGTCTTGGTCAACCCACTGAGTCAAAGATCCGTGAATCCAGGCCACGTGGACCAATCAGCACGAGGCAGCAACTCTGACACTGACAAAGGCCGCATTCCAAGAAAAGTGGTTGAAACTATTAAATGTTGGATTCAAATGTATCTTCCCTCCAACGGATACATTTGAATCCTCATTATAAATACTAGCTTCCAGCTGCGGATTGAAGTGTGTGTGAGAAGAGAAAATCTACACCTACGAGCTGTGAGGGTGTGAAAGTTTTGTGCATTTCAAAGGGAGATATAAGGAAGCACATCTTACACCTAGAACAATGACCATTAGGGTCTTCACATACATTATCTGAGTGTTCAGTTTGTAACTCATAGCTTAGAGAGGTTTTCCCAATCTTAGCTTAAGGCTAACACATTGTAAGGGAAACCCTCACCTAGTTGGAGAAAACCAAACCAAACTAAACCCTTTCAGAAGATTGTTAGGTTTGTAGTGAGGTGAGGAGAGGCAGCCCAGGGAGTGGCGTGAGTCCAGTTGTAAGTGCACCTTGGCACGTTAAAAACAAGAATCCAAGTTAGTGGATTTCCTGTTAAATCAGGCTGTGGATGTAAGAGCTTGAGTCTCTGAACCACGTTAAACTGAGTGTCTTTATTATTTTAAGTATTTACCAAAGTGTTGTGAAAATCAGCTCACTGAGAGTTTTGTTAAAGGAAACTTTGGTTAAGCATTTCAGTCGGGGAGATCCATCTCACTGACTGAATCAGGCTAAGCACTCGAGAGTTCAGTCTCTCGAGTCACTGCCTTGTTAAGAGCCTGAGCTCCCAAGTCAGTTTGGACTGACTTGAGTGCTCTGACTCTTAGCAACGCAGTGACTTGAGTATTTCGTCACTGAACTCAGTCAGGGTGCGACGCGAAGGTTTTAAAAAAAAAAATTTGCTCCTGAATTCCCATTTTGCCCTTCGAAAACGGGACCATCAAACTTCTTCATCGTCTTCCTCTCAGACTTGACAGACTTGATGGTTGACAACATCAATTTCTTCAGACTCTTCACCTCAGAGTTAGCAATCGTCTTGAGAGCAGACTTCACCCATTTCAGCTGCTTCTGAATCCCTTTATCCTTAGCATCGGCCTGAGCCTTGAGAGTTTCAACTTCCTGCTGAAGCTCAGCCAAGTTTTCTGTAGTATTTTCTTGCTTTACTTACACGATGCTGGTGAAGTTGCCTCACCCAGATCCAGTTATGATCACATCTTCATCATCCTGGGCTCTGTCAGTTTGTGGTTGTTCTCCCTGTTCAGCCCATGCATGTTCAGTCCCATCTTCAGGGTGCATTGAAGACAGTATTGGAGAAGTCATAGCCGTCTGCACAGGCTCAGCTAAGCTATCTCGAACTTCAGGGACTTGTCCTTCAGAACTAGGAGTCACCTTGGACGCCTCTACAACATCCTCCATTGTCTCAGGGCAGGAAGTCCCATCATTGACTGTTGTATCATTGGCGGCTGAGATGTTCTCAACATCCTCGGCAGTTTGTCCACCCTTGGCACCAACTTCCTTCACACCTTCCCCCTGAGCCTCAGGCTCAGTGCTCATCTCATCCAGCTCTTTGGCAGTCTCCTCTACCAAATCTCCAACAGCTCATCCACCCTGACCATCTTCAGGGCCATCATCACCATCATCATCAAATCCTTTCTTATCCTTTTCAGGAGTATCAAGGAATTTAGACTTCTCAGCTCGTCTGGCAATCATCCTGGTAACCAGCTCCCTGACTGCCTCCATCTCCAACAGCTCCAGGTAACTAGTTATTTCGAAGTAACTGGTCATGTGAGCTTCCTCTGAGCACCAGAAATCCCATCCCTTCAGCTCAACTAGCATCCGCTGCTCCACCATATTCGTCTACTTGTACTCCAGCCAGACTTTGAGATCTACCATCATCTCTTGCAACTCAGGGTAGTTGTTCAGCGAAGGGAAACTCCTTACAACCCATTTTTCACCCTTCCCTTTGATAGAATCAAAGAAGAGAAGAGTTGTGATATCCTCAGATTCCTCATCTTCTCCAGCTTCTTCGATGATGAGTTCCAGCTCAGGGTCTAAGTCCTTCGGATCCTTGGATGTGACAGGGAAATCCTCAGGATTGGGTAGGTTGGATTCAGGTTGGGAGTCAGGCTCAGTGGTGTTTGGAATATTTGGCTCTGCCTGGGGTGGGGGTAGGTTAGTGTTTGCGTTGGAGGGTTCAGTGGGGTTGCTGGGGATATCAAGGTTGGGTTCAGAGTTGGAAGAGGAAGAAGGTTGGGGTTCAGTTGGGTTGGGTAGGTCAGGTTGCAGAAACTCTACAGTTTCGATCGTGTCCCTGACCTGCACCAAGTTAGAGGCTCTTGGGGCTTGACTCTTCCCTGACTTGGCTCACCTCCATCAGCGCCTTTGTAGGGGATTTCTTCGGACCCTTCCCCAGCCTCTTCAACGACCTCTCCTCCTTCTCACTACCTTCTGTTCTGATATCATCGTCAGTCTCCCCAGCCTTAGAAGCAGCACTCTTGGAGACTTTCTCAGTCCCTTTCTTCAGTCCCTTAGCCGTGGCCTTAGACTTAAGAACCACTTTCAGCTTGTCCACCTTCTCCTCCTTTTCCTTCTCCCCAGCCTCTCTCTCAGCGGCAACCTCGGTCTCAACTTCCTTGCCTTTCTCCAGAAGACCTTCTACTCTCTCCAGTAGATTGGTCACGACCTTCTTCCCCTTAGCAGCTTTCTTCTTCTGACCCTTCAGTGGAGGCTATGCCAAGAATGGCATAGGTATTACCTTCAGAGATGAACATGACCTTCTTAGAGGAAAGGCCATCCTCCATGTCAAACGTGCACCCTGAGCACGCATGGCTGATGAGCATGGATAGCCTTGTTCCGAAAGGTAAAATTACACCCACTGAGATGTGCTTTTTGTCCACATCCTTCTTCAGCTTGTCCATCGTAGCATGACTCAACTGGTCTAGAAAGAACTGCTCCCAGTTAGCCTCAACTCCATCAACAAGAGCCCCCATTATCCTCAGCTTGGGAATGCTCAGCTGCTCGTGTAACCCAACCATGCCCATCACCATCTTGAACACGATGTTAATCATGGCACGATACTCTGGCTTCAGGGTATCCTTGTGCTGCCTCGCCCTGAACTCGGACGACCCAGACTTAGTCCACTGACTCAGGAGCTCTCCCTCATTGTTCTCCATATACGTCTTGGGATTAAGTCCAGAGCACTGAAGCCCAAAAACTTCCTTCACCGCCTTGTGCAGGTTGATGTCACGCACCTCCTCATTGTACAACAGCTCTCCATCCTCATTCCTTTCCCCATGGGAACAAGAACCGTCACCCTCGTGAATAGTTCACCCTTGTGAGTGAACAAATTCAAATAAGCTTCCACCACCGCCTTCAGAAGCACAGAAGAGGGTTTCTTCGAGAAATATCTATCGAGTCTGGCCTTGGAAATCCACTCGAAGACAGGTTGAATTTCCTTGACGTTGAGGCATGGTCCATCCATGGAGATTATGTCCTCCATATTCACCAACTTGCTCTTGATAACATCCTCGATGTCATCCGTGGTCCAAGTGGTGTCAAGAAAAGCCATTGAGATAGTTGAGAAATTTACAGAAATTGTGTTTGAACGAGAGAGAATTCAGTGTGCAGTGTGAGTGTTGTGTTTGCGTAAATTTATTAAATGACTTTTATAATTGTTATGACTAAGTCAGTTACTCAGACGTGGGGTTTAGATTAATCCTGATTTTGAAAGGATTTTGAAGTGAAGGGCTAAGATTAATCTCAAGTACAATCATTTACCCAAGTCAGTCATATTCCGTATAAAACGGACACGTATATAAAAAAGTAATTGCGCACATTAAATGCTCTGACACACATGGGTTTAAATATCAAAAGGCTCATTTTATTGAAAATGGAAAGCATTTAATGAAGATTTTCAGGATGGAAGTCTCAGTGAGACGTTTCGAATTCACAAAGGTCAGGATTGAACTCATACCTGTCAGGGAGACATTGTAGCACCCTTATACCTCGCTGAGTCGAGTTTGGCCTGAGTTCCCCCTAAATCCTACACGGACTGCTCTCCCGGATCTAAGAGTCATAACTCTACTAACAGTTCCATGAATCTTGCTTCAGCCAGAGGCTTAGTCAAGATGTCAGCTCTCTGCCTGTCAGTGTGAATTTTCTCCATCCTAATATCCTTCTTTTCCACGTGATCTCTTATGAAGTGATGCCTAATATCCACATGCTTGCATCTTATGTGAAGCACTGGGTTCTGAGTGATTGCTATGACACTATTGTTGTCACAATAAATTGGGACCTCATTTGCAAACACTTGGTAGTCTCTCAATTGTTGCCTCAACCCCAAAATTTGAGCACAACAACTACCTGCAGCCATATACTCAGCCTCAATTGTGGATGTCGTCAATGAATTATGTTTCTTGCTAAACCACGAGATCAACTTACTCCCCAAAAACTGACATGTCCCTGAGGTTGATTTTCTATCAATCCTACAACCTCCATAATCTGCATCTGAATAATCAGTCAGCTCTAAGTTGTCATCTGAAGGATACCATAGTCTCATATTAACTGTCCTTTTCAAATACTTAAGTATCCTCTTAACAGCCTCCAAATGACATCGATTAGGGCTAGACTGATACCTAGCACACACACCAACTACAAATGTAATGTCAGGCCTACTTGCAGTCAGGTACAACAAAGATCCAATCAGCCCTCGATACTCAGCCTGGTTCACGGAAGCGCCTTCAATGTCAGGATCCATCTTCCAATTTGTGTTCATTGGGATCCTAGCAGGATTGTGATTCTGAACTCCAAACTTCTTAATTAAGTCTCTTGTATACTTGGCCTGATTAATGAAAATCCCTTGATCAGTCTGCTTGACCTGCAATCCTAAAAAGAAGTTCATCTCTCCCATCATAGACATCTCAAATTTACTAGTCATCAACTTAGAGAATTTCTCACAGAGCTGATGATTTGGTGATCCAAATATTATGTCATCCACATAAATCTGGACCAAGAGAATGCCATCGCCTTCAGTGATCCTGAACAAAGTCCTATCCACGGTTCCCTTCCTGAACCCATGGTCAGTCAGGAATTGGGAGAGGGTATCATACCAAGCTCTAGGAGCTTGCTTAAGTACATAGAGTGCTTTCTTCAAATGATATACTATATCTCCAACCTCAAACCCGGGAGGTTGTTCAACATATACCTCTTCATTGAGTACACCATTTACGAAGGCACTCTTGACATCCAGTTGATACACCTTAAACTCTGTGTATGTTGCATATGCAAGGAACAACCTGATAGCTTCCAACCTAGCCACTGGAGCAAAGGTCTCATCATAGTCTATTCCTTCAGACTAACAATACCCCTTTGCAACTAGCCCAGCCTTGTTCCTCACTACCACACCATTCTCATCCTTCTTGTTCTTGAAGACCCATTTGGTACCAATCACACCTTGATGCCTAGGTCTATCTACCAGTTCCCAAACCTGATTCCTTGTGAACTGATTCAACTCCTCTTGCATGGCTATGATCCAGTTCGAGTCAGTGAGAGCTTCTTCAATGTTCTGAGGCTCTTGCTAGGAGAGAAAGCTACAGAACAATGCGCTCTCACCATGGAACTGTCTGGTCCTGACTCCCTCAGTTTGTTCACTAATGACCTGGTCAATGGGATGATCCTCTAGCCATGTTCTCTTGCTTGGAGTTGTTCCTGAAGTACCTAAAATGTTAGTGACTACAGGGTCTATGAATTTAGGAAATTGAACAGAAGGGGATGAACCTGAGTCTACACCAAAGGGATTTACCAACTCAATGTCAGGGACATTGATTCCCCCTTGATATGTTTACTCAGTGACCGTCTCAGCTGCTACCGCATCTTTATTGACGGTACTTACCTCAGGTTGAGCATGTTCCTCAGTCGGAGACTCAACGGTCCCTGATGCACTGGGCTTAGGAGTGGCTCTTGCAGTATCATCCTGATCTTCGTCATCATCCCAGCATAGAATAGGCACTGCCTTGACCTAGGGATCAGGTTGATTCTTCAAGCTCAGCCTTGTCACTCTCTTTATGACCTCCTCAGAGTTAGAATCCAACACCCTTACCCTAGACTCAGTGACAGATTCATCAAACATAACATGTGGTGATTCTTCCACAACAAGGGTCCTACAATTGTAAAACTTGAAGGCTTTACTGACTTCAGAAAATCCTAAGAATAATCCTTCATCAAATTTGCTATCAAAGGCTTTCAACTGGGTCTTCCCATTGTTGAGGATGAAGCACTTACAACCAAATATATAGAAATAAGAGATACGATGCTTTCTCTTGTTCCATATCTCATATGGGGTCTGTGCATGTTGTTTGTTCAGCATGGATTTGTTCTGAGTGTAGCATGCAGTGTTGATTGCCTCAGCCCAGAGCTTCTTGGGCAATCCTGACTTAGCCAGCATGGTCCTGGCAGCTTCCTTCAGTGTCATATTCCTCCTCTCAGCGACACCATTTTGCTGTGGGGTTCTAGCTGCAGAAGTCTCGTGAGCTATACCAAGTTCATTACAAAAGTCAGAAATATGTGAATTTATAAACTCAGTGCCCTTGTCAGATCTGATCTTAGTAATGGACTGATTCTTCTCATTGCTGAGTCTTCTGAGCAACTCTGAAAGCTTCAACAGTGTCTCCTTCTTATTCAACAAGAAAATAACCCAAGTATATCTAGAATAATCATCAATAACCACAAGGGTGTATTTCCTACCATTCACACTCACAGGTGTTACAGGCCCAAATAAATCCATGTGCAAAAGCTGAAGAACCATGTCAGTGGATAAGGAAGTTTTCTCTTTGAATTACGCTCGAACCTGTTTCCCTTCCTGACATGCCTTGCACACATGATCCTTGCTAAAAACATCATTAGGTAAACCTTCTACAAGAGAAAGTCTAGAAATTTTGTTAAGAATCTTGAAGTTCAGGTGGTTTAATCGTTTATGCCATAACCAACTGAGCTCTGAAGAGCTTTTAGCAACAAAACAAGTATTAGGAACAGTGCTGCTCTAATCAGCTAAATAAACATTACCTTTCCTAATACCTGATAGAAACACTTGTGTTGATTTGTCCTTGACTGAACATATATTCGATGAGAACTCAACACTGAAACCTTTGTCACAGAACTGACTTACTGACAACAGGTTATGCTTCAGTCCTTCCACAAAGGACACATTCTCCACTCTGATTGTACCTATTTTCTAGACACCAAACCCTTTAGTAAAAACTTTTGAGTTATCACCAAAAGTTACCTGTGGACCATCCTTAGCTTGAAGCTCTTGGAGAAGACTCTTCATTCCAGTCATGTGCCTTGAGCAACCACTGTCTAGGTACCAAACAGCTTTGATTGAGTCTCCTCTCCTCTTGTTGTGATTTACAGCCGCCTTCAAACAGATCAGGCTTTAGGTATCCTTTGGGTGTTGGGTCCTGTTTTGTCAGTTGTACCTTTCAGGATCCAGACCTGCTTCACTACCCTGATTGCCTCAGAGTGGTAGATATGTCTCCCAGAAATATCCACATACACTACTTTCTTCTTCTTAGCCTGAGAAGAAGATGGTGTATGAGTGTCAAACTTAGGCTTCACAAGAGCCTGAGTGGGTGCTTTTTGGGCTGGCTTCCTGTTCTTCCTAGGCCTTGGTGTAGCTAGTCTTGAGGTTTGTCCCTGACGAGGGCCTTGCTTTTGGTTCCCCCTAGGCAAGTGAGGTAACTAAAAGCAGTTATAGGCTTGAGGATGCCAAAACCATGGAGGTGTTATCATGCCTAGCCTTCCCTGAGGGTATTGTCATGCATGATAATACCCCTGTTGAGCAGTCTGAGTGCTCTTGGCCTGAGTCTTCCTCGGCTTACGCAGAGGTTTCTTCTGGCCTGAGCTCTCAGGGGCCTCTTTTGGTTGTTTAGCCTTTCCCTTGGGTTTTGGCTTAGCAACTTTTGGGGTTACCCTGACTGTCTCAGCAGTTTTCTTACCCTTGTCAGTTTGGAGGCTTTGAATACAACCTTCTTTGTACCCTTGCCTGCCTGAACAAACACTCTCTCAGTGTTGCTCCATGAAGCAACATGAGATTGACCATGTGAGGATTGCTTAGGGACATATCCAAGCCCCTTTTTCTCATTCCCAAGCATCTGACTGCTATTTATTTCCTCTCTAGCCACTGAGGATTTATTCATTGCTGCAACCTTCTGCTTAAGAGAGTCCTCACTCTTTTTCAGGATTTCATGTCTGGCAAAGAGGTCATCAAACTTACTCTTGAGTGCTTTCAGTTCTTCCTTCCTGGCCAGCTCTTCATCAGCCAGTTCTTTCAGAATCTTCTCTCTTGGGAGATGCTCAGCATTAATCATGTCAATTTTCTGAGTTAGTCTCACAATCTGAGCTGACTCTTTCAGATCTGACTGAGTGAGTTGATCATTCAGGTTTTGAATCTCAGTACTCAGTTTTTGGTTCTCATCTACCAAGAAGACATTAGGTTCCTACAGCCTGGAGAAATCAACCATCAATTGATCTAAAGCAGATCTGAAGGTTCATTTCTCTAGCTGACTCTGAGCTAGGCTCAGGATTTTGACTACTATGTGAACCACACACAGTGTTAGAAGTTACCTCAGACTCCTCCCTAGCCATAAGGGACAAATCATCGTACTCATCATCGGAAAAGGGTTCAGGCGACCTCTCCTCAGGACCATCCGAGTATGTAGCATCCTCAGCGAGCATAGCTCTCCGGTCAGCATACCTCTGGTTTCTCTTGGCCCTCCTTTCCTCTCTTTCCCATGCACTCAGCTCAGGACAGTCATACTGATAGTGCCACCTTTATTACAGTTGTAACAGGTTGCTTGCTCATCTCCTCGATCTCTTCTTTGGTCAGGGTTCCTTCTTGAGTCAGGTTCCCTGGTTCTTGATGAGTCATTCTTGGCTGGGTACTTTTCATCATGAATACGTCTCTATTCATCTCTACGATCGGGCTTTGGGCCTGACAGTCTCCTTTCATCACCACTATCGCATCTTGGTTCGGTGTTCCTTCTTTCCTCATGTCTCTGGGAACTTTGGTGGCTTCCTTCAGGTTTCCTGTCACGAGTACCCTGATAATATTTTTTATAACGACCAAACCTGGAATTTAGCTTTTCAAAGCGTCTGGTCATCATGCTATATTCCTCAGCGAGCTCTTCTTTGCTCATCTCCATCAGTGACTTTGATGTAGACTCGACAAGTTCTGACTTGGCTTTAAATGCCACACTTTTCTCAGGTGCTTTCTTTTCCTCTTCAGGCTGTACTTTCTTCTTTCTCTTGTTCAGATCATATTCCAAAGCTTTGAGCTCTGAAAAAAGTAAAGCCGAAGTTATATTACTCATATCCTGAGTATTTTTCAATATAATGACACTATTATCCCATCTCTCCGGAAGAGCATTTAGGATTTTAGAAGCAACTTCTCTCTTGGGAACATCTTTTCCCAATATCACCAACTCATTCATCATCTTGATGAATCTTGACTCCAACTGATCAATAGTTTCGTCAGCCAGCATCTCGAACGCTTCAAATTTCTGAATGGAAATATTTCTCTTGTTCTTCTTTATCTTTTTTTAGCCCTCGCACATGCTGGTCAACTCATCCCAGACCTCCTTCGCCGTCTTTAAATTCATCAGCCTCGCTGACTCCTCAAATGGCACCGTGTGAAGAATAATGTTCCTTGCCACGTTGTTCAGTCCCACCATCTTGATCTCATCATTGGTCATATCCTTCCTCTCCTTAGGAACCTGTATGCCAATGTCGAGATGATCATATCCCAGTCCTCTGACATTTGGGATGGTGATCTTGATCGGTTCATCCCTGATAACTCGCGGCATCTGGTCATGGATGACAACTAGATGTGCCTCAAGTCTGAACTTCCAATAGACAAACTTAGACACAGAGAATTCAGACAATGAAGCTTCAAGTCTCCTCGAAGTCATGATGATGCAAGTTTTCTTAAAAGCAATCCTAGATCTGTTCAGTGACCACCAACAGTTTCTCGTCTGAAACTATTAGTATTCAAAGTCAGTGGTCTTTTGAACCACTGCACTGATACCACTTGTTGGTCCCGGTACAAGACTAAGTGATACGTGTATGGGGAGAATACACGTATACAAATTGTTCTTACTTTCAAACTGTCTGAGTTCCCTTACTCAG
This sequence comes from Ballota nigra, assembly GCA_947034835.1. NCBI lineage: Eukaryota > Viridiplantae > Streptophyta > Magnoliopsida > Lamiales > Lamiaceae > Ballota > Ballota nigra. The sequence continues at coordinate 41,210,075 of OX344724.1, read as the reverse complement.
AGTGGTTTATTAACGCTGAGTAGATAATCAACCTACTAACAACACTGAATGCAAGTCAGTTGGATAACTATCTACTTATGTTCAGTGCGGAATATGTGAGCCCTGAAAGTTTATAGTCTTGTTTAGTTTAGTTTTTGAAAACTTATTTTCCTTTTTATGAAGTCGTGGTTAGATGGGCAGTGCTCATATTAATGATCAGGCTGATTGATTTAAGCCTGATTAAATATGCAATGAATGACTTAATGAAATGAACAATTAAACGTAAATATCAAAGAAGTAAGAACACAGGGAAGTAACGTGGTTCAGAGACTCAAGCTCCTACGTCCACGGTCCTTATTTAACAGGAGAATCCACTAAGGATTGTCTTATTTTTAACGTGCCAAGGTGCACCAAGATCAGCTTCTCTTACTGACCACCAACAAATCTGACTAGAGGGTTTTGGTTCCAGTTTGGATTCCAACTAGATTGTGATTATCCTTACAAGGCAAACATATGCTAAGGATTGGATAATCGCTTCTAAGCTTAAGATAATTCTAATACGCTAAATGGAATACAGAATAACTCTCTAACTAAGAAACACTTGGGAAATTTAAGATGTTTCGAGTGCTTCTTTGAATGCTGAATGCTTTGTGCGCTGAGAGTTTGAGTAATTTCTTGGCTTCGAAATTTCTCGTAACCTTGCTTGGGTCTAAGGTCTTCTGTATTTATAGGCAACTTTGAAAACTATCTGTTGGAAGAGATAGCCTTCTAGGTTGTCTTCTGGTAGGATTTGTTCAACGGATATAATATCCATGCAGCAGTCATCTTTGCATGTATTTGGTAATTGCATTTAATGCTAGCCCATTAAATTGTGCAGGAATGTCAGGTTCAAGTCAGTGTCCGTACATGATTTGGCGCTCTCTGATTAGTCCACGTCATCAGGTAGGTGAGAATGTCAGAACTCATTCTTCAGTTCAGTCTTGTCTTTACTGAGTTCAGATTTGTCCACATCTACGTACATTTTCCAGCGCTGACATTCCTTTTGACTTGCTTGGATCCTACTCCAAGTCTTTTCCCAATACTCAATGCGATCCTGTTCCCTACAGGATTGGGTTTAGCAAAGATCTCAGGATCTTGCTCTTCATCCTGACACTTACTTAGCCAGCTTAGAAGGACTGTCATAAGCTCAGGATGGTGCTCTTGTGTTCTTCAGGCTCCAGTCTTGATTGTCATCAATGAGTACTCCTCTAATTGAGTACCTGTAAATTGTAAAATAAACTAGCTTACAAGCCTAACCAAGACTAGCCTGACTATTACAAAAACTTAGGCAAATCATCTTTTCAGGGGTTTTGGGATCTAATCAAAACTGACATTGTCCCAACAGATTTCAACTTTCATTTTTATCCAAAATAAACCCTAGACGGCTAAACCACAAGCTGCCCACATAGAAGACGGGAGAAGAGGGCCGTTGCCGCCCATGACACACCGCTAACAACAAAACTCAAGCAATCAAGAAACTTAATTGTTCATTTGATTTTTTTTAATATGTATGTTTTTGTGTTTTGGTTTTAGATGTTGAGAATTTTCTAGTTATACTATTTGCATTGCAAAATTAGAATTATCAATGGTGTTGACATTTTGGGTTTAATTTTCGTGTCTATGCGGCCTAGGCGCTAGTAGGCCAGTAAATGTCCGATTGACGATTTTCGATTTCTGCCGCATTGCATAATAATTTCTCTAATAAATAAGGGAGATAATCATTGCATATATATATTATACAAAACGTTGAAATTAAATTTTAACATAGTACACAGTAATAATGACTTCTCCTTGTGAAAAACAAAAATGAACATAAGCAATTTGAATTATTAATTAATTAAAAAAATTAATAAGAAAATCCCCCAAATTTCTCAAAGTAATCCAGCAAAATTTGCATGTCTTTCTCCATTCAAGTAAATGTATTTTTCTCTCCCCAAAATAACTCTACGCCTGCTTTACATATGTGTCATTACATATGAAGAAAAGTTAAATTATTTTAAATAATAAACGTTTAAGGCAATAATTACATATTAACTAATTATATGTAATGAAAATATATATTTGTCATTAAAGTATCAATTGATAAGTTAACTAATTCTATGAAGTACAATTTGATCAAATATTTGAATACAGTGTAGGTTTCATTACATAAGTATGTGGAAGTTGATGAGACTCTGACTATTTTTTTTATTTAAATTGAGTATAAATCGAATTATCAATTAACAATCAACATTAAATAACACAATCAATTTGAATTATCAATTATCAACTAACTTCAAATTAATATTAATACATATTAATATTTAAATACTACCTCCGTCCCTTTTTAATTTTCCCATTTGACTTTTGATGATTATAATGTGGGACATGATTTGTAGTATTTAAATGAATAAATGATTTTTTTTATGATTGCGTGTTATACAATTTAAGTGCATGAGACAGAATGAAGATTTTTTTCTACGTAATTGTTAGTGGAATGAAGTGTAATTTAGAAGTGTTTGAAGGGATTAATAGTGAAATGGGTAAACAAAAAAAATAATAACGGAGAGATTATATCATAACATAATTGAAGCTCAGCAAAATTTACATAAAAAATTACCAAGTATCTTTCAATTAATAATCAAAGTTATCATACAAATTAGCTACTTCGAGGCACCCCAAAACAACAAACAACCTAAAAATTGAAGTCAACATTAAACTTGTCTTATTGAAAAGTTTCCTGCGAGGATTAACCCAACAAATTAGCAACGAAAATAGGAAAAGAAGCCCAAATATCTAAATAACCAGTGTACCTATATAAAGAAAGATGATATTATATTCAAATCAACCTTAAAACTCTGGTTCATGCATTACATGTAGATTATCTTAAGATATAAATATATGTACATGTAAATTATATTATTAAAATATATTGTACATAAATTATCAATCCATTATAAAATTACTACTACTACTACAAATGATAATTGTAGTGATGTTTTGCATACATTCAATATTGAACGTTGGAATGTTTTGTGCGCCAGAATGTCATACTTCTCTTTTTCAATGTATGAATCCATGAATCTCTAATAAGTATTTCGAGTAATCTTCAAATTTCTAATGAGTGCAATATCTTTAAATCTCACATAACTATCTTTGATAATCTTCAACAAACATTCAAAATATCAAATCATACAAATTCTAAAATCATACCAATTTTCATAAAATAAAAAACATAAAAAACTTAAGGAAAAAAATCCTCAGGGTATGATAACTTGCTTTAGAATTATTCTTTGTCACTATTGCAACTTGTTAATTAATAATAACAGAACATAACATAATCACGATTTACAAAATATAATAATCATCTGATAAAAAAAAATTAACACAAAATTTCATCCACTCGTTTATGAAATGGAGCGTGTGCACGGGCCACGACTCGTCCACCACGGTGTGGGATATTTCGAGCCCAATGGTAATGCAGCCACATCACTATAATGGATGGAAAAATTAGGGTCTGGATGGTCTTTGTCGGAGTAAAATCGTTGAAAGCCTCCGACCAGATTAACTACCTCCGGAAGAGGTAGAAGAAATCCACGAAACATGATAATCACGTAAAAGAATTTGAAACTTGCAAATGATGTGTGAAAATAATGCATTGATCGTGGAGTATAAATAGGATAAAAGTATAACTGATCCTAAATTGTAGTAAATGATAATAAATTAAATCCTGGTTGATAGTCAAATTTATGTTAATAATTAAAGAAAGAAAAGGACGGTGATGAACAACTCACCAAAAACTGATTAATGGCTAAAATCATTTGCCGCCTAAACTATATAAGGTAAGAGAGCTCCTATTATATATTTATAGATATCTACCGTCCCATCTCCATAATTTTCTTTCTCTACATATCTCTTGCTTGGGTACAATATTTTTAAACCCAGACTGGAAATCGAACCGGTCAATAAATTGGGTTAATGAGTCACTGGTTCGACCGGTTGAACCGCTGAGTAAAAACTGGATGACCCGGATATATATATGTAAATAATTTTTTTTATAAATTGAAAATTAGGTTTATTAAATATATTTATTATAGTTTTTTATAAATTGAAAAATAGGTTTATTATATATATTTATTATAGTTTTTTATAAATTGAAAAATAGGTTTATTAAATATATTTATTATAGTATAACGTATGGTTAAAATAGTACAGTTCAATAAATCAATTACACGATTATTAATTACAAAATATTACAAGTAAAATTAATGTATATACCCTTTTAAAATTATCATGTTTAAAAGCCTAAAATAAAATCACTAATAAAAGCCCATTATACATTCATAATCACTAACCCTATATCTATATGCTCTTTCACCCCTATAATTATTCTCTGCGCCGCTGCACATGTTTCTCTATTTTTTTTTTATATTCTACAAAGGCTAATTCTCATATCAATGGCGAGAACCTATGTCATTATTCACAGTCATAATTAATGGATCAATTGATCCAATTGAAAAAGGTGAACTTTTGTCATTCTACTACTCCATCATCTTCTTCGATTGGATCAATGAATTCCTAATTTTTTTTAAATTAAAAATTGAAAAAACCGGTTTGCTGAGGTTATCGGTTTCGCCGATTTAACCCAATTCTTAACCGGTTTGTAGTGGGTCTCAATAGACCCGCCGCATGATAAGAACCGGACCGATGCTATAACTGGTTCCCGGTCAAACCGATTGGTCTGGTCCGAATTTAAAAACATTGTCTGGGTATAATTAGTTAATCTACAATTGATCGTGCCGTCCTCTAATCCTACCAACTCCACCTCTTCCGACTCCATTCATCTTGCCACACTTATACACATGATTACGATCAAACCTACGTCCTCAAATTATCTCATTTTGTGATCCCAGGTTGAGTCTATGTTGCAGTGCTAACCTTTTTTTTTTCCTTCATCGACGGTTCGATCGTCGAACCACTGTCAACCGTGAAGAACTCCGAAAATAAAGATGTTCTAAATATCAATCTTGCTACAAGACAAGATCGCAATTATCATGTCTGTAGCCTTCTGCTTTCTTCGCTTACCGAAGAATTCGTGGCGGAGGTTATCGGAATTTGGCATGCTCGTGATATTTGGGTAGCGCTTGAACAGGCTTTTGGTCATACCTCTCCATCTCGTGCTCATCACCTTCGTGATGAGCTCCAACTTTTGAAGCGTGGATCAAAATAATGTCGCTGAGTATGGTCGCTCATTTAAAAGTATATGTGATTAGTTGGCGGTCATCAGTCATCCCATCTCCAAAGTTGACAAGAGTCATTGATTCCTTAGGGGTCTTGCCCCTACTCTCTAATCTTTTGCCGATTTATGTATGATGTTGCTAACTCAAATCTGTTTTGCCAATCTTCTTCAATAAGCCCGGACCTATGAACTCAATGATCGTTTGATGTCATTTAAGTCTTAGTTGCATGCCGCTTTCTATATTACTTGGAATTCTGATTGTGGTCGGGGATCTAACAATGCCTCCAAGAAGCATAGCGGTGGTTATAGAAATAGTGGCCGTGGTTACACGAGCCCAGGTAATACATCTGGTGGTTGTTCATTTTCTAATAACAATAATGAAGGTTATGCAGATCCTCACGTGGGTAAAAAGTCATACAATCCGCGGTACCAGATTTATCACAGACAACACTATGCCAATAATTGTCCTTCTCGTTACATTCGGAATACCATCTCTGATATGGCCAATCTTGCTTGGGCATTTGAGGCCCGTTACACAATTTCACTCACTGTCCAATCCAATAGGTACGTAGATACTGGTGCATCTGCTCATATGACATCCTCATCAAATAGTCTCGACTCATATGAACCTTATACTGATAACAGATAAGTCATCATCGATAACAGTGATGCCCTATCTATTTCTCATTTAAGTTCAAAATTTATTAATAATCGGCTGCCATTATTAGATGTGCTTGTTGTTCCACATATAGTAAAAAAATTGCTTTCTATATGTAAGTTAACTAAAGATTTGTCCATTGATGTATTATTTTATAATGATTCTTTTGTCATTCAGACTCGGGCAACAAAGGAAATTCTGGCAAAGGGCCGGTGTAAGGAAGAACTTTATGTTTTGGAACATGGAACACATGCATTGATTATTGCCTTACATTCTAGTGTTTTAAAGTCATCTTGTGAATTATGGCATAATTGCTTGGACCACATTTCTATTTTTGTTATTCAGTATTGGGTCAGTTGGTAGTCACTTTTATTTTTCCAAAATCCACTGTTTGTTTTTCCTGTCAGTTAGCAAAGAGTAAACGTTTATCCTTTACTTTGAATAAAAATGTGCATTTAATGTGTTGGATTTAGTACATTGTGATTTATGGGACCTTCCCCAGTTGATTCATATGATGGTTTTAGATAATACATATTATTTGTGATGATTATTCATGATTTTAATGGCTTTATCCCTTATGTGCAAATTCGATTTTTTTGATGTGCTTAAGTGTTATACTACTCTTGTCTGCAATCAATTTAGTACTACGATAAAAGTTTTACAAAGTGATGCGGGGACGATTTACAAACCCTCATGTTCGTGGATTTTTTACTGAACGTGGTGTCATACATAAATTTCCTTGCATGTATACTCCTCAACGGAATGACCGCGCAGAGCGCAAACATAGACATATCACTGAAACTGGTTTGCCCATGTTTTTTCATGCTCATGCCCCCATTCATTATTGACTTGACGTTTTTTCTACTGCTATTTATACTATTAATAGGTTACCAACGTCATTACTTTACCACAAATCCCCATTTGAGATTCTTTTTGACTCGATTCCTAATTATGCAAATTTTTAGGGGTTTAGTTGTCGTGAGTATCCGTATTTGCGTGATTATACTCCGAACAAATTGGCCCCTCGTAGTCAACCTTGTATATTTCTTGGTTACAATAGTATGCATAAGGGTTTTTTATGTTTCGATCTTGTTGCCTCAACTCTAACATTAATCGTCATGCACAATTTGATGAGTTTTCTTTTCCCTTTGCTAATACTAATAAATCTTCCACAAACGCTTCTGCTTAAATATTCTAAATATTTTGAGCCATAGGTCATCATTCCACAACCTCCGTCTTCCAGTATTTCGTAGGTGCCCAGCTTGCCTCCTGCCAATCCTTGTGGTGCTTGTCTTGACACAACCTCGCCTCTGTTGCCTCCACTCCTAGCACCTGTCGTTGCCCCTGACGACCTGCATGTAGTTGATGATCTGCATTCACCCGTTGATCCTCTTATTAGCGATGCGAAACATAATGTCAACTCCATTCCCACTGAGGATGCCACTCGGCCTCCATACGATAAGTTATTTGCTTCATCGACGGCTCCGTCAGTCTCGTTGCAGCTTGGTACTGCCTCATGTCCATCTCATACCCCATTTAATAACCATCCTATGCAAACTCGAGCTAAATTTGGTATTGTGAAAACCAAATACTTTGTGGATATTGCATTTACTGCTTTGTTGTCCTCTTTGTCTGATTTGCAGGTACCAAAAGGGTTCAAATCAGCTATTAAAGTTCTTCACTGGCTGACAACTATGCGTGAGAAGATGGATATCCTTCATTCTAACAATACCTGGGAACTTGTACCTCGCCCACCTGATGCCAATATAGTTGGATCAAAATGGGTTTTTTGTACAAAGTACAAATCTGATAGCTCAATTGATCGATATAAAGCTCGCTTAGTTGCGCAGGCTTTACTCAAATACCAGGGTTTGATTTTTTGCACACTTTTAACCCTGTCATCTGAGCTGCTACTATTCGTGTCATTTTAACACTTGTTGTCCAGCGTCATTGGCCCTTACATCAGCTCGATGTCAAGAATGCTTTCTTGCATGGGGTTCTTGCCAAATCGGTTCTCATGGCTCAGCTTCCAGGGTTCATTGATCCTCGCTTTCCAAATCATGTTTGCAAGCTTAAAAAGGCCCTCTACGGTCTTCTCCAAGCCCCTTATGTCTGATTTGATCATTTCAGTTCTTTTCTAATCAGTATAGGATTTATCCATAACAGGGCGGATATTTCTATTTTCTTTTTTCATCGTTCAAATTATACAATATTTTTGCTCTTATACGTTGATGATATTATTGTTACAGGTAAAAACAAATCTATTTTGCAGGATTTTATTCAGCGTATTAACAAAGAATTTGTTGTTAAGGATCTCGACTCTCTCAGTTATTTTCTCTGTCTTGAGATTTCTCACACTGAAATGGATATGTTCCTTGGATAAGCTATATACGCTCATGACATTCTCACTAGGGCTTCTCTACTTAACTTTAAGCCTATTTCCACTACATTAGTTGTTGGTGACTCACTAGTTAGCAATGGCGAACACTTTATGGATCCAACTCTTTATCGTTCTCTCGTGGGTGCCCTTCAATATCTAACGATCACTCGACTGGACTTATCATATGTTGCCAACCATGTAAGTCAGTTTCTTCAGTGTCCGACCACAAATCACTTTTTGGAAAATACTTCTCTATGTTAAGTGCACCATTCACTTTGGTCTGGCCTTCTCGCCATCCTCCGATTATTCGACACTTGGTAATTCCGATGCAAATTGGGCTCGCTGTGAGGATTCACGTCATTCCACTTATGGCTACTCTATATTCTTGGGAGGTAATTTGGTCTCCAGGAGTGCCAAGAAGCAGCTCACTGTTGCTCGATTGAGCTGCGAGAGAGAATACCATGCACTTGCCAATATTGCTCAAGAAAAATTTTTAGCTTACTCACTCGCTTCGTGAGCTTCGTGCATTACCCCCTTCTTGACCTGTGCTTCTAAGTGACAACAAAGTGCTATGTTCTGAAGTCAGAACCCGATTGCCCACAAAAGAGCTAAACACATTGATATTGATTATCATTTCATAAGAGAGCTCGTCACTGCTCAGAAGCTAGACAGTAAGTTTGTACCCTCTGAACTTCTGTCGCTGATATTTTTACTAAGAGCCTTGCTCGGCCTCTCTTCGAATTTCTATATTCCAAGCTACTTGTTGATGAGAATCCCACATTTCGCTTGAGGGAGGGTATTAGAGAATATTCTAGAGAGTCTAGTAATATTCTAGATTTAGATAAAACCGAATCAAATTAAATCAATTTGAATCGGTGAAAATATTTTGTATGATTTGTTATGATCCTATTTCCTTGTAAAGTTGTTGTATCTATATTATTTATAGTGGAAATTATTATCACCAGACTCACGGTGAAAATCGTACCTCTTCTCCATTTTAACACTATACCCTCAAGAAAAATAACTCTTTCAGATATTAACAAGGAGGGCTATCCCTCGATAATAGCTATCGAGGGGCTCCACCCTAAAAAACAGCTCGAGAGGGGGCCTTGATCTTGGTAAATTTAAACAATAAAATATTCTTTCATTAACGCTCTCGTTAATGACAAGGATATCTTTTGTCCTCGTTGACTCCCTCTTTCATTTAAAAAAACTCCTAGTTTATGCCCTTGTTAATAGCGAGGGTTTTGATGCCCCTCGTTAAACCTCCTCTTCAAATCATCTTTCTTTTCCCTAATGGTACTCCTCTATCTTATATTTAATTGTTATTTGTCGAAATTATTCATTCTCTTGTTTAATCGATATTTTCATAAATGATAAGAAAACGACTTTGTCTTTTATAATTATATTTTCTCTATACTAGTATACCTACATCTCATGTTATTACTTTACACATACTAATTCATATTTATTAATTAAATCCAATTTAATCTTGGGCGACAAACATTAAAGTAGAAGTTAAGTTTGAGACGGAGGAAGTATCACATTAACATTTGAAATTTTTAAATAATAATTTACTTGTTCAATAAAGCGGATTTAATTTATAAAGAAATGACAACTCTTATTTATTTCTTAAAGTATCGCGCTAAGGCAAAGAATTGTATGAACAAGTTTCACCGTAAAATTTATTTGAAAAATATTAGTTTTTTTACTAAAAGATATTATTATTTTTCCCTAAAGAGTATTAATATTGAAGGGTGTAAGTTAATTTTACTTAAATATAGTAATTAAAAAGTATTAATTGTTTCACTAAAAGATATTAATTGTTTTAAAATATATAAATTGAAAATCAATTTCGCTATAATTAAGAGGGGTGTATTGGTTATAGAGTCTATAGGATTTTTGTAGACTTTTAAAGTCTAGGGGTATTCAATTTGGATTTTCAAAAGTCTTTAAAAATCCTGAGGTATTTAATACGGATTTTAAAAAGTCTTAAAAAATTTTTAGGTATTCAACAGTCTATGGATTTTAATACTCCATGGATTTTCTTTGATTATCTTCCAAAATATAAATAGATTTCACTCTCCAAAATCTCTTCTAATAACCAGAGATTTCTACAGATTTTAAAAAGTCTAAAAAAAATTTTAGGTATTCAACAATTTATGAACTTTCTTTAATTCTCTTTCATTGGGATGTCAACGGGGCGGGGACGGGGGATCATTCTCATTCCCGTCCCCACGAAATAAATGGGAAAATCCCCCCCCCCCCCCCACATCCCCGTCTCCCGTCTCATGGGGATTCCCCGTTCCCCGCCTAATTATTTTTTTATCTCATTTTTTAAATATAAAATAATATTTAAATTAAAAAAATTAATTATATACAACAATTACTTTAAGTTGGTGTTAAAAAAATTAATTTAAACAATTTGAAGAACCTCTAATTCTAATATTTTTTTAATTAACATATATACTAAAGTGAAAATTATATAATTTGGAACTAATAACATAATATTAAATAAAATATTTTAATACATAGTTAATTGAGTAGGAAACTATGATATATTTATTTGCACAAATTCTAGGGTGCATCCAAGTTCACACTATGCACTTGGATTTTACACCCTAATTTCAAATTGATTTAAAATCAATTTTGACTTAAATTCGCGGGTCGCCGGGTCGGTTCGGGTTGGATTTTTTATTTTTTCGCGGATCTCATCTGGGTAATGGGCGGGTAAGACCTGGATCCTATTCACTTTTTCGCTTCTCTCTCTTTTTTCGCGCTAGTTCTTCTCTCAGTGATACCCTTGAGCAATACCCTTCAATCGTTCGAATTTTCTTCATTTTTCAGATTTCGAAACTTCTTTAAACGGTTTCTACTTCGAAATCGTTAGTTTCTTTTCAGTTTTTATTCAGTTTTTTCGTATTTGAATTTGGTAACCATTATATATCTCTCAATTCAAAGTGTTTTTGATATTATCTTCATTTTCGAAGTATTTTGTTCGCTGAAGTCCGATCGAAGGTTTTTGTTGTACGATTTTGAAGCTTTTGTTGTTGAAGTAGTGTATTTCATCGAACGCGTAAGTATTTTTTTCAAAATCCTCTTCTATTTCTTCGATTTTTCATTTCTGCATGTCAATTTTTCTTATGATTTTTAGTTGTTTTCTTTCAGTTTTCTTCAAAAATGGTGAGAACTAAATACCGAGTTCCTAAAGGTAGTGGTCCTACTAGGAGAAAAGAACTTATTTCTAGTCGAACAAGATCTAATGTTAATCGCAGATTAGAAAATGCTTTGAAAATGTCTCAGGATAATGTTCCTTCTAATGTTCCTGACAATGATTCTGGTGATTTTGAGGATTCTGTTCCTATTGGTTTATATTGTAATTTGAAGAGGAAGGATGGGAGTAATGTTTCTGGAAGTGTAAGGTCTGTGAAAAAAAGTGTGTTATTAAGGAAAAAACTGGAGTTAGTGTTGAAGATGTTGTGAAGGATGATGTTGTGAGGTCCGATCTTAAAGGTTCTAAGAAGAAATCAAGTGGTGTTAAAAAGAGGAAAGTGCACCAAATGGATGATTCAAGTAAGGAAGGGGAAGAAGTTGATGTTGATGCAGTAAAGGATGATGGTGATGTTAAATCTGGTGGAGAAAGACCTTTGAAGAAAGAATTTGTTGGGAAATCTTCTGGTGTTAAGAAGAAAAAAGTTTTTCTAAAGAAGGAAACTGCTAAAAGGTATTCTTTCTTCTTTTTCTCAAATTTTTGGTGTATTGGTTATTATAGCTCCAGGTATTTGTTATTATACCTTCGGGTATTGGTCATCATACCTTCGGGTATTGGTGACTATACCTTCGGGTATTGGTCAAAATACCTTGGGGTATTGGTGACTATACATTGGGGTATTGGTGACTATATCTTGGGGTATTGGTGACTATAACTTCGGGTATTTGTGACTATACCTTGGGGTATTGGTGACTATACCTTCGGGTATTGGTGACTATAGCTTCGGGTGTTGGTTATTATATCTTTTGGTTATTATTTTTTAATTGTTTATGTTTAGTTTTTGTTTGTTATTCTTGATCTTATTTTTTTTTCTATATGCAGCACATTTTTGACGCAGTGTCGTCCTCTTGGTTTGTTTGAGTTAGTTAATTCTTTGAATGGTAAGCAAAAAGAAGATGTTATTAGAATTGGTTTTGGTGGTCTTCTGAAGTTTAATGTGAATAAGTGCTATGGTCAGGAAATGTTGAAGTGGTTGGTGGAACACTTTAATGGAAGTAGTCATATGTTATATGTAGATAAATTTAGGCAATTCCCTGTTAATGTTGATGATGTTTTTTATGTTTTTACGATACCTAGGAATGATGGCAGAAATGTAGTTTGTTATTCTCGTTCTGATGATACGTCTGTGTTCGATTCGTTTAGTAAGAAATATGGTATTGCTGCTAAAACTCCGATTCGAAAGTTGGCTGATTTGATTGTTGATAGGTTAGTTGAAGGGGTGATGATTTTAAACGGGCTTTTGTTTTGTTTTGTCTCTGTTCTTTTCTTTGTCCTTCATCAAATCGTTCTATTAGTACCATTTATTTTAAGTCTCTGGAGGTTGTAGAAGATATACCTAAGTTGGATTGGTGTAGTTTTGTTTTGAAAAGGTTGTCAGATTCTGTGTTAGCGTATCAGAATGATGGGGTTAAGAATGTTAGTGGTTGTGTTCTTGTGTTACAAATAGTGTACTTGCATAGGCTGAAGTGGAGGGGTGTTTGTGAGCCGTGTTCTATTCCTCTGATTCAACATTGGAATAATGAGAAGATGAAGAAAAGGTGTTATCAGGAGCTTAGTGCTGGTGTTTTTTGTTCTGGTGATTTGGTTCGTGGTGTTTATCCTGTATCTGTTAATGGTGTTTTGAAGTCTAGCATTTCTGGTAAAGAAAGTGTGGATACCGAGTATCAGGTATACAATGTTTTATTAATTTTTCCATATTACTGCTTCTTGTTTGTTAAATTATGTTGTTTTTGTTGCAGGAGATAAAAAACATTTCGGTGTCTATCCAGTCAGAGGCTAGGGATTTTTCTGGATCTTTTATGCGTAAGATTCAGAGGCTTATGGATGGTATTCAGTCCTCTTCTTCCTCACAATCCACTCCTGAATCCGATCTTTCGAATACGCAAAAGTTCTTTATGAACCCGAAGCTTCACAGATATGTTGATAAATTGGTAAAATATGTTACCATGATGAAGGATTTGGCTGGTGAAGCTCCTAAGTTTGATTTGCTGACTCCTGAGCCACCTATTTTTTAAACCAATTTATCTGGGGATGAAGCAGACTGGTTTAAGGATGGTTTTACTGTTGATCTTGGGGCTGATGAGCCGTGTTTAAATAAACCTGGTCAAGAGAACCCTATTTTTTATGAAAGTTTTAAGAAAAAAACTGATGAAGAGGATGTTGGTGCAAAAATGGTGCTGATGGAGTTAGAATGGATAATTTGAATGAACCTGTTCAAGAGAATCCTGTGGTTGATGAAAGTTTGAAGAAAAAAGCTGCTGAAGAAGATGGTGGTGTGAAGAATGTGGCTGATGGAGGCAGGATGGATAAGTGTATTGGTCAGAATGCTGGGGTGGATGGAGGTATCAAGGATCGTGAAGATACTTTTACAGGTAATGAACTTGATGATGCAGTGAAGTCTGTTTCTTCAAAGGTGAAAAGAGCTGGTAAGGATAGTTCAAGTCTTTTTTGGTTGATTAATGATGAAGTTGGGTATGTTTCCAAGTTGGTGAAGTTAAACAAGAAGTGTTATCGTACTATTCCACAACCTCATATGGAAGTTGTTGACTTTTGTTTTTATGATGGTGATGGTTCTGTTGAAGTGTAAGTATTTAATTACTTTTTTTAGTTTGGTAGTTATATGTGTGTATACTTATATATACATTTTTATTTTTTGATCAGGGAATCTTATTATAGTCATGGCGATGATATTAGTCTGTACAAGGCTGAAATTAACACATTGTTTCCTAACCAAGAGATTGAAATTGCTGTTGTTTCTGCCTGGTGCTTGGATGTTAATGGTGATGTGTTTACGGATGGTAGACGGAGCAGATTTGCCTTCAATCTTAATCACAGTGTAAGTTTTGTTTTATAGGTATTTTTTGTGTTTTGTTGTTAATGCTTTGGGTGTTGGTAATTATCTCTTTGGGTATTGCTTTGTAATTCTTAGGGTATTGTTGTTTTAGTCTTGGGGTATTACTGTTTTACTCTTGGGATATTGCTGTGTATACCTTGGGGTATTGTTGTGTATACCTTGGGGTATTGTTGTGCATACCTTTGGGGTATTGTTGTGCATACCTTGGGGTATTGCTTTGCATACCTTTTGGGGTATTGCTTTGCATACCTTTTGGGGTATTGCTTTGCATACCTTTGGGGTATTGCTTTGCATACCTTTTGGGGTATTGCTTTGTATGCCTTGGGGTAAACTTGGGGTATTGCTGTGTATATCTTGGGGTATTACTGATTTATTTTTGGGGTATTGCTGTGTATAACTTGGGGTATTGCTGTATATATCTTGGGGTATTACTGATTTATTCTTGGGGTATTGTTGTGTATACCTTGGGGTATTGCTATGTATATCTTAGGGTATTACTGATTTATTCTTGGGGTATTGCTGTGTATATTCTTGTGTATTGCTTTTTAAATTTTATGCTATTATTTATTATTGATTTTTTTTTTTGTAGTTTTTCTTGAGTGAGGTCGTAATGAAGGGAGTTGATGTTGAAAAAATGGCTGATAACTTTTTCTGTGTGTGGGACACATGGATTTCTGTGTATGAAGGTTGTTTCATGTCTGCAGAAATGGTTAGTTGAATTGTTATTGTTTTGTGTATTTTTAATTATTTTGGTTTTACTAAAGTTTAATAATTCTTTCTTTTGTTTTTCCAGATTTTCGTTCCTTTTTGTATTCATGATCATTATGTTGTTGTTGTAATTAACTTTGCTGATAAAAAGTTGCAATTGCTGGATAACTTGAAGCATGTTGAGGAAGTTAATGATTACACAAAGTCTGCTGATATATTGGTAATTATTCTATACATATTTGTTTGTAATCATTTTATATTTTTAATTTACAACTTTGTATTTATATGTTTTTTTTTTACTTTTTTTTAGGTCAAACTGATGTGTAGGTTTCTTAAGTTGAAGAAACATTCTAAGGCTGGTGATATTTTGGAATATCAATTTGAAAATATGTCTTTAAAATGGCAAACTGGAAAGCCTGATAAGGATTGTGGTGTGTATATGATGCATCACATCAAACAATTCAATGGAACTTCTTATTCTTATCCAGACTTGACTCGGGTAATTGTTATATTTCATTTTTTATGTTTTTTTTGTTATTTGCTTATTTACTTATTTTATTTTTTATTGACTTTTTTTTTATAGAAGGATATCCGTATAGCTATCAGGGCAGAAATCTGTGCAATCCTAGTTCTCTCGAACTTTAACTCGTCTAGGTCTGATGTTATTGAGAAGGTTTACAATTTTTATAAGCAAATGACCGATTTAATCAAGAATATTGTTTTGAAGAAGAAGGAAAAAGATGAAAAAGCTACTGAAGAGAAAAAAAAACGGGCTGCTAATGCTTTGAAAACTATGGGTGATGATTTGGGGAGGGGAAAGAGGAGAAATGTTAAGTGATATTTTTTAGTTGAACATTTAAAGTATATTGTATGTATTTTTGTTTTGAAATTTGTAATGGTTTAACTGATGTGGGTTAATATGTATATTAGTGGTTTAATGTGTAATGGTTTAACTGATGTGGGTTAACATGTGTTTAAATGATGCTGGTTAATATGTATTTAGTGTTTTTTTTATTTTATGTTTTATATGTTTTTTTAATTTTTGTGTTGTATTAATAATTATTTCATGTGGTATTGTTAAATAT
Organism: Ballota nigra; assembly: GCA_947034835.1. Taxonomy (NCBI): domain Eukaryota; kingdom Viridiplantae; phylum Streptophyta; class Magnoliopsida; order Lamiales; family Lamiaceae; genus Ballota; species Ballota nigra. The sequence continues at coordinate 41,193,883 of OX344724.1, read as the reverse complement.
ATCTTCGGGTATTGGCTAATATATCTTCGGGTATTACAATTTTTAACTTCGGGTATTGCAAATTATAACTTCGGGTATTACAATCTTTAACTTCGGGTATTACAATCTTTAACTTCGGGTATTGCAAACTATAACTTCGGGTATTACAATCTTTAACTTCGGGTATTGCTAAAACTTAAACAATGTATAAAACATAAATTACTTGCAATAATACTCCAATATTTGATCATCAATATCTCAAGTAAATGATGAATAATCTGAAAAAAGAATTGCAATTGTCATTCAAATAATATGTGGATTTGGTGTAGTGGAACCATATTCCCTCATTTGTGATGATTGTGATGTTGATTTCTTCTTCTTCTTGTTTTGATGGAGACCACTCTTTATTCTTTGACTTCTTCCCTTCGTTACTGATCGTTTTGGATCTAGAATTTTGTTAGATGTCTCAGATTGAGCTTCACTTCCTTCTTTTTGTGCACAGTATCTTTTGGTTAAGTATTTTCTCATATCTTTCACATCTTTCTTCAATAAGTTCTCTCATTTCTTCACTTTCTTCACTCATCAAGACTATGTTATAGTACTTCCTTATGATAGCATGTCTCCATGGGATATTGGTTGCAACTTTGTCATTGTTCCTGTTTTTAAAAAAATTGAATAGTAACATTAGTTAGTTCTTATCAGTTTTAATGAGAATAGTAAAATAACAGTAATTAAAAAACACAAATTGTACCTTTCTTTGTTATTGATATCATTTTGGTTCTTGTCCCACACGTGTGCTTTTGCAAGTTTGCACCATCTTTTCAATATATAGTTATCGGGTATCCTTTGTACTGAATGTACGTTCAATATTCTCAAGGAATGATAACACAATATGCCTAATTCTTCGAACTTCTTACAATCACATGTTATTAGATTCATGGCAGTGTCATATACCACTCTGTTGTTGTGCTCAACATTATCATTTTTGACCTCATAGATCAAAGTGGTATCATAGACTTGTACAACACTCGAACAGGCGAATATGGACTTTATGAACTCCTCTTCAAAACGTCTGAATATGGTGAGTGTGTATATCTCAGCAGCATGTTTGAGCATTCCTTTCATTCCCAGGTGCGATTCAGGTATCATTCTTGAGCAATTGAATTCATCTTTTTTTTTCAGTGTTTCTCCATTTATTTACCGTGTTCTTGAATATCTCATAAAATTCTGTCAAATTTGTCTGCTTGTTTGCTCTGAAACCTATTGCATGATTTTTGCTTTCACTTCTTTGGGATGATCTTATTCCAGCAGAAAATATGTCCTTGCTTAACGTTGTACACTATTTTTCTTTTAAACTGTATAGTCTAATAAACCAAGCATTTTTTTCGAGTCCATATGTTGATATCATGTTCTTCCAATTGCTTTCGAAGTCATTCTCGTCCATGCATCCAGATAGACATTTGTTGAAAACATCTTTAAAAGGACCGTCTTTCTTTAATTCTCCAAATCTTGCAATTGCATTTTGGTGTAGGTGCCATAGACACAACCTGTGTCTTGCTTGAGGGAATTCCTGTAAAAGAACATTCAATAAGCAATATCCAAAAAAAAAAATCAGCAATACCCGAAGAAGTAAATTCAAATACCCGAAGCACTAAATACTAATACCCGAAGCATTAAATACCAATACCCGAAGCAGAAAATACCAATACCCGAAGCATTATATAACAATACCCAATTCTATAAATATCAATAACAGAACTTAACCAAATATAAAACACAACTCCTTCTCAAGTATTAAATAATGTATACAATATTAAAAGAAATTTACCTTCCCTATCGCATTTGCTATTGCTAAGTCTTGGTCTGTGAACACTGTCTTTAGTACTTTCTCCCCCATTGAGTTTTTGAACATCTGGAAAAGCCATTCGAACGTTTCTGTTTTTTCATCAGATATGAATGCACAACCGAACATTACGTTCTTCCAGTGGTTGTTTATCCCAACAAAAGGTGCACATATCAAGTTGTACTTGTTTGTTCTGTATGTTGTATCAAAAACCATTACATCTCCATAGATTTCATAATCTTCCATCATCAAAGAATCCCTCCAAAAGATACTTGATAATCTCCCATCTTCATTGAGCCTAATCTTGTAAAAGAAATTTTTATCTCTTGTTTTTTCTGCTTCCATCATGTTGATCAGGTTGTTTGCATCACCCCCTTTAACTGCTTCTATTTTAAACTTGTTTACCAAGTTGTAATGGTCCTTTATTGTGTGTCCTAAGTTTTCCTCCCCTCCAACTTCATTTGTCATATAGCGATATGAGTCTATTGTTCTCATCCCTGAAGACACCATATCCTCTATCACTCTACTCTTGTCCATAGTGATTTGTCTTTCCGAACGGTGCATATGGTTCCATTCTGTTCTAGTTAGCTCATGATTGTGCTCTGTCTCATGTTGCACAACTGAATAATTGCCCTCTTTAGTCTTCTTGACCAACATTCTTGCCTTGCAGTCTGTTCTTGTTATACCAATTCTCCTTTTTTGACAGATGTTACAGGAGTTGAATTACTGTCCTTTTTCGTTCTTATTCCAGTACAGGAGCACACAAACAACTTGCTCAAAAGTATAGATTTATCAGTTGCAGAAAATCTGTTTGTTGATTTACGAACACTGAATCCCAAACAACGTGCATGCTTACAGTATAAGGAATACATCTTTTCTACTGTGTCTTTTTCTACGCCGATCAAAGAACCTCTTATATCGACATGTTTTGTATTGTCATCTGTTTTAAACAAACATATATTTTTAATATTATTAGTACTATATAATAGAACATTTAATTAGCAATATTCCAAGGTACTAATCAGCAATACGCCAAGAACAAAGTAGTAATACCCCAAGACTAAATTAATAATACCCCAATAATAATACAGCAATACCCGAAGGTATTAATTAGCAATACCCTAAGAACAAATCTGCAATACCCGAAGGTATTAATAAGTAATACCCCAAGAACAAAGCAACAATTTCCCAAGACTAAATTAACAATACCCGAAGGTATTAATCAGCAGTACCCCAAGAACAAAGTAGCAATTTCACAAGATTTAATTAACAATACCCAAAGGTATTAATTAGCAATACCCCAAGAACAAATCATCAATACCCCAAGAATAAATTAACAATACCCGAAGGTATTAATAAGCAATACCCCAAGGACAAAACAGTAATACCTTAAGCTATTAATGAGTAATACCCTAAGATCAAAATAGTAATACCCGAAGAATGTTTTTCTACCTTTGTTTACTATCACGGAAAGTTCTTCAGCTGTTACTGGTTTTAACATCTCATCATCCTTTTGAAGACTTTGTTCACCAATTATTGTGCAATCATATATTTCCTCTTCTCCTTCAGCCGGTAGTATTTGAATCGAGTGTAAATTTTCACCTATTTCATTCCCTTCGTATAGTTATAAAATGCTCCTCATAAATCTGTTAAATTACAGTAAAAATTAGCAATTTAGGTCAAATACCTGATTCATCGTATTCTTCAGCATATTCCATGTTTTATTTGATATTTGTGCGCGTCTAATTCGCAATGAGTTTTTCAATGTGTTTTTGCTTTCGATTTCGACCTTCTCTTTCTTCACAGTAGTACGATTTTACTGCTATTTTCTGAATTCGATTTGGTTTCATTTTGCTATGTTTGATTTCGAATCTCTTATGTACGTGTTTTGTTGTGGGTTATTGGTTTGAGTTTTTTTCTCCGGGTTCTGGACCTGAGACCCTCAAGCTTAGTATTCGGGTCGGCTGACCCGCGAGTTTTAGTCGGGTCGGCCGACCCGCGAAATTCTATAATTGGTCAAAATCAATTTGAAATTAGGGTGCAAAATTCAAGTGCATAGTATGCACTTGGATGCACCCTAGAACTACTCATTTATTTGTAATTTACTTTAAAATTATATATATATATATATATATATTAATTATATAAAAAATAATGCTGCTCTCCGCGGGGAACGAGACGGGGATCCTCCGGGGCTGGGAATACTATCATGGTCCCCGTCTACGGGACAAAAAAATTATCCATCCCCGTTTGCTTTGGGGATTCCCTGTCCCGAACCCCCACGGGGATCGGGATTCCCCGCCCCGCTGCCAAGTCTACTCTTTAAAAAATATAAATAAATTTTACTCTCCATATATATTTTTTTTTCTAATAATAATGTATTTTTTTAACTAGCGTATTTTTGTTTTTTTTTTTTCTAAATAATTTGGATGACTTTTTTCCTAAATACAAGTGTGTTCCACATATATTTGCATCAATGGTTCCATCGACCGAGTTTATAAAATTCCATGTAAATTAATAAAAAAAAAAGTGTGTTTCACAATCCTGTAAAGTCTATGAAAATCCAAGTAAATCAATAAAAAAATAAGTCAAACTCTGCATGGAGTCTATAGATTTTCTAAATCCACAAACTTTTTAAAGTCTAAAAAAATCCAATAAAATTACAATTGAATACACCCCTCTAAGTTTCACCCATTACATACTCTCAGACTAAGCTAGAGTATCAAAAATTCAAAATCTATTTGAGAATAAATAAATTGAAATAGGAAAAAAGAAAAGTTGCTATGGATAAGTATGTAGTAGAGAAGGAAGAACAAAAACATTGTTCTTAGTATGTCCCGTCAAGATATCCAAATATGCATTTGTTGTAAGGGAATATGGGATGTGAGAATGGGTGGTCATGTTGGTCAAAAAAGCCATGATTAACATAAATTCAAGGAAATTCCCCTCTTTGTTTTTCTTGAAGAAACATTTCTCGTGTCATGGATTGTCGACATTTTTATGAAAGAAACTTGCATGGAATAAATTTTAGAATCTAATTATACCCCCTCCAAGAAATAATTGCAAGAAATTTTCTATTCTACTTTAATTGATGCTGCATCTCGTATTTCAATATTGTTAGTACATAATATGAGTAATAAATAATACCACTAGCTATTATTAATGTCACATAAAACGTACTCCTTTCGACACACTATAAGTTTTCTATTTTTTTTTTTTTTTGATATTTCATCGTAAGTTTTTTATTCCATAAAAAGCAAAAACAAAACTTTATATATTAATAAATAATTACTTTTTAAAACAACTACTCTTTACTTTTTCACAATTCCACATTACTTTAAAAAAAATCAACATAGGACCCACTATATTAATAAACAATATAATTTCTTGAACAAGTCAAAAAAAAAAAAATTTATACCAGGGCGGGGGAGTATTAAGGATAATGAAACATAAAATTAAACACTAAAGTTAAAATCCTGATTGAAAAATAACTTAGCACAGAAAGAGCAATGGAAAAGAGAGTAAAATATCAATTTTACTAGTGCGTACCCCCTCCCGAGAATTTCGTGGACTGGAAATTGTTGTTATTATTTTAAATTATACATATTAATTTTTTAAGATATCTTGTATTTTCGATACAATATTAAAATTGTAATTATAATTCAACGAACAATAAAAAATGCTAAACATGAATAAATAGAAAATTTAAAAAATATTAACTAATTCACACATTCAATCTCAAATTAGTATAACACAATATTACTTAATGTTTCAGTTGTTGTATACTTGCATGCTCAGTTTTCCCCCATGGTATGAAGATACAATAACAATCGAACGCAAAAGTTTAACTCTAAAATTAGAATCAGCAATTTTAGATCTAAAGGTAACATTTGACAGAAGAGATGTCATAATTAAAATGAAATATTGTGTAGATATTTATGTGGGAACAATTGATTAATGTGTTGGTATTTATAATACACGATTCCACAATAAGAATTGACGTTTAGGCGCCAATCTTAGTTTTTTTTTTTAAATTCAATTTTCCTACTAGACATTTCACATATATAGATATTTTGCAAAAAAAAAAAATCAAAATTGTTAAAAAAAATCAAAATCATACTCTACAAAATAATATCTAAATTTTACAGTTTCAAATTCTATTTTGCAGGTAGAATTTTATCCAAAAAAACTGTGTTACAATCTATTATTGATGGTAAGATATTAAATTTGGTGGCAATATTTTTTTTAAAATCATATGTTATCTCGGAGACAATATCTTTTCTGAAATATTTCAATTTCTTGCTACAGATTTCACATCTATCAATATTTTGGAAAAATAATTTAAAAAAATATCTAAAAAAAAATTGTTCAACCGTGCAAAAAGATTTTGTTAGGATATTTTTGTTCTAAAAATTCCTCTTATGATTTTGATGATGACAAATTATTCTTTATATTGTATTTTGTGGATGCTAACTTTTCAGGTACATAAGAGAAGAAAAATTTAGATTTTTTCTAAATATACAACTGAAGTGTTAGAGAAGGTTACAACTGAAGAGTTGGAGAAATCCACAACTGAAGAGTTCAAGAACGAAGCCTACAGCTGAAGAGTCAAGCCGTTTGCAGAATCAAAAGCTACAACTGAAGCCTTGTGTTCTTATTAAGCTAATCAAACTTGTCTGAATGTAGTACTCATGGTACACTCACTCACAAGGTCTGCAAAGTTTCTGAACGTTAAGGGAGGTTAATCATAATCAGTAGATACAGATTCTATAGTGATTAGTTGACCAAATTAACACCTAACACTATAAGACAAACTGTACTATAGCAAGGACTAAAGAAAAAGACAAGAAGCCTTAATTGGGCTAAAGTTAAAGCTTGGAGGTGACATAAATTCAAAATTTTAAAGCCCTCCAACGGCTCAGAACTCCTTCAAGACTCCTATAAATATGAGAGTTGCCCCAGAGAAAATAACAACACTTGAGCATTCAAGCACACTGCGAATCAATCCTACAGCTATCAAAGTCTACAGAAATCAGACTTAGAATTTGTATAGGACTAGGTTGTTAGGATAACTTGTTAGGTTTACAGGTTGTTCCTCACAAAATTTTAATTTTAATTCTACCTTTGAGTGGATGCTTTCTTTGTGAGTGCTAGGTGCATCTTAATGAGTATTGTTTGAGTGAATTAGTGTTTTCTTCTATATTTAGATTAGTCTGAGTGAAAAGTGTAGTTCTTTGGGGGAAGCATTTATGAGTGAATTGCCTGAGTGAAAGCAAGATTATATCCTGCATAGTATATTTGACACATGGGGGTGTAACAGTGGATGTAGGAGGATTACACCATCTCTGATCCACTATATATCTTTTGTTCTTTATATTTTTACACTTATAATTCTGCTTTCAAAAGAATGCAAAAAACCAAAGTTAGAAAACTGGGTATTATACAACTGTAGATTAATATACACTCAGCTGCATACTTCTGTTTAAAAAGGTTTTTCATTAAATTTAAAAAAATACATATATATATATATATATATATATATATATATATATATATATATATATATATATATATATATATATATATATATATATATATATATATATATACATTAATTATATAACATATAACTGTCTTTTAGTTATTTATCATTTACAAATACTATTTTAATATTTGTAAGTTAAAACAATATAAAAGAAAATTTGAAATCCTAGTCCTTCTAACTTTAAAAAAAAATTAAATTAATTTTAATATAAAAGACAGTTATATGAATATAAAAGACAGTTATATGAATAGACCTTATCCACTTGGGACCAACTAATTTGCTTGCATTAATTTAATGATTAAAATAATATTTCATATTATATGTAAATATTATGTTTCCATTGATTAAAATATATTTAGATCTATTGTATTTTAGAATAAGATGCTTCTTAGAATTAATAATACTTAAATTGTTAGTAAAGAAACTCAATGTCGTTTTTTTTCCTTTTTTTCGTTTTGACCAACTGTATAATTTTTTATCCATAAAAAATATATTCCACATATTTTTAAATTTTAAAAAATACATATATATATATATATATACGTTAATTATATAACATATAACTGTCTTTTAGTTATTTATCATTTACAAATACTATTTTAATATTTGTATGTTAAAACAATATAAAAGAAAAATTGAAATCCTAGTCTATATAAGAATATATGTACTTTACAGTTTAATATTCTATTTTTGTGGCATAATTTTATCCAAAAATAAATTTTTGTATTACATTATATTATTGAAGGCAATATATTATACTTGTTGGCAAGATTTTTTTGGTATTATACACTATTTCGGTGACAATATCTTTGCTGAAATATTTCAATTCCCTCCTACAAATTTCACATCTATTAATAGTTTTCAAAAATAACTTCAAAAAATATCTTAGAAGAGAAATCGTTCAACCGTGAAAAAAGATATGCTTGCATTAATATAATATTTTAAATAATATTCTATATGTTACGTAAATATTTTGTTTTCAATGATTAAAATATACTCAAATTTATTGTATTTTATAGTAAAATATTATTCTTAAGTTGTAGTACTTAAATTGTTAGTAAATAAATTTAATGTCCTTTTCTTTTATTGCTAACACTATAATTTTCTATTCATAAAAATTTTATTCCACATATTTTAAAAAATATATATATACATTAATTATATTAGATATAACAGTTTTTTACTTATTTATAAATTATAACACTCTTTTAATATTTGTATGTTAAAAAAATATAAAAGAATATTTGTATTTTGCAGTTTAATAATCTATTTTGGCGGCATAATCTTATCAAAAAATAAACTTGTGTATTACAGTCTACTTATTAAAGACAATATATTATATTTGGTGGCAAAAAAATTTGATATCATACACTATTTTGGTGACGATATCTTTTCCAAATGATTTCAATTTCCTTCTACAAAAATTTCACATCTACCAATATTTTGCAAAAATAACTTCCCAAAATATCTAAGAAGAGAAATCGTTCAACCAAAATAAAATGTTTCTACATCTCCTCTAGGTTACCTGAAATACAAAACGAAGAAACATAAAATTTAAACAGATTTCACAAATAATGCATACCTTTTTCGTGAAAGAATAATAGTTGGATCAAAATTGTAGGCGTGCGGTGTGAGAATCTTCTTATTGAAAGAGAAAACGTTATTGATGGTGGATTCTAAAAAAAAAAAAATGAATGTAAAAATATGAATATAAATATATTTTAGAAACTTATGAATAATTTCTGAATATGCACAAATGATCTGCATATTTTTTTTCATTATATTGCAGAATCAAAATGTTGCACAAAGTAACGAAGATATGCATATCTTTGAGCCCTCTCATTACACTTGCAGAACCTCAGGTTTTTGTATAACTCCTTATTATTCGCTATTGCATATAAGAGTTTAAGTTTTAATGTTCGATTAATGTTCTTGTTGCTTTGAATAACATAGGAATATGCATGGATTAAATACTCATCGCCCTGTTGAAAATTCTTCATTTTCATATATGTCACCACCGCAACTAACACAACAGGTATATATGTTTGATAATTTTGCAACTTTTGTGGTAAGGTTAATTTTTTAATCCAAATGATCAGCAATACCCCAATAGTTCATCCATATGTTGCAGCAACAGCTTGAAGGAATTTCAACTAACCATATTTCTACACATGAGAATTTATTTTATCAGAGAAGAGTAGTATTTGGAAAAGCAATTTTTGGAGTATTTGGAAGATACGGTGTAATGTCATTTTCAAGAATGCTATTGAATTGGAAGCTGGTACATTTGATTTTGGCAAAGTATTAAAAGTAGTGTGTAACAACAATCCATGCATTTTCAAATCTGGATATAAGTTTTTCATTTCAATCTCATTTTTCAGACGCAATCTCTCTTCCTCTATTGCAATTTAACTTTCACCATTACTCGTCTAAATCTTTCTTTTCTGATCTTATTTTTTGTTGGATTTCCATTTTTGTCATCCTACTTTGATGGTCTGGACTCTTACCATTGATTTTTTGCTCTCCATGGTTGCACCACCTGAGATCTGAGATCACCTCCAAAAGGTAGCTTATTTCCTCTCCAATCGATCATTTCATCTATAAATAATTACTCTTTTCTTTTCTCTAATGCACGATGATATTTTTTGCTTCTTTGCGGTATGGCCCAACTCCATGGATGCATACACTGCAACTCTGATTGTACAGTATGTCTTGGACTTTTTCCCCCTTATGACAAGTTAAATGTTGTCACAACCTAGTGGGAAGTATAACAAATAAATATGAATACCTATTTTCTCCTTTCTACTTAATCATAGACACCTCTTGGTTGTCAAATGAAATTTTGAGTCTGAAAAATTATGTGCTCAATATAGATTTTTCTCTGTTGCACTTAATTTTGCTACGTCGTAGTAGTTGTTGTGCTCAAGGATGAAAAATATCGGTACTTTAAATTTACAAATATAACGATATCGAATATCGATATCGGTAAAAAATAGAAAACTGACGGAAATTTTATTAAAATGATGGAAATTTAACATGAAAGTTTAGGATATATTGTAATTAATTTTAATATATATAAATTTAACTTAAATTCAAATAAAATGATTTATTTATGGCAAATATATCAATAACAAAATATTTAAGTAGTCTAAAATGATACAATAATTGTTTATAATAATTTAATACAATACAAATAAGCATAAATAAATATTTTTCTTGCAAGATTTTTGAATAAATGGTGGTTTCGTAACTAAATCTTCTCAAAATCTAAAATAATATTCATGGACAATAAACGAAGAAGTGATTAAAAAATTTTCGATTTTTTCCGATATATTTCCGATTTTTACCGATATTTCCTCGAAATTTCCGGATATTTGGTAAATTTTGAACTACAGTTCATCGATATCGATATTTCCCGATATTTACCGATATTTCCCGATATTTTACCGATATTTTGGAAAAAATCTCGTTGCGGTGGATATCCATATCGAGACTTCCAAAAAACCGAAATTTCGACAAAATATCGGCGAAATTTCGCGAAATTTTCGTCCTTGGTTGTGCTCCCGTTGCAAGAAAATTATACGAATGGGACTAAATGATATGGGATGTCAAACTCAATACATAATTTTAAATAAGATGTAGTTTAAATTTTATTTGGGTTTTGTTGTAGTTTGGGTTGAATAATATATTGTTCTTTTAATTGTTATATGGATGAATAGTGCCTTGATGTTACTGAAAGTTTCTGTATGATTCATATGTTTAGGTATTGGCTTTGTATAATTATAATAATAACAAGTAGGTTTTTTTGTGTGAAATGCATCAGAGAAACCATTGAGAGTTATTTAGTGAAGTTTCTAATAATGAATGGATTCAATTTTAAGCCCTCACTTAATCAGATTTTTAGCCTTTAAAAGCAAAAATGATAACTATGTATTTAATTGATTTGAAGATAGTTGGGGAGGATGGAGAGAGTAGGAATACAATATTGGGCTATGATTAGAATTTATGTTGCTTTTGGAATTTGATGACCCAGCTTTGTTAATCTAGGAGTAATTGCTAAAACAAACCAAATTAAGCTTTGTGTTAATCTCTTTGTTTTGTTTCTGTTCCTAGAAAATTAAATACAAATAGTGTCATTTCATCATTTTAGTATAGATTTAGATGAAGAAACACAAAAATGAAAAATAATGTGTAGTAACTAGGGCCTCAATTTTTTCTAGTTCAGTTAAAGGTGATCATGTTTTTGCCTTTGCAGTCATGAAAATACCAAATTTTTTTATTGTATAATACTCATACAAATAGATTTATACATAAATTAATGCACTAATTAATTATTGAGTAGATCTTGTGTGAAACCATCTCATGAGACGTTGGGATGTGATATAAATTAGGCATGTCGCATTAATACTTTGACAGGGGTGAGTGTTAATTTGTGCTAACTCATGCCATGAGACAGTCTCACGCAAGGTTTTATCTTAATTAATTGAGTTGGTGAGTTGCAATGAGGTGTTGAGAAGAAATAGTAGATTTACTTGTTTTTGTTTCATGATTTGTGTTTACGTTAAAACGTGACTGAATACGGAATAACTAGAATATAGTTCAGTTGTGTGTTGTTATTTAATTATGGTAGGGGATATATATGGTCCAAATGGAATTTGAGAAATGAAAAAATATTCAACAATGATGAACCAGCTTTTCGTAAGCTGATAGAAGAAAGAAGAAATAAAAGTGAGAGCTTGGACATGGGTTTCAACTAAAAGGACGGTTTTGAAGGAATTCTCTTTCTCCAATTGGCCGGATAACCGAACAACTTGTCTTGGACTATAGCTGAGATTTGGCTGCTGCGTTTAGAGGCTTAATTATGTTGTTTTTAGCTTGATGTGTAGTTGACAGATAATTGTGTTGTAGGGATTAATAATGTTGTGCTTAATTTGACATGTTAATTATTGTTATTGATTGTTGAGAGTTGAAGACTTTTGGTTTTGTTTCATTTTTAAGATCCGAAGTACCCTTGTACTCCCAAAATTTTTACTAATTAAAAGATTTTTTTTTTATTATGACAATACAGGAAAGATGTTATGGTTAACATGAAATTTATATTTGTTGGTTTTCATGTGCACTTCATTCTTCATCATTTATAATTATCAGGATCAAGTGATCAACATTTTTTTTGTTATTCCATATCTTTTTCTCCTCGTCATTATATTCAGTGTAGTATTAGTTAGAATACTATGTAGTATAGTATTAGTTCACATACAATATTGTACTGCTGTAATGTAGTCTTTTTTTTTTTTCCTCTAGGAATCATTTTAATAGCCAATCAAGTTAAAAAAAAAAATGAAAATTGAGTGAAATGTACGTGAAGTTCACAAAAATAATTTAAATCATTTATGCCGAATAGTGTAGATTTTAATAAAAAAAAAAGTTATTCATGATAAACGATAAAAAATGAATGATATGGTATTAGCTAACAAACCTTATGGTATTAGCTAATAAGTGATATGGTATTAGCTAATAAACGATATGGTATTAGCTAATAAACGATATGGTATTAGCTACTTAACATTATTGTATTAGTGGATAAATGCAATGATTTTAATTGACAAGTTAGACATGATATCGGTGAATGAATGATATTGTATTAGCTAATAAACCTTATGGTATTAGCTAATAAGCGATATGGCATTAGCTAATAAACCTTATGGTATTAGCTAATAAACTATATGGTATTAGCTAATTAACATTATGGTATTAGTGGATAAATGCAATGGTTTTATTGACGAGTTAGACATGGTATCGGTGAATGAATGATATAGTATTAGCTAATAAATTTTATGGTATTAGCTAATAAACCTTATGGTTCAGTATGTTAGGAGACAGAACAAAATTAACATCCAACCAAGTAAAATATGGAATTAAGAGAATGCTCTCTTAAGATAAACCTTATCACACCACGTATTGACCTGTATAGATAGCACATTTTAACACAGTAATGATCTCCACAATTTCCTTTGTATGAAACAAATTCACAACTGATTAACTACGCAGGAACCAAACTATTGTATTGTAGCAATTAACACAACCGAGTCCAAATAAATCCATATCTTCATCAGGTGACCTTCTATTCGGAAAATAATAGAAGAATTTAGCACGAAAAGATGCTTCCCAAATTTTTTGGGATGGAGATAGTATGTTATTTTTTTTAGTAAATAAATGGAAGAGATCAAAATACACATAAATTACCGTTTGCATCAATTTAACCAGTAGATATTACATAGCTACAAGAAGGTTCATGGATATTTGGCATGGCATGCATATCAACTAAACTACTTTCAACCCCAACCACTAACTCACCATGTACTTCTTTACCCTGCTTTAATCTGTGTAAATTTCCTAATGCCAGGAACCCATATTTCCTAATCATCACACGAAACATGACCAGATACAAATCACACTTGGTAAATGTACAACACACGACAGTTGGCGGGCGGCGGCTTCACTATTGCACCCATACATATCAATCAAAGCAGCCGCAACAACCCCATCGAAGCATTTCCCCGTTTGAACTCACCACCACAGCGGACAACGCCAACTCATCATAACTAATTCCACTCAGAGAATTTGTCTCGTTTCAGTTAACAATAATTTTCACAGAAACAAGTAGTGACATTATGTGTTCTAACGTTTGCTATTGAAAACACACTTCATCACAATACAAAATTAATGAAATCAGATACTACCAATTACAAAAATCGCACCATACCTGTTATGCAAGTCGGATTCTTCCATTTTATCTGCAATTTGCTTCGAAATTTAGGAAAATCGAAATTGTAAGTTTCTACCTTATTCGATTGCTTTATCTTCTCTTGTGCGTGATTTCCGCCCTCTGTGCATCCAAAATCGCGATCCTCGTCGAACGAAACATGCTTCGAAATTTAGCAAAGAAACCACAAGTAATCCAAAATTTTCATAAATTGTAAGTTTCTACCTTATTCGATCGTTTGTTCATCTCAAAATTTCCTTTTGCGCGAGATTTCTGCCCTCTCGAATCATCTCTCCATCAATCGTGTACGTTGTGTGACCGATCAAAAAAAAAAAAAAATCGTGTACGTTGTGTGAAATTTCACTTTTTGCTATGTGTTTTTTGGGCTTTTATACGATGGGTTGGACCTTAAAATGATATGTCAAAAAATGCTGGGACGGAGAGAGTAGATGACATTTTACCAATTAGATAATTTGAGTGGTGCGTGAGACTGATGTTGTCTTTTATTCTTGTTGTGAACTCTTTAAGGGAAGGGTTTTTCTACGGTCAGAAATGGTTTCGCTCTTTCTAACGTCAGTGAACCAATAAGCATTTGACACCTCGTGTAACTTCGCCCTGAGCGATACAATTTCGTCATGAATAAATAAATTATATTTTTAAAAAGAATAAATAGCAAATTACTGAAATACCCTCACAATAAATTTCTTAATTAATAAAAAAATCAAGTAATCGTGGATTCCAACTTGTATTTTCATTAAGATCAATTAAAGAAAAATCCTAATAATCCTTTTCAAGTTTTTTTATCTCAGTTCATCCTCAAATCAAAATATCAATTACAGAAATAGAGAAGTTTTTTAATTATCATCGTCAGTTTCTAGCCAGAGGTAGATTGTAAATGCATATTAAATGTCCAAGAGTTATTTGCTACCATATTTCTCACCCTGCTTATTTCTTCTTACCCGTCTTTCCTAATTTCTCTACCTGTCTTCCCCTTCACGAGCATTCACCATCATGATTTATTCATTTAAATATATTTTACCTTGTCCTCCCTTTTTTAATTTCTCTCTTATTTTCTCTGTTTACCCCGTTTGTCGCTGATTCAAATCCGGTCGTTGATACCTTCATTCTAGGCATGTACATCTCCCTCTACTTCTCTACTTTTCCTTAATTGGGATTGTTTTTTTATTTTTGTTTTCGATGATTATTATGTGGAGTTCATCTTTGTCCTGCTTTTGTCATCCAACATAGCTTTTCTACATCATATTGCACACCAACTGTTTGATAAACTGCTGTTTGATTTTCTGAACTTGATTTCTGAAAATTCATGAAATAAATTATTGAGTAATCAACTAAGTTGAAAACTTCACCATGATATAGATATCGTCTTGTTAATATTAAATTAAAAAATGATCATCTAACTTTGTATGAGGCGATGTAGATACTCAACCTGGACATGAGTCTAGCAAATTGATGGTCAGGTCATAAGAAAACATACCAATGAGTTGTGCATATAGTTTGGTATTAAGAATTACCACATCTAATTGACAAGGGAATCAAGTAGCATCTGGCTATGCAGAGTAGTGACTACTGACAAATTCAATTTTTAGACAGATGTTTTATTCTATTGAAGACAAAAAGGTTATCTTTGATGCTAATGAGTGAGAAAAGACTCACCAATTTCAGTTGGTCTTCACTGGACATTCACAACGTCAAACTGAACCAAAATGTGAATGAGCTCTTATGATGTTCCTTCTGTTAGTGTTAGTGTCCTAGAGACAATCCATCGAAAGGACATAATACTAAGATAATATTCAGATTTGGTTTAATATTATTATTATTAGTTTAATATTAAATGTATGGTGTTACACTTATCAGAATATGATGTTTGACTGTTTGCATATATTCTTATTTGTGTTCCCATGAATCACTACTGTCATTGAGTGAGTGAGAACTCAGATGACTCAAGTATGATTCTCAAATAGCCCCGATCAAGGATTATCAAGAATGGGATATTGATGATGCAATTGATATTGGTGTGCGATCTGCATCATACTCTTAGAGAGTGTAGTAAGATCTCACTTACTACGAGATACCGGGTATCTCATGATGGATGCACAGATACCTTAGAGGGTATTGGTATACCCATCCGAGAAACCGTTTGATGTAATTCCACATAATGTGTCTACGGGTGTCTCGGTTAGTGGGAGCAATGTGATAATCCTCTGACTTGAGGTCAATACGCACGACATGTGTGGAGTGGTGAACTTTGACCATGACCGACGCTTGCACCCTTCCACGGGTAGATATGGCATGGATTGGGTTCATCACAAAGTACATGTGCGTGGTAGTTGAGCCAATAATAGGATTCATTCCTCAATGTGGATTTAGAGAGAATACTCGTCTTCTCATCATAATTGGATCTAAGTCGTCGGCCGATGCGCATCAACTTAGACTTTGTGGCTAAGTGTGATATACTTGATCAATTAGTGATTGAAGATAATATGATTAAGTTATTTGAATAGACACTTCATCATGTTCAAGACTTAATCGGGTATTCGTGAATGAAAGGAAGCTATCACAATAGCTCACAATATTACAGGTAGTTGCAGATTTCCTCGCAACGTACCTCGTATATTGAGAATGTCTGATTTATTGTCTAGGGTTCAATTAAGACCGTTAGTTTGACTAATCGCTCGATATATGAGGGCCTATGGGTCACACAACAAGTAATGACAATTTACCAATTATAGTTGGTTGATTAAATATTATATTGGATATAATATTTAATTTATGGAGAATATAATAATAATTATATTTGGAATTAATTATTATTATTATTTAATTAAATTGGATTTAATTAAATATAAAATCCCAATAATAATATTTGGAATATTATTATACAAGAATAATAGATATGATAAATATATTATTCGTAGGAACATATCTAGGGAGATATAATCCGTAGAGATTATATTATGCGGGCCAAGCATATTATCTTGCTTAGAAATTAAGCTATGATAATCCCTATAAATATGTGTCCTATGGGAATTCAGAATGTGACACAAGAAATATAATTTCTCTATAAAATCTCCAGTCGGAATTTTCCTAGCAAATTTGTCTCGAGATTCAACGCTGGCATATCGATGCGAGTTGGTAGAAAGTCGTTACGTGGATACCATAGTGGAGGATTCCGCGTACAAATCGCTGTAAGGATTTATATACGTTTTATTTATCCTTTATGTTTTATGCTATACAACTATATGTAGATTCGTTGTTGGTGAATCGTTATCTTCCGCTGCGCCGAACATGGTGTTCGTGCCTATAAAACCCAACAGTTTCATTAAATTGAAAGATGTCTTCCATTAAAATTAAGAGTAAACCGGAGATCTCGTTCCAATGAGTATTTAAGGCTCTAGTCTTTTGCTCGGATCTACATCTAACGGGACTTTTATAGGGACATGTTTGTCGCCGCTTAATGGTTGTAAACCAACTTATTTCTGTTTCACCAGCCCAAGCAGGGAAACGAGAATTAGGTGACATCCGATTGAACTAGGTTCAATCAACTAGGAATTGCGTGAGGCAATTGGTTTAGAGACCTACCAGTTTTGTTGTTGCAATGTTCAACCCAAGCAGTCATTGTAATAGTAGGAATATGGATCCTAGTCCATTACAATTTATATTAGATATAAATTCGTACTCTTCCAATGAGGTCGTTGAGTATGTGAAAATAATGGAGACAAAATAAAATAAAAGGTCATGTTTATTTTGATTGCTGAATATTGATCATAGAAATTATGTGTTTAATTCCCGTTTTAATTTATTTCTCTAGAATTGTTGAAAGGAATAACTTGTCATTGAAAAATGTTCTGGAAACGAATAAATTGGCTGGGACAAATTTTTCGGACTGGAACTAAAACGTGTGTTTGGTGCTAAGGCAAGAAGATATTGAGTACGTGTTAGACACGACAATCCCTTTACCCATGAGGCTGGTTCAGTTGAGGCTGCAGCGTTTGACGTTACAGCTCAAAAGAAGCATTAAGATGATGCTTCCCAGACTCTATGTTATGATTGCTCGACATGACTCCCGAATTGCAAAGGCAAACATGAGAAAATGGATCCCTTCGAGATGCTTAAGCGTCTGAAGGATCTCTTTGATTCTAGATCTCATTTGAGATTTATGAAGCGATGAGAGATCTGTTCAGATGTCGATTAGCGAAAGGAGGGAAGATTTCACCTCATGTGCTATCCTCAAGTCGCTCCCCGATTCATATTCTAATTTTGTAGTAAATTTAATATGAAGAAGACGGAAGCGATAATGTCGGAGCCTCATAACATGCTTAAGACTTTTCAGTCTTCCACTGCTAAGGAAAAGTCTGTGCTCATGGTGGGTGCTTCTATTTCTTCTGACCCGAAAGGCGAGAAGAAGCGAAGGAGTAAGGCTAAGAGGGATCCAAGCCCAACTTCCTGAAGGCAAAAAGTGGAGTTCAAAAGTAAGAGCGGGTTAATAAGGATGTATGCCCACTGCAATGGAAAGGGGCATTGGAAGAAGGACTGTAAGGTTCTAGCAAGCGAGAAGAAAAACACGAGGTGTTTTAGTTGCTAGAACAAGTATAGTTGTTATTAAGATAAACATGTTCACTAATAGTTCAAACTGCTAGACATTTGTTGAGTTATGGACATGATGTTCTTAATATACAAAGTAGGATGACTCAAGTTTAGCAATCATGAAACCCAACTTGCTTGTGGCATTGTAGATTTGATCATGCAAACGAGAAAAGAATCGCAAGGTTGAGAAAGTTGGACTACTTAACCTCATTTGACTTAGAGTCTTATGGTAATTGCGAATCTTGTCTCATGGGCAAGATGATCAATAAAACCTTTTCCGGGAAAGTGGTGCGTGCCAAAGAAGTTCTAGAGTTGATTCGCATCGTTGTTGTGGATCATTGCCCACCATAGCTAGGGGCCAATTTGACTACTTCATCACCTTTATCGACGATTACTCAAGGTACGGATACGTGTATCTCATGAAACATAAATCCGAATCGTATGAGAAGTTCAAGGGGTACAAGGCAGAAGTAGAGAAACAACTTGGTAAGAGTATAAAGACTCTTCGATCGGATCGAGGAGGTGAATACCTTAGCCATGAATTCATGGACTACTTGAAGTTTCATAGGATCCATTCATAATGGACTCCTTCCAGAACACCTCAGATGAACGGTGTGTCCGAAAAGAGAAACCGAACCTTGTTTGACATGGTAAGGTCCATGATGAGTTTTTCCTCTCTTCCAACATTCTTATGGGGATACGCATTACAAAGCTCAATCTACATTCTGAATAGGATTCTGTCCAAAGGTGAAAATAGTTATTTTATGGAATATCCTAAGGAGACAAGAGGATATCACTTCTATCTACCTGAGAAACAAACAGTGATTGTTTCTAGGGAAGCTAAGTTCCTAGAAGACGAGTACGTCTTTAAGGAACAAAGCCGTAAGAAGATAGAACTTGAAGAGATTCAAGAACCACAAATTAGGCAAATTTATGTATATATGGTGAATAGTAGGTGTGATTGATAATATAGAGTGGTTTGGAGGTTGTTTACGAAAATAGAGGGAATCGCCTCTGGGAGGGGCGAGTTTCCCTTTTTTTTTTTTTTTTTTAGGTCGCCTTTGGGAGGGGCGAGTTTAATTTTTTTTTTATTTTTTTTTTAGGTCGCTACTGGGAGGGGCGAGTTTAAGCATTTTTTTTTTTAATTTTATCACGCCGTTGGGAGAGGCGTGTTTATGTAAGTATTTTTTTTTTCGTTTCTTAGTTATAATTGTTCCACGATTAAATGGGTTAAAATAGGTGTGTATTTGAGTTGATTTTAGTAATTATTGTTCAATGATTATGTGATGATTATTCAATGATATATTATAACTAAACCCAAATTGCTATTGAGATGTAAAACCCTAATTGTTAGTGGAGATAAATATAATTGTGTATTGAAATTTGTTTATATTTATACTATCTTTAAAAAAAAAATTATAAACTATTTCATAAAAATTGAAAATTATTTCAAACACTAAATAATATTTTTAAGTAATAAATGTAAAATGTAAAAAAAAATGACATTTATAATAATAGTACCAATACAATTAGCGATGGCCCAATCGACCACCCGTTCCACATTGCGGCGGACGTCTTTCACGATAATTACGACGAGGTTGTTGTTCATGTTGGCTTGGTCCGGGCTCCTCTCCGTATGTGTCCGCATATGGTATAGGCGTTGAACTGTAAACTGGGCGTTGTGCGAATTGAGGTCGATGTTGATAATAGGTACTCATATTAATACCCGTATTTAATATGTCAGTAAATGAACCAGGCCATGATGTAAGAAGATCTATCACAGATTTAGTTAATTTAGATCAATAATATATATATATATATTAAAATATATATTATTTATAAGTTGATATTATATACCTGGTTCATTATAAGGTGTCTGAAAACTGGGTTGAGGTATCTCCTGTTGCAACGTCGATGTAGAAGCAGGCTGGGGTACCCCCTCAACGCTTGCCCAACCAACTATCAAGTTAACAATAACATATCATAAGTAAATAAACATAATCTTTAAAAAATATTATTAAGGGTTATGTGTAACTTTCATACCATTTCCAGCAGGATGTGCGTAAGCTCCAAATCCAAATGAGGGCAACTCATAACTTGTGTGAGGCGTAGGCTGAGGTGGCCACTCATTTGATTGCCGAGCATCTATCAAATTAATAGAAATATACATAAACAAGTAAATATAATTTCTTGAATATTTTTAATTTATTATTGTAACTTTGATAATATTGAATTACACACCGTATGCAGTTGGTGTGTTGCCCAAAATTCGAGACGCTCCATACTGTTGGCCCATCGATGTAGAAGCATCTGTAACATGTTATAAAAATATTTAATAATTAAATAAATATAAACCAAAGGAATATCATATTTACAAGTGTAATTCCGTAAATTGCATACCATTTCCAGCAGTATGTTGTGTGCGGGGCGCTGATTGAGGAACTCGGTATTGAGTACCTTGTCGGGGAAAAGGGGAATCTGATGGCACTGCCGAGGAATGTCTTCTTCGACTCGCAGACGTTGAAGGACCTTCATCGCCGTCACGCTCTACAGACCTCCTTCTTGTTTGTCCTCTACTTGTTTCCCCGACTTCTACGTTTTCAACTGAGGCTCGTGGATGTTCAAGATAAGTAGGAGATTCAATAATAGGCTCCACTTCAGTGATGAAATTCTCAGCTGTTTCTAAAAATTCCACCATTGATGGTCTATTATCAATGTGAGCCCGTCGTTTACTGATTTTAAATTTTCGAAACCAGCTTACCTGTAACAAAAAAATAATAGAATGTTATTCATATTTCAAACATCAAAAATCAATATATAATTAAATTTGTGATATATAATTTACCAAAACATCACTGGCAGATGTTCTTGGTGGTTGGAAGCCTCGGACCGGTGCTGCAGTATACTCCTCTGGTGAAATCAATCGTCGTGTAATGTCATAGTACCACTGCATATAGTCTTCCGTGACCGGATCACCCCCGTTGATAGGCGTGCAAGGCATGAATGGTTGCCTGCTTCTCCAATATCTAATCCATTTGTCATGCTTGGTCGTCCAATCAAAGCCGGTTCTCCCCTGGCGGTTATACTCATGCAAGCTCTGGTCCCTTTCCTCTACATGACTTGGAATATTTTGGACCATTCCAAATTGTCTGAGCACCCTATTCGGATAGTGAAGCTCCACTATCCAAATATTGATCAATGGACATTGCGACCTCCAATTTAAGGTCCAACAACGAGGTTCGAGATTCCTGATCTCCTCAGCGTCCACATCATAGGGATCCCAAATAAACTGTAAAGACACACACAAAACATTAATATCAATATTCTCAAAAAATAATTTATATTAGGTCGCTAATCATTATAATAATAACTTACTTGACCATTAGACAAACGCTCAAATATGTCGCGATATACACGAATTGAAAACCTCGTGCTGTCAATATGACTGTGATAATGTATCCACCTATAGTAGGTAAAAAAATAAGTATGTATATCCAAACGAATTATAGATAAATGTGTCTATAGAAAAATACCTAGCTCCATACGGTGGAGGCCCCAAATTACGACCATCTACACTTATCTGCCCTTGTTGGAGCATCGGATGTGCGTTCGATGGTTGGATCGTTATTATCCTTGACCATGCCCATATCTGTTGTTCAATGATAAATTTATTTCAATGTACAATTAATCATAGAAATATTTAAAAGTAATTTAAATTAACCAAGGATTACCTGCAACAAGCATAATGGTCCAGCGATGCTCTTGCATTTATAGTTGCAAGCCATACAGAGTTCGCGATATAAACTCGCTAACACAGCACTTCCCCAGCTGTATTCCCCGACTGTATTCACGTCCCGCAGAAAATACAGATAGACTAATGGGACAGCATTTCGAGAATGGTCGGGCATCATTAATGTTCCCAGGAGTAAAAGTGCACACCCCCGTGCATATTGATCAACGACCTCCTGTGGTGTATAGTCATCAATATCAACAGAATGTCTCACCAATTCGTTTAGGGAAGTCAATTTGATCGCACTATTGCCCCTCATATCATCTTGTTGTATGGTGATGCCCATCAACTCTTCACACAAGCTTTTCCACTGATCAAAGTTATTATATTCATCTCGCCGTATAATGGGCTCTCCTTCTATCGGTAAACCCCATAAAATGGCAACATCTTGCAATGTGACGGTCGCCTCTCCGACGGGGAAATGGAACGTATGCGTCTCTCGACGCCATCTCTCCACTAATGCAGTGATAAGATGACGATCGAGTCTGAATGTCCCACAACGAAGGGGACCGTAAAAACCCATCGTCTTGAGTCTGTCCACCACACGAGAATGGAGTGCGATCTTATAAGGATTTGGGTCTTCTAGTCTAAATGTCCAGAATGGCCCATCACCTCCATTGTATGTACTTAGCACTGTCTCGCTTGTTTTCCTATTAATATAATCTAGCCTCGACCGATGGGTTTGTTGCATGGTGAGTACAGATCTGTTCTTCGGTCCATATAACAGTGCCTCTCTATCAGAATTCATCTATAATTCAAACATTCACAAAGATGTATTAGAATTAACACAAATCATACACATAAAACATAAAGCTCAAACACATAAAGGATAATGTATATGAAATTATTCAACATTATTGTCAACATTTTGATTCAATCCTACAAACTAATTTTATTCAACATTTTGATAACATTTTGACAATATTTTGATAGCATTTTGATAGCTCCTAGGGATTCACAACATCAATGTGAAGGACCAGTTCTATCTTGTGCTTGGTACTGTTGTCTAGCGCGGGTTTGGGCCCAATCCATTTCATTATGAATCCTGGACGTCACATCCCGACCACGACGCCTTATCCTGCGATCTGGATTATGTCTCAGCTGAAAATAGGGTTCATCCCACTCCTGAGGATCCGGCAATGGCTCAAAATACCTAGAGGTGTAAGTTGAGGAATACATTGTTGTACTGTAGCATTCGGGCACATATACACTTGGATCGATTTGGAACGCTCTGCACACCTCCAACGCATGTGAGCATGGGATACCATCCAACTTCCATTGTCCGCAATCGCACTCTCGTCTTGATAATGCAACTCTATATGTGCGACACTGTACTGAGCCCTTAATACGGGCAGTAACTCTGGCTGATCCCACCGAATGATTATAAAGCTCTACTCGATGTTTCATCCCCTCTCGCTGCGCTGAATCATATTTGTCACTAACATGATCAGGCCACTTCCGATGTCTCTGCACTAAAATCCCTGCTTCTTTAGCACGTTCCATAAATACATTTTTGGATCGTGTGAAGGTTGCACTAACTATAGCTGTAATTGGGAGGCGTCGTGCACCCTTAAGAACACAGTTGATGCATTCGGAGATGTTAGTTGTCATAACCCCATAACGGTGACCTCCATCATGACTAAATGTCCACTTGGCAGGATCGATATTTCGTAGATACTGATGACCCTCTTCACTTAAAACTCGGATTTCGTTCATCTTTGTCTCAAAATGTCTTACCGACAATGCTGTTCCCGCATTGTAACACAAGTCCTTCATCTTTTGACTCTTGAACTGAGTATTAAAATTTGAAGCGACATGTCTTAAACAATAACGGTGCACTCCTCTTGGTGGTGAAAATGCTGGGACTTCTTCCACTGCCTTCAAAATACCCTTATGCCTATCAGAAATAAGGCATATCCCCTCCATATCACCCACAACATGTGTAGCTAACATTCTAAGAAACCATTTCCAAGACCTATAACTTTCGTCATCAACAATGGCATATGCTACTGAAATGATTTTCTGATTAGCATCAAGGGTGTTAGCAATCAGCAATTTGTGTTTGTACTTAGTGTAAAGGTGAGTACCATCTACACAAAGTATTTTGCGACAATGCATGAATGCTTCAACGCATGGCTTGAATGCCCAGAAGACATATCCCAACGTGTGCACATTCCACTCAATCGTATCCCTGTGTTTCCACTCCACAATGGTCCCGGGATTGTATTTCTGCAAGGCTCCCATGTACTTGGGCAAATACTGACATGAACTCTCCCAAGTTCCGAACACATTCTCCCTAGCACGTTTCAACGCTTGCCATGCCTTTTGATATGAAATAATGTAATTATATTTCTTATCTGCATGCTCCACGACATATTTGACGTCGTATGCTGGATCAACTTGTATGAGACTCTCCATGTCAGCTGCAAGCAAGTTTTTACAGAGATTTAAATGATTGCGCGAGTCAATATTCATCAAACAGGTATGTGGCGGCCCCAACCTAGTGATTTCCCAATAATCGTATCTTTTACGGTACGATGCGCGTAAATGCCACTCACAACGTTGCGATGTCGAGCAATTATCATTTTCACTGGCATAGTTCTGCTTACACACCAACTTCATTGTCTTCGAGTTGCTCTCTTCGACTCTATACTCACGCCTTGCATGTCGGACCGAATAATCCTTCACGACATTGATCACAGCATCTTTGTCTTTGAAAATCATCCCTAACCTCAAAACCCCATCATCCGCATCATAGCTTAGATCACCACTTCGAACGCCTACTGAATCGACAGGTACATCATCACATGACCTATCAAAAAATGGCACTCCAACCAAATTTGGATGAGGTCTCACTCTTGGCATTAGGGAATTTGGTACAGCAACAGTTGGCATCCAAGGATTGTCAGTGGTACCATCCTCATCAGACGACCCCTCGTCCTCAGAACCATTATCGCTTGGTTCAGAATTACAAGTAAAGTCTGGATATATATCACCAGCTATATCAACTATGGAGGTCCCAACAGGGGCCATCTCAGTGATACCAGAAGGTCCAATATTAGGATTTGAACCACCGGCATGACTAGACCCTAAATGTTGGTATGGCTCATCCTCCCAAGCACCCCACTCATTATGGCTCTCTTGTAGGGCCTGATATTCAACGTTGGAACCCCCGTGCATATTCACACCACCATGACCTGGCCATTCAGAAGGATAGTACTGGTTCCCCGACTGGCCATGGGATGTTGGGTACTGCACCTTCATTTCAACCTCCACTAATAGCTCAACGGAATTGAGCCCAGCTTGTGGATGGAAGAAGTATCGTAGGTCGTTGTTGTTCCTAATAGGACAACTAGACGAGGCATTCCCATTTTTTATTATGCAAGACACATTCAAAGAATACACTCGCAAATCTAATCCTGTAACCTCAGACAACTCACGTAATAGATCGTAGAAATCAAGCATACGATCAACTCTTCTTTTTCCAATAACAGCTCCGCAAGAGCGCACAATGATTCCAATGTCGCGAGAGGTTGACATATCTTCAACAACACAAAACACTTATAAAAAATTTATCTATAGGCACTAAATTAATTATTAGCCTCAATTATGTTTACGTCTAGTATAGTAAATCAAACCCAACACCCTAATTTCCATACATTTTTAGTGTTTTTTTTTTTTTTGCAGTATTGGAATTTTAGCCTCAAATGAGAATATAAAAATAATTCGTTTTATTTTATTTAATTCATTTTATTTTATTTTAATTTCATTTTTTTATTTTAATTAGTTTTATTTTATTTTATTTCGTTTAATTCATTTTTTTAATTTATTTTATTTCGTTTATTTTATTTATTTATTTTTGTTTTTTTTTATTTTTTTATTTTTTTATTTCGTTTTTAATATTTTATTTAATTTCATTTATTTCATTTTATTTTATTATTATAGTTAAATAAAATTATCTTATGATTGCAAAAATTAAATTTTAAAATGATGATCAATATTTTCATTAAGTAAGTTGTTAGTTATATTAAAATTTAAAATGATGATCAATATTTTTATCAAGTAAGTAATCTAGAGTTTTTTAATACACTATATATATATTAAATATAGATTTTTTAAAACAATAAAAACACTAGAATTTTATAAAAAAATAAACTTACATTGTATACATAATGCTTATTAACATCACGTTAAAAAAAAAGTCAAATTTTACTTTAATAACTTTGATTGATAAAATGTCTAATTTACTCTTCAATTCTTCAAATGTATAAAAGTTATGCATCACCAAAACATTCACTAAATAAACCAAAAGAAACAACACTACTACCAATTTTAAATCAAAATAACAACACTATGACCTTATTAATGTTATTTTAAATCGAAATAGCAACACTACTACCAATTTTAAATCAAAATAAATCAAAAGTAACATGCTAAAACATGTAATTTCTCTAACATATATATATCGACATTATATATATACACTATTTCAAAAAATTGCATGCAAAATAATTCTAAAAATATAAAAAAAAATTGAAATATTTACCACTTAATTTGTAGTGTCTGTACTCCTCAGGTAGATAGCAAAATATCAATTCCTCAAGTACGTGAGACTGCAAGTTTGTAGTTTGGAGGGCAAATTTTATTTTTCTTATTTGAAGAAGAAGAAGAAGAGAGGAAAGGAAGGAGTACGAAGAGGAGAGGAATGAGGTAGGAAGGAGAAGGATAATGAGGAGAGGAGTGAGGTAGGAAGGAGAAGGATAATGATCGAACTATATATCAGTGGGGGAGTATCCACGCCATGCAAAACGCCAAGCAGAAAAAGCCAAGCAGAAAACGCCAAATGTGATCAGGACTCGCCTCTGGTAGGCGCGAGAACAGTTTCTGGCACGGCACATGGGACTGGCAGGCGCGCCTCTGGTAGAGGCGTGTTTAGCCCACGACAAAGCCACGTCGGAACTCGCCTCTGGCAGAGGCGAGTTTATCCGGCATAGCAAAGTCGCCTCTGGTAGGCGCGATTTAAGCTTATATAGCCTCCGCCAGGCGCGATTCCCTTTATTTTCGTAAACTCCTACCCTTCCGCCCTATTTTCATTACTCCATTTCAAAAATACCCCAAATAAAAAAATTTGCCCACAAATTAACATAGAGACTGGTGATTTGTCAAAGCAACGTGACAAAGAATCAGTGGGAGCATTCAGCGACTCTTATGGTGGAAGTTTATCACTAGGTGGTCCTCTTTCAGCCAGTGGCAGCGTAATTGGAGTTGCATTGCCTTCGCAACAACCTCCAAGTGGGTTGAATGAGAATAACATAGTTCAAACTCCCGCCCAAGAGACATATGAAAATGTCGCACTTGAGGACTCTCCGGTCAACGATAAAGTCGCTGCACCACAAAATTTTCACGATCAGAATATACAGCCTGCACAACCACAACTCCGTAAGTCGACTAGGATTCGTAATCCAACCACTAGGTATTATGGTTTCCTCGTGGAGGAACATGATGATGTGGAGATTTCGGATAAAGACGAACCTAGAACTTATACTGAAGCAACATTAGATGTTGACTCAGAGTAGTGGCAAAAGCCATGAAATCCGAGATGGACTCGATGTACACCAATCAAGTCTAGGACTTAATTGAGTTGCCGAAAAGGGTTAGACCCATAGGTTGCAAGTGAGTCTTCAGGGGTAAGACCAATGCAAATGGCAAAGTACAAACCTATAAAGATAGGTTGGTGGCGAAAGGGTATGACTGTTGGTGATCAATTTATATCAGATGGATTAGTGACTATTTTAGTTCAGTTTAAGATCACCAATCAATAACGTGTGATTGATTATCACCGTAAATGATAAATCGAAGGTTCGGGTTGTGGAATCGTAAACACGAGAGTCGAAATCGAATTAATTTCGTATGTGTGTACGTTTAGGTATGTTAGTGTGTGTTTTGGGAGTATTTGTGAGTTTGAACTTGTATTTCTTAAGCTGGAGAACAACTATTTATAGAGACTAGCAATCATGAGGTGTTCCTGACTCTTGGTCTCCCTAGCCTGCATGCTTGACATGTGTCCTTTGACTCTAGTTTGACCTTATCTAAGCTAAATCTTAGTTACAAAGTCTTCTTTGGTCTTATCTCGGACTTCATTGTTGTTCGTCCATGTCGGTTTAAATCGATCCAAGATAGTTCTTTCATAGAAGTTGTTCGATGTTTGGGTGTATGGCTCAGAAGTTGTTCGCCTTTATGTCTTGCACAGATTGACTTTGGGATCTTGGTCCTTTGTTCGTCAACATACACCTCTTAGGCTGATAACTGTAACACTTTTACCAATGTTGTTCGTCATTATTGACTTGGTGGTGGGTCCATATTTGGTCTTCGGTCTTTAAACCTGTTCGCCAATATCTTGTTCGTCGGTATAGTTGTTCGTCACTTTATACACTCCTTGGATTAGTTTATGCACCCCGGCTTGATTTTCTTTATTGATTTGATTTGGTGTTGATTTCTCATAATCCTTCTTATGGCTTTAATCCTTGTTCGCCCATCATTGATTTATGTTCGCCTGTCAACAATTGCCCCCTATCCTGGCTATATGTTGCCCCAGACGAGCAACTTTGTGGCGAGCAACTATAGTTAGGATATTATACTGGCGTGGATTTGGACGAACATCATTGGTCCTGGCGAGCAACAAATGGTACGTCGTTCCGTCTCCCCAAGGTCTGGGGGTTGTACGAAGATGATGTGAGCGTCATGATTGTGCGCCGTTCACGCGCGATCAATCCCGAGGCTACGCGTCCCCATATTTGCATATAGGTCCTCCAATTTCCACACTTGCTCGAAAGAGGCCCCGTTTTCTTTCAACTTAGTCCATATTTTGTTGTAAATTATACTTCGAACCCCGTTTTTTGCTTGGGGTATAAATAGAAGGTGAAACAAATTTTTTCCCACTTTTTCATTTCTTGCTACAGTGCTCCGGCGATTTCATCCTTCTCCGGCGATTTCGAGCTCTCCGGCGTCCGTTTCTCTTGCATTTGGCCTCAAATTCAATCCCCAAGGTAGTTATTTTCTTATCTCCTCTTCTTTCTCTCTTTTTTTTCCACATTTCTCCATCACCGCCGTGTGGGACTTTGTGCCACCATCTTCTCCGGTGAAGCGCCGCCGTCTGCAATCCTCTCTACTGCCGTCTGGGTTTTCTCCTTTTCTCTTCCCATGTCTTCGCATTCGAGTAACAAATCTGAAGAAACTCTTGATCCACTTTTCCCAATCGCGGCCCCCGTCGATCAACCTCCCTTCGAGATTTCCTCGGCGTCAGATCCTCACGTTGATTCGGTGGTTCGTTCAGTTGAGGATACTGGTGCCCGCCCATCTGGGAGAGAAATAGTGGTCGCGGCGAGCAGAAATTCGGAAGAAGTTTCTTCATCCAGTGCCGAATCAGAAGATCCCTTATTTGACGAGTTGACTCGTGAATTTTTGGAAGGGATAGGGTTCCCATCTCCAAAGATGATGGAAAATGAGATCCCAAATGGAGTTGCTCGGCCTTTTGAATGGCGAGCATATGCTAAGGAGCATGCGAACAACTTTGCTCGCCCACAGAGAGAAGTGTTGGATTTGGTAAAGTCCGAATTCCAGGCGAGCAAGATTAAAAGTGTTGTTCGCGAATATGAGTTGGACTCGATCCGGAAGACTTACAAGATTCCCTATGATATTCATATGTGGGCCCCCAAGAGAAAAGAGAGAGCTGATCGCCCACCTCCAGGATGCACGGCGATCAACATTCATACTTTGATCGCTGGATTGAGACTGCCTCTTCCACCCATTGTTGGCCACTTCCTAGAGGCGACCAACCTTGCAATCACTCAAATTACTCCGATTGGGTGGATGAACCTGTTGGGGACAATGTGTTTGTTCGCACTGGAGGGGTATGTTGATCGTATAACAGCAGAAGAGATCAACTACCTTATGACGATCACAAGATGTCCCCCTGGAGAGGAAGGTTACTACTACCTCAAGGCCAGGACAGGATTGAAGATGGTGGAAGGAGTGCCGAACAAAATCCGTGATTGGAAGAAGCACTTCTTTTTCATTGGGGGTGATTGACGAGCATCTTCTGGTCCACATGGTGGTGATGGACGAATAAATTCCCCAGCCTCTTATGGGAAATTTAAACGTAAGATTATTTTCTTGCTCGTCCTCAAACTGTACTGTTCTAATTTAACTTTTCTTGTTTGTTCGCAGGCCCTCGTTTGCCCAAGTGGAACTCGGAGGAAGAAGAGATCAGCTCAGAGTTTCTATTTACCTCCTGCTTGGTCGGCCTTCGCAATAGAGCGGAAAGGACCACTGAGTATTTGCGTGAGGGAAAGTGCTTGAGAGCTGCTCGCTTATTTCCTTATCCTCATCACTTGGAAGCACAAGCTGAAGTGCCCCCAGGTATGAAAAATTTCTAACTCCCAATACTAACTTTGCTCGTTATTTGACTTTTATAACTTGCTCGTCTAACTCCTCTTTTTTTTTAGCCGAGCAAGTCACTGTTGCAGTTCCCCCTAGTTTTGCTCTCCTCGAACAAAGAGTTTTCAAGATGGCACCTCCGAAGGGACAGAAGAGGAGAGGTGACCCGCCCACTAAGATTCTGGGGATGACGAATAAGGCTGAGGGAGCCAAAGTCCCGCGACCAGCTGCTCCCCCCGGTCCTGCCCAGCCATCTTCTCCGATTTCTCCTCCTCGCGGGGGGAAACATTTGAAAAAAGCCGATGGGACTCCGTTGGCCCAAGATATCCCCGGTGGCGGCAAGGGGAAGGAGAAGGTGGGCCACAGTTATGCTCGCCCTGCGGGGGATGCTGTTCGGCACTCCTCCATCGAGCCCACAGAGAAACCCGGCAAAGCGGGCAGGGACTCTACCCCTGTCCGTGGCCCTGAAGACCTTACCCATCTGGGTTGGGATGATCGAAAATTTAAGGAGTAAGTCTACCCTTGCCTTTGCCGAGCAAGATTCACTTCTTTTTTTCTTTTTCTTTTTTTCTAAGTATCCTTTACTTTCTTGTTCGCAGATATCGTGCTGACGATCATCCCGGTCGAGCAAGTGTCGTTCATCAATATGCTTGCTCGAAGACTCCCATCAACATAAGGGAGATTCCTGGCGAGCACGTTCGTAGGGCGACGGAGTTGATCGCCCGAGCCTGGACACGTCTCTTGGACAAAGCCATCCTCCAACAAGGGCTGGCGGACAACCTCCATCTCTCTATGATGCTCCACGCTAATGGCCTCGTCACGGCCCAAAGGGCAATGGCCCAAATTGCCGAGCAAGAAGAATCTGCTCGTCGCTATGCCAGCACTGCTCGACAACTCACTGAGGAGAAGGACGGCCTCATCAGCCAATATGAGGCCAAACTTGCCCGTCTCAATAACCAGATCAATGTTTACATTGATACTGAGAAGAAGCACCTTGAAGAAATTCAGGGTCTATCTGGTGAACTGAGAGGCAAAGAGGCCATGCTCGGTGAGGGGGAGAAGAAATTGTCCGCGGCCGAACAAGAGATTGCCGAGCTCAAAGCTGAAAATGCTCGTCTTCGAGAGTCAGAAGCCAACCTCTTCACCCGCGAGCAACTTGAAGATGAAGTCCAAGCTCGGACCGGCCCCATTTCTAACCTTGGGTATATCTGCGCCTACGCGGACAGCATCTGTTTGGCCGATGCTTATGACTACAAGGACTTGGTGGAAGAAATTAGCAAGGACTTGAATGAATTCATGGAGAACTATCCACCGCCGAGCAATATTGAAATTCAGTTGGCGGATTTGGTTGTACTAGGGGTTAAACTTGACAAACTTGACCCCAGTATTGTCATCACTCATCCTCCTCCTCCAGTTGATGAAGGCGAACAAGAGGAAGAGGTGGCTGCGGTTGACGAGCAAAATGCTAAAGAGGCGGAGGATAAGGCAGCTGAAGACTTGGCTCGAGATTTGATCGTTGATCCTCCCGCCGAGCAAACTCGAGATCCTCCTCCTGCCGAGCAACAATAGTTTTTAGGACAGCTTTTTTCTTTTCTTCTTCTCTGTAATAGTTGTTCGTTCCTTTTGTAGTACTTGACTTCTAGAATCATTGTACTATTTTTTAGGCTCAATGCCTTTTGATTAATGGAAAGTCTTTCTTTGTTCGCTCATTTTCTTTATATGTTAATTGCCTTTACATTTTTATCAATGCCTTTGCAATTATAACATATAGTGTTGGGCTTTTGTTCGAATTGAACTTTGCCTTTAGTGGAATCAGGGTTCAGCCTTAGGTTCTGTTCATTTTAAAAAACGAACAACCTTTAAGTGGCTTTGGTCCTCAAAATGGACTTGTACCTCGAGCTTTTGGACTTTTCCTCTTGACGAACAACTACTATATTTACATAATGGAAAATTTACAAGTGGTAAAAGACTGCTCGTCACTAACAAATATAATCTTGACGAACAACTTTGAACATTAACTAAAACATGCTCGCTTATAATATTTTTGCCGAGCAACTCTGTCTATAAATAAAAGATTAAACCGCACTAAACTATACAATGTGCCGAACAACTTTAAATTCTATACTTAGCAAAATTTTCAAAAAATTAGGTAAGTTTTTGGTTCATCTTACTTGATTCACTGGCCCCCCAAGACATTTGTTCGCCCAATTAAGAACTTGTTCGTCTCATTGATAGTACTTCTTCAGATGTACAGCATTCCAGGAGTATTGGGCCGGCTTACCTTCCATATCTTCGATATTGTATACACCATTAACGAATTTTTCCGTTATACGATACGGGCCCTCCCAAGTTGGTCCCAATACACCTGGAGGTTGGGCGAGAAACTTTCTTAGAACTATATCTCCAACTCTGAATTCCCTGACTTTAACATGGGAATTATAATAGTGTTCTGCTCGCTGCTTGTAGGTAGCATTTTTTAGCTCGGCATTCAGTCTTTTTTCTTCGAGCAAATCCATTTCAGTAGCTAGAGCAGAGTTGTTCGCCTGCTCATCAAAGTTGGTCGTCCGATATGTGTTGGTCTTTAACTCGATTGGTATTACAGCCTTTGTTCCGAAAGCCATTGCAAAAGGTGTTTCTCCGGTGCTTGACCTGGGAGAAACCATGTATGCCCATAAGACTTCCGGAAGCTCTGTAGACCAACTGCTTTTGCTCTCCGCTAGCCGTACTTTTTACGTATGCTTGATAATTTTGTTTACGGCCTCGACTTGTCCATTTGACTGGGGATGATAGGGCATAGAATAATGTTTCTTGATCCCCCACTTTATACAGAAATCTCTCAACTCCTTTCCATCAAACTGCGGACCATTGTATGTCACGATGGTTTGTGGAACTCCAAAACGAAAGACAATGTTCTTCCAAATGAAGTCGATCATTTTATGTTGCGTGATTTTCAACATGGCCTCTGCTTCTGCCCATTTTGTATAATAGTCGACTGCCACAACGGCAAATCGAACTCCTCCAACTCCCGCCGGGAAGGGACCAATAATGTCCATCCCCCATCTTGCAAATGGCCACGGGCTATAAACTGATACGAGCTGTTGGGCCGGGGTATGAATGTTTGGGGCAAAGATTTGACATTGATGGCAAGTCTTCACTTTCTTGATTGCATCTTGACGTAAGGTTGGCCAATAATAGCCTTGTCTGATGGTTTTGTATGCCAAGGCTTGCCCCCCAGTATGATTTCCGCATACTCCAGCATGTATTTCTTCGAGTATTGCTCGTCCTTGCCCCCTAGTCAAACATTTGAGAAGTGGGATTGATATTCCCCTTTTGTAAAGCTGCTCGTCTACCAGAGTATATCTGGCGGCTTGCTTAATTAGCTTGGCAGTTTCAAAAGAGTTGTTTGGTTTTTCTCCACTTTTCAAATATTTGACTATATTTGTTCTCCAGTCTTCTTTTTCACTTGCTTCCTCATCAAGTTGATTGATATTATAACTTCTTGTTGATGGATCATTCATCTTTTAATTATAATGTCTGCCAACTCTGCTGGCCCCTCACTTGTTGCTAGTCGGGCCAACGCATCTGCTTGCGTGTTGCTTGTCCTTGGAATTTGTTCAATGAAGACTTGTTCTAACAAGGACATCAGGTAAGCAACAATTCGTTGATACTCGATCATGTGATCTTCTTTCGCTTCGTATTCACCTCGAACTTGATTCACAATCAATTGTGAGTCGCCAAATATTTGCAACCATCTAACACCTACTGCAAGAGATAGGTGGAGACCAGCAATAAGAGCTTCGTACTCAGCTTCGTTGTTGGTTTCCATGAAACCAAATTTGATTGCCGAGGTAAATACTTGTCTGTCTGGACTGATTAGAACTACTCCTGCCCCTGAGGCCATATTGGTTGAAGACCCATCCACATAGAGATGCCAGGGGTGATCAAGTCCTCTCGTCGGATCTGGTGGGAAGGTTAGTTCGACAATAAAGTCGGCTAACGCTTGCCCTTTGATCGCAGTTCGAGGAGCATAGGTTACCCCGAATTGGCTAATCTCTAGTGACCACTTTAATAGGCGACCAGCTGTGTCGGGGCGATGGAGAATTTGTCTGAGTGGGAAAGTTGTTAGTACCTCCACTTGATGGTCAAAAAAGTATGGTCGTAACTTCCTCACACTCATAACAAGTGCGTACACCAGTTTCTCGGTTGGAGAATATTTGATCTCCGCGTCGTGTAAAGCTTGACTGACGTAGTAAATAGGTTGATGAAATTTGCCATCTTCTCGTACCAGAACGGAGCTGATAGCCACTTCTGACGCTGCTAAGTATAAATATAACTTTTCTCCTGGGATGGGTTTTGATAGGATTTTTACATCTCCCAGGTAATCTTTGAGTTGGTCGAACGTCTTTTGACAGTTGTTAGTCCATGTGAACTGTCCTTTCTTGATAGCTTCAAAGAATGGACGGCATTTGTCTCCCGATCTGGATATGAACCGATTCAATGCTGCTAGGCATCCCGTAAGTCTTTGCACTTCTTTTATTGAATGTGGAGGTTGCATATCTACGATTGCTTTAGCTTTTGTTGGATTGGCTTCAATCCCTCGTTGACTAACAAGATGGCCCAGGAATTTTCCTGAATGAACTCCGAAACTGCTCTTCTTTGGATTCAGCTTCATGTTGTAGTGTCGAAGGATTTCGAACACCTGGGTCAAATGTTGAAGATGGTCTTCCCTTCGGGGGCTTTTGACTACGATATCGTCCACATAGACTTCTATTGTATCACTGATTTGTTCGTCGAACATCTTGTTCACCAACCTCTGGTATGTTGCTCCGGTGTTGATGAGGCCGAAGGGCATTCTTTTCCAACACAACAAGTTTTTATTTGTATAAAATGTTGTGTTCTCTTGATCGTCTGGATGCATTGGAATTTGATGGTACCCGGCAAAGGCATCCATGAATGTTAGCATTTCATGACCTGCAGTACTGTCCACCAACTGGTCAATGTGAGGGAGTGGAAAGTTGTCCTTCGGGCATGCTGCATTCAGATCTGTAAAGTCTATGCATAGCCTCCAGGTTCCGTTTAGTTTCCTCAAAAGGACTGGGTTTGCTACCCATTGTGGACAGAGTGCTTGTCGGATTAGGTCGTTGTCTAACAACTTCTTTACTTCCTCGTTTAAACCTTGATACTTGTCTGGGCCATATTTTCTTCGTTTTTGATGGATTGGCCTTTTTGCTTGATTGATATTGAGCTTGTGACAAGCATATTTTGGATCTATCCCCACCATGTCTGCATGAGACCAAGCAAAAACATCTAGATTTTTGCTGAGGAACTCTTTCATTCGGGATTTGTAAGGCTCAGGGAGCTCAGATTCTATGTATAATTCGAGATCCGGGTTTTCAGGATTAACTTTGAACGCCTCCAGCTCTTCAACTGGAGTTGCTCGTCGTTTTTGTCCTTTCCACCGGGGATCAAGTATTGGTCCCTCAGGGTTAAAATCATTTTCGATGTTCATCGGCTCTGCCCCCAGGCGGGGATCAAGATCATCTGTTGGCCCTGATTCGTTGTTGTTAATCAACACCTGGCCCTCCAGGCCATCATATGAATGTTGCTCGTCACCACCCCTTTGTTGTTCGCCAGGATGATATTCCTTATGGGTGGTGAGGAGTTGTTCGTCCAACATCTGCTCGTCATGATGTTGTTCGTCAGTATCCATATGGTCTTCCTCTATGTCCATCATGGTCGCCAGTACTGACGGTTCATCAGCGGGATAGCTAGTTGTGGCTTCCATCATGGATACTGATACATGTTTGGCCTGCAACTGTAAAAGACATTCCCTGGCTTTTCTTTGATCTCCTTTGATAGTTCCTGCTCCACTTGCTGTTGGGAATTTCAAACAGTAGTGATAGGTGGAACATGCAGCTTTGAATTCATTTAAAAAGGGTCGACCAAGAAACCCGTTATAAGTTGAATCCTGGTCTACAACCCGTTATAAAATGTTGTGTTCTCTTGATCATCTGGATGCATTGGAATTTAATGGTACCCGGCAAAGGCATCCATGAATGTTAGCATTTCATGACCTGCATTACTGTCCACCAACTGGTCAATGTGAGGGAGTGGAAAGTTGTCCTTCGGGCATGCTGCATTCAGATCTGTAAAGTCTATGCATAGCCTCCAGGTTCCGTTTGGTTTCCTCAAAAGGACTGGGTTTGCTATCCATTGTGGACAGAGTGCTTGTCGGATTAGGTCGTTGTCTAACAACTTCTTTACTTCCTCGTTTAAAGCTTGATACTTGTATGGGCCATATTTTCTTCGTTTTTGATGGATTGGCCTTTTTGCTTGATTGATATTGAGCTTGTGACAAGCATATTTTGGATCTATCCCCACCATGTCTGCATGAGACCAAGCAAAAACATCTAGATTTTTGTTGAGGAACTCTTTCATTCGGGATCTGTAAGGCTCAGGGAGCTCAGATCCTATGTATAATTCGAGATCCGGGTTTTCAGGATTAACTTTGAACGCCTCCAGCTCTTCAACTGGAGTTGCTCGTCGTTTTTGTCCTTTCCACCGGGGATCAAGTATTGGTCCCTCAGGGTTAAAATCATTTTCGATGTTCATCGGCTCTGCCCCCAGGCGGGGATCAAGATCATCTGTTGGCCCTGATTCGTTGTTGTTAATCAACACCTGGCCCTCCAGGCCATCATATGAATGTTGCTCGTCACCACCCCTTTGTTGTTCGCCAGGATGATATTCCTTATGGGTGGTAAGGAGTTGTTCGTCCAATACCTGCTCGTCATGATGTTGTTCGTCAGTATCCATATGGTCTTCCTCTATGTCCATCATGGTCGCCAGTACTGACGGTTCATCAGCGGGATAGCTAGTTGTGGCTTCCATCATGGATACTGATACATGTTTGGCCTGCAACTGTAAGAGACATTCCCTGGCTTTTCTTTGATCTCCTTTGATAGTTCCTGCTCCACTTGCTGTTGGGAATTTCAAACAGTAGTGATAGGTGGAACATGCAGCTTTGAATTCATTTAAAAAGGGTCGACCAAGAAACCCGTTATAAGTTGAATCCTGGTCTACAACCAAG
The DNA here is from genome assembly GCA_947034835.1 of Ballota nigra. NCBI lineage: Eukaryota > Viridiplantae > Streptophyta > Magnoliopsida > Lamiales > Lamiaceae > Ballota > Ballota nigra. Next base: position 41,155,835 of record OX344724.1, on the reverse strand, counting down.
AAGTCAACCATTCTCGTAATATTTTTCTCGGGTTCGTTGGCCGTTACAAGTTGTACTGCTAAAGTAACTATTCCCAATGGGTCCGTTACAGCATTTCCGAAACCTATTATTCTGTGAGTCGTATCCCGAATATAGCCCGAATAATCTCCAAGATGATCGAGCGTCTTTTTGAATAGGATATTGGTGTAGGCTCCGGTGTCCACCAACAATCTGTGAACTCGTGTTCCCATAATTTTTGCGCATATTACGAGCGAATCGTTATGTGGAGTCAATATTCCTTCCAAGTCATTTTCGGTGAAGGTCAATTCTGTTGTTTGCATGATAGATGGTTTGACCCCCATTTCTTGGACTTGATCGATCGCCCATAGCTCAGCTTTTCTTTTCCGGTTGGAGATTGGCGGTCGTCCATCAGAACATCCTCCCGCGGAGCCTGCAGGTTCCATCATATACAAATCTTCCAATGGACGAGTAGGAATGGCAGGAACTGGTCGTGCCGGTTTATTGTTCTTCTGGGGTTGATCATCTTTGTCCTCAGAGTTGTTCTCCCGGACTCTCTTCCCGGTTTGTCTTTTGACAAAGTCGAAGAGTTTTCCGTCCTCGTAGAAACGCCATAGCTGTCTGAGCAAATCTCTACATTCACTTGTAAAGTGCCCCACGCTTTGATGGTAGGCATAAAATTTGTTAGGGTTGAGTTTGCCAGTGTCTTAGCGAATTTTCCGGGGAGGGGAGAGCAACTCATTATCCTTCACATTTTCATAAACAGTATCGACTGACACTGTTAGCACCTGATTCAACTTTTCTTTGAGTTATGTCCCTTCAGTGAACGCCTTCATGTTTTTAGGGACTCGATAGCTTGTTGCACTAGGCTTCTTGTTGTTCTCCTTGGGATCAGTTTTGTTCTCCCCCAAGTTTGATTGTAGAGCCTTATGCATGGAAACGAATATGTCAGCTTGATTCCTGAATTTGGCATAACTTCTTGGGCACTTCAGACGTACCTCTTTCCATAGCTTTGATCCTTTCTTCAACCCAGCCATAACAGCAATGATTTTCGTATCTTCACTGACGGGTTCACCTTCCAACAACACCTTGTCGAACCTTTCCATGAATGCCCGATCCGACTCGTCGTCATTTTGTTTTAGGTCCGACAATCGATGTTTCTGGGACAAGTATGATCCCGCCGTTGAGAAATGGAAAAGGAATTCTGGACTTAGTTGAGTGAAAGAGTGAATAGATGCTGGTGGTATCGCCGAAAACCACTTGTGCACCCGATCCCCCAAAGTTAAGGGGAAATTTCAGCATTGAGTGGCGTCGCTGGCTCCCACCGAGACCATATAATCTGAATGTTTCGTAAGATGATCTCTGGGATCAGCAACACCGTCATACTGTATGCTTGCCGGGAACTGGACCTTCTTCTGAATCGGGGCTTTCAGAATGCCAGGTGATAGTGGTGAGGATGGCAAACTAGTTGTCCCCACACCTCTTTGTTGGTCCAGCTGTCCTTGCATGTTCTCCACTGCCCTTCTTAAACTTGATAGCTCATCCAAAGATGCCCCCTGACTTGGAGGTTGTTCGGCGAGCAAAGGTACCAACCTTTCTGCTCGTCGCAGTCCCTCACTTGGAGTGGGCAACTCCTGGAGCTGTTTTCTAGGGTTGCTCGCCGCATTTGGCCCTAGACGCCTGAAGGCTGATTGAGAGAGTCTCTCATGAATTGATGGACGTGGTTGCTCAAATGTTGCTCGCCCACGTTCAGCTTCCTGGCGAGCAACCTTTTCTTGCAATTGGGGTTGGCCAAGTCTGTCCTGGGCACTGGAACGGGTAGTTCCATAGCTTGACATAGTTGTCGCCCGCGAGCAGATTCAGCCTGGCCCTCTCTTGGTTCAACCATCTTTGCTTTGCCTTTATCCCGCCTGACCTGGGCAATGTTCACCTCATGTTGCTCGCCCCTGGCTGACCTAGCCCTAACAACTTCCACAGGTCTGTCCTTAGGCCTCACTAGTGAAGGCCTATTCTGATCTTGCTGTCTCTGTAGAGCTTGGAGAGCAGCAATGGTTTTGGCTAATTCGTTAGGGTTGTTCGCCAGGGCCTCTATTTCAGGTGGGAGGTTATGGGTTATAGCTGTGTGTTGTGATCTATTCACATGTCTAGGATCACGATCTTGGTGGTCGGCCGACGAGGCTCGGGTGGGAGATGCTCTCCTTGACAAACGTGATGCTTGGGTTTCCTTGGATTGAGGCATTCCGAATTAATTTATCTTAATTTTTATGATGAAGAACACCAAGAACACTTTTGTTTGAATCTTCAAGTATTTCTTGAGGTTTTCTTTGAATCTTCAAGTTTTCAGCTTGAAGTTCTTGAGTAATCACACTAATCGGAGGTTCGAACCCTCCTTCTAGCGCCAAATTGTTGGTGATCAATTTATATCAGATGGATTAGTGACTGTTTTAGTTCAGTTTAAGATCACCAATCAATAACGTGTGATTGATTATCACCGTAAATGATAAATCGAAGGTTCGGGTTGTGGAATCGTAAACACGAGAGTCGAAATCGAATTAATTTCGTATGTGTGTACGTTTAGGTATGTTAGTGTGTGTTTTGGGAGTATTTGTGAGTTTGAACTTGTATTTCTTAAGCTGGAGAACAACTATTTATAGAGACTAGCAAGCATGAGGTGTTCCTGACTCTTGGTCTCCCTAGCCTGCATGCTTGACATGTGTCCTTTGACTCTAGTTTGACCTTATCTAAGCTAAATCTTAGTTACAAAGTCTTCTTTGGTCATATCTCGGACTTCATTGTTGTTCGTCCATATCGGTTTAGATCGATCCAGGATAGTTCTTTCAAAGAAGTTGTTCGCGGTTTGGGTGTATGGCTCAGAAGTTGTTCGTCTTTATGTCTTGCACAGATTGGCTTTGGGATCTTGGTCCTTTGTTCATCAGCGTACACCTCTTAGGCTGATAACTGTAACACTTTTACCAATGTTGTTCGTCATTATTGACTTGGTGGTGGGTCCATATTTGGTCTTCGGTCTTTAAACATGTTCACCAATATCTTGTTCGTCGGTCTAGTTGTTCGTCACTTTATACACTCCTTGGATTAGTTTATGCACCCCGGCTTGATTTTCTTTATTGATTTGATTTGGTGTTGATTTCTCGTAATCCTTCTTATGGCTTTAATCCTTGTTCGCCCATCATTGATTTATGTTCGCCTGTCAACAATGACGAGACCTTCTTTCTAGTTGCGAAGATCAAGTCCATTCGAATTTTACTTACGATAGCAGCACACCGCTATTATGAGTTTTGGTAGATGGACGTCAAAACAACTCTCCTCAATGGTAACATTGATAAGAAAGTGTTTGTGACTCAACCGGAGGGTTTTATATCTAAGCCAAAATCTAATCTTATGTGCAAGCTTAAACGATCCATCTATGGATTGAAGCAAGCTTCTAGGAGTTGGAATATCCAATTTGATGAAGCTGTCAAATCCTTTGACTTCATCTGAAATTTGGAAGATCCTTGCGTTTATCGTAAACACAGCAGGAAGAGTATTGTATTTATAGTCGTATATGTCAATGACATATTGATTATAGGAAATAACATCCTTCCATTGCAGTCCATGAAAGATTGGTTATCAAAGACCTTCATGATGAATGATCTTGGCGAGGCATGCTACATCTTAGGGATCAAGATCCATAGGGATAGATCCAAGAAGACGTTAGGGCCGTCACAATCCACCTACGTAGATAAGGTGTTGAAGCGTTTTGCGATAGAGAACTCTAAGAGAGGTTCTCTACCGGAAAATCATGGGATAAAGCTGTCGAAGAAGGATTATCCTTCTAGCGAAGCAGATATCGATCACATGAAGGACATTCCATATCCATCATGTACGCCATGACTTACATCATGCCAGATGTGGCCTACGCTGTCAACATCACTGGTACATACCAGCAGAATCCAGGTGAGTCTCACCGGATTGCTGTCAAGAATGTTATGAAGTACCTCAGGCATACTAAAGAACATGTTCTTGTCTACGGTAGGCAGTCAGAGCTAGTCGTTGCAGACTATGCTAATGAGAGTTTCTAGTCAGACTGTGAAGATTACAAATCACAGTCAAATTATATTTTCAATCTCAATGATGAGGCGGTAAGTTGGAATAGTTCCAAGCAAGATCTGACTGCAGATTCAACAACCGAAGCTAAGTACATTGCGGTATCAGAAGCCTTTGAGGCTTTCTGGATTTTAAGGTTCTTGAGAGAACTAGGGGTAGTTCCGAGTGCCAGTTGTCAAATAGAGTTGTATTGTGACAACATTGGGGCGATTGCATGAGCAAAGGAACCGAGATCTGATAACAGAAATAAGCATGTACGGAGGCATTATCATTTGATCTGAGAGATCATATCGATAAGAGAAATGAAATCAAAACATTTCCCATAAAGGATAATCTTGCAAATTCTTTTCAATGTTCATGTACACACTAGACATTTGATGGTCTAGGGGTTAGACATGTAGGTGATTGGCTCTAGTCCAAGTGGGAGATTGTTAGTGTTAGTGTCCTAGAGACAATCCATCGAAAGGACATAATACTAAGATAATGTTCAGATTTGGTTTAATATTATTATTATTGGTTTAATATTAAATGTATGGCGTTACACTTATCTGAATATGATGTTTGATTGTTTGCATATATTCTTATTTGTGTTCCCATGAATCACTATTGTCATTGAGTGAGTGAGAACTCAGATGACTCAAGTATGATTCTCAAATAGCCCCGATCAAGGATCATCAAGAATGGGATATTGATGATGCAATTGAGATTGGTGTGTGATCTGCATCATACTCTTAGAGAGTGTAGTAAGATCTCACTTACTACGAGATACCGGGTATCTCGTGATGGATGCACAGATACCTTAGAGGGTATTGGTATACCCATCCGAGAAACCGTTTGATGTAATTCCACATAATGTGTCTATGGGTGTCTCGGTTAGTGGGAGCGATGTGATACTCCTCTGACTTGAGGTCATACGCACGACATGTGTGGAGTGGTGAACTTTGACCATGACCGACGCTTGCACCCTTCCACGGGTAGATATGACATGGATAGGGTTCATCACAAAGTACATGTGTGTGGTAGTTGAGCCAAGAATAGGATTCATTCCTCAATGTGGATTTAGAGAGAATACTCGTCTTCTCATCATAATTGGATCTAAGTCGTCGGCCGACGCGCATCAACTTAGATTTTGTGGCTAAGTGTGATATACTTGATCAATTAGTGATTGGAGATAATATGATTAAGTTATTTGAATAGACACTTCATCATGTTCAAGACTTAATCGAGTATTCGTGAATGAAAGGAAGCTATCACAATAGCCCACAGTATTACAGGTAGTTGCAGATTTTCTCGCAACGTACCTCGTATATTGAGAATGTCTGATTTATTGTCTAGGGTTCAATTAAGACCGTTAGTTTGACTAATCGCTCGATATATGAGGGCCTATGGGTCACACAACAAGTAATGACAATTTACCAATTATAGTTGGTTGATTAAATATTATATTGGATATAATATTTAATTTATGGAGAATATAATAATAATTATATTTGGAATTAATTACTATTATTATTATTTAATTAAATTGGATTTAATTAAATATGAAATCCCAATAATAATATTTGGAATATTATTATACAAGAATAATAGATATGATAAATATATTATTCGTAGGAACATATCTAGGGAGATATAATCCGTAGACATTATATTATGCGGGCCAAGCATATTATCTTGCTTAGAAATTAAGCTATGATAATTCCTATAAATATGTGTCCTATGGGAATTCAGAAAGTGACACAAGAAATATAATTTCTCCATAAAATCTCCAGTCGGAATTTTCCTAGCAAATTCGTCTCGAGATTCAACGCTGGCATATCGATGTGAGTTGGTAGAAAGCCGTTATGTGGATACCATAGTGGAGGATTCCGCATACAAATCGCTGTAAGGATTTATATACGTGTTATTTATCCTTTATGTTTTATGTTATACAACTATATGTAGATTCGTTGTTGAATCGTTATCTTCCGCTGCGCCGAACATGGTGTTCGTGCCTCTAAAACCCAACACCTTCGACTTTCAAACTACACATAATACCGAGAATGTTATAAGGCAGAGGTTGAATTCACATGAAAAAAGCCAGTCACGGTTCAGGTTAGGTATTCTGACATCAGTTTCCATGCTTGTGTCTTCCTCTTTACAAGTAATACTTCCTAAATTTCTTAGGCTTTAGTTAATAAATTTAAGTATTTTGTGCAGAAGAATGTATTACATCTTGAATAGACTTCTGATGAATTGTGTTCCTAGGAATCTGTTGTACAAAATATACTTATAATGATCATGTGTTCATCCATGCATGCGAACTAAACTTGTAGTCATTAATGTTCACGCTCGAAAATATGTCTAAGAAAGCCTTGTTAGGTGATTTGTGGTTGTCCTAGTGAAGTTTGTCTTGTGTTTGAGTTTCTTATATACCTTATTGCCACTCTCATATCTAAATTTCATAATTTATTGCTCTCACATGCCACTCTACCGGCCTACGGGCCAAAATAATATGATGGATGGGAATGTCTTAGCATGATGGCTACTATCAAAATGAACTAGTGAAAGAAGCTTTGACTCAGCAAAAGATCTATTATGCAAAAGTCTGAAACACACAAAACAAAACGGAGCCACGGAGGTGATGATGACCTATGTATTTTTTTTTATTTTTTTTTTTTTGTTTTTACTTTTGGAGCTATTTCTTATGCACATAATGCTATTACATGGATAGGTGCAATTAATGGGAAGTAGAATGCTTAGACTCGTTGGAAAAAAAATGTATATAGATCACTTATTTTGGCAAAACCTTTAGTGTGCTTTTGTATCTATGTAAATTGGAAGAAATTTAGTCTGATTTATGCAATGATTTAATTTTGTACTAAACTCAAACTCCTGAAAGGGAGAAAAATGATGAACTTTCGCATACATAATGCTTTTAAATCTTTCCATGACTCGTTGCACTTGTACATCTTGGTGTTAGGGCATTGTTAGGCTTTTAATATCACATAAATCTGGGAGAATCTTGAGGTGTGTCCAAACTAGTATTATATGAATAATATAGTGTTCTTGAGTTCTTTTGCCTTCAAATAGAGGTCAGGATGAGCTTCATTTATTGGAAGAGTGGATAATCATTTATTGGAAGAGTTGATTTTTATCTATAATTACCAATGTCTCGAGTCTTTTTTTTTCATTATTCCAACCTAGCTTAAGCATATATAACTACTTTAATGATATGTTGCTTGCTTGTTAAGAACAAGCGCCAGACAGAAGAAATTTAATTTGTCAATTGAAACATTTGAAATAGTAAATTGAGGCTTTGACTCTTTGGTTTGTTTTAAATTCAGGAATGGGGAGGGGGATTCACAACTTGGTACTTATCAGACTCAAAGAACTTGATCCAGGCTATGGGAAGTTGGAGGTTGAACCATACACTATGTTGTTGTCCGGTGATATTTTGTAAATGCAAGAGTTATTAGCTGCTATAAGTTCATTTTTTGTTGGCAAAAAGGATAATAATGTTGCACATACACTTACACACTATAGTACTAAGGTTGGTTTCAAACAAAATTGGATTGAGAGAGTATCAAATTACTGTAGACAACTTGTTAATGATCTAAGGCGTGAGCCTACCGATTAATCTAAGAATATTTATTTTCCTATAAAAAATTAAAATTAACTTCGCTTTTCGTAGGGCTTTCTAGCAGTGAGGTTTCTTTTGATGAATATGTTCTTACCATCGTAAAAAATTCCCTTATTTATAGTACACTCTATAAGACCATTGACAATTTAGCATCCTGAATATTCAATATAAATGCTTATGTTTCCTTTGAGAATTTTAAGCAGGAAGTGTATTGTTGTAGGCGCTAATCATTGGAATATAGTAAATATAATTTATAATTAAATTCTAGAATATTAGGAACCGATGAAAAATATTATTTTGGTATTAACTCGTATTCAGGTTGCCTCATTTTGTATCCGCCTTGTTATTGCTTTTATTTTGTAAAAATATATGAAGATATTTACACTTTGTTATTTTTCGTTAATCACTACACAAAATATCTACTTTGAAAAGACATGGAAGCAATTCTAGGATGATTTTTTTTTGTGTATTCACTTATACGGACGTGTATTCACCGAACAATCTAATCATGTACATGTCACACAATTGCATTCAATGATGGGAACAATATATGTTTACACGGATTGTAATTTGGCTCTTTGAAATACACGAATATAGGTTTCATGAAATCTTACAAAAAAAGTGCTCAAATAATACCTTAATTTCATGCAATTCTCACACCAATCAATGTTTATGCATTATCATAATTGTCAAAATTACTCTAAGTAGAAAATGTTAATCGAAAGATAGAGAGGTAAATCATGGAACATTCGTTATCTTCGCTTGGAAATAATTTGATCAATTTTCCATTATTTGATAAAATTAATATGAGAAATCAGCATCTAATCGGTGGACATTTACAACACTCATAAATCTAATGTTCACATTCTTCTCTCAATGCTTCCAACTTTTCTGTGCATTCCAGGCCGATCAAGTTGCCTACACATTATTAAACTGCCTTGCAAGCTCAAATCCACTTTAAATAACGTATTTTATGCCACTTCCACCTGCTACTAATTGGACGGTAAATCTTCCGTGCTTTTTAGCAAGAGAAAAGTACAACTTCAGCTCGGTGAGAACCTACAACCGAGAAAAAAACATCATAAAACCCTTCAACAATTTACCCTTTAACCACAAATATCATAGGAATTTTCTAACAGATTTCAAAGGAAAATGGCAATATCAAGAGCAGATAAACATCTCTGAAAACTCATAAATCAAGCGAAATGTACTCACCCACCCCCAACCAAAAAAAAAAAATTACAATAGCAATAGAAATACACCCATGAATTAAGGTAACTATTTATCCATATTGAATCTTATACTGGGGTCAACTAGTGGATCATTTAAAAGACAACTTTCAAAATAATATAATACCAATAAGTTTCAAGTTGCATGTTGCATAGATGTTCTTCTAACCAATTATGTTTCATTCATCCTGATCTCGGCTACAGAATCACAAATTTTATGTTAAACAAAAACTATTCATATTAGATAAATCAAAAGGTTGATTTTAATACAAAGAGTAGAGTTCACTCTTTTCATGTTAAACTCTTCCAATAGTAGTAATCAGAACAAGTTATACTATAAAAGTCATTTTCATTGTCATCTCTAAAGACATAGATATCACTTCAAATATAACAAGTCTGATATAATTCAAATCTGTTGTAGGTTGTGATTTTATCATTTCCAAAATATTAATGTCCAAATACTATTTAAGTACCTCAAAGGAACCTGACTTGAAGCGAATATACTAACTTCTACTAGTAGATTCCTCGCAAGCATACGAGTTCACTGTAGTATGAGTAAGTATAATGGTCAAGTATATCGAACCCAAAGGATGAAGTGTATGCAAATAGATCCCTGAAGATCTACGCATCATAGTTAATATGAGTGAGATGTTTTTGGAAAGATTAATTAAAATTAAAATGAACTAATTAAACTAAAATACTAAAGAAGACGAATTAACTAAGGTTTGTGTTCAAATAAGAGATGGTGATGCTCAGGATATGAATCCCTACGTATACTAACGGAGCAAGTACATAATCAAAATAACAGTGACGCGCAAGAAATAACCTAAGTAAAAGAATGCAAGGTGAAAGCTCAAGATTCTAAACCCTAATACTTTACTCTAACACTCGACTTCACTAATCCACTAACAAGTTAATAGATTGTGCTTAATTAATGAGACCCTAATTTAACTAAGGTGATGCGGTCGTCCTCCTTCGCTAAACTGGTAGATGAATTAACCCTTTCTAAACCCTCTAGTTAAGTCTACTCGTTGTTAAAGAGTGATACGGTCGTCCTCTCTCTAACACTTTTCGAACGAAATTCAAAAGTAAAGTTAAGATTAATTTTAAGAATTCATTAATCAAGAGAATTAAAACCTAACGTCACAAGTTACCCTAATTACGTACCCACAACCTACTTCTACGAGTTCATCCTACCCCAAGCATGCAAGGGTTTTAGCTAGACATAGGTTTTACGTAAACAAGAACAATTGAATAAGTAGCGAACATGAACATGATAATTATAACTATGAAAAGATCAATCATAAACTAGGGTTTCAAGAAATAAGGAATAACTTAAATTAAACCAATAAAACGAGTCTTAACGTGTTCAAGCACAAGAATATGAAGAAACGAAACTAAAACGTAAAATCGTGACGTGAATTCGTAAGAAAAACCTCAAAAACTTAAAGTAAACTTGCTCGTTCCTTCTCTCCGAATATTAACTCTCTAAAAATGTTCCTAAATCTCGTGGGTGTAAGTAGTAATCCCCCAAAACATGCTCGGGACAAATATATATATGCATCGGGCCGAATCGGGAACGTATGGGCCAAAAAACGCGCATGCTCGTGCACTGCTCGTGCACTGGTGCACGAGCACCTCCAACTCGAGCACTTCAATCTTCCAGAGCCAAGAAACTGCACGACCTCTAGAGCTCGTGCACGAGCACATGCATTGCTCGAGCACCCTGCACAAGCACTCGTGCAGGGGTGCACGACCCACGTTCACTCGTGCGCTATGCACGACCACTCGAGCACTTGTGCTCGAGCTCTTCTAGCTTGTGCACTCCAATGATACTTTTGCGCCCTCGAACTAGTACTTTTCGTATTTCTTCGATATCTTCTCATCCGGGCGTCCGTTTGAGTCGATTCAAAGTCCTACGAACTCCTCTTTTCGCCCTCTATTCATCTATAAGCATCTAAGAGATAAATTTATTAGTTTATGAAAATGATACGCAAATGACTCTAAATACTCAACAAAATTAACCAAAACCAGGGCATTTCGAGCGACGAATCATGACAATTTCATGCCTAATCAGAACCATGGGTGCATTAAAGGCAGCGGCAAGATGCTCCCCATTCAATGCCCCCACCGCAACTTAAGTTATTTGAATAGCAACCCCTTCCTAGATGGAAATTCAAATATAACCTGGTCAGAATTTATAAACTTTGAAATTGGATATCATTAACAAAATCATTTAAATAACTTTGAATGCATACATTTAAAGAATAGCAAAGACAATTAATCATGAACAAAGGTAATGATATTTAATAGAAAAAATAATAATATCTACTCATTATGTTCTTCCTCATCCCCATAAGTAACTCTCGTATGACTTGACACTCATTGAGAAAGATAAAGTAATTATTACTCCCTCTGTCCAATATTAGCAGTCCTACTTTTTGGGCTGTTATTTTTTGTCATAAGTTGGAGGGTAATATGAGGTATTGTGAGGTTCATTTATCAATAAAGTTATTGTTTATGAAAAATATGATTGGACAGGGGGAGTACTAGTTATCCAATTATCAAGTACCCATGAAAGTAATATTACTAAAAGATCGCCCAAACACATTTGTGTTGGTGTGATAATCTAGCACTGCAACTACGAAAAATGTCATTGCTGGCTTTAATGAGGATGATACGTCTACCACAAAACCCGAAGACTCTCTATATACATTCTCCATTCCAAACCCATACCGAACAAAATTGATAAAGTTTTTTAGTAGAGATATTAACATTTTTTTTCTATTAAAAAGCAGTAGTGTTCAAGATCAAAGTTAATATATACTGAAAAGAGATTCAATCAGTGATCAAGCTTGCAATGTTGAATAGATGGTAGCACCGGCCGGCCGACCGGAGCAATTGATCTATCATTGTCACCCTGCACCCTAGGTTATCTTCATGAATGCTTGATGTAAATAATATCACAATTTTTATGTTTTAGAAGGGGACAAACAATAATTAGAGCTGGCGACTGCTAGGCAAAAACAAGAAGGGGAAAAAAAAAACTAGGACGGTGTTTCCGCAGGCGGCGGGAGTAATTGCACTGCCATCGTCACTCTGCATCGCATGTCGTGTTGATGAGTATTCTAGCTGCAAATAATAGCACGATTTTCAAGTTTTAGACGGAAAAAAAAACAGGAATTACGGCCGGCGACTGCTAAATAAAAACAAGAAGGGAAAAAAATACAAGGATGGCATTGTCTCTGGTACATTTTCTAGAAAAATTAACATAATTAACATCTCCACATTACTCATACATGTGCACAAGGCAGTACCTAACTTAAAATTCAAAACCATACCTTTCTCAATCACTTGAGAATGTATTCACTTTACCGAGCTCTGCACAATCAGAAAGCACGATCACTATAGATGTCTTGTCCGGCTCAAATTTATCGTTCCTTATCCTAATGAAAAGCTCCACCGACTCATAGAACCCATAACAATCCACAGGACCGGACATTATCGAGTTGCACAAAAAGAGGTTCTATAAGACATTTCATCGAACACCTTGTGCGCATCCGTTAAATTCTTGCACGACCTATAAAAATGTATGAGAAAATTATGAACATACACAATGGAATAGTAACAAAGCTCCAATGCATATCCATGAATATGTCGACCCTCATCTAGGCCCATAAATGAAGCACACGACTTGAAGACGAAAGGAAAAACATATTCACCCGATTTAACTCTGCGCATCGGAATTGGATGTGGCATAAACCCTTATGACGCTATTCCACGAACATGATTCTAACTCCTAGAGAAGTTAAATTTATAAAATCAATCAAATTTTTAGTTTTGGTTGAATCTTATGATTTTATTAAAAGAAAAAGGAAATGAAATATTTGTATTTTGATTTTGACATTAATTGATTAGACATTTGTAATATATTTATTTAATATTCTAAATTATTTTAAAATAAAAAGGATATTTTTATAATTTTATATTTATTAATATAAATTATTAATAGGGCGATGCAGTGCGATTGCAGTAAGCATAGTACGAATGTCATAATGCAAAGTGCAATCATTTGAAAAGAATATTATACGTTTGATTGAAGATCTAACGGTATTCAAAGGGTTTACTGATGTCAGGAAGGGCGAAACCCTTCCTAACCATAGAAAACCCCTTAAGGGAATGGAGCACCCCTTTACTCCATTTCTTATTAGTTTTTGTTGTTTCAAAAATAATAAAATTGGTGTAATATTCTCATTGTTTTAAGTATTTTCATCAAACAGAATAGATTAAAATTTATCTTGTGAAGTTGTAACTAGATATTGTATAATAAATATTTTTTTGTGAGCTGAAGCTTCTTGTTGACAACCCAGTAATACGTTGTTTTCTATTCTCTCGCAGTTGAGATGGTGTGCCAAAAAAGGAATTCATCAAGTGTTGTCATATAAAGTTTTGACTCTAAATTTAGTTAATTTTATTTATATAACTTATATGTGAAACATTAATTCCTTTTTGAATAATATGTATAAGACTTTATACGTGCATTCTCAATAATTGTTTAATTAATGAAATGTTTAAATATTGTGTTACTTATTACACTAAACAAATATTTAAAAATACAAAGAAGCTATATAGAATATGTGTTTTTTAATGACTTAATTTTAATTACAATATTTTGTACAAGTAAATAGGCGCACAAATATTTTACACAGAAAGAACCAATGACAATCCCATGAAATCCGGGATAGAATGCTAATAAAACATCCTATATAAATATCAAGATTTATCCTTAATAAGCTATATATGTAAAATATATAATTTTAAAAAAGTGAAATAAAACTTTAAAATTTGTCAATTATTTTTTAATTTTTTTAAATTGCTGAAATTGTAATACCCCGACCTATTTTGAGTTATATAAATAAACTAGTGATATCTCCCGCGAATTTCGCAGACTGAAAATAAAATTATTATTATTAATTCAAATTATAATAATTAATATTTTTGTTAAATATTTAGTAATTTTAGTATAATATTAAAATTCTAATTGTAATTTAACGAATACTGAAATTACTAAATATGAATAAATAAACAAATTTTAAAAACATTAGAAAATTCAGACAAACAATCTCAAAATACTATAAAACAATATTATTTCAAATTGCAAATTTCTGAAAACTTATTTGTAGATAATGTTTGTTGTATACTTGCATTGTCTTCCATTGAAATTAAGGTAAATATTTTTCTTTTGCTTTTAACTCTCAGGGCTACACCATTTAATTGTTCATATGTAAAAACAGGCTTGGGAAGATACACACCCACAGTCGACAATGATTGACCTTAATTTTTATTTATAGTTATTGCGAAACACAAAAGAACCGAAAACAATCTCCTTTAAATCCTAAACGACAAAGTATCCGCCGATTTAGTCGGGATCATTCTGGGGGTGCACATACCTTACTTCCAATATTTATTTCAAAAATGATCTCAGCTTTAGAATATGATTTTCAAGTTTCGTAACTACCAATCTGGTTCCATTACACAACCCTGACTTTTGGTCAATATTTTTTAGAAGCATTATACACAGACCAACCTTTAGAGCCACAAGTTAATTGGACTCGTTGGGCTGGCCCACACCTTATACATAAATTAAGGGTTGGGTGAAACACTTTTTAGACTGTTTGAAGGTGGGCTTAATGGGCTGGTCTGTTTGGGGTGCGAGCTTTGGTAGGTTAGGGGTGGGCTTTGTCGGGCCAGCCCACCTCCAAATTTATTTTCCTTGTTTTGTACTCCCTCTGTCCCACTATAAATTTCATACTTTCCTTTTTTGATGCCCCACTATAAGTTTCCTATTCCATAAAAAGCAAAAAACAACACTCCATATATTAATAAATAAATACTTTTTTAAACAACTACTCTTTACTTTTTCACAACTCTTCATTACTTTACACAAAAATCAACATATGACCCACCATATATTAATAAACAATACACTTTCTTAAACAAAATAACAAAAAGAAACAAGAAACTTATACCGGGACGGAGGGAGTACACTTTAACCATTATAATATCATTTTTAGGACTATTCCGTAAAAGTTATTTTATAAATGATGAATTTAAATTGTAGAAGATTATTTTTATGAATTATTATGGTTAATATATTGTGAACTTCAATTTGTAGAATTTTTTTTTATTAATGAATTATGAATTTTATGTAACATATTATTTTAATATTTTTATAATGATAATTATGAAGATAAATTGTTTAATTACATTTGATTCCAATAAATTTTTTGCATTAGAACTTTTAAATTATATTGTTTAAAATTTAAAATTTTAAAATATATTAAAAAAATTAAAATTGGGCGGCCCATCTAAACCCACACCAAACAATAAGTGGGTTGGGTTAGAGGTTTTGTAGCCCACTAAATTTTCGATCCGCATCACACCGATGTCCCGTTGGAATTTGAAAATTATGTGGAAAAAATGTTAAAACGATATTTAATCAATATGTATTAATACCTAGATATAAGATTTTTAGGAATAAAAGCATGAATTTTCGTACCCTGCATAAATATATTAATTATATAAAATTCATAAAAATGTAACATTTAAAAAACATTATCAATATGTAATGTAGCAATTAAAAAAATTATCAATATGTATTAATAAATCAACAAAAAATATTTTGAAATACAATTAAATGCATAACTTGTAAAACTCAAACTTGTAAATCTCTCAATATCATGACCATGTCCAACTTCATCAAACGAACAACTTTAATTTTAATGATAGAATCACACATTTCAAACCTGTTGATAGGCGAACAACAAACATGATAAGGCGAACAAGTATTAAGGCATGGGCAGGAGATCAAGAAGCAAAGTTCATAACCTACGGATGATTAGCAAGAGTAATCAAAAAGTGGTGTATGAACCAGAAAATGTGATGTATTCGACGACTGGCAACGAACTTGACGACCAGCATTTTGGCGAACAGGTGTTGAACTCCAGACATACCCAGATTATTACTAAGACATAGATGACGAACAAGTGTAATTAAGGGAGGTGTATAAACTATTTTGAGGAGTGTATGTCACCCATCCACCCACAGTAGGCGAACAGGTTTTATGCGAACAATTCCAAATATAGAGGCCCAGAGGCCAATCTATGAAGAGCTTATGGGCGAATAACTTACAAATTGTCAATCCAACGAGCGAACAACAAATAAAGAGGATGTGCCAATGAAGCACCATTACGTAATCAATGATGAACAGCTTTAAAGACGTGATAAGACCAAAAACAAGACTTTGTAACTAAGTTCCAGCTTAGATAAGGTCAAATGTAGTCAAAGGACACATGTCAAGCATGCAAGCTTGTAAGTCCAAAGGTCATGTACACCACCTACTTGGTGGTTAGTATAAATAAGCTGCTCTCCATTAATAAGAATAAGTTAAAAATACACAAATTTCTCCCCTGCACACACTCAAACACCTTCAAACGTACACATACGAAATAAATACGAATTTAATACACGTATTTATAATTTTATATTCCAATCTTCCATATTTATTATAAACAGTAGTAATCAATCACACGATCTAGTTTGGTGGTCCCAAAATCGGTTAAAACAGCTACTAATCCACACGGTTAGAACTGATCACCAATAATTTTGCGCTAGAAGGAGGATTTTGAACCTCCGATTCGTGTTATATTGCAAGAGATTCAAGTAAAAAACTTGAATATTTGAATACGTTTTTTAGTTTTTATTCATAAATTTAAGGAGTGTGTTTTTGGTGTTCTTCAACTATAAACTTGAAGATTCAAATATTTACAATAAATTCTGATTAAGATGCCTCAGTATAAGGAAGCGCAAAACTCCCATCCATTTGTGAGGGCTTCCCCAACCAGAGCCTCGTCTACTGGTCACCATGACCGAGAGCCACGGCATGTAAACGTAACATGACCTTCAGCTGTGATCATATAATGCCTCCGGAATTGGAGGCATTGGCTAACAACCCTGGCGAGCTAGTCAGGACCATTGCCGCCCTACAAGCTCTAAAAAACAACAGGAACATCCCGAGCCATCAAGAGTGAGAGCTAGATTCAGGCCTACTGGGACATTAAGGCCTATATCAACTGGTGACGAACAGCATGAGGTGGACAATGCCCAGGTTCAAATAACTAAAGGCAAGGCTAAGGTGACTGATCAGCTGGAGGGCCAAGCAGAGTCTGCCTCCGGGCAAGCAGCTGCTTCAAGTAATGGGACTTCACGTCCCAGTGCACAAGACAGACTGGGTCCACCCCAGCCTCAACAAGAAGCTGCTCGCCCGAGAGCAGAAGAGGGGCGAGTAGAACACGAACATGTCCACCCATCCGTGCACGAAAGACTAACCAAGTCTGCCTTTGGGTATCTGGGATCCAACACGGCGAACAACCCAAGAAGGCAGGCTCATGAGATCCCCCTTCCAAGTAAGGGACTGCGACGGGCAGATGGTCCTCGCCGAACGGCCTCCTAGCCAAGGGGCGTCATTAGATGAGCAATAAACCTTAAGGAAAGCAATAGAAAGCATGCAAGGGCAGTTGGACATGCAGAAATGGATTGGGGCGAACAACATGCCAACATATCCACTGTCTTCAATAATTTTGAAGGCCCCAATCCAGAAGAAGATCCAATTCCCGGCGAGCATCCAGTATGAAGGCACCATCGACCCCCGTGTTCATCTGACAAAATACTCGGATTACATGATTTCTATGGGGGCCAGTGATGCCACTCAATGTCGGAATTTTCCCCTAACATTAGGCGACAGGGTGCATAAGTGGTTCTCAGCCATGCCACCAGCATCCGTTCATTCTTTCTCCCAACTGGGCCGTAAGTTCCCCTATCATTTTTCAACAGCTGGATCGTACTTTTCCCACAAGCACCGGTTATCAGATTTAAAGTAAAATGACGATGAATCAGACCGGGCGTTCATGGAAAGGTTCGATAGAGTGTTGCTTGAAGGGGAACCTGTGAGTGAAGATACAAAGATTGTGGCAGTGATGGCCTGGTTGAAAAAGGGTTTAGATTTATGGAAATAGGTACGTCTGAAGTGCCCAAAAAGTTATGCCGAATTCCAGAACCAGGATGACATTTTTGTCTCCATGCATGCGGTTTTACAGACAAACTTTGGGGACAACAAGGCTGACCGGAAAGAGAACGCGAAGAAACTCGGCAGAACTGACTACCAAGTCCCAAAAAATATGAAAGCATTCAATGAAGGGACGGAGTTGAAGGAAAAACTGAACCAGGTACTAACCGTGTCGATTGACATGGTGTACAACAACGTAAATGAAAAGGAGTTGCTCTCCCTACCTCGGAAAATCCACCAGGAAACAGGCAAACTCAACCCTAACAAGTATTGTGCCTACCATCAGAGTGTGAGGCATTTTATTAGTGAGTGTCGGGATTTTCTAAAACAACTCTGGCGATTCTACGAGGGGGGCAAGCTCTCTGATTTCGTCAAAAGACAACCTGGGTAGCGAGCTTAGGAGGATAACTCTGAGGAGAAAGAAAACGATCAACCCCTCCGGAGCAACAAACCCGGGCAAGCAGCTCCTGTGGGATGATGTTCAGATGGGCGAGCTCCAGCAGCAAGACCACTATGAGATATTTACATAATTGAGTCGTCAGGTCCTGTGGGAGGATGCTCAGACGGGCGAGCTCCAGTTTCAAACTGAAAAAAGTAAGGCAGAGCTACGTGCTATAGCTCATGTCCAGGAAATGGAGGTCAACCCCACCGTTAAACAGCTTCCAGAGTTGACCTTCACTGAAAGAGATTTGGATGGAATCCTGACCCCCACAACAAATTCCTTAGTGATATGTGCAAGTATCATGGGGACCAGGGTCCATCGATTGTTGATAGACACTAGAGCCTACACCAACATCATCTTCAAAAGCACACTCGACCAGCTTGGAGATTATACGAGCTACATTGAAGATTGTAATCATAGGATTTTAGGTTTTGGTGATGCTGTAACAGTCCCGTTGGGGATTATAAAGTTGTCGGTTGACTTGTATCGACCGAGAACCCGGAGAGGAGGCTGAAAAGAATGATAGAATTCCTAATTGTAGATCAGCCATTCACTTATAATGGGTTCCTCGGTCGACCTTTCTTGAATGAATTTAAAGCGACCGTTTTGACTTATTACTATTGTATAAAGTTCCCAACATCAAAAGGTGCAAGGTCGGTAAAGGGAGACCAAAGAAAAGCGAGAGAATGTCTCCTCCAACTCCAAGCCAACCAAACAAGAGTCTCCCATGATGGAAGCTTCCACCAGCTATCCAGCAGGTGAACCATCGGTGTTGGACGATATCATGGGGACCGGAGAGGACCACATGGAGTTGTATAAGCAACTCCCTACAAAGGACGAGTAACCATTGGGTGAACAGCTTTTGACCAATAATGAAGAGCCTTCACCTGACGAACAACAAATGAACATTGACGAGCAACATATTGTCAATAACTTGGAGGGCCAAAATCCAATAGATAACAATGGGCCCGGACAGGCAGACGACCTCGAACCCACCTGGGAGCAGACCCCATGAACATCGAAAATAATTTAGACATTGAGGGACCAATAATTGATCCTCACTGGAAAGGAAAAAAATGACGAGAAACTCCAGTCGAAGAGCTGGAAGCCCTCAAATTTAATCCTGAAAACAAGGATCTAGAACTCTACATCGGGTCTGAGCTCCCTGGGCCTTACAGGACCCGTTTGGCAGAATTCCTCAAGGTCAATCTAGATATTTTTGCATGGTCTCATGCCGACATGGTGGGAATATGTCTGTCATCGGCTTAACATTGATCTAGCAAAAAAGTCGGTCCATCAGAAAAGAAGAAAATATGGGCAGACAAATATCAAGCCCTCAATGAAGAGGTGAAAAAGTTGCTAGACAACGATTTGATTCGGCAAGCTCTTTGTCCTTAATGGGTGGCGAACCCAGTTCTTGTGCGGAAGAAAAATGGAACCTGGAGGCTATGCATAGACTTTACAGATCTGAATGCAGCCTACCCGAAGGATAATTTTCCCCTTCCTCACATCGATCAGTTGGTGGACAGCACTATGGGACACGAAATGTTGACATTCATGGACGCATTTGTTGGCTACCATCAAATTCCGATGCATCCCGATGACCAGGGAAATACGGTGTTCTATACAAACAAAAATATGTTGTGCTGGAAAAGGATGTCGTTCGAACTCATCAATGTGGGTGCAATATATCAAAGGCTGGTTAACAAGATGTTTGATGTGCAAATCGGAGATACAGTGGAGGTCTACATTGATGACATGCTGGTCAAAATTCCTAAGAAGGAAGACCACATCCAGCATCTAGCCCAGGTGTTCGATATTCTCTGACGGTACAACATGATGTTGAATCCAAAGAAAATAAGCTTTGGAGTCCACTCGGGGAAGTTCCTGGGCCATCTTGTTAGCCAGCGTGGGGTCGAAGCTAACCCTGCGAAGGTAAAAGCCATTGTGGATATTCAACCTCCACGATCAGTGAAGGAAGCACAAAAATTAACAGGTTACCTAGCAGCTCTAAACAGATTCATATCCAGGTCGGGTGACAAATATCGTCCATTCTTCGAAGCCATCAAGAAATGAAAGTTTTCATGGACAAGCAACTGCCAGAAGGCATTCGAGCAATTAAAAGATTACCTGGGAGATGTAAAAAACCTATCAAAACCTGTCTCAGGTGAAAAGCTCTACTTATACCTAACAGCATCGGAAGTGGCGATCAGCTCTATGCTAGTTCGGGCTGATGGAAAATTCTATCAACCAATATACTATGTCGCTAGGCTCTGCATGAGGCAGAGATCAAATACTCCCCAACTAAAAAGTTGGCATATGCACTTGTCATGAGTGAAGAAAGTTAAGACCGTACTTTTTCGACCATCAAGTCGAGGTGCTAACAACTTTCCCACTCAAATAAATTCTACATCGTCCAGATACAGCTGGGCGCCTACTAAAGTGGTCACTGGAGATCAGCCAGTTTGGGTTAACATATGCTCCTCAAACAGCGATCAAGGGGCAAGCATTAGCCGACTTTCCCCCAATATCCAACGAGAGAACTTGATCACCCCTGGCATCTCTATGTTGATGGATCATCCACAAACATGGCCTCGGGGGCAGGAGTTGTACTAATAAGCCCTGACAGACAAGTTTTCACCTCGGCAATCAGATTTGGATTCATGGCAACCAACAACAAAGCCGAATATGAAACTCTTATTGCTGGTCTCCACTTGTCTCTAGCAGTGGGTGTCAGACGTCTACAAATATTCGGCGACTCACAATTGATTGTGAACCAAGTCTGTGGTGAATATGAGGTCAAGGATGATCACATGATTGAATATCAGAGGATATTTGCTCACCTTATGTCCTTACTAGACCAAGTCTTCATCGAACAAGTACCAAGGGAGAGCAACACTCGGGCGGACGCACTAGCTCGACTAGCAACAAGTGAAGGCCCCACGGAGTTGTCAGACATTGTTATAACCAAGATGAATAATCCATCAACGATCAACTACAATGCCAATCAGCTAGACGAGCAAACTGAGGATGAAGACTGGAGAACAGAAATAGGCAAATACTTGAAAAGCGGGGAAAAACCAAATAACTCTTTTAAATCTGCCAAGCTAATCAAGCAAGCCTCCAGGTATACCCTGGTTGGCGAGCAGCTTTACAAAAGAGGAATATCACTCCCACTTCTCAAGTGTTTACCTAGGGGGCAAGGACGAGCTATACTCGAAGAAATACACGCTGGAGTTTGTGGAAATCACACTGAAGGGCAAGCTCTGGCATACAGAACCATTCGGCAGGGTTATTACTGGCCGACTTTACGCCAGGATGCAATCAGGATGGCGAAAACTTGTCCTCGGTGCCAAATTTTTGCTCCTAACATTCACACTCCGGCTCAAGAGCTCGTTTCGATTTACAGTCCCTGGTCATTTGCAAGATGGGGGATGGACATAATTGGTCCTTTTCCAGCTGGGGTAGGGAATGTTTAATTTGTCGTTGTGGCAGTCGATTATTACACAAAGTGAGCAGAAGTGGAAGCTATGGTGAAGATTACACAACAGAAAATGATTAACTTCATCTGGAAGAACATTGTCTGTCGATTTGAAGTTCCACAAACAATTGTGACAGACAATGGTCCGCAATTCGATGGACAAGAGTTAAGAGATTTCTGCACCAAGTGGGGGATCAGAAAGCACTATTATACCCCATATCACCCCCAGTCTAACGGTTAGGTTGAAGCCGTCAAGAAGATTATCAAGCACGTATTGAAAATACGATTGACGGAAAGCAAAGGTAATTGGTCTAAAGAGCTCCCGGAAGTCTTATGGGCGTACAGAGTTTCTCCCATGTTTAGCACCGGAGAAACACCATTTGCAATGGCTTTCGGAACAGAAGTTATTATCCCAATTGAGCTAAAGACTAATACAATAAGGACGGCCAACTTTGATGAACAAGCGAACAACTCTGCTCTGGCTACTGAAGTAGATATGCTCGAGGAAAAAAGGTTGAATGCTGAGCTAAAAAATGCTACTTATAAGCAACGAGCTGAACGTTATTACAATTCCCAAGTCAAAATTAGGGAATTCAAAGTTGGCAACTTGGTCCTACGGGAGATGTCTGCCCCACCTCCAGGCGTATTTGGACCGACTTGGGAGGGCTCATACCGGATAACGGACAAGTTACCCAATAGAGTATATGATATTGAAGACGTGAAGGGCAAACCGGCCCAATACTCCTCTAACGCAGTATATTTAAAGAAGTACTACCAGTAAGGCGAACAAGTTCTTCGTCTGGGCGAGCAAGTGTTGTCATGCGCAGAAAGGCTAAAAACTTGCCTAATTTTTTGAATTTTTTGCTAAGGTAGTATAGCAAAAGTTGTATGGCACAGTGTATAGTCAGTGCTATGTTAGGATTGATGTAAAAGTTGTTCGGTAAAATTACTATAAGCGAACAGCTATTTCACACTTGTAATTATTTCTTATTGTATGGAGTTGTTCGTCAGTCTGTACATGTTAATGATGAGCAATTTCTCAACACTTGTAAGTTTCTTAGTATAAATATAGTTGTCCGTTCAAGAAGAAAGTCTAAGCTCGAGGTATCAAACCAACTAAAAGGATCTAAGCCCATAAAGGTTGTTCATTTTTTAAGATGAGCAAAGCTTAAGGCTGAACCCTTATTATTTTTATTAAAGGCAAAGTTCAAATCGAACAAAGCCCAATTATATGTGTTAGAATTGCAAAGCATTGAAAAATATGTAAAAGCAATTATCACATATTAGAAGATGAGCAAACAAAAGACAATTTCATTTAATACTAAGGCTTTAAGCCCAAAAGAGTATAAAAGTTCAAAGGAAAAATGAACAACTATTACAAGGCAAAAGGTGGAAGAAATCCTAAGGCCTAGCTTTGCTGTAGCTCGGCAGAGGTGGGATCTTGGGGTTGATCTGTTGGGTTATCCACAAGCAGCCCGGCAACCAAGTCCTCATCTGCTTGTTGCTCGCCTTCAGCAGTGGCTTGCTCGCCCGCATCATTTCTTTCTGCGGCTGGGGGCGAGTAAGAGTGACACTGGGGTCAAGGAAGTCTAGCTTGACCCCATAATCGGCCACATCACCAAGTTGAAGGTGTTGGAGTTATACGTGAAAGTATGCTTTTACTTTGTATAACTCATGTATTAAACACTTGTTTATGAGAATAATTCTTTTATCACATTTTCTTTAGATATGATTGAATGTTTAATATTTATTGCAACTAGTTCATTATAAATAGTACATGTTACATTGTAGTTAATGTGGTGATACCCTATCACGGAAGATCACATTAACGGTTTCCTTGTAACTAAACATACAAATTCACGACCTAGGTAGAATTGAACAATCTGCCGTGAAAGGTCGATGTGTATATCTCAGATTGGCTTGTATTGACCAAGATATTGCACTAGCACATTTAGTATGTGTTGAAGAGGACCTACAGCAAGGATAAATTCTTCTTTTCTGAAATGTGAAGAATTATACCTCAGTGGTTATTGATTTCTTAATCTCCATGACTTGAAGCGACTACACTAGCTTCTACTAGTAGCTACCCCGCAAGAGAACGGGTTCACTGTAGTATGGGCAAGTATAGGGACCAAGTATTATCGAACCCAAGGGATGGTATGTATGCGAATAGATCCCTGAAGATCTACGCGTCGTAGTTAATATGAGTGTAATGTTTTTGGAGTTTTGAAAGATTAATAAAAAGACTGAAATAAACTAAGTAAACTAAAGAATGAAAAAGAACGAATTAACTACGGGTTGTTTTCTAATGAGAGATGGTGATGCTTAGGATAGGAATCCCTACGTATACTAACGGAGCAGGTACATAATCAAAGTAATCGTGACAAACAAGAATTAACCTAAGTAAAAGAATGTAAGGTGAAAGCTCAAGATTCTAAACCCTAATACTTTACCCTAACACTCGACTTCACTAATCCACTAACAAGTTAATGGATTGTGCTTAATTAATGAGACCCTAATTTAACTAAGGTGATGCGGTCGTCCTCCTTCGCTAAACCGGTAGATGAATTAACCTCTCCTAAACCCTCTCGTTAAGACTACTAATTGTTATTGAGTGATGCGGTCGTCCTCTCTCTAACACTTTCGTACTAAATTTAAAGGTAAAGTTCAGATTAATTATAAGAATTCATTAACTAAGAGAATTAAAACTAACGTCACGAATTACCCTAATTACGTACCCACATCCTACTTCTACGAGTTCATCCTAACCTAAGCATGCAAGGGTTTTAGCCGGACATGGTTTTAACAAAAATAAAAGCAATAGACGAAACAACGAACAAAAACATGATGAATTGAATAAAGAAAATAGTAAACATAAACTAGGGTTTAAAAAGAAAATAAATACGAAGAATTGAAATTGAATTAACTAAAACGAAATTAAAAGCATTTAAAGTAACGAACTAATAAAAAGAAACTAAGAATTCGAATGCAAAACCTCAACAAAACGTAAAATAAAGCTTGCTCTCCTTCTTCCTCTCCAAAACTAAGTCTAAAATTATTTCTAAAAGTTCGGGGTTCCTTCAAAACGTGTTTGGAAGAGGTATATATAGGCACCGGGTCGAAACGGGAGTTAATGGGCCGAAAATACGCATCCGGAGGCAAAAGTATATGGGCGCTCGAGCAAAACGCTCGAGCGGTCCCGCTCGAGTAGTGTAGCTCGAATGACGCATTCGCTCGAGCGGTCGCGCTCGAGCTGCTCGAGCGCTGAATCTTCTCTGTATATTTTTGGGCGCTCGAGTGATTCGCTCGAGCGGTGGCGCTCGAGCTGCTCGAGCGCAAGAATTGTTCTGTACGTTTGCGCGCTCGAGTAGGGCGCTCGAGCGGTGGCGCTCGAGTAGGGCGCTCGAGCGGTGGCGCTCGAGCGATCTCTAATCCTTCCAAATGATACTTTTCCTCGTCCGCACTAATACCAATCGTATTTCTTCAATATCTTCTCATCCGGGCATCCGTTTGAGTCGATTCAAAGTCCTACGAACTCCTCTTTTCGTCCTCTATTCACCTATGAGCACCAAAGAGACAAATTAATAATTTTATAAAAAATGATACTCATTTGACTCCAAGCACTAATCGAAAACACTCAAAACATGAGTAAATTGGGCACCAAAACATAACAATTTCACGCCTAATCAACCCCCCCAAACTTACCATGTTGCTTGTCCTCAAGCAACGAAATAATAAGTCAAGTGAAATTGTTAGGAATGAATCAAGAATCAAATCATGCAAGTAATTGAACTCGAGCTTCAAAGATCAATCACCCGTATACTCACTCACTTTCTTTTATCGTACTCATGCAACAACAACAAGAAACACCAAGATCAAGCATGGATGTGCACTCAACGGTGTGTTTCACTCCCTCACAAGTGTATAACAGTGTTTAAGGGACTCGCTCAATCAATCCATCACACAAATTGGCAGCCATAGGCTTGTAAATGCTCTCAACTTCGACCATACTCTAGAAATCAACGCCGAATCAAAAAGGACTTTTCTCAAGGTTGTAATGTAGGCTCTTTGGACGGGTGGGATAACAATATAAGGTAAAGTGACTAAAGTGAATGGAGAATAGAAAAATCAACTTTGGCACTTTGAGATTAGGAGCAGAATCACTTCAACATTTGCAATCAATACACTTTAATTCCATACTCTCAACACTTCAATTTTTTTCTTTCTCACTCTTTCACTTTTTTTTTCAATCACTTTTTTTTTCTTTTTTTTCTTTTTTTTTTTTCGCACAAACACATGAGCTCATTTTTTTCTTTTGCTCATTCTCAATTTTTTGTTTTCTTTCCCACAACTCAAATCTCATTCACACCCTTCTTCTCATATTCACTCAACAAACAACCTTTTCCTTTTTCAACTCAATTCACTCCCTTCACATTCACACTTTCCTATTCTCCACTCAAATTGGGACAAAAAGGCTTAGGAATTGGAATAGTGTTCATATGTGCTAGCAAATAAAATAGGCTTTAGGCTCAAAGGGGCTAACAAGGGATCAATGTTATTGGTAAGGAAAATTTTGGCTAAGTGACTCAATTAAATCAAAGATGGCCTAAGATCACATTCGGCATATCAAACTAGACACAATCAAGAAGCAAGAGCACATGCAAGTTCTAGCATCCTCTAAGGTGACGATTCACTCACAAACGAAGAGATTAAATCATGCATTTAAATCTCGTAAGGCTCAAATCTCACATCTTTCACATCCATGCTAGTCCTAGTGCATTCTCACTCTCATCACACAAGCACTCAAAAGAAAAATTTACAAGCATACAAGTTCTTTCTCAAATCAACTCTAACTCAAACACTCACACAAGAAAACTCCTAACTCAACCTCACAATTCACCCTACTCATCAAATCATACTCAAAGATAGCAATCAACAAGCATAAGGTGATTGATAGGCATAAAATATTGAGTAACAAAACAAATTAATAATAGCCCAAGGAGCATCTCAAGGCACCAATAATCAATCAAACTCAACTCAAAGATAAGGGCGTGCATGCATGTGCAATGTAATCATAAAAAGAAACTCCACCCCCCCCCCCCCAAACTTCGACCTTGCTAGAGGTCTAAGTTTGGGGTTGTGGGTTACCTCAACCGAACAATTCAGTTTCTCTCAATAGCTTTCCACACTCCCTTGTCTCAAGTTGGTTCCTTCAATCTAAATAACTCCATGATACCTTTACTCCTTTAGAGACAAGCCTACAAAATCAAGCTCTCGAGTACGAGGTTAGACATACGACTCTAAACACCCTAATAATATAAAAAGACACTAAAAATAAATGAAAGCAAATAAAAATGGGTTGCCTCCCATTCAGCGCTATTTTTAAGGTCCTCATGCCGGACCAAGCTCAAAGGAGCTTATGGGACATCATACTCAAATTTACCTCCCTTACTCTCATAAGAGTGATGTCTGAACTCCTTTCCTTGATGCCCCACCATCATGAGTTCCTTTGCTCTCTTCTCATCCCCAAGTGTTATGGGTCTCAACTCCTTCTTGCCTCTATCTGGAGGAGTCTTACTAAACAATTTCTTCAGTTTGGACTTTTTCTTCTTAACTCCTCCTTTCCCTTCTAACTGGACCACGTCCACTTTCTTCACCTCTTCATCCTTCAACTTCTTCACTTCATCCTTATCAAAATAATCAAGATCATAACGCTCATGGGTTAAATTATCAATTGAAGGACTAACAAAATCATGAGTATGAGAGGAATTCGGGAGAGAATGTGGGTCTTCAACACGAGGATCAATGGCATCCATGCAATACAAGCTCTCATCCTCCTTCGGGTGCTTCATGGCTTCATATAGGGAGATCTTCACTTCTTGATCATCAACCTTCAACGTGATCTTCCCATTCGCCACGTCTAGCACCATCCCCGCCGTAGCTAAGAACGGTCTTCCCAAGATCAGGGGTACGTGCTCATCTTCCTCCATCTCTAGCACTACAAAGTCGGCTGGAAAAATGTGTTCTCCAACTCTCACTAGGACGTCTTCAACAACACCTTGAGGTCGAGTAATAGACCGATCGGCTAGTTGAAGCGTCATCATTGTGGGTTGAAGTTCACACCCTTCCAACTTCTTGAAAAGCGACAACGGCATGAGATTGATGCTCGCCCCAAGGTCGCACAACGCTCCCTTCTTGATCCCGTTCCCAATATCACATAGGATCGTGAAGCTCCCGGGATCTTTCAGCTTCGGTGGCAGCGCCTTGTGCACTAATGCACTCACCTCGTGGTTCAGCTGCACCAACTTCGGCTCATCCACTCGCCGTCTTTTCGCGATCAAGTCCTTCAAAAACTTTGCATAATGCGGCATCTATTCCAAAGCATCATAAAAAGGAATGTTAATATGCAATTGTTTAAAAACATCAAGGAACTTAGCGAATTTCTCATCAAGCTTCTTTTTCATGAAGCGCTGTGGATATGGGACAGGTATCACCGATTTGGGTACCCCCCCACTCATCTCTTTCTATTTCTTTCACTTTCTCCCTTGCTTCCTTTGCCTTTTTCCACTTAGGAACTCTCTCAACCTCCTCAAGGTCTTTGTCTTGATGGGACTCATCCATATCTTCATGCTTCTCAATCCCTTTACTTTCAATCCCCTTCTCAACTTGGGGCGTCTCAGAATCAGCAGGCATCTGAGGACCTTCGTAGTTGGTTCCACTTCTTAGCTGGATCGCCTTGCACTGCTCTTTCGGATTTCCTTCCGGCATTCTATTCACTGATTTTGCAATCTGGCTCATCTGGAGCTCTAAAGAGGTGAACCTTCGATTGTTCTCTTGTTGAGTTCTAGTCCACTCAACGTTCATCTTCTGGAGCTCTTGATCACGTTGATCACCCTTCTTGTGCAACTCCTTCACATCGTACTCCAAGGACGACAACCGCTTGCTACCTTCCTCCACCTTCTGAAGAATCGCTCTCAACATCTCCTCGGTTGATGCACCGCCTTCTCCACCAGGAGGTTTAGAACCCGGATCAACACCTGCAGGAACAGTAACACCAGCTTTTGGGTTAGCATAAGAAAAATTATCATTCCTCCTCCATGTGTTTTGAGGAGGTTGCTGGCTTCCTTGAACTCCTTGTGTGTTCCTCCATTGATTTTGAAGTGGCTGAGGGCCTGGAGGCACAAATGGTTGGCCATAAGAAGGCCTTCCATACTGATTACCACCTTGGTAGCCATGCTGATTGTAATATGGACCTCCCATGTAATTGGCTACCTCTTGTTGTCCACTGGGTTGGTCTACTCTCTCATTCTCCACTGCATGCTCTCCACCCAAATTCTTCCCCAACTCGAGGTTGTTGATCTTCTCCATCATGGCCATCAGCAGCCTTCTAGTTCCTTCTCCCTCTTCCACCTGATGCACTCTTTGCAAATCTGCATCCACACCCCAAGCACCGGCATTCGTGACAATGTTGTCCACGATCTCTCTACACCTCTCTATGCCTTGGTTTAGGAATGCTCCGCCCGCACATGCATCTAAATGGGCTTGACCATCCTTGCTGGCACCACTATAGAAGAATGCCATAATGTCTCCCTCATTGTACCCGTGTTGCGGGCACTCTATCAGCATATTTGAGTATCTCTCCCTTGCCTGGCGTAAATCTTCTCCAGACTTCTGGCGAAAAGAAGAGATCTCAATTCTCGCTTTAATCGTTCTCGATGGAGGGTAGAATCGCTCGAGGAACAGACGCTCGAGCTCTGCCCACGTGGTAATACCTCCCCGCGGGAGCGTATTATCGTACCACTCCTTAGTTATTCCCGTCAGTGAGAATGGGAACAGCCTTAGCCTCTTGGCATCTTCAGACATGCCATTATAATTGAATGTTGAGGCTATCATGAGAAAGCTCCTCAAGTGTGTATGAGGATTCTCCTTCCCGATCATCCCTTTGAACTGATTCTCGGTCAGCAGCTTTAAAATTCCCGGTGATATCGAGAAGTTGTTCGCCTCAACTGGAGGTAAAGCCACTCCATCATAGTACCGTTGTGGCTGCGCTGCAAACCTCCCTCGAATAGCAATATTATGATCTACGTTCTGAGGAACGTATTGAGGATTAGCAGCTGGTACGGGTACTTGTTGGGGTGGTGGTTGGTAAACAGGTGGTTGGTTATAGACTGGTGGTGGATGATATGGATATGGTGGGTAAGGATAAGGTGGATATGGGTAATGTTGGTATACTGGGTTGTTGAAAGGGTTATTTGGGTTTTGTGGGTAAGCAGGGTTGTTAAGAGGATTATGGACAAGGTTCTGAGCTGGATTCCCTACGTTTTGTGTACCCGGGTTTAGGCTCTGGCTATCCCCTAGTGGAATTTGATTCTGGCTACCACTAACCCCAGTGCCTTCAACTCTGTCTACTGCCTGATTGAAATCGTTGGCAGCATCGTCCAACTCATTATTGATGTCCATTGGTTCCTTCCCTAAGTCGGCAGCGTTCATCCTTCTCAAGAAGGCTCGGTTCCTTCTGGCTATTGTCTCAGGGTCTGCAGGTAATCTCTCTTCACTCGTATTCCCTTGTGAGCGTGTTCTCATAAGCCTGACACACTAGCAGAAGGATCAAAACGCAACTGCCGAATACTAAAAAGAACAATAAAAAAAACAGAAAATAAGCACCCACTACTAACTACTAAGCTATCGACAAGTCCTATTCAAACATACAACGCCATCCCCGGCAACGGCGCCATTGACTTGAAGCGACTACACTAGCTTCTACTAGTAGCTACCCCGCAAGAGAACGGGTTCACTGTAGTATGGGCAAGTATAGGGACCAAGTATTATCGAACCCAAGGGATGGTATGTATGCGAATAGATCCCTGAAGATCTACGCGTCGTAGTTAATATGAGTGTAATGTTTTTGGAGTTTTGAAAGATTAATAAAAAGACTGAAATAAACTAAGTAAACTAAAGAATGAAAAAGAACGAATTAACTACGGGTTGTTTTCTAATGAGAGATGGTGATGCTTAGGATAGGAATCCCTACGTATACTAACGGAGCAGGTACATAATCAAAGTAATCGTGACAAACAAGAATTAACCTAAGTAAAAGAATGTAAGGTGAAAGCTCAAGATTCTAAACCATAATACTTTACCCTAACACTCGACTTCACTAATCCACTAACAAGTTAATGGATTGTGCTTAATTAATGAGACCCTAATTTAACTAAGGTGATGCGGTCGTCCTCCTTCGCTAAACCGGTAGATGAATTAACCTCTCCTAAACCCTCTCGTTAAGACTACTAATTGTTATTGAGTGATGCGGTCGTCCTCTCTCTAACACTTTCGTACTAAATTTAAAGGTAAAGTTCAGATTAATTATAAGAATTCATTAACTAAGAGAATTAAAACTAACGTCACGAATTACCCTAATTACGTACCCACATCCTACTTCTACGAGTTCATCCTAACCTAAGCATGCAAGGGTTTTAGCCGGACATGGTTTTAACAAAAATAAAAGCAATAGACGAAACAACGAACAAAAACATGATGAATTGAATAAAGAAAATAGTAAACATAAACTAGGGTTTAAAAAGAAAATAAATACGAAGAATTGAAATTGAATTAACTAAAACGAAATTAAAAGCGTTTAAAGTAACGAACTAATAAAAAGAAACTAAGAATTCGAATGCAAAACCTCAACAAAACGTAAAATAAAGCTTGCTCTCCTTCTTCCTCTCCAAAACTAAGTCTAAAATTATTTCTAAAAGTTCGGGGTTCCTTCAAAACGTGTTTGGAAGAGGTATATATAGGCACCGGGTCGAAATGGGAGTTAATGGGCCGAAAATACGCATCCGGAGGCAAAAGTATATGGGCGCTCGAGCAAAACGCTCGAGCGGTCCCGCTCGAGTAGTGTAGCTCGAATGATGCATTCGCTCGAGCGGTCGCGCTCGAGCTGCTCGAGCGCTGAATCTTCTCTGTATATTTTTGGGCGCTCGAGTGATTCGCTCGAGCGGTGGCGCTCGAGCTGCTCGAGCGCAAGAATTGTTCTGTACGTTTGCGCGCTCGAGTAGGGCGCTCGAGCGGTGGCGCTCGAGCTATGCGCTCGAGCGATCTCTAATCCTTCCAAATGATACTTTTCCTCGTCCGCACTAATACCAATCGTATTTCTTCAATATCTTCTCATCCGGGCATCCGTTTGAGTCGATTCAAAGTCCTACGAACTCCTCTTTTCGTCCTCTATTCACCTATGAGCACCAAAGAGACAAATTAATAATTTTATAAAAAATGATACTCATTTGACTCCAAGCACTAATCGAAAACACTCAAAACATGAGTAAATTGGGCACCAAAACATAACAATTTCACGCCTAATCACTCCATCACTTAAATAGGATTGTGTGTGTTTAATGGTTACTGCTTTGATTCATGTTGGGTAAGAATCATCGTGACTTCGAACTTTGTGTTTTGGGCAGTAATATTAATCATACGATGGTTGCTAAGATTTAATACAGAGAAAAGCGTGTGAGTACTGCTCGTGTGATTAGTCCCCTTGGTGGGCTCAGAAGTTTTATCGTACCAAATCTTGCAAGTGAAGAATTAGTTTCTTCGTTATGGATAATAATGTTGAGTTGTCTTTACTCCAAGGTGAAATATATTAATTAATTTAGAGCTATTCAGAAGCTTAATTAATTAATGGACTTGATAATCTTAAACATGGAAAATAATAACCGGGAGCCTATATTATAGTAATATGGATTAAGAAGGATAGTACAATATTAATTTATTAGTGGTACTAATTAATATTAATGGGCTGAATTATATTAGGGCTCAATATTGAAATTCAGAAGTCCATTAGGAGGTCCAATCTTAATTCTCCTTAAGGCCCCTCAAGTAGCCCATTAAGTAGCCCAATAATGATAAGGTGATTAAAATAAAAAGAAAATATAATGCTGATTTTTCTTCTTTATTTTCAAAAATTAGGAATCAAGGAAAGAAAAGATTTTGTTGATTTTCTTGGAAAGATATTATGGAAGATAAGTATTCTTGGAATACAAAATTATCTCATATATTCAAGAAGATCCAAATCTTGGATTCTACTCTTGAAATTTTCAAAAATAACAAGCTTAATAGGAGGGTGAGATTTTTGTGGAATATTTTATTATGGTGAAAAGAATATATGGGATATATTCAAGATTTTTTAGAGACTAAGAAAAGATTTTCTCCAAGCCCATAAAATATGAAAATTTTGGCCATCACCTCTTATAAATAGGGGGTGATTATTTCATCTCAAGTACATAATTCCATGTGTTGGAAAAATCAAGAGCACATATATTTTTCTTTTCCTTAGTTATTTTAATTGCTTGAAAGCACTTCTCACTGGTGATCAAGCAAGGCGAAAGGGAAATACTTGAGAAGGTCTTTGGGTTGATAGCACGTTCGTAATTGTCCCGTGATAATCAAAGGCCATATCTACGAGAGGTACGTAGTCACATAATTTCTTAGTTTTTCCGGCATAGATTTTATGTGAATTAATTCAACATGCATGATGATAAAATTATTGTTGGAATTATTATTTGAATTAATTAGAATTAATTCATGCTATAATAATTGAATTTAAATTTGTATTTAATTATCATCCCGAATAGATTCCGGGCACCCCTATTTTTCCAACAACTGGTATCAGAGCCACGGTTTCGGGCTCTGATCTTTAAATTGAAATTTAAATTATTAGACATTAAATTGAAATTGGATAGTAGAATTGCTAGATCTTTTTTGCAGGTATCCAATTGTCATGGTTTTAATGTTTATTTTTTTCATGCGTGTGAATTAATTATTTTTAATTCGATTCGTTCGAATTAATTTTCTCATGAGAAAATCCACGAGTAGATTAGTTGGTTTTATTTTGATTTGATCATTGTAATAAACTAGTCTAGATCTAGTATTTATTTTTTGTAAATAAATTGTAACCGGATCAAGACGAAGACGGAAATAAAGAATTAAAGACGGCGTACCCAGATGAAGCATGCATGTGTGGCGCATGCATGGACGTAAAATCATACACGGGATGAAAAATGAGAACGAACGGTAAAACTCGGTGCACGGCGTGTGTGAGGCGCACGACACCGTGTACGGTAGGTGCCGACGCCGCACGGGTGCGCGTGAAGGCAGCCCTCTCGGCTCTCGGCGCTCGGCGGCCATGGCCGAGAGGTGCGCAGCCCACCTCCGTGGGCCGACACGCGCCGCATCTTGGGCCGTGGAATTTTTTTTCTCGTTCTCAATTTTTTGTATGATTTCAAACGTCGTCCCGAACCCCAAACGAAGTTGTTTTTGATGAAGTGTTGTTGTTTGAGTGGGAGCGTATCGAGACGAACTATGGAAAGCAACAAGGACGATTTTTTGCATCAAGACGTGAAGAAATTAAACCGTGACAATTGGATTTGAGTGCTCCAATGTGTTTAATTTTGTTTTGATGGATGTTTTATTTCGTGCACTTATTATTATTTGTTAATATGTGTTTGCATGATTTTAATTATCCAAGAAAAACCTTACTTTCGAAAATTACTAAGTATGTTTCTTTAATCGCAATTTTATTCCGACATTAAATTTGGATTAATTTGGCCTCCATAATTTATTTATTTGTGAAGTCCTTTTGGAATACATTTCCCCCTCGGATCAGCCAAAAGGACGGATTTCACATGAATAAATTCCGAAAGGATGATTATGGATTATTACTAGTGGCGGTATTGACCCTCACCACGAGTGGCTTGCTCAAAGTGAAATAATAATCCTGTATTTAATTATGGTTATTACTTAGGCATAAGAAATTGATATTAACTTACTCCCCTCAGAGTCCCTGTCAATTTTATGTGGTCAAAGTGGGAGCTAACTATTAATTTTGAATTAAGGATTTGTAACTTTCAAGTTTGTGATCCACTTGAATGTGTTTAAATGTATAGACCACCCATCGTGGCGCATTTAAATTGTTTCAAGATGTTGGTTGATGCATAATTATATTGTTTTAAGGTTTCAATATAATTGATGTGATTGAATTATGTGATAATTTCGTATTTTTCTAGATATTAATATGAATGTATGTTTTATTCTCATTTTATCATGTCGCAACATTTTAATCCACTGTTTAAATATACTTTAAGTTAACAAACTTTATGGAGACAATTATATCGATTGGAAATGTAATTTAAATTTTGTCCTTACTGCATAAAAATGCAATTGGGTTATTCACGTTAATATACCCGGCAAGCCTAATGATAAGTCAAGCAATGGGAAAAGGCAGTTTATGATTGGAAGTGTGACAATGAACACATGAAGTGCATCATCTTGACATCTCTGTCTGAGGATTTGAGGCGCATTCATGAGGACATTGTATCCGCTGTCGAAATCATGGAATGTTTTCACATCAGAAATCCATGACTAATCAGTTCACCTAACATGACTCGGTCAATTTGGAAATGGTGAAGGGAACGCCCGTTAGGGAGTACGTTCTCGAGATTATGGCATACCTTAACAAGTTGGAAGTACTTGGTGTGGATTTTGATGTCCCTTCTAAGGTCAATTTCATACTCCATTCTCTTCCGAAAAGCTTGGAGCAGTTTCAACTGAACTGTCAGATGAATGAATGGACAAGTCGTTTGCCCGAGCTCTTGCAAGCTTTAGTTTCGGTGGAGGTGATAATGGAGCACCAGTCTAGTGTTATGGTGGTTAATGGTCCGTATACCTCTTTTGGTCCCAAGGGAGGGAAAAAGAGGAAGAGAACCAAAGGCCGGATCCAAGCAAATCCAATTGTTGCGAAAGGCAAAGCCAAGGCTAGCATCGAAGGGAAAGTATTTTAACTGCGGTAAGATAGGACATTGGAGGTCTGCCTATTCCAAGCCTAAGAGGCTAGGAAAGTTAGGTAATTCATACGCCTTAGTCGTCGAAACTTGTGAAGTGGTGTATGTTGTCCATTCGTGGATAGTGGATACGAGAGCCGTTGATCACATTTATTTCATTTAGCATGGGTTCAAGCTAACTCGACAACTTAGCGGAGGTAAGATCCCCATCACACCGGGCAATGCTACGAGAAGTGGCAGTTGAAGCAGTGGGAGAAGTGCGCCTATCTTTTGAAGATAGAGTTATGGTCTTGAGAGACGTTCTTCATGTTCCTAGTTTAGAAAGAACTCAACCTTCGGTTTCTAAACTGTTTTGAATAGATACTCAGTTTCTTTTAATAAGGATGTTATTATTTCTTGTAACGATGAGTTTATCTGTTCCGGAATATTGTTGGATGATCTTTATACCATTAATTGGGCACACCGCTCATAAATTGAATCTAATAACACATCGACTATTTCAAGTTATAAAAGGAAGCGTTCTTTCTGATATGAATGAAATACTTCTATAGCATCTTCGATTAGGTCATATTAATCTAATGCGAATACAAAGATTTGAGAAAGATGGATCCTTGGAGTTTCTTCAAGTTGAGCCGTTTCTAACTTTGGAATCCTGTTTAGGGGTAAAATGACCTAGAGGGCATTTGGAGCCAAGGGGAATAGAGCCACCAAAGTGTTAGAACTCGTTCATACCGATATGTGTGGTTCAATGATGATCATAGCAAGAAGGGGTATGAGTAGTTTGTCATTTTCGATGATTACTCGAGATATGGATACATCTACCTTATGATGCATAGGGAAATGAGTATCAAGTTTCTACGATCTGATCGTGGAGAGGAATACCTCAGCGATGAATTCTTGAACTACCAATCGGACAAAGGGATTATATCCCTGTTGACCGCACCGGGAATCCCTCAATAGAACGGTGTAGCGGAACGAAGGAACCGAGCTCTTTTAGAAATGGTCAGATCCATGATGAGTTATTCGGATGTACCCAAATAGTTTTGGGGTAACACCTTGGAAATGACGTCTTACATTCTAAACTTGGTGCCATCCAAATCGGTTCCTAAAACACCAATAGAATTGTGGACTGGGTGCAAGCCCAGTCTAAGATACTTCCGAATTTGGGGTTGTCTGACATACGTGCTAGACAAGAAAGCCGGTAAGTTGGATCCACGTTCGGAATTAAGGCTGTTAATAGGATACCCTGCGGGAACGAAAGGGTGTATGTTCTATAGTCCCAAAGATCAAAAGACCGTGATTAGTTCACTCTTTAAATTCTTGGAGAAAGACTATATGAATAAAAGAAAGCCCAGAAGTGAGATTATCTTAGACGAATTAAGATGGCAAACTCGTATACCAAGTATACAAGATGATATACCACACGTCACACCTTCACAACCGGAACCCTGTCGCAGTGGGAGGATTGCTAGGCAACCCGAGAGATTCATGGGAATAGGAGAATCCTTGAATTTGATTCCCGGTGATGAATCAGACCCATGGACTTACGACGATGCAATCCAAGACAAAGACGCGGAGTAATGGCAAACGGCAATAGAAACCGAGATGGGTTCATGGATCATAATCAAGTGTAGGAGTTGGTCGAACTACCCAGTGGGGTACAACCCATTGGATGCAAGTGGATGTACAAGAGAAAAAGAGGATCGGACGGAAGGGTTGAGACCTTCAAAGCAAGGCTAGTGGCCAAAGGGTATACTAAAAAAGAAGGGATCGATTATGAGGAAACCTTTTCGCCTGTAGCTATGCTTAAGTCCATCTGTACTCTCTTGTCGATCGCTGCGCACCTAGATTACGAGATCTGGCAAATGGATGTCAAGACAGCTTTCCTTAACGGAAGTCTTGACGGATTAGATATCTATATGCAACAGCCCAAAGGTTTCATTGAAAAAGGCCAAGAGCACCTCGTATGCAAGCTTAGGAGATCCATTAATGGACTTAAGCAAGAATCGCGTACTTGGAACCAGTGTTTTGATCAAGTTATTAAGTTTTATGTGTTTGATCAAAACGAGTTCAAGAGTTGTGTGAATAAAAGGTATGACGGAACTGTGGTGGTATTCTTAGTATTATACGTAGACGATATTCTGCTCATTGGAAACAATGTAAAGGTATTATCAGACATAAAGGTATGGCTGTCAAAACAATTTGATATGAAGGACTTAGGGGAAGCCGGTCACATACTTGGGATCAAGATCACTTGCGATCGCAAGAAGATGATGTTGGGCTTATCGCAAGCTTCATACATTGACACTATTTTGAAGCGTTTCAGCATGCAAGATTCCAATAAAGGTTTTGTACCTTTTAGGTACGGAAACCATCTATCAAAAGAAAGAGGCCCTAAGATGCATATGGAGATAGATGACATGAAAGGCGTTCTGTACGCTTCGGGCGTGGGAAGCCTTATGTATGCAATGTTGTGTACGAGACCGGATATCTGCTTTTACCTCAGACATGATGGCAAGATATCAAAGTAACCCCGGGAAAGTTTATTAGACTGCAATTAAATGCATTTTGTAGTTTCTGAAAAGAACTAGCCATGGAATGCTGATTTAACAATCAGACAGTCTAATTCCCATGGGATGTACGGACTCAAATTTCCAATTAGATATAGAATCCAAAATATCTACCTCGGGTAGTGTGTTTTGCATGGGAGAAGGAGCCATGACATGGAGAAGCGATTAGCAGAAATGCATCGCCGATTCGACCATAAAAATCGAATAAGTAACTGCTTATGAAGCAGTGAAAGAAGCGGTTTGGCTCAAGTACTTCTTAGTGGACTTGGACGTTGTTCCAAATTTACCCATCACAATCATTGTGCCGGAGCAGTTGCAAATTCAAGGGAGCCGAGAGCCCACAAGGCCAGCAAACATATTGAAAGAAAATACCATCTTATACGAGAAATCATTAAGAGAGAAGATAAAGAGGTGGCAAAAATAAACGACGGAGGACAACCTAGTATATCCATTCACAAAGGGTCTGCCTCAGAGTACATTCGAGAGACATGTGGATGGAATGAGAGTCAAGACTATTGTCAATCTGCTTTAAGTATAAGTGGGAGGAATTATTAGGTTAGTGTAGGTTGACATGAGATGTCACGTAAAGCTACTACATTAGACATGCATGATGATGTATACTAAAAAGTAGACTTTAAGTATAAGTGGGAGATTGTTGGAGTTATACGTGAAAGTATGCTTTTACTTTGTATAACTCATGTATTAAACACTTGTTTATGAGAATAATTCTTTTATCACATTTTATTTAGATATGATTGAATGTTGAATATTTATTGCAACCAGTTCATTATAAATAGTACATGTTACATTGTAGTTAATGTGGTGATTCCCGATCACGGAAGATCACATTAATGGTTTCCTTGTAACTAAATATACAAATTCACGACCTAGGTGGAATTGAACAATTCGCCGTGAAAGGTCGATGTGTATATCTCAGATTGGCTTGTCTTGGCCAAGAGATTGCACTGGCACATTTAGTATGTGTTGAAGTGGACCTACAGCGAGGATAAATTCTTCTGTTCTGAAATGTGAAGAATTAGACCTCAGTGGTTATTGATTTCTTAATCTCTGTCACTTAAATAGGATCATGTGTGCTTAATGGTTACTGCTTTGATTCATGTTGGGTGAGAATCATCATGACTTCGAATATTGTGTTTTGGGCAGTAATATTAATCATACGACGGTTGCTAAGATTTAATACGGAGAAACGCATGCGAGTACGGCTCGTGTGATTAGTCCCCTTGGTGGGCTCAGAAGTTTTATCGTACCAAATCTTGCAAGTGAAGAATTAGTTTCTTCGGTACGGATAATAATGTTGAGCTGTCTTTATTCCAAGGTGAAATATATTAATTAATTTAGAGCTATTCAGAAGCTTAATTAATTAATGGACTTGATAATCTTAAATGCGGGTAATAATAACCGGGAGCCCATATTATCGTAATATGGATTAAGATGGATAGTGCAATATTAATTTATTAGTGGTACTAATTAATATTAATGGGCTGAATTATATTGGGGCTCAATATTGAAATTCAGAAGTCCATTAGGAGATCCAATCTTAATTCTCCTTAAGGCCCCTCAAGTAGCCCATTAAGTAGCCCAATAATGATAAGGTGATTAAAATAAAAAGAAAATATAATGCTGATTTTTCTTCTTTATTTTCGAAAATTAGGAATCAAGGAAAGAAAATATTTTGTTGATTTTCTTGGAAAGATATTATGGAAGATAAGTATTCTTGGAATACAAGATTATCTCATATATTCAAGAAGATCCAAATCTTGGATTCTACTCTTGAATTTTTTTAAAATAACAAGCTTAATAGGAGGTTGAGATTTTTGTGGAATATTTTATTGTGAAGAAAAGAATATATGGGATATATTCAAAGTTTCTTAGATACTAAAAAAAGATTTTTTCCAGGCCCATAAAATATGAAAATTTTGGCATCACCTCTTATAAATAGGGGGTGATTATTTCATCCCAAGTACATAATTTCATGTGTTGAAAAAATCAAGAGCACATATATTTTTCTTTTCCTTAGTTATTTTAATTGCTTGAAAGCACTTCCCACCGGTGATCAAGCAAGGCGAAAGGGAAATACTTGAGAAGGTCTTTGGGTTGGTAGCACGTTCGTAATTGTCCAGTGATAATCAAAGGTCATATCTACGAGAGGTACGTAGTCACATAATCTCTTAGTTTTTCCGCCATTGATTTTATGTGAATATTCAACATGCATGATGATAAAATTGTTGTTGGAATTATTATTTGAATTAATTAAGATTCATTCATGCTAGTAATAATTGAATTTAAATTCGTATTTAATTATCATCCCAAATAGATTTCGGGCACCCCTATTTTCCCAACAGAAGAGAGGAACCTGGTGCGGGAGGATAAGCTTCCAAGAACTTAGTCAAATCCTGGTCGATGTCCTCCACTATGTGGGGAACATTGTGCGTACTGACCGAACAAATACAGTCAGCATAGGCACAGATATAACCCAGGTTTGAGCAGGGTCCAAGATGGGCCTGCAGCTGGGTGTCGAACTCTTCTTGGGTAAACAACCCAGCCATTTGTTCTTTGAGGCGAGCAACCTCCGCCTCCCGCTCCTCTTCCCTTTTCTTCTTCTCCACCTCAAGAGCCATTTGGGAGTTGGCGAGCTCACTTGATTTGGCCTTAAGCTCGGCGGAGACTTCTTGATAAGACTCCAACTGTTTCTTCTATTTATCGTCGGCGAGCTTAAGTTGGTTATTGAAACGGTTGATCTTAGCATTGTACTGGTTGATCAGACCGTCCTTCTCCTCAGTAAGCTGTCGAGCAGTGGCAGCATGGCGACGAGCAGCTTTCTCTAACTCGGCTATTTGTGATAAACTTTTTTGAGCAGCTATGAGAGAGTTAGCAACATTGATCATGGAGAGATGAAGATTGTCAACAGCCCCTTGTGCTTGTATAGCTCAGTTCAAGGGCTTTGTCCAGGCGCGAGCAACTACTTCAGTTGCTCGGCAGACGTGATCTTCAGTGATATCCTGCAAAGATGATGGGGTCTTGGAGCACGCGAACTGGTGCACCATCTCAGCTCGTTCGGGATTATCATTTGGTCGACATCTGTAAACAAGATAAAAAGAAAAAGTTAGAAAAACTTGGAAAAATTCATAAACATAGAATGTAAGGCAAAAAACTTACTCGGAGAACTTGAGGTCATCCCAGCCTAAGTATGTGAGGTCCTCGGGACCTTTAGTTCGCACGGCCTCGTGGCTCTTTCCCGTTTTTCCTCCATGGGCGACCACATCAGTGGATGGAGAGCGAGCAGCTTCTTCATTTGAGTGGCGAGCAGTGTGTGCTCCCACTTTCTCCTTTCCCTTCTCCACTTGATGTTGGGGGAAGCAACAGCTGTGCCATTTGCTCGTTTGAGCCTTTTTGACCCATGAGGAGGTGGAGATCAGGGCGTTGATGATGGGGAAGAAGCAGCCCGAGTAGGGGCATTCTGTCGAGAAACTTGTGCTCCAGCAGTCTTGGTCACCAAGGAGACAATCTTGGTGGGAGGGTCACCTTTCACTTTTCTACCACGAGCAGGAGGCATCTCGAAGACCCTTTGTTCCAAGAGAAATTAACTAGGGAGAACGGTGATAGTTACTTGCTCGGCTAAAAAAAATTATTAAGACGAGCAAGTAATTGTGAGAAGCACGAGCGAGCAAGTATTATCGCAGAAATGAAATTTTCTAAGTATTGTACCTGGTGCACCTCGGCTTGTGCTTCAAGGTGGTGAGGATAAGTGTATAGGCGAGCAGCTTTCTTGCACTTATCCTCGTTGAGATGATCAATCGTCCTATCATATCTGTTTCGCAGGGCGACCAGACAGGAAGTGAACATAAACTCAGAGTTGATCTCCTCTTCTCTGCTCGCCCACTTAAGCAAACGAGGACCTACATAAAAACAAACAAAAGTCAAATTAGTCTCACTTGAAAAAAATCTCAAGTAAGAATGGGCTCACGGTGGATTTTTCCATAAGCCTATGGGGTTTGGACCCTAGCACCACCACCATGTCCGCCGGAAGATGCTCGGCAATCCCCTCAAATTAAGAAAAAATGCTCTTTCCAGTTCCGAACCTTGTTCGGCACCCCTTCCACTACTTTGAGGCCTGGTCGCGCCTTCAGATAGTAGTGTCATTTCTCTGCGGCCGAGCATTACGTGATCGTTATTATATAATTGACTTTGTCGGGAGTGGTGCAAT
This sequence comes from Ballota nigra, assembly GCA_947034835.1. Lineage (NCBI taxonomy): Eukaryota > Viridiplantae > Streptophyta > Magnoliopsida > Lamiales > Lamiaceae > Ballota > Ballota nigra. Next base: position 41,113,203 of record OX344724.1, on the reverse strand, counting down.
CTACATAGCCCTCCAGGGCGAACAAACTCATGATGCCGAGCAGGTTCACCCACCCTATTGGAGTTATTTGAGTTATGACCAAATTGGTCACCTCGAGAAAGTGATCAACAATTGGTGGAAGAGGCGGTCTAAGCCCGGCAGGGTGTCCACCTTGATCGCCGTACAGCCAAGAGGAGGACGATCAGCTCGTTCTTTCTTCTTGCATACCCACATATAAATATCATATGGGATCTGGTATGTTTCCCAGATCAGGTCAAGCTCATCACGGTAAACGATACTTTTGATCTTGCTCGCCTGGAAGTCTGTCCTTGGGGATTTATACTTTAACCTTCTGGGAGGAGGGAAAGTTGTTTGCATGTTGTCGGTATATGCTCACCACTCAAATGGGCGAGCAACTCCAACGGGAATCTCATTCTCCATTAAATTAGGGTTTGGAAACCCAATCCCTTCTAGGAATTCCCAGGTTATCTCGTCAAATTCGGGATCTGACTCTTCTACAGATTCTGAACACGAAGACTCTCCCTCATCCATCTCTCTGTTTGCAGCCTCCACGATCTCCTCACCGGAAGGGTGAGCTCCAGTATCCTCCACGGATCTTACTCGGAGTTAGCATTCAGGTCGGATTCGGAAGAAACTTCGAAAGGAGGATGTCCTTCGAAAGGCGTAATTTCTAGGAGAGATTTTTCAATGATTTCTGGGGGATTTTTGTTGCTAGATTGAGAGGACATTGAGTGGTACAAGAAAAATGGATAATTTTTGGGGGATTTTAAGAAGAAACGGAGGTGAAATGAGTTGTGGAGGAAGGCGACGGCGGTGGCGCTTCCGCAAGATGATGGTGATGATGTTTTACATTTAACAAAATAAAACAAGAAAGAAGAATAAAAGAAAAATTAGATGAATCCTCTACCTCTTGAAGATTAATCGGTTGGAAAATGAGGAGACGCCGGAAGAATTGATTAAGGCATCGGAAAAGCATGACGTCGCCGGGGGTGATGGTGGCTTTGCCGAAAATTTTGAAAGGAATGGAAAAAGTGGGAAAGTATGTCAAATTTCTCTCTTAAATACTTAAGGGAAAAACGGGGTGCAACTAGCATTTTCCCAAGAGTTCTAGAGCTAAAATGCGAAAAACGGGTTCATTTTCGAGCAAGATTGAAAATCGAAGAGCCTATTGGCAAATATAGGGGTGTGTGACCTCGATCTTGACCGTGCGTGGGCGGCGCTTAATCATGCCGCCCACGTCATCCTTGAAAGGATCCCCAAATCTTGGGAGATGAAACGGCGCCACCAAGTAGCTCGCCACGGGAAGAGTTGTTCGACATAACCCTTCATTGAGGCAATATCCTGACCACAGTTGCTCGGCATAAAGTTGCTTGTTCATTACAACATATGGTCAGGATAGGGGCAATTGTTGATAGGCGAACAACAAACATGATAAGGCGAACAAGTATTAAAGGCTGGGCAGGAGATCAAGAAGCAAAGTTCATAACCTACAAATGATTAGCAACATTAATAAAAAAGTGGTGTATTCGACGGCTGACAGCAAACTTGACGACCAGCATTTTGGCGAACAGGTGTTGAACTCCAGACATACCCAGATTATTACTAAGACATAGATGACGAACAAGTGTAATTAAGGGAGGTGTATAAACTATTTTGAGGAATGTATGCCACCCATCCACCCACAGTAGGCGAACAAGTTTTATGCGAACAACTCCAAATATAGAGGCCCAGAGGCCAATCTATGAAGAGCTTATGGGCGAACAACTTACAAATTGTCAATCTAACGAGCGAACAACAAATAAAGAGGATGTGCCAATGAAAAACCATTACGTAATCAATGGCGAACAGCTTTAAAGACGTTATAAGATCAAAAAACAAGACTTTGTAACTAAGTTCCAGCTTAGATAAGGTCAAATGTATTCAAAGGACACATGTCAAGCATGCAAGCTTGTAAGTCCAAAGGTCATGTACACCACCTACTTAGTGGTTAGTATAAATAAGTTGCTCTCCATTAATAAGAATAAGTTAACAATACACAAATTTCTCCCCTACACACAGTCAAACACTTTCAAACGCACACATTTGAAATAAATACGAATTCAATATACGTATTATTTATAATTTTGTATCCCGATCTTTTGTATTTAATATAAATGGTAGTAATCATTCACACGATCTTATTTGGTGGTCCCAAAACCCGTTAAAAACAGTCACTAATCCACGCGATGAGAACCGATCACCAACAAGACCTAATAGTAATATTTGACCAAAGTGATGTCATTGTTAAAATGCAATATTATGCGGAAGTTTGTATAGAAACAACTAATCAATGTGTTGATATTAATAATACAAAAAAATCAAATGATAAAAAAATATCTTCTAAGCAAAATAAAAAAAAAAATAAAAAATAAACTTGATTCCACCATGCAAAGTTGACATCTTAAATCCCCCCCCCCCTGCAAAATTCGAATTCATACATACAAAAATCGAATTCCTCCTCTATTTTTTTCCCTAAATTATCTAAGAAAAAATATTTTAAAACTATGAAAATTCATATCTATATTTTACAATTTAATATTCTATTTCGATAATAAAATTTTCTCCCAAAAAAATTGGGTGAAAAATATCAAATATAATAGCAAGATATAAAATTGGTGGCAATATTTTTTGGAATCAAACAATATTTCGGTGACAATATTATTTCTAAAATAATAAAAAAAAAATTAGAAAATAAAGCTAAATCTTCTGCCAAACATGTTAGATTTTATTTATGTATAGAAATATTTTTGCAAAGCCTTTTATTTTAAAATATGTATAATTATTCTGAAAATTTTATTATTTTTTATATAATTATTTTTTTTTAGAAAAATTTCAAGTTTGATCCTACAAATTTTACATCTATCATTATTTTTCAAAAAAAAAAAAAAAACCTAAATTATCTAATAAAAATATGTACAAAATAATAAAAATCTATATCTTAATTTTACAATTTAATAAGTTTATTTCGGTAACAAAAATTTCTCTCAAATAACTTTAGTTAATCTATTCTTAATGACCCATCAAAAAAAATTATTAATGGCAAGATATTACATTTGGTGGAAAGGTTTTTAGGAATCATACACTATTTCGGTCACAATATTATTTCAAAAAATAATCGTACAAAAGAATATTAGAAAATCAAACAAAATCATAGAAATGTTCTTGCAAATCTTTTATTTTAAGATATGAATAATTATTTTGAAAATTTTATTTTTTTTAAGAGTATAAATAACAATTTTTTAAAAAAATGAATCGGTAATTTATTTTTTCTTTAAAGAAAATTTCGAGTTTAATCTAACAAATTTCACATTTACCATTATTTTGAAGATTTATTTTTTCCTAATCATCTAATAAAAAATCGGTACAAAAAAATAGAAATTTATATCTAAATTTTATAATTTAATAATCTATTTTGTTAGCAGAATATTTTTCCCAAATAACTTTGGTGAATCTATTGTTAATGACAACATATTACAATTGGTGGAAAGATTTTTAGAAATCATACACTATTTCGGTCACAATATTATTTCCAAAATATAAAAAAAAATTCTACAAAATCAAACTAAATGTTAGACATTAATTGTTTTGATAAATATTCTTACTAATTTTTTTAATTAATAATTATTTTTGGAAACATATTATTTTAAGAGAATAACTATAATATTTTTTTTAAATGAAGCTTTTTTTTTAGAATTTTTTTTTAGTTTTGGTCTTACAAATCTTACATCTATTATTATTTAGCAAAAAAAAAAAACCAAATAATCTAATAAAAATCGGTAAAATATAGAAATTTGTATCTAAATTTTACAATTTAATAATCTATTTTGATATCAGAATTTTCTCCCTAATAACTTTGGTGAATCTATTCTTAATGGCAAGATATTACATTTAATGGAAAGATTTTTAGGAATCATACAATATTTTGGTAACAAGATTATTTCCAAAATAATAATAAAAAGAATATTACAAAATCACACTAAATGAAAATAATATTACAAAATAACATTAAATGTTCGGCAATGCATACTTTACTTTGCAAATGATTTCGATATCTGCAATTTGTAGAAGTCTTCGATATCCTCAATTCATCTAAAAAGGGAAAAATATCATACTTAAGAAAAAAAAATCAGATAAAAGATATTTGGAAATAACAGCAACAGACGAATATATGAACAATTAAACAATTTAGATCTGAACAAATAAGAACCTTCAATAACAGCGGAGATGATGTCCATGTGCAATACTGGTGGAGATGGCGACCGTGTGCAGTAGATGAGGCGAGGCGGTATTCAAGGCGAAAGAAAAAAGAAAATACAAAATATTATATTTAAGAAAACAAATCAACGATACTCTGAAAAAACGACAAATATATGGACGATTATAAAATTTAGATTTGAACAATTATGAACATACGATAACGATAGAGACGATAGTCGCGTATAATAACAACGGAGGCGGCGGATGGCGGATGTATGAAGTATATGTAGTGGAGCGCGCCCGTGTGAAGTAGATGTGGTGGAGACATGGCCGTGTAAAACTGATATGGTGAAAGCGCGACGTTTAAAATAGATGTGGCGGAGGAACGTTCGTGTGAAGTAGATGGGATAGAGACGACATTCAAGATGGAAAAAAATGAGAATGAAATTTTGAGATTAAGGTTTAAATATATAGGATTTTATTATAAAATTACTAAATTAATTTTAATGGTGTAGATTTAATTGTGTAAGCTCAAGGGTCAAGATAAAAAATTTAACCAACTTTTAATGAGAGCGCAATATTTCGAAATTGAGAGATTTTAGACATGTCACATCAGTCTAAGAATAATGTGGTGTTGACACATCATCTAAGTGAGGTTTGAAAAAATATAGTATAATAAGATAGTTAACATTGTTGTGTTCATGCATTCATGTTTTACTTTCAAAAGGAAGACAATAACTCTATTTCATTGATTTTCCAAACGACGAATGAAAAAGTCGAACCGGAGGCACTCCCAGCACTAAAACTGATGAAATAAATCATGAATTGATAAAATTAAATTATGAACTGATAAAGTGAATAAAACAAAAATTCCAAATGGGCATTTCAATGCTCTAATAACGCTTATAATTATTGAACAAAAATTAAATACTTGTCGCCAAAAGTTGGGCGACAAACCCCAATTTTTTATCCGACGAATAAATACGGACCCAAACTAATACCCAATAAATAAAATAAGTTAAATAATAATTTTGAATTAGTAAAATTAAAATCATAATTTATTCTTATGAAAATCGATTGAAAACTTCATTTTCGGAACTCGAAACTTAGTCGAAAAACACATGATTGCAAAATTGAAAACTATATCGCGTCCGATAATACTGAGAGGACTCAAAAGTCATTCCATGGGACCCACAAATTTCGTGCAGCAGCTGATGGAGGGTAGCAAAGTCAGCCCCCATCACATCCCACTTAATTTAGGCTTCAACTTTCATTTCTTTATCATTTAGTACATGTACTATTCTTACACCCTTAAGACTTCATCTTCCTCTTCCCCCATCAGTTTTGAACGTCACCTACTCCCCTCCCTCTATAAATACACAGCCTCCCCCCCACCACCCCCCACTTTCATTTCTGCAGCAAACACTCCCAAATTAGAAAAAAAAAACTGCTCCATTTCCTCTACCTTATTTCATTTCGGCAGTTTCAATTTAGGGAGGAGAAAATTGTTTTCTTCTCCCCTTTGCATCCATAGGAGGCCCCAAAGTTGAAGTATAAGTCCCCATTGGTAAAAAGGTTTAAGATTTGAGGCCTTTTGTGCCACTAATTTCCTACGTTCTCTCAATCTTCCAAGTTATCTTCCAACTATAGAATTCTAACTTGTATTCTTGTTGTTTTAGCATTCTTTCATCCAAGGAGCTTCATTCCCAATCTTTCACAAGAACATCTGTTGGTGAACGAATTTAATCGTAAGGATTAGTGGCTGTTTTAATCCGTTTTTACGTCACCAATCAATAACGTGTGATTGATTACCACCGTAAATGGTAAATCGGGGTTTGGATTTATCGAATTTGTAAATTCGGTAGTCGAAATTGGGCTTATTTCGTGTATGTGTGAGTTTGGGTGTATTTGTGTGTATTTTTAGTCTGAAATTTGAAAATTATATAAGTAAGCTGGAGAACAACTATTTATAGAGACTAGCAAGCATGAGGTGTCCAAGACTCTTGGTCTCCCTAGCCTGCATGCTTGACATGTGTCCCTTTGATCTTATCTAAGCTGAATCTTAGTTACAAAGTCTTCTTTGGCCTTATCTCGGACTCACTGTTGTTCGTCTAAGTCGGCTTGATTGATCTTGTTGATTCTCCAACTGAAAGTTGTTCGCCTCTTGAGGTTGTACTTTGGAAGTTGCTCGCCTTATGGCTTTGTTCAGCTTGGCGTTGGGATCTTTGTCCTTTGTTCACTTGTACACACCTCCTTGGCTATTTGTTGTATCATGGTTTGACCAAGTTGTTCGTCATTGATGACTTCACAGTTGGCTCATTCTTGGTCTTGGGCATGAATTCCTGTTCGCCCATTAGTTGTTCGTCGGGGAGTTGTTCGTCACTTTATACACCTCTAAAATTGGTAGATGCACCCCAACTTGATTTTCTTTGTTGATTACCCTTGATTTGAGGTTGGTTCTTCATAATCTTTGATGTAGCTTTAATCCTTGTTCGCCATTTATTGTCTTATGTTCGCCTATCAACAATTGCCCCCTATCCTGGCTATATGTTGCCCTTGACGAGCAACTTTGTGGCGAGCAACTATAGTTAGGATATCAAAATGATGAGGGTTGGGGCGAACATCATTGGCTTGGGCGAGCAACTTATGATCTGTCGTTTCGTCTTCCCAAGGTCTGGGAGTTGTACGAAGATGACGTGGGCGGCATGGCTGTGCGCCGCCCACGCGCGAGCAATCCCGAGGCCACGCGCCTCTATAATTACATATAGGTCCCTAAATTTTTGAACTTGTACGGAAATTACCCCGTTTTCTCTCAATTTGGCCCCAGGGCTTTTGGGAAATTTCGTCTGGGACCCCACTTTTGCTTGGGGTATAAATAGTGGGAAAACTGAAATTCTTCCCACTTTTCCCCCTCTTGCAACAGTGCTCCGGCGACTTCCACTTTCTCCGGCGATTCCAAGCTTCTCCGGCATCTGTTCTTCAACGTTTGGCTTCAAATTTCCACTCCCAGGTAGTTATTTTTCTTCTTCTCTATCTTTTTTCTTCGAAGATTCTTTCTACCGCCGTGTGGACCCAAACGCCACCGTCTTCTCCGGGAAAACGCCGCCGTCTGCAACACTATCCGCCATCGCCTAGATTTTTTCTCTCCCTCCTATGTCTTCGCACTCGAGCAATAAAACTGAGGAGACCCTAGACCCACTATTTCCAGTCGCGGTCCCCGTCGATCAACCTCCCTTCGAGATTTCCTCGGCGTCGGATCTTCACGTGGATTCAGTGGTTCGCTCTGTGGAGGACACCGGTGTGGGCCCATCTGGGAGAGAACTAACGGTTGTGGCGAACAAAAATCGGGACGAAAATTCTTCGTCTTCTGGCGAATCTGAAGATCCAGATCTCAACGAGCTCACTCGTGAATTTTTGGAGGGTATCAATTTTCCATCCCCAAGGATGCGGGAAAATGAGATTCCAGCAGGGGTTGCTCGTCTATTTGAATGGCGAGCATACGCTGAACGATATGCGAACAGCTTTTCCCGTCCCCAGAGACAAATAATGGACAAGGTGAAGACTGACTACCAGGCGAGCAAGATCAAGAGTGTTGTTCGCGAAGATGAACTGGACTCCATCCGAAAGGAATATAAAATCCCCTTTGATATTCACATGTGGGCTCCTCAGAGGAGGGAAAGAGCTGATCGCCCACCTCCAGGATGTACGGCGATCAACATTCACACTCTAATTGCCGGACTAAAGTTGCCTCTTCCACCCGTTGTTGGTCGATTCCTGGAGGCGACCAACTTGGCCATCACCCAAATTACTCCAATTGGGTGGATGAACCTTTTGGGCTCCATGTGCCTGTTCGCCTTGGAGGGGTACGTTGATCGGATCACTGCGGAAGAGATCAACTACCTGATGACAATCACAAGTTGCCCCCGAGGAGAAGAAGGCTATCACTACCTCAAGGCCAGGACTGGGTTGAAAATGGTAGAAGAGGTGCCGAACAAGATTCGTGATTGGAAACAGCACTTCTTCTGGATTGGGGGTGATTGGCGAGCATCTTCTGGTCCACACGGCGGCCCTGGACGAATAAATTCTCCAGCAGCCTATGGAAAACTGAAACGTAAGTTCAATTCTTGCTCGCCTTTGGACAGTTGTTCTAATTTAACTTTTTTTGTTTGTTCGCAGGCCCTCGTCTACCCAAGTGGGATTCGAAAGAGGAGGAGTTGAACTCCGAGTTCCTGTTTACTTCGTGCTTGGTCGGCCTCCGCAATAAAGCAGATAGAACTATAGACTATCTTTGCCGATCAAGGTGTCAAAAAGCTGCTCGCCTTTTGACTTACCCACATCATTTGGAGGCTCAAGCTGAGGTGCCCCCTGGTATGGAAATTCCTAACTCCCTGCTCAAGTCTTGTTCGTCGTTAACATGTTTAACTTGCTCATCTAATCTTAAATTTTTTTTTTTTTTTTTTTTTAGCCGAGCAAGTAACAGTCGCCGTTCCCCCAAGCTACGCTCTTCTTGAGCAGAAGGTCCTTGACATGGGGCCACCAAGAGGGAAGAAAAGGAGAGGGGACCCTCCACAAGCCGTGCTCGCCCTGTCGAACAGGCCTGAGGGGGCTAAAGTTCCACGTCCGGCTGCCCCCCCAGTTCAGATTCGGTCTCCTCCCGTCTCCCCACCTCGTGGTGGTAAGCGCCTTAAGAAGGCAGATGGGACCCCACTGGCCGGAGATGTCCTCGGCAAGGGGAAAGAAAAGGTGGGCGAAAGCCATGCTCGCCACGAAGAGGATGCCATAAGGCGTTCTTCTGGGGAGCCCACAGAAAGGTTGGGGAAAGCGAGCAAAGATGTAGGCTCACCCCGTGGCCCAGAAGACCTTACATTCCTAGGATGGGATGATCGGAAGTTTGCCGAGTAAGTATCTATCCTCTCTTGCCGAACAACTTTCATCCATTTTTTTATTTTTCTAAGTATCAATTGCTTTTTTGTTTGCAGATACCGTGCCGATGATTATCCCGGCCGAGCAAGTGTTGTACACCAGTACGCTTGCTCGAAGACTCCCGTAAACATAAGGGAGATTCCTGGCGAACATGTTCGCAAGGCGACGGAGTTGGTCGCCCGGGCCTGGACGCGTCCTCTGGACAAGGCCATCCTTCAGCAGGGGCAGATGGACAATCTCCATCTTTCGATGATGCTCGTCGCCAACGGCCTTGTTACTGCCCAGAGGGCAATCACCCAAGTTGCCGAGCAAGAAAAGTCTGCCCGCCAATATGCGAATACTGCTCGGCAACTTTCTGAAGAAAAAGATGGCCTGGTGAGCCAATACGAGGCCAAGATTGCTCGCCTTAACAACCAGATCAATGTTTACATTGATGCTGAGCACAAGCGCCTTGAAGAGATTCAGGCCATGTCCAAAGAGCTGAAAGATAAGGAGAATTTGCTCGGCGAGGGAGAGAAGAGATTGACTTCGGCCGAACAAAGAATTGCTGAGCTTGAGGCGGAGAATGCTCGTCTCCGGGAAGCAGAAGCCAACCTCTTCACCCGCGAGCAACTTGAAGAGGAGGTTCAAACTCGTACCATCCCCATCTCCAACCTTGGATATATTTGCGCCTACGCGGACAGCATCCGTACGGCTGATGCCTATGACTACAAGGAGATGGTGGAGGAGATGGCTAAGGATTTGAATGAGTTCCTCGAGAACTATCCTCCGCCGAACAACGTCAAAATCCAATTGGCGGATTTGGCTGTGCTGGGGGTTAAACTGGATAAACTCGACCCCAGCATCACCATCACTCATCCTCCTCCAATTGTTGATGATGGCGAGCAAGAAGATGAGCCGGCTGCCGCGGACGAGCAAAGTGCTAAAGAAGCGGAGGATAAGGCGGCTGAAGACCTTGCTCGGGAGATGATTGTCGACCCCTCCGCCGAGCAACCTCAAGATCCTCCTCCCGCCGAACAGCAATAGTTTTTAGGACAGCTTTTTCTTCATCTCTTTTGTAGTAGTTGCTCGTCCCTTTTTGTAGTACTTGTAATGGCTGCTTCCAGCTTGTACTATTTTTGAGGCTTAATGCCTTTAATGGAAAATGTCTTTCTCATGTTCGCTCATTTTCTTATATATGTTAATTGCTTTTACATTTCTGTCAATGCCTTTACAATTATAACATATAATGTTGGGCTTTTGTTCGAATTGAACCTGCCTTCAGTGGAATCAGGGTTCAGCCTTAGGTTCTGTTCATTTTAAAAAACGAACAACCTTTAAGTGGCTTTGGTCCTTAGGTTCTGTCCATTTGTAAAACGAACAACCTTTGAATGGACTTGTACCTCGAGCTTTTGGACTTTTCCTTTTTTGACGAACAACTATTATATTTACATTGCAAAGTAATTACAAGTGTTGTAAAACTGTCCATCACTATCATATACAATCTGACGAACAGCTTTAAACACAAACTAAAACTTGCTCGCTTATAATATTTTTTGCCGAGCAACACTATTTATAAAACCAAAAGTACTAGCACCAGACTATACAATGTGCCGAGCAACTTTTGAATCTATACTTAAGAAAATTTAAAAAATTAGGCAAGTTTTTAGCCTTCTTTCATCTCATACGCATCCCTTGCCCCCCAAGACATTTGTTCGCCCAACTTTATTGATAGTACTTCTTTAGATGTACAGCATTCCAGGAGTATTGGGCCGGCTTGCCTTCCATGTCCTCAATATCGTATACGTCATTGATGTATCTTTCAGTTATACGATACGGGCCCTCCCAAGTTGGTCCCAATACACCTGGAGATTGGGCGAGCAACTTTCTTAGAACCAAATCTCCAACTCTGAATTCCCTAACTTTTACATGGGAATTATAGTAACGTTCTGCTCGCTGCTTGTATGTGGCATTTTTCAGCTCGGCATTCAACCTTTTTTCCTCGAGCAAATCCCATTCAGCATTTAGAGCAGAGTTGTTCGCCTGTTCATCAAAGTTGGTCGTCCTAAATGTAGTGGCCTTTAACTCAATTGGTATTACAGCCTCTGTCCCGAAAGCCATCGCAAAGGGTGTTTCTCCGGTGCTAGACCTGGGAGAAACTCTGTATGCCCATAAGACTTCCGGAAGTTCTGTAGACCAACTGCTTTTACTCTCCGCCAGTCGCACTTTTAATGTATGCTTTATGATTTTATTCACAGCTTCAACTTGTCCATTCGACTGGGGGTGATAAGGTGTGGAGTAATGTTTCTTGATCCCCCACTTCGTACAGAATTCTCTCAACTCTTGTCCATCAAATTGTGGACCATTGTCTGTCACAATTGCCTGTGGAACTCCAAAACGACAGACAATATTCTTCCAAATAAAGTTGATCATCTTCTGCTGTGTGATATTCACCATGGCCTCTGCTTCCGCCCATTTTGTGTAATAATCGACTGCCACGACGGCGAATCGAACATTTCCAACTCCAGCCGGGAAAGGACCAATGATGTCCATCCCCCATCTTGCAAAAGGCCATGGGCTGTATACTAAGTTCTTGAGCCGGGGTATGGATACCTGGGGCAAAAATCTGACATTGATGGCAAGCCTTGGCTTTTTTGATTGTGTCTTGACGTAAAGTCGGCCAATAATAGCCTTGTCTGATTGTCTTGTATGCCAAAGCTTGCCCCCCAGTATGATTTCCACATACTCCAGCATGTATCTCTTCGAGTACCGCTTGCCCTTGCCCCCTAGGCAAACATTTGAGAAGTGGGATTGATATTCCCCTTTTGAAGAGTTGCTCGCCTACCAGAGTATATCTGGCGGCTCGCTTTATTAGCTTGGCAGCTTCAAAAGGATTGTTTGGTTTTTCCCCACTTTTCAAGTATTTGACTATACTTGTTCTCCAGTCTTCTTTTTCACTGGTTTGATCGTCGAGTTGATTGACATTATAGCTTACTGTTGATGGATCTTTCATCTTTGTAACTATAATATCTGCCAACTCTACGGGGCCTTCACTTGTTGCTAGTCGGGCAAGCGCGTCTGCTTGAGTGTTGCTCATCCTTGGAATTTGCTGTATGAAAACTTGCTGCAACATGGACATCAGGTGAGCAACAATCCGCTGATATTCGATCATGTGATCATCTTTTGCTTCGTATTCACCTCGGACTTGGTTCACGATCAATTGTGAGTTGCCAAATATTTGCAAGCGTCTGACACCAACTGCGAGTGATAGGTGGAGACCAGCAATAAGAGCTTCATACTCAGCTTCGTTGTTGGTTGCCATGAAACCAAATCTGATTGCCGAGGTGAATACTTGTCTGTCTGGACTTATTAATACTACTCCTGCGCCCGAGGCTATGTTGGTTGATGATCCGTCCACATAGAGATGCCAAGGATGATCAAGTCCTCTCGTCGGATCTGGTGGGAAAGTTAGTTCGACTATAAAGTCGGCTAATGCTTGCCCTTTGATCGCTGTTCGAGGAGCATAGGTCACTCCGAATTGGCTAATCTCTAGTGACCATCTTAAGAGACGTCCTGCAGTGTCGGGACGATGGAGAATTTGCCTGAGCGGGAAAGTTGTTAGAACTTCGACTTGATGGTCAAAGAAATATGGTCGTAACTTTCTCACGCTCATAACCAAAGCATATGCCAGCTTTTCGGTCGGGGCATATTTGATCTCTGCTTCGTGTAAAGCTTGGCTGACGTAATAGATTGGTTGATGGAATTTGCCGTCCTCCCGCACTAAAACAGAACTGACGGCAACTTCTGATGCGGCTAAGTATAGAAAGAGCTTTTCTCCTGGGATTGGTTTTGATAGGATTTTGACATCTCCCAGGTAGTCTTTAAGTTGATCGAAGGCCGCTTGACAGTTGTTAGTCCATGCAAATTTCCCTTTTTTGACGGCCTCGAAGAATGGACGGCACTTATCCCCTGACCTGGATATGAACCGGTTTAATGCTGCTAGGCACCCGGTGAGTCTTTGCACCTCTTTCACCGAACGTGGTGGTAGCATATCCAGGATGGCTTTAACTTTTGAAGGGTTGGCCTCAATTCCCCGCTGGCTAACAGGATGACCCAAGAATTTCCCTGAATGGACTCCAAAGCTGCTTTTCTTTGGATTCAGCTTCATGTTATAGTGTCGAAGAATTTCGAACACTTGAGTCAGATGTTGAAGATGGTCCTCCTTCCTGGGACTTTTGACCACGATATCGTCTACATAGACTTCAACCGTGTCTCCAATTTGTTGATCAAACATCTTGTTCACCAGCCTTTGGTATGTTGCTCCGGCATTTATGAGGCCAAATGGCATTCTCTTCCAACACAGCAAGTTTTTGTTAGTATAAAAAGCTGTGCTTTCTTGATCGTCAGGATGCATTGGGATTTGATGATACCCTGCAAAAGCATCCATGAATGTTAGCATCTCGTGACCCGCAGTGCTGTCCACCAATTGATCGATATGTGGGAGAGGAAAATTGTCCTTCGGGCATGCTGCATTCAGATCCGTGAAATCTATGCATAGCCTCCAGGTCCCGTTTGGTTTCCTCACGAGTACTGGGTTTGCTACCCATTGTGGACAGAGTGCTTGTCGGATAAGATCGTTGTCTAGCAACTTTTTAACTTCTTCATTTAAAGCTTGATATTTGTCTGGGCCGTACTTCCTCCGCTTTTGATGGACGGGCTTTCTGGCTTGGTTTATATTCAGCTCGTGGCGAGCATGTTTTGGATCTATCCCCACCATATCTGCATGAGACCAAGCAAAGACATCTAGATTCTTGGTGAGGAACTCTTTCATTCGGGATCTGTAAGGCTCTGGGAGCTCAGATCCTATGAATAATTCAAGATCTTCGCTGTTGGGATTAACTTTGAACGCCTCCAGCTCTTCGACTGGAGTCGCTCGTCGTTTTTGTCCCTTCCAACGGGGATCAAGTATGGGTTCCTCAGGGTTGGAATCATTTTCGATGTCCATGGGTTCTGCCCCCAGGCGGGGTTCAAGATCATCATTTGGCTCCGTCCCATTGTTGTTCGTTTGTACTTGGCCCTCCAAGTCCTCCACTGAAGGTTGTTCGTCACCACCTCTTTGTTGTTCGTCAGATGGAGGTTCCTCGCGGGTGGTAACGAGTTGTTCATCCAACACTTGCTCGTCCAAGTGTTGTTCGTCCGCATCCATGTGGTCGTCTATGTCCATCATATTGTTTAGTATTGATGGTTCGTCGATGGGACAACTTGTTGTTTCCATCATGGATATTTGTACAAATTTTGCTCGTAGCTGTTGAACGCATTCTCGTGCTCTCCGTTGGTCTCCTTTAATTGTGCCTGTTCCACTAGCTGTTGGAAATTTCAAACAATAGTGGTAAGTGGAACACGCAGCTTTAAATTCATTAAGAAAAGGTCGGCCAAGAAACCCGTTATAAGTCGACTCCTGGTCTACAACCAAGAAATCTACCATTCTCGTTATATTTCTTTCGGGTTCATCGGCCGTTACAAGTTGTACAGCTAATGTTACAATTCCCAACGGTGTTGTCACAGCATTTCCGAAGCCTACGATTCTATGTGTTGTATTCCGAACATAACCCGAATAATCTCCCAGATTATCGAGGGTCTTCTTGAATAAGATGTTCGTGTAAGCTCCGGTGTCCACCAACAGTCTATGGACTCTGGTCCCCATAATCTTGGCGCAGATTACGAGTGAATCATTGTGCGGAGTTAAGACGCCTTCAAGATCTTTTTCGGTGAAAGTTAATTCTGCCGTTTGCATGATAGACGGCTTAACTCCCATCTCTTGTACTTGGCCAATCGCTCGTAGCTCCGCTTTCCTCTTCCGGTTAGATTCAGGTGGTTGTCCATCAAAACACCCTCCCGCGGGACCTGCGGGTTCCATCATGAACAGATCTTCTAAAGGTTGAGCTGGCATATTGGGAACTGGTCGCCCGGGTCTGTTGTTTCTCTGGGATTGACCATCCTCTTCGTCTTCTGAGTTGTTCTCCCGGGCTCTTTTCCCAGGTTGCCTTTTAACGAAATCGGAGAGCTTCCCTTCCTCATAAAATCGCCAGAGTTGCTTAAGCAAATCTCTACACTCACTTGTAAAATGCCCCACACTTTGATGGTAGGCACAATACTTGTTCGGGTTGAGTTTGCCAGTATCCTGACGGATTTTACGTGGTGGGGAAAGCAACTCTCTCTCCTTTACACTCTCATACACAGTATCAACTGATACTGTCAATACTTGGTTCAATTTTTCTTTCAAATCCGATCCTTCGGTGAATGCTTTCATGTTTTTCGGGACCCTGTAGCTTGTCCCGACGGGCTTTTTATTATTCTCCTTAGGATCAGCTTTGTTCTCCCCTAAATTTGTTTGTAGGGCCTCGTGCATGGAAACGAAAATGCCAGCTTGGTTTCTAAACTCGGCATAAGTCTTTGGGCACTTCAGACGTACCTCCTTCCATAACTTAGACCCTTTTTTCAATCCGGCCATCACAGCGACGATCTTTGTATCTTCGCTCACCGGTTCTCCTTCTAGTAAAACTTTATCGAATCTTTCCATAAACGCCCGGTCAGTTTCATCATCATTTTGTCTTAAATCTGATAGCCGGTGTTTTTGGGAAAGATACGACCCCGCCGTTGAAAAGTGAGAAAGAAATTCTCGACTTAGTTGGACGAACGAGTGGATTGATGCCGGCGGCATTGATGAAAACCACTTGTGAACCCGATCACCCAATGTTAATGGAAAGTTCCGGCACTGGGTGGCGTCGCTGGCCCCCACAGAGACCATGTAGTCCGTATACTTCGTTAAGTGGACCCGGGGGTCGGCGATGCCTTCATATTGAATGCTAGCCGGAAATTGAATCTTTTTCTGAATTGGGGCCTTCAAAATATGAGCTGCCAAAGGTGAGGATGGCATGCTGGTCGTTCCCATCCCCCTCTGTTGGTCCAGTTGCCCCTGCATGTTCTCCACAGCCCTCCTTAGGCTTGATAATTCATCAAGAGGTGCCCCCTGACTTGGAGGCTGTTCGGCGAGCAAAGGCATTAACCTTTCTGCTCGTCGCAGTCCCTCGCTTGGAGTGGGCACTTCCTGAGCTTGCCTCCTAATGTTGTTCGCCGCATTTGGCCCTAAGCGTCTGAAGGCTGACTGGGAGAGCCTTTCATGGACTGATGGGCGAGGCTGTTCAAAAGTTGCTCGCCCATCATCTGCTCCCCGGCGAGCAGCTTCCGGTTGGGGTTGGCTAAGTCTGTCTTGGGCACTGGAACGTGTTGTCCCATGGCTAGACATAGTTGTTCGTCCGCGACCAGACTCAGCCTGTACTTCTTGTTGGTCGACCACCTTGGCCTTTCCCTTGTTCCGTCTGACTTGGGCACTATCAACCTCTCGCTGCTCGCCCCTAGTGGTCCTAGGTCTAACAACTTCTAGGGACTTGTCCCTTGGCCTTGCTTGTGTTGGCCTAGCCTGCTCTTGTTGCCTCTGAAGGGCCTGGAGAGCAGCAATGGTTTTGGCCAACTCATTGGGGTTGTTCGCCAAAGCCTCCATCTCAGGGGGGAGGTTATGTGTTATGGCCGTATGCTGTGACCTGTTCGCATGTCTCGGGTCACGGTCCTGGTGGTCGGCCGACGTGGCTCGGGTCTGAGATGCTCTTTTCGACAAACGTGATCCTTGGGTCTCTTTTGATTGAGGCATTTCAATTTAAATTACTTCTAAATTTATAAATTGAAGAACACCAAGAACACCAAGAACACTTTTGTTTGTATCTTCAAATATTTCTTGAGATTTCCTTCGAATCTTCAAGTTTTCAACTTGAAGTTCTTGAGTAATCACACTAATTCGGAGGTTCGTACCCTCCTTCTAGCGCCAAATTGTTGGTGAACGAATTTAATCGTAAGGATTAGTGGCTGTTTTAATCCGTTTTTACGTCACCAATCAATAACGTGTGATTGATTACCACCGTAAATGGTAAATCGGGGTTTGGATTTATCGAATTTGTAAATTCGGTAGTCGAAATTGGGCTTATTTCGTGTATGTGTGAGTTTGGGTGTATTTGTGTGTATTTTTAGTCTGAAATTTGAAAATTATATAAGTAAGCTGGAGAACAACTATTTATAGAGACTAGCAAGCATGAGGTGTCCAAGACTCTTGGTCTCCCTAGCCTGCATGCTTGACATGTGTCCCTTTGATCTTATCTAAGCTGAATCTTAGTTACAAAGTCTTCTTTGGCCTTATCTCGGACTCACTGTTGTTCGTCTAAGTCGGCTTGATTGATCTTGTTGATTCTCCAACTGAAAGTTGTTCGCCTCTTGAGGTTGTACTTTGGAAGTTGCTCGCCTTATGGCTTTGTTCAGCTTGGCGTTGGGATCTTTGTCCTTTGTTCACTTGTACACACCTCCTTGGCTATTTGTTGTATCATGGTTTGACCAAGATGTTCGTCATTGATGACTTCACAGTTGGCTCATTCTTGGTCTTGGGCATGAATTCCTGTTCGCCCATTAGTTGTTCGTCGGGGAGTTGTTCGTCACTTTATACACCTCTAAAATTGGTAGATGCACCCCAACTTGATTTTCTTTGTTGATTACCCTTGATTTGAGGTTGGTTCTTCATAATCTTTGATGTAGCTTTAATCCTTGTTCGCCATTTATTGTCTTATGTTCGCCTATCAACAACATCAAGAGCTAAATTGGCCCTCTTAGCTAAAAATAAAAGTCCCCAAAAGGTTGGAAACAACTCTAACTTCATAACTTTTTAAATATGTGTTATATGTGATCTTGTGTGCATGATAGATTTGTATGTTAGAATATGTTAAAGCCTTGTATAAAATATGAGTATGTATGTTTAGATGCATGCTATGAGATGTTTCTTTGATGTATATTAACTATTGAAAGTTGTATGGCATGATAGGTATAAGAATAGAAGTAAGCATTCACACAAGTATGTTGAAAATTCACTGATTTGGAGCAACCTGGTGCTTCTGTAGTATAATGAGATTTTATACACTTAGGTTCTGAGTATTTTGTTTACATATTATCAAACTAGGATGAGTTAACTTTCACTTGCCGCTGGTTTCATGTTATTTGGATTTTTCGTTGGTGAGCTATGAATTTTTAAAGAGAGTGTGATGATCTGCGACGTTTTACGCGTTCACATGTGAAACTGCTTTGATATGTTAAAAATGGAATTTTATAAAAATCGTAATAAAATAATACATGAGATTATCTATCACCATGAATTTTTTCATGATTTATTTATAGGTAAAAACAATTTTACTAAAAATATGTTGGTCACTGCGCACACAAAAAAACGCACTGACAGTTTCTGTAACTTAGTGTCACGTTTTAAAAACAAGTCTAGAAATCATATTTTCATAAACAAATGATATAGGAAAAAATTTATATGTAAAATTATACTTGATTAGGTATCTACTTTATAAATTTCGTGACGATTGAATGTGTCTAAGTATTTTTTTCAAAATTGGTTAAAGTTAGAGGAAAAACACCCTAAGTAGCAAACTGCTTCTTTTAAACTTAATGTCCTTATTTTTAGTTTCTTGTTTAAATGGCTTTTACTTGATAAACATACTAATAATAATAATTTATAATGTTTAAATTTTATGGAAAATACTTGTGTTTAATAGAACGACATGTGGTATGGTGTACGTTTCGAATTAAGGACTATAAGTTCCTCACGTGTCTTTAAAAAAGTAAAAATGAAAGAAACCTTATAAAATTCCAAACCTCTTAAGTATTTCAAGAATATTTAATTAAAGGATAAACTCATTAATATTAAAGTTTTTGGTAAACTCTATAAGACGATATAAAATAGTAAGTGCGACACAAGTCCTTATCAGACCAACTTGTTTAATCATCAAAGAAGCTTATAAGATATCGGTAATTAAAATGAACAAAGTGTGCTAGGTAGAAGTATTGTGTCCCGACTCGGACTCGGACGTTGTTAGGTCCTCAAAGCTAGATTTTCTGCATAAAAGGTGGGTGATGCTATCTGTATTGATGGTGTAAGGTCATGTGGTCTGTTGGTGGATCTTCATGTTTAATTGTACGGCTAGATGTTTCTAAACCCATTGATGTGGATGGTCCAGGTTACGTCGAGATATGGACCAGGTATCGATCAAAGGGTACCCATTGCACAGTAGTAATATCTCATGGTAACCTTAGGGTTACGACCTTCGAATGATATGTGAGAGTATGAGCGGAGTGAATAACTTTTGAGAGAATGAGCGGAGTGAATAACTAATGAGAGAATGAGCGGAGTGAATGACATGTGAGAGTATGAGTGGAGTGAATGAAGTATGAGAACAGAAATGATAGATGTGTTGAACGTAATATGTACGATGACTTTAGGATACTACCAAACTGCATGACAGCATACGGGTTACCCATTGAGATTTATATCTCACCCCAACTATTTAAACATTTTCAAGTTAGGATGGCGAGGCCCGGAGCTATAGTAGTCATGCCACTCCCCACACTTCCAGCGTTGTATTAAATCAAAACAAATAAATGTTTATTTATGTTTATGTTAAATCTTCTGCTGTTGTGACTATCACATTCTGACTAAGTTATGTAACTTAACTACGTTCGAATTTATGCATGCTTACTATATATTTTTTTTTATAAGTAATTTGAATGATCAGTTTGAAAGGAATAATGTTATGCATGAGGAACTAAATCAGTTTGAAAGGAATAATGTGTGGACTATAGTACCCAGACCAGAACATACAAATGTCATAGGCACTAAATGGATCTTCAAAAACAAAACTGATGAATCCGGGAACATTGTTAGAAACAAAGCTAGATTAGTGGCTCAGGGATACACTCAGGTAGAAGGAATTGATTTTGACGAAACCTTTGCTCCAGTTGCTAGAATTGAATATATAAGATTATTACTTGCAATTGCATATTTTTTGGACATTAAGTTGCATCAAATGGATGTTAAAGCTGTTTTTCCGAATGGAATTTTGATTGAAGAAGCCTATGTAGAACAACCAAAAGGATTTAAAAATCCTGATTTCCCAGATTATGTGTATAAATTAAACAAAGCCTTATATGGTCTCAAACAAGCTCCTAGAGCTTGGTATAGAAGGTTAATAGATTTTCTTATTAATTTTGGTTTCATTAGAGGAGAGGCTGATAGGACCTTATTTATCAAACAAACTGAGAATGACATCATGATTGCGCAAATTTATGTTGATAATATTGTGTTTGGTTCAACAAGTGATAAAATGATTGAACTTTTTGTTAAAGAAATGACAGCCACTTTCGAAATGTCAATGGTTAGAGACTTAAATTTTTTCTTAGGTCTTCAGACTAAACAGAACAAAGATGGTGTATTCTTTTCACAAAGCAAGTATGCAAGTTAAAGAAATGACAGCCACTTTCGAAATGTCAATGGTTGGAGACTTAAATTTTTTCTTAGGTCTATAGACTAAACAGAACAAAGATGGTGTATTCTTTTCACAAAGCAAGTATGCAAAGAATCTTGTTAAGAGGTTTGGACTTGAAACTGCAAAACCAATGAGAACCCATATGGGTTCAACACAAAAACTGTGTAAGGACAATTCAGGACAATGTGTTGATCCAACTCTATATAGATCTATGATAGGCAGTTTACTTTACTTAACCTCAAATAGACCAGACATCATGTTTAATGTATGTTTGTGCGCTAGATATCAGGCTAATCCTAAAGAATCACACATGTATGTTGTAAAAATGATCATTAAATATGTTGCAGGAACTTGTGATCTAGGAATCTGGTATGGTAAGGACACTAATTGTACATTAATTGGTTATAGTGATGCAGATTGGGCCGGAGACAGTGATGACAGGAAGAGTACAAGTGGAGGTTGTTTCTATATGGGAAACAATATTATCTCATGGCACAGTAGAAAACAGAACTGTGTTTCTCAATCCACTGCTGAATCTGAATACATTGCAGCAGGGAGTTGTTGTACTCAATTACTTTGGCTAAAGAAAATATTTGGTGGCTATGGTTTGAACAGTGATATACTAACTATATATTGTGTTGGTCCCGAAATGAGTTACACAGGTGTATGGGGGGAATACACCTGTTGTTACAAATTCAAAATACTTTCTTTAAAACTTATCAGATTTTATTAAGATAGTAGATCTTCAGTGGACTTGGAAGTCTGCTGAGATTTACTAATGAAAGCTTGCTGAGATATCAGCTCCACTGAAGGTTCAAGACTTTCAGTTGAGTTGCTATCTAATTAGCTTTCAGTTGCGGATTAGTGAGCCCTTAAGAAAAACTCGTTTTGCTTGATAAAAACTTGTTTAAAACAACACACACTAAGGAATTAACAGAATATAAATGCACAAGATATAAAGTGGTTCAGAGATGAATCTCCTACGTCCACTGTCCTGATCAAACAGGAGATTCCTTTCACTTAGGAATTCCTTGTGTTATAGTGCCAAGGTGCATTGATCAAACAATCATCTCTTAGAATATTTGATCCCTAGGATAATTCCAGGTCCTAGTTCCCAAAATAACCAGCTTTCAGACTGATATCAATAATCAGCTTACTAACACCTCTTAGCTCTAGCTCTCAACCTAACTCTGGGCATGGTTTTGAGTAGGGTTTGGTTCCAACTGTTTGTGAGATAATCCTTACAGTTTAGCTCAAGGCTTAAGGATGGATTATCTCTTTCTAAGGTTTGGATATAGCTATAAGCTCAATTACAGAAGGTTTTGTATGCTCTCTACTAATTTGAAACACTTGGGAAACCAAGGTGATTTCGAGTGCTTCGTTATAAGTTATGAGTGTAGAGAATGTTTTGTTCTTGTAAGTTTCCAGTGCGTAGAAATGGGCACGACCTTCTGTATTTATAGACCTTCTTGAAAATCTTCCAGTTGGAGATGAATCTTCTCAAGTAAGTCTCTTGCATCTGATTGGTTCAAACGACTCTATTTAAGCTTTATGTCTTGTCAAGAAACGGCTGAAAGACCTTGCCTGATACCAGCTCTCTGGAAAAACTAAAGCAAGACTTTTGGAACTTGTCAGTCTGTGACAGGTCGGCTGTCAGTAGGTTACACCTACGTGTCATCTTCTTATTGGGCCGTGCAGTCTACTTGCTCAGAGTCTTGTCTGGTTTTAAGGTGGAACTCAACTGAGAGAACCTTCTCATTCCTTCGTTTATTGCAAGCTTTACTGACATTCGAATTGCCTTGTTCCAACCAGATTAACTAACAGCTTTTAATGTGTTTAGCATTGAATATGCATTGTTAGTCTTCATCAGTGGACTTTGATCCTCTATTGATGTAACAACCTTAGTAAGAATGTACTTAGAAAACATCCATAATGCTGGCTTCTTCTTCAGTTGACTTCTTCTTCATTGGACTTCTTCAACTCTTAGATACACTCTAGAATTTAACAAATGCACTTCAGTTCCTTAACATTTGAACTGGCTAATTTTAATCTAAACTCCACTTAATATACTTTACTTACATTTGACTTAGGAGGAATCTTTTGGCATTTTAATCGAAACATAAGTCTATACAATTCCCCAACATATTGTGACAATACGAGTGCTATTAATATATCAAAGAATCTTGTAGAACATTCTTTGACAAAGCATATAAGTATTAGACATCATTTTATTAGGGATCTTGTTGAAAAATAAATAGTGAAATTAGAATATATCTCCACAGAAAAACAACTTGCAGATATATTCACTAAAGCTCTTGATTTTGAGAGGTTTTCTTCACTTAGAAAATCTTTTGGCTTATGCTCTCTCTGAATAAAATAGTACTGTGTTGTGAAGTATGTTTCAACATTATTCACAACATTAGAAAAATCTCAGTAAATTTTTCTAAGTATATATTCTATATAAATCTTGATAATTTGTACCTATTGATGGTTGTTTGAATTTAAAAATGGGATTATTTTTGTGGTCATTTATCTTTATGTGTTGAAGTTTTTTTTAAAAAAATCACAAATAAGATACTTATTCACTAAGTAAATATGGGACACGGAGCTCACTACTACGATGTACTCTTTTAAAAAGATGATTAATATGTATCAATTTGTTCATAAATCCACTGAGTAACTATGGGGCACGGAGCTCGCAACTACGATGTTCTCTTTTCAAAAGGTGGATCAATGTGAAATCTTGTGATAAGTGTGCTTGATTGATAAAACAATCCAATGTTGATTGTGTTATTGAAATGTTAAGATATGTGTTCTAACAAAAATAGTAACATTCTGAGAATTCGAATTACTTATTGATTTATATAAATTAATTGATTTTTTTAATAGGATAAATATTGAGGGAATATATTGAGAATATTCTACAGTATTTATTCAAATTCGGTCTTAGCATAAATAAAAATCGTGGGTAATATATATATTTATAATCTTTTTTTCATATATTCATATCACAAAACTTCTCACACCACGTTCGAACAGTATATGAGGGAGGTTCTCAAAAACCACCTCATAATGCACGACACAAAGTGGGGCATATGTGATAACTTCCATATTTTCTTCTATATAAGATCTCTTAATTCAATGCTAGGACGAAAATATCCAGAAATTTCCAAGATATATCCCCGATATATCCATTTTTCGTGGTCACCGATATCGATATTGGGGGGTAATGATATTTCCATAGTATCCTTTAAAAAATCGATAAATATAAGTATATAAAATCAATTTCGACTATATTTTTGTGTAAATTGAGCATAAAATCTTTCAAATATCGGTAAATATCGGTAAATATCAAAAAAATATCAAGAAATATCGAAAAAGTATCGAGAAATATCGAGAAAATATCCATAATTTTGTTAAATATCACAAATGTAAATTATGGTCAAATTATATTGTAGATTTTATGTATTAAAAGTTTGTTATTAATTTTTTATAATTTTTTAAATTTACAGATATCGATATTCGATATCTATATATCCATCGATATTTCCACAAATTTAAGGTCTCGATATATCCATCGATACCGATATTTTCAACCTTAGTTCTAAGTACTTATAAGCTTATATCGAGTCGTGTTCTATAAATTCCTAAAGGTATTGTTGATAGAATACTCAAGTATCACTCACAATATTATTTAGTATCATCTTCTTCAACCTATAAGATGCGTATATGTGTAAAATTACTGAATATTTTTATTCATTAACTTTTAATCAAATTTCTCAATTCTTTTGCAGGATATAATGACATCTTGAAGAAACATTATCTTCTCCTCATTCCCCAAAGTTTCCTGCATCTTCTTCCACATCTGAAAACCCTCTCAACTTGCTAGCTTCAATGGCCTCGAAAACTGATTTCCAGAATGTTGTTGCTAATGTTGGCGCCTCTCCGCCAACATCCCATTCGATTACTACCGGTTCTTTCGAAATATCTATCTCTCAAAATGTCAACCCTTCATCTTCGATTCCAAACCCTACTTCTGTGAAGGACACAACTGATGTACCTTCATCCTCTGTTCAACCTACTATAAATGTGGCTGACTATCTTGATCTTAATCCTATCTCCATAAACTTCAGTTTAGGAACACCATTTGAACAAATCGCTGCTACCTATCAAGTTCTAAAGCTTAAGACTTAACACCCTAAAATATTACTTGGTGATGAAGAGATAGATCTTTCTGAGCTTGAAAAGATGTGTAATCCTTTCAAATAACACCAGAAGCTGATGATCAAGGAACTGAAGCTGAACCTACATTAGAAACTCAACCTGAATCATCAAATGACACTGAAGGTCTTGGAGAAAGAATTAGAAACACTTGGAAAAAGAGAAAAGTAAGTCAGTCAAAGAAAGGAGGAAAAAGAAGGAGATCTTACAGAACCATGGGAAGAAAGGTAGATTATGCTGAAATAAAAAGGAAGGGAAAGAAGGAGGACCCTTCAAAGCCGATTCTGATAGATGAAAGCTCGGAAGAAACAGCTATAGGTCCTAATGTAGCTGAAACAAAAGAGGTACAATCTGGACCCACTCAAGTGCCAGATTCTGATTTCGAAATGAATGTGCCCATTGCACAAGTAAGAAAGAGAAGTAAGGCCAAAAAGAAAAATGTTCCTATGCCAATTGTTGCTGAAAGAGAACCTGTTGTTGCCGAAGATGTGCCATCACCTATGGCAACATCTAAAGAATCTGAACCAGAACAGGAGAAAGAAGAAGAAGAGAAGACTTCTGAACCTGAATCCAGTGATCCCACTCCGAATGATTCTGATGCCAGTGCAAAGGTACTATCTGATCACACTTCTAATGAAGAAGAAGAAGAATATAATGATATGAAAAGTGATAAGTATAGAAAAATTCGCACTAGGATACTTGTGGGAGAAAAGGTAGTCAAAATGATTGATTTTAAAGAGCAGAATTTGGTTGAATATTTTAGGGAAAGATCACTGTTGCATGCTCTTGAATTTGCTACACCCTATATTGTGGAATGGGTTTATGAATTTTACGCAAATCTGAGTGAGAGTTTGGGTAAAACAAATTCTAAGCATTATGGTATTGTTTGGTTTAGAGGAGCTAAACTCAGGTTTACACCCAAGTCAATCAATCTGTTTTTGAAAACTAGGAGTATGATTGAAGAACCTGTTGATGACATGAATGAGGTAATTAAGGTCATAATTGGTGGGCAGATTAGTGTTTGGGAAAACAGATTGAGTAGCTCTAAGTTGACCAGCTTGTATTTTGTTCTTCATAAACTATGTGTGTACAACTGGTTGCCATCCTCAAACACTACAGTCTTGGCTAAGGAACAAGCAATCTTAATGTATAATATTGGACATCGAAAGAAGTTTAACCTTGGACAAACTATCTTTAATAATGTCTTATCATACACTGGAGACATTACTGGTAAAGGTCTACTACCTTATCCCAGTCTCATATACAAGATGCTTGAAAACAAAGATTTTGAGAAAAATCCAAGAGAAGAGACAATCATTGGTTTTACTGCAAGTTTTGGGATCTCCGGTGTGCTGCTCACGGGACCTAGGGTGATTGACTTACCTTATCATGAACCAGCTGAAGAACATCAAGAGCGGGAAACTCAGGAAACCACTAATACCGCTGAGAATGTTGGCAATACTTCTGCCAACATTCCTCTCAATGCTACAATCACATTAGTTTCTTTAACTCCAAATTATATTACTGAACAAATTGAGACCTTGCAGACAACTATCACAAACATGCAGTCAATCATTCAAGATATGAAGAACCAGAAGGTTTTTTGGGAGTTGATGCTTTCTACTCCAACAGGGGGAGTAGGACCTGATGTAGCAGCTGCTGCTTCTGAACATGGTTGTTTGAACTCAGGGGGAGTTAAAGTTGATGGTGGTGCCAGTACCAGTGGTGTACGAATTGAAGAAGTTCCTTATGATGATGTTGTTGTTCCAGCTGTTAAACCTGTTACCGAAAAGGATGATGATGAAGACCTAGAGACACTTTATGGTGATCTAGGTGGAAACCAAGAAAGAGCTTAGAATTCAAGGAAGAATGAAGATAGGGTGAGTTCGTGCAGACTATGAAGATGCAGCTGAGTTATGAAGATCAGTCCAATCCTCTCTCTACTTCACATATTCATACCTTGAGATTCAAAAGCTCTGTAGTTTTGTCAAACACTTTTTAATTTTCTGTTAGTCTAACTGTTAGTTCTTGTTGTTATTTTTGTTTAGATTAGTGTTGTAACACTTAGTTTGTTTAGTGTTTGTGCAGTTTGTTTTAAGCATTCAGTTTGTGCTTAGTGTGCTGTTTATTTTTATTCCAGTTTGGTTACTTTAATTTGGTTTTAGCAATTAAATATCTTTGTCTTGATATTTAGTTGTATTTCTAACTTAACACATTTTACTGCATGTTTATAACATCAGGTGTGTTGTAGTAGAAAGGCCAAATGGGGGGAGATTGTTGACGTTAGGTCAATGTTGTCAATGCTGTCATGATTGTTACAATATTTTCCGCAACATCAGAATTCGTCCTTTCTCCTAACACTAACTTTGAATGTTGCATTGTTGTCTTTAATGTCTAAACATGCAGAATGAAGACGTGGCGGTTACCAGGTCAAACAATTGCAGTTTAGAGTGAGTTACTTGAAGCTACAAGATGGTCGGTTATCAAGATCATGGAGACTTAGTGATGGGCGGTTCTAAATCATGGGAAACCATGATTTTATGTGTTCACATACAAGATACAAATTCTATAAATACCACACGCATGAGACTTTTTCAAGGGAAGAGTTCGAGATATCTACTTTACATTTAGAGTGTAGCTATTTCGAATTACTCCTTTGTTATTTTAGAAGTGTTTTATTTCGATCTTTGAGTAGGTTCTTTGGTTTACACTTTTAGGATTATAGGTTGTTGATTGTATACCTAGGGTATATGATCTTGATGTAAATTCCTATAGTTGGTTTTTCTTTGTCTTTCTATCACTACTCGTTATAGTGAAGTTTCGCCATGAGGCATCATAGATTATTCAATAATAATCTATGATAAAGTTTTGATATCCCGTTTGCAAATTTTATATTCCATTTTTCAAAGTCTTCTGTTGTGTATGTTGTCATTTATGTTTCAACACCTTTGACAACATTCTAGAAAAACACCCGTACACACCTTTCAACCATTATTTTAATGTTATAACCATGTGAAAACCACCAATGTGGTTGTTCTACGAAGTATGATTTCTTGTTATAGGACTTGAGAAATGTGAGTATGAGAGGACTTGGAACTCTGAGAAGGCGATACTACTTAACTCATGCACACTACAAGATGGGGCAACTCTCAGTGAGTTCCATAATGTCTACTTTCGAATTATATAATTTATTATTTAATTTTTTTACGTGAATTTTCGTATATATGCATGCTAAAATGTGAAATGCATGATTTATGGATATGTGAGTGTTTGAATATATGCATGATCAAATGTGAAGAAACAATTTGCAGTTAAAGACCTTAGTGCTCTCACTCATGTCATTGGCATGGAAATGATTAAATGTCGAGAGGGCCTACTCTTGTCCCAACATAAATATATGGTGGATCTTCTTCATCATCTTAACATGGATGGGTCGAAGCCTGTTAGCACTCCTATGTCATCATTCTTATCTTTTACTTTTTCTGGCTCGATTAACTTCTTGGAATATAGAAGTGCAATTGGTGGACTATAGTACCTTTTTTTTTACCGGGACTACAGTACCTCACTATCAAGACTCAACATATCCTTCACATTAAATCACCTTGCACAGTCAATGATTGCGCCTACACATGATGATTGGCTAGCTGTTAAAAGTTTTTTTTTTACTTGAAAGGGTTTTGTTCACCATAGACTTCTCTTTCAATTGTTGACCACTCTCGATCTCACAACATATTTTGATTCAGATTTTAGTAGACACACAAATGATGGAAAATCAACTTTCTCTTATTTTACCTTTCTCTCGTTCCAAACCCAATATTGTGAAGATCCGAAAAACAAATAGGAGTATGTAGATCATCCACTGAGACAGAATACCGAGCTCTCGGCTCGATTGCTACAAAAGTTTAATAGGATATTTCAACTATCTCAAGAACTTTGAATTTTATTATCTAAGCCACTGAAACTCTTATGTGAGAATCTTGGAGCTATACTTCATGCACTCAAGGATGAGATAATTATCTTGGATCTTCATTTCATTCGTGATATTTCGTCGAAAGACATACTCAGAGTAGCTCATAAATATTATCGACCAACTTGTTGACCTTTTGAGGAAATCACTTTCCCAGTCTATGTTTCAACTATTATGATCTAAACTTCATATTTATGACAGAACAACAATTTTATGGGGACATATTAAAAGAATGATCATCTAGAATATTCCTTGGAGTAAATGTTGTAAGTTGTAATTAGTCAAAACATTAATTTATTTTCTTAGATAAATTTGTTGTATTTGTATATGTTGACGTTGTGTCTTAGATAATAATAATATGATCTTGTCCAATCAAATTACATCTTTTATAGGAAGACCCAAATATCAGCTGGTGTTCAGACCTTGTGCAATACTCAGAATTGAAATATCCTCCCTAAGATCGGGAGTAACATTACGACTAAAGAAAGTCACATACTTCCCATAGTTAACAACTTGGAGTAGATCTTTTGTGACCCTAATTTCACGTGAATATTTTTTATAAGTGTCACTATTATACATATTCATTATCTAAAAATGCTTGATTTTTAAACAATGATAGTGTGTATGCATAACAATTACAGTGTGTATACGTAACAATGGTATTTGAAAATTCGAGTTCTTTTATTAATAACCTAATGTAAAGAAGAAATATTCTTTAACATGTCACCAAGTTTTAAATTTTTTTCTAGCCAAGATAATAAGTACTTGACTCATTATACTTTTAATGAATTAACTTTTAAAAAAATGAGTCGTATCTGTTGATAACCTTAAATCAAATGCATTGATTATGTGGCTAATACCTTAAATATCATCAAATAAACATAAGGAATTAACTTATGAAACTACTTAATAACTTGGAGAGAGAATGTATAGACATATGCTATGAGAAATAAATTGGGAACCTTTTAGTGATATTTTAAGTCCTATTTATAGGGTTGCAAGCAAGGATCTCGATCTTCCTAATCTAGGCTTATGACAAGTGATATGACACTTGTCATGCCTTTAACAAAGTGGATTATGACATAAGATACATATTTAGTTGTATTATGGTCATTGATTGACTTCTTAATCTTATGGAATATCTTCAGTCCTTGCCCTCTCCTTTGGCTTGTTCTTGGAACTCTGATCGACTTCATTCTCTATTGGGTGATCAGTTGCTACGAGTGGTGAGCTTCACTTTCTTGCGCATGGTTGATCGCTGATCGTTGTAGTATAGGGTCAAACTCTCGACTATGTATGTGATTAAGGATTGCAATGCTCATCAATATATCGGTTAGCAACAGCTCACCATTATTTCTCTTCGTACCACAATTAATTTATCTCGTACCACACTTTGTTTAAGTTTGTACCACCATATCTTTAGTTTGTGCCTCAATTATTCACTCCGTATCACATTTTATTTAAGCCCCTACCACCATATATTTAGTTTGTACACAATCAATTCACCTCGTACCACACTTTGTTAAAGCTCGTACCACTGTTAATTCACTCGCACCACCATTATTCCATATTATATCACATTTTATTAAACTCATGCCATAATTTATACTACTATTAATTCACCTCATACCACAATTAATTCACACCAGGGTTTAACATGATAGTACAGAGCTAAAGATTATAATTATGCGTCTTCAAAATCGTTGTACAAGGCTACGTTCTTCAAAATAGTGGTAAAGACTTAATAAATGTAGTCCAGTGTGAATTAATTGTGGTATGGGTGAATTAATGGTGGTACAGAATTAATAAAGTGTGGTACGGTGTGAACTAATTGTGGTATGAGGTGAACTAATGATGGTATAGACATTATAAAATATGGTAATGTGTGAATTAATTGTGGTGCAGGATGTATTGGTGGTGGTACGAGTTTAAGTAAAGTGTATTACTGTTGTGACTTAATTGTGGTAAATGCTACATATGTGGGTATAGGTTGAATAAATTGTGGTACAAACTTAAATAAATTGTGTTACAACTTACGAACTTGATAAATTATATATTTAAATTCGTATCACCCTATTTTTAAACTCTAAAATAAAAACAAAATAAAAAAAAAGAATGAAGAGAGATGAAGGAAGAAGATACACCTGATGTTAGATGGGGGAAAATTAGAAGAGAGAGAAATTGGCAGCAACATACATGTGAGAAATTGGAGAAGAATGAGGAAAAGATTATGGAAGTTATGCGCGGAAAAAAAAGTAAGAGAAAAAAAAATTGTTAATTAATTTAGGATAAGAGGGCACAAAAAAAGAAGTAAAAGAAAAAAAATTGTTAATTAATTTAGGAAAAGAGGAATATGGGTAGAGTTGGTAAAAACATATAGGAGTGATCTTGTGTGGAACCGTATAATGTCATAAGATGGTGGGATGGAACGAATTAACACTTTAACAGGGGTGAATATTAATTTGTGTTGTCTCATATCATAAGACGGTCTTATGTAATTTTTTGCCCAAATATACTCCCTCCATTCATAAATAAATGATGTTCTAATATCACATTCATGTTCACAATTAAATGATATTTTAGCTATTGTTCACCCTTTCTCTCAATTTTAAACCCTTGTTATAATTTTAGAAAATATAGAAAAATGGAAGTAGATTGTATAAAGATGTGGAAAAGAATTTTTTTTTATGAAATGTTAAAATTATGGACATGTGATGAGAGATTATGTAATTAGGCAAAGTATTATATGAAAATAGTTTATGATAAGTTTATCATGAAACAATTTTAAAGTATCATTAATTTCACCGGGGTATCATTAATCTCATCAGGGGTATCATTAGTTTGAGTTCAAGAAAAGTTAAAACAATTACAATATAATACCACTGACTCAGATTAGTGATACCTCTGACAAGTTTAATGATACTCCTGATGAGATTAATGATGTTCTAAAATTATTTCATGTTAAGCTTATTATGAAGCGTTTTAAGAGATAAACATTACACTCTACTTTTTTATTTCTTAAAAAAAAAAATCTAAAACATCACTTATTTATAAACGGGAAAAATATTGTCTTAACTAAACAAAAATAAAATTAAATTAGTTAAGAATGATATCTCCACATCAAAATAAATAAAATTGGACTGAGTGTGAATAACGTATTTTACATCCACCGACCTTAAAGGCGTATGAGAAGAATATACCAACAACTATAATAAAAATAATAATAATAATCACCGTTCGAAAAAAAAAAAAATATATATATATATATATATATAATAATAATAATCCACGAAAATATGACAATTCAAATCTGGCTCACATGTATCAAATATTTAATTTGTTATCCCTAAAACCAATGGCAAATTATTACATGAAAATAGTTTATGATATGTTTATCATAAAATTGTTTTAAAATATCATTAATTTCATCAGGAGTGTCATTAATTTCATTAAGAGTATCATTAATTTAAGTTTAAATTTTTTTTACAATAATTACAATATAACACCACTGACCCAAATTAATGATAACATTAATAATACTCCTAATGAAACTAATGATACTTTAAAACTAATTTATGATAAATTTATCATAAACTATTTTTATATAAAACCTACCAAAAAAACAAATTTTAGTATCAATATCTATCCAAAGTTATTAATAATGCAACAGCCCAAACATTAAAAAGTAGACTGGAAAATGAATTCATAATCAACAACAATAGAAGTGCAACAAATCCACATGAATCTCAAGTTACAAAACGTCATGCTAATAAAAGAGTCATACGAGCTCAAAAGCTTCTTTTACCTAAGAGAATGTTGCAGCCTCATATAGAAATATCATACCATACAATGCCCTCTAACTCTTACCCAAATACAACCCTACTTAAAAATGAAAAGATAACAAAGATACCGTTCAGAGAAGACGCCTTTCGAGCGAGCTCCATTTCATTACATGCTCAGCTTCAACCATAAATCACAATTGAGTTCCCTAATTTTAATCTTAACAACAATGTCTATCGAACTTAACTTCCTCAACAGTCAGCACTAATCTGTTGTACATTCTCTGCAAATTAGCACCTCTACATTTGTGGCTGAGGCTGTTGGGGTTGGGGCGCAACTGAAGTACCCGGTGGTGCACTGGCACTCTGTGCCATAGCTTCTAGCTCATTTACGGCGGTGATAGCATCTGCGTTGTTCAAGAATGGTCTAACCACGTTCACTGTATCCTTCACTTTTGTTTTCTGGGAGAAAGGTGAAGACGTGTTTATTAGAGTACAACTCATTATACGTTTATCTTTGAATTAGAAAAACAAAATTTTGTATGCTACCCTGCATGCCCAGTAGTATATTAATGTTTTGTATGTGTGCCCCCGTACAACACATTAAAGCACAATTGGCACTGGCCTGCAGGAAAACATAGAATAAACCCGAAAAACAAACACAGCTTCTCCACTATCGTTTTCTCCAAGATAAAAAAAAAATTCTCAGCTTTACACTTCTCTTTATTTTGGTGATATGTCTAATCTATTGAGATACAAGAATCTATGTGAAATACTCGAAAGCATATAGTAGTCCATTTTTGTAAATAATTATGGGTATTTAATGGCTTCCTTAATCTATGTGAAACACCCAAAAACGACATTTAAATTGGAACTGAGGAAGTATAATGCTACAAGGACTTACCAAAGCATCTAGTTCATTGTTGAGATTAATATAGGAGTCAACGAGCTTGCGGTCCGGAGTATCATTTGCCAATGGTACAGCTACCACAGCACTCTAGCAACCAAAGAGAGAGAAACAGAAAGAGCGTAAATTGAGTGAGACTGATGACTAGGATAGAAGCAAATTATTATTTGATAGCAGCAAATAAACAGACCATTAATAAGATACAGACACCAACTCATCACTTGTACACCCATCAAAACCTTAAATTGCTTGGAATTAAAAAAATGATTGAGCTGATCATATGCATGTATATTGCTCGACTTGTACCCACTGGTGCTAGTTTAACAATAGAAATGGTTGTTGGTCATGGTTGTAGGAATAACAACAAACTGGTGAAATACAACATGTATGTGAATGATAAGCAACAAGACTCTAGCTCAAGTAATTAAAAAAATAAAAAATAAGCCCCTTCAGAAATATCTAAAAATAATTCGAAAAATCTTGGTCCAATCTAAAAAAAAAACACGGGCAAAAAAAAAAAAGTTTATTTCGGGTCAGACAAGTAGCCAACTTCTTATAGAGGATTCACATCTAAAAATTTTGCAAGTTTATTAGGAATAAAATCTCCACATCATATCAAATGCCCTCTATCTGCAATTAGCATTTCAACAGGAAACATGTAGTCCATCTAAGATTAAAACTAGTTTATTACAACATAATGAAGATAATAAGAATGATAATGAAACTGATAATAAAAAAAGAAAGCCCCTATAGAAAACTCTAACTTGAAAATAATCAGAGGAAAATCTTGGTCCAATCAAAAAAAACCATGGGCATAAAGAAATTTTTATTTTAAGTTAGCCAGACTCATTTTAAGGAATGAGGTCCAATCTAAAAAACCATGGACAAAAAGAAAATTTTATTTTAAGTTAGCCAGAATCATTTTAGGGAATAAGATCTTCACATCATAATTCCCTGTATAGCTGGTAAGAGCATTTTAATGGAGTTTATGAGTATTTACAAAATTGAGCATGTGACTGCCTACTATTTAGAGCTTACATAAGGCACCGGTGTCATTTTAATGCTAAAAGCATTACGCAGAACATATATTCCCAAAGGAAGACCGTACGCAGTAGAATTTCTGGATTGCTAAAGGTCCAACATTTCTATCAAAATATTTATTTATATATATATATATGCAATACCTATTCATCCGAAACCCTAGAATAAAATTTAACAATAGGTACCTCATAATATCTTACATTTTATAATGACTAGAAAGTATCAAACAAATGGAGGTTTTAAAAAAATTCTCAGATAAAGGTTAACAAGGAATCACAATAGAGTGATCAAGGCCCAACTGGTTCTTATTTTCAATCACCCATACCTCAACGTGTTACTACTGGAAACTTTGAAAACGCAATCTCTAATACAAACTTTCATCATAAACACAAAATGTTTAAACTACACCACAATGATGTTGATTCCAACAAACTGAGGAATCACCATTTCTCACACTTTTGAGAGGCCATGTATGACTCCACACACATTCCATTCCCATTCTCATACCATTCCTTACAATTTTACCAAGCACCTAGTCAAATTCATATTCATATAATACTAAAATTCAACTTTTCATGTTGAAATAACTGGAGAATGCATTTTGCTTTCCAAATATATATAGTCTATATTGAAATACATATAATCAAACAAAATTGTAAGGCGAAAATATTTTACCCATTTCAAATGTATGAGAAATGAGATTGAATTGGAAACCATGAAACCAGACCAAAATGATGCAAGTTTCAGGCTAAATGATCCAAAGTCGATACTATGAACATCTGAAAACTAATAACATTACTTTTTCACTTTTTAACCTCAATGATGCACATTTGCCACCTACCTTCACATTGAAACCTCACGTTAAAAAAATATGTCAAGTGTGTGTATATAATACAAATATACATGTGCGAGTATATCTCTTTTACAATTACTCACAAAAACCAAATTGGTAAACATTCATATGAAACATAATCGAAATGTTAAGATAACTAATATCACAAGTCATTCACTTTATATTTCCTTATTGAAACATTAAACCTGTTCCTTATTTTACTCCAAGAGCTATAAAAAAAAAAGTTAGTGAAAATATAATAGCAATAAAATATTAAAGTATCAATTGCACCGGGATTATATTCTTTAAAACTTCGGCATATTGTGTCAAATGACTCATTGTATATAAATGAACATGCGTTGAAGGATTTGTTTCTCAATTTATTAATCATGGCGGTAGGGTTGTCCTAAGACCATAGATTGAAGCTTGTCCTAAGATCATCATATGTGGACATAATTTGTATTCTGATAAGTAAAAAACAAATGTGCTTAATGTTTTAAAAAATTATTATCTCTTTGTTAATAGAATTAAAACCATTAGTAGCAATGTTAGTTTAATCATTTTCCATCCAGCATGAATGTTGCATTAGAAAAAAAAGAGAGAGCCGAAGTGTATTCATAATTACAGTCTTAGGTTAATATACTTGGAAAAAAATTTACAAAAGAATGTACTGCTTCTGCTATATGAAGAATAAAGCTACTAGATTTTAGTCAACAACAAATCACAACTTATGACAGTAACCATAGATATTCGTATATATTCATGATGGTACTTGTGTCTCCAAGATTGGTGTTATAATAATATATAACGTTCCAGCTATTATCATCAATTATTTCGAAAAGAAAAAAAAAAAAAAAAAGCAAAGTGATTGATGTACAAGTAAGTTAACGTAAAAGAGAAAAAGAAAAACATTATAAATTCAAAGCAATTAAGGTTTCATCTATGGTTCCATTTTGTATACTATTCTATCTTATTAGAAACACAAATTCGGAAAAATAATATTACAATTCAAAAACAAAGTTAAAGAGAAATTGAAAGGAAAAAAACAATTTCACTAGCATTATATAATAATAAGTATTAACTCAAGTTGTATCTGTAAATGAGTAAACAATTTAAGATTAAAAAATGCATGTATATACATCATTTGTGAGTATTCATAAACCGAGGAGACTATTATAGTATTTAGCATATTTTGATGATTTTGTTCTTTAGAAATGTACATCTAGGTTGGAATATTATATCATATTAGGTCATATAGCTCAAACAGCAAAAGGATTTCCAATCTAAAAACACTCTCGAACATGGGTGGTTTGCCCAATTAAAATTAATTGCCTCTCAAAATGAGTTACAAATTCCAGAAACTCAACCCAATTTGTAAAAATATCAAGCATACATCATGTAAAACTTCTCTCATGTCTCAACATATTTTGGAAACTAAATCTTTTCAATATTATTTTTACCCATGCTTTAGCAGAAATGAATAACCCAAGTTGTTAGATGACTCTTGTATGCCATACTCATACACCATTCTAATGTTACACCTATAAACAATGTGGGATATCACAATACTAATTCTTAAAAATCATTCTTCCTCATAAAACTATTTTACCTCACTTTATTCTCAAGTATATTTTCAGGACTGTGAATTGCCAAGCTAGCACTTGTTAAACGTTAAGTTTAAAATTATAGATGCAATGGAGATTCAGGGTAGAATAATAAAAACACTAGGAGGTGCTGGTTTAATAACTTCAAATGTGAGGAATAGAAAGGAAATCAAAATTTGAATGAAACCTTCAATTGTAATCTATTACCCAAAAGTAAGCAATCACTCATTCCTCAATATTTTGGGTTGTGTATGTGTTTGATTCCTCAACATTTTCTTCATTTTTTTCCCTCAAACTTTCAAGATTTCATATTAGTAGGAGAAAAAAGAATACAGAAGTTTTCATTCCACAAGGTATTTAAAGTAATATTTCTCTCCAATTAATGAAAATAAAAAAAAAAAACCAATTTTCATTCGTAAAGAATTCGCATAAACCAACCAAAATAAGTGACTGATTTTTTATCTAATTACCAACCAAACAACACATTCATAATGAGCATACTCCTTAGTCATTACCCTTCCCTACTAATACCACCTTTCATATTTTCATTCCTTTCTGAATTTTAATCATTTCATCGAGTCAAAAATTAGTAAATGCTGTGAAGGTATTTATCACACATTAACTTTGCCTAGCCTATTCATAAATAACCCAGTTCTACCCCCCAAAAAAAAGGTTTATGCTCACAAATACAGCCAATATTCCAAACTACCATAATCAGATTCACATTCACCAGATCTAGTTCATTTACATTACTAACTCCAGTTCGATTTATGAACAAACATCTCTTGGCTATATTTAAATTTAAAGCACAAACAATACAACTTGGTACCTTTTTTGGTCTGCCCACTGGTTTACCAGAAGACTGCCTCAGCTTCCTGGGTTTCTTCGCAACACCACCACCGGCCTTTGCCGGTCGTCCCCGGCGCTTCCCCCCAACGGGAACCTGCACTGCCGGTAACCCACCACCAGCCGGAACAGCATTAATCGGCTTAGGCGGCCTGCCACGTGGCCTCCCTGAACCAGTCGCCGGGGCACGGGCAGGAGTAGGGGCGACCGCAGCTTTCGTCTTCGGTCTGCCCCTTGGCTTCCCCACACTACCACTACTCTGCGGCGGCCCTCGCTTCGGCGGACGCCCACGAGCCCTAGCGGGCGAAGCGGCCGGCCCAGCAGCAATGTGGGACCCAGAGACCGCGGCTGGTTCAGCGTTCATGTTTATGGGAGCAGCGAAAACCGGGACGGCGGCCTGGCCGGCGTCGGGCTTGGGCTTGGGAGGGCGACCGCGTCTCTTCGACCCGGAAGCGCCGGGGTCAGCTACAACGGCGTTAACGTCGCCGTTAACGGCGGCCGCTGCAGTAGATCTAGAAGGCAGCGCGTAAGATTTCTTTACCATTACTAGCTGGCCGTTGGCCTTCAACAGCTGGAGCTGCTGAGTTAACTCGTCCGAGTGCGTCGGTGGTAGGGCCGGGTAGTGAGTCTCTATGTACTTAGCAATAGCCCTCTTGCTCGACCCGTCGCGCTCATTCAACGCCGTTATTGCCGCTGTAATCATCTGCACAAAAAACCGAGAAATTCAACCAAAATTTTGAGAATCGTTCAAAAAAAAAAAGAGGGGGGAAGGGGGTTTGGTTGTGCGTCAGACCTCAGGGTAAGGAGGGTGGTTGATAGGAAGAGGGACGGGGTTGACGGCGGCTGGAAAGGGGGCGGGAGCCCCCGCTAGTTGGGCGGAGAGCGGTGGTGGATCCGAGGCTGGGTCCATAGCACTCAATTAAAATTATCTGAAACAAAGATGGAGAGAGAAAGGAAAGTAAAGGAAAGGGGGGGATTATAGAAAGAGAAAGTGAGGGCGCGTATGAATGTGTGTGAAGATAGAGATAAAAGGGCAAAGGGGTGAGGTGGATTGTACCGTTGGAGCGTCTATGAGGGAGTGTAGACTTATAGCATTAAAGCTAAAATATTGTTGCACTAATCTGTCTTTTTCTGACCTTTATTTTAAATTTTTGATGATAAAAAAAATCTCTAATCTCTTTTGTTTATTTCTTTTCGAATTTTTTTTTTTACTTGATGCATAATGTACTCATTTAATAATTAAAATTATTTATACAGAAAATTATAATTTAATTATACTGAAAAGTGTAACTAGATTACATTGAATATTGGGTTTAATGTATAAAAAATTGTGTATACTAACTGCACTTTTTAGTGTAAATAATATCAACTGTTGAGTAAGTAATGTGCATCTGGTGCATAAGAGAGTGTTTGTTTTTCAAATACTTCTTATGTTCACGAAAACTGTTACTAATTGTTTTGAACAATTTTATAAAAAGATGAAGTAAAAGTATTTTGAAGTATTATGTAGTCTAACTATAAAGTAGGCTCCACTTAGTTGATTTTACAAATTTATTATTGAAAATATAGATTAATTTGTTTGATACGTTAAATATGTTAAACATGTATTAAATTAATAAACCCCCTAAAGTTGTTTGATAGGGTGAAATTTAACTTGTTACTCTTTAATAAATTTGTAAGGGAGTTTAGGTGATATAATTTATTGATTTGAGCACATAAAATTTTGATATTGTATCGGGTCGGCATAACCCGTTATATAAAAAATTGATTCATATTAATTTGGTACAGCTTACCAAGCAACATTTAAGAAGGATAAAAAAATCATATTAACGGTTTATGTTGTCTACCAAGTGGAGTCTAAGAGGGGTGTATTCAATTAAGATTTTATTGGATTTTTTTTTACTTTAAAGAGTCTGTGGATTTAGAAAATCTATAAACTTCGTGCAGAGTTTGACTGATTTTTTTTATTGATTTATTTGGATTTTCATAGGCTTTACAGGATTGTGGAATACACTTTTTTTTATTGATTTACATGGATTTTCATAAACTCCGGCGCTGGAACCATTGATACAAATGTATATGGAACACACTTGTATATATAAAAAAAATTATCCAAATTGTTTAGAAAAAAAAAAACAAAATTACGTTAGTTAAAAAAAATACATTATTATTCATTATTATTATTCTCATCTTCATTTTCATCACCGTTATACCTCGCCCTCATTAGAAGTCTCTAGTTGTTAGAAGAGATTTTGAAGAGTAAAATTTATTTATATTTTTTTAAGAGTAGACTTGGCAGCAGGGCGGGGAATCCCGATCCCTGTGGGGATTCGCCCCGAATGGGGTGGGGAATTCCCAAAGCAAACGGGGAAGGAAACTTTTTTTGCCCCGTAGGCGGGGACCGGGATAGTATTCCCAGCCCCGGGGGATCCCCATCTCGCGGGGAGCGGCATTATTTTTTATATAATTAATATATATATATATATATAATTTAAATTTAAAAGTAAATTATAAATAAATATTTCATAATTTCATACTCAATTAACTATTTATTAAAAATTACATCTATATTTTATTTAATATTATGTTACTAGTTCCAAATTATATAATTTTCACTTTAGTATATATGTTAATTAAAAATATTAGAATTAGAAGTTCTTCAAATTGTTTAAATTAGTTTTTTTTTTACACCAACTTAAAGTAATTGTTGTGTATGATTAAATTTTTTTAATTTAAATATTATTTTATATGTTTTTATATTTTAAAAATGAGATAAAAATAATTAGGCGGGGAACGGGGAATCCCCACGAGACGCCATGGATCCCCGGCGAGGTGGGGATGGGGGGGGAATTTCCCCATTTATTTCGCGGGGACGGGGATGGGGAATGACCCCCCGTCCCCGCCCCGTTGACATGCCAATGGAAGAGAATTAAAGAAAGTCCATAGACTGTTGAATACCTAAAGATTTTTTAAGACTTTTTAAAATCCGTAGAAATCTCTAGTTATTAAAAGAGATTTTGGAGAGTGAAATTTATTTATATATTGAAAGGGAATCAAAGAAATCCATGGAGTATTAAAATCCATAGATTGTTGAATACCTAAAGATTTTTTAAGACTTTTTAAAATCCGTATTGAATACCTCATGATATTTAAAGACTTTTGAAAATCCAGATTGAATACCCTCAAACTCTAAAAGTCCAAAAAAATTCTACAGACTTTATAATCAATACACCCCTCTAAATAGTTATATGTGAACGTAAAATTAGTGACATGTGGAGATATGATTGGATGGTAAAACAAAAAAGATTATTGACAAAAACAAAATAAACACGAGACTGGAAAGTGAGTAAAATAATATTGTGACAATAACTATTTTAGTTATTTTCATAGCAATTATGTGTTCATTTTATTATTTTCCTAGACACATCAAATAATTTATGGACTGTAAATTATTATATTGGAAAACAACTTTTGGTTACAATATATGCAACCCCTAAATTTTAAGATACACTAATTTCTCTACGTGTTTTATCTTATTATAATATATTTTCAAACTTCTCCAAGATAATGTGTCAACACCACCTTATTCTTTGGCTGATGTGATATGTCTCAAATTTCTTCATTTCGAAATGTTGTGCTCTCATTAAAAGTTAGTTTAAGTTTTGATCTCAACCATTTTTAGGAATTTTTATTTTTATTCTTACTTAGGAATTTTTTTATTTTTTATTTTTTAGGTTAAAATAGTTTTAAGAATCATGCTTAAATTGATTAATGTGGAAGATCACACTATGAAAACACGAGCCCCTTTTTTTCAAGTAACATGTCTAAATCAGTTTGTGTTTAACTCGTATATTACCCACACATTTAAGTCAAACACTTATTCAGATACAATTCTCAAGGTGTAGTACCATACATAAGATAAAACATTATAACTAAATTGAAAGCATATACAAAAAGAGTTGATCGTGTCATGCATGTAACGCCCCGAATCCAAAACACATAAAATATCTCAGATTCGAGGTGCCACTTGTGACTAAAATCTGAACTATAAAATTTTTGATATAAAAAGGGATAATAAAAGAGAGATGACTTTTTATGCAGCGGAAGGAAAGAGTATAATAATT
Source organism: Ballota nigra (assembly GCA_947034835.1). Taxonomy (NCBI): domain Eukaryota; kingdom Viridiplantae; phylum Streptophyta; class Magnoliopsida; order Lamiales; family Lamiaceae; genus Ballota; species Ballota nigra. Next base: position 41,071,324 of record OX344724.1, on the reverse strand, counting down.
TGTATAACATATCTCACACATATATATAAAGCTTAATATCAATGGTATCATTTTATTTAAGCGGGGAACTCCGTGTCGTCTCTATTACTGTCCTTGCTCCACGAAATCATAATTTGCAAGGGTTGTAAAAAGGGGGCGTGAGATTTGAATTCTCACGTATGGGTGATTTGCAACGTCATGGGATTGGTAAATTCGAAGTATATTAAATTATACTCATTGATAAAGTATTTAATTTATTTAAGCAGTTGACATATAAATACGAATAACATATATCACAGAAGTAACAAGCTCACGTAATAATTAATTGGGCATAACAGGTTTCACGTTCACATAATTGATATATCACAAGTTAATTCACATTAAGGGGCAAAGCCCAAAACCATTTTTACGTATCGGCCCAATCTGCCAAAATCATTTTCCACATTTCGTAAATCTCTCTCAAATCCTTTCTCATATTAAATTTTAACTTATTAATGACCTTGCCCGGAACTCTACTGAGCATCCTACCCGGAGGACGAACTTATTAATGACTTTACCCGGAACTCTAATGAGTTCTTATCCGGAAGCCGAACTTATTAATGACTTTACCCGGAACTCTAATGAGTTCTTATCCGGAAGCCGAACTTATTAGTGACCTTGCCCGGAACTCTACTGAGCACCTTACCCGGAGGACAAACTTTATTAATGACCCTGCCCGGAACTCTACTGAGCATCTTATCCGGAGGATAAACTTTATTAATGACCTTGCCCGGAACTCTACTGAGCATCTTATCCGGAGGACAAACTTTATTAATGACCCTGCCCGGAACTCTACTGAGCATCTTATCCGGAGGACAAACTTTATTATTAACCAATAGCTTTCCTCTTCCTCATAAGCTGACATTTCACAAAGTGGGGAGAATTCACATAATTCATACTTAAACAGATTCATGCTTACAAAATGCCCTTATATCATGCAATCGTCATCAGTTCATATAATCAACAAACACAAACCATCCATATAAGGTATATATAATTATATCACATAATTCAAACAGTTATATAATAGGGTGTACATTTATGTTGGATTAGTTGTTTTAGATTGATTTAGTCGAGTTCAGAGTATACCAGCACAACGTATTATTAGCAGATCAATCAACCGATCATCACCCACCTGTTTGCTCCGGGTCCCGTGAACGATGTTCAAACAGATGGTCGGATCCTTCGTGCGTATTCCGATTAGCACAGAATCCTAGTACGAAACCATTTGATTAAGAGTTGACCTTTGAATTATTAGGAAAACTAGAGAGTTTGTGTTACGAGAATTGAAGAGGTTGTTGTCTTATAAACTTATTGAATAGACTTACTTAAAGCCACACTCTAACTTGGTAAATACACCACTTTCAAAAAGGGTAGTGTATTGGGGTGTACTTACTAATTTCCTTGTAGTGTGACTATTTCTACTCTTATAAAACAATCTTTTGATTTTCCTAGATTTTTATAACAAAAGCTTTTGATTTAAAAGTACATCCATATAATATTTTTCTTGAAAGAATTAAAAGTCTAAGTAATTTATTTAGAAATAATACTTATATAATATAGGTCCCAAATTAATATTTTCTTTCTAGAAATTCTATTTTATTTTAAAAGAACTCTTGGGTAAAAATTTATGTTTTTATAAATAAAAACCCTTTTATTAAACTTATTTTGCTTAAAGAATTTTATATAATAAATACTAAAAATAATATAATATATACTTTTTTTTATTGTTAGTAATACTTGATTTAAAGAAGTTTTCATAACAAATAATAGAATAAATATTTTCCTATATTACTAGTATTACTAACCAAGTTTACTTGTGTCATTTTTAAAACAAAAGAGTAGTATTATTTTCTAAAAGCCCTTTTTCCATTTGTTTCAAACATTTGAACATCAGAAGACGAGTTTCCCTTTGTCTTTAAAAACTCAACTAATATTACTAACAACTAATTTCATCACCATATCATCAGCTAACCAAACCAAACTTATTCATCCATTCAATAATACCAACCAACTAATCAATAATACTTAACAGCTAAACCAACAACACTAAATAATAAATTCAATAATACTAATAGTTTGTCCAACAACAACAGTAGTAATTTCACAACAAAAGTCCATTAGGCTCAAACCAAAAACACCTATCTCAACTACAAAGTCTCAGGGAATTAAAACAGTCCAATTTCTATCCCAACTACTACGAGAATTAGAGAGGGGATTAGCAATTCTTACAAGTCCCAAATCGGGCAACCAAAAGGTTCGGTTGAATAAGTTGAACGGCCTAACGGAGTCGTCACGATACTCTTAAAAATGGGCAGCGGGCTTCTCGGGAAAAGAGGACGATGAGGATGGCAACGACACCTCGATCAAGCACGGAAAGAAACGAAAGAGTCTTAAATTAATTTAATTGGAATTGTGAAATTGGGGAAAATTGAAATCGAATTCAAATTAACGAATTTCAATCGGAGAAATTGAAATGAAATTGTAACTCACTGAGAATCAAGAGGCGGCGGCGCTCGACGGAGAAAGGGGCGGCGCGACGGCGGCTGAAGGGAGCGAGACCAGGCGTTGGTCGCCGTGAGGGAGGCGACGACGCTCGGAGTGAATCGAAGAGGCGGCGCCGGTGGGAAGAGACGGTGGTTCGCGGCTGGGCGGCGGCGCTTTGGCTGGGTTCTTCGATCGGAGGAACGGCGGGGCTGGCGGCGATGATGGAGGCGATGCGGAGGCCAGTCGGTGGTCGCTGAGGCGGTGCTGCGCGAAGGAGCGGCGGCCGCTGGTGGGAGGAGGCGGCGCGATCTGAGGGAGATTGGCGAGAGGCGATCGGCGCTGCTCGAGGAGAAAGGCAGCGACGCTCGGTGGTGGCTGGGCTGTCGCTCGGTGGTGCTCTGCATGAGGAGAGGGGCTAGGGCGGCGGTGATGCTTGGTCGAAAAAGGAGGAAGACGGCGTGAAGGCTTTGGCGGTGAGCGAGAGAGACGAGAGGAGAGGGAGAGAGAGAGAGAAAAGGGAATTCTTATGAAATTGAGAGAGGAAGTGTACTCCGTAAGTGTTAAGGGATGGGGAGATATTTTTGGAAATTGATTTCTTAATTAATTAATTATAAATTAAGGAGTAAATATGTGGGTGAGATAAATTGTGTAATTAATTTAATTCAAAAGGAAAAGTAAATTATGTGGGTAGGAATTAACCCCTTTAATTCTGATATTTTCGTTCCTGTTTGATACGGTTAGGGATCGTTTGGTTCACGAGTTTAATCCCGAATTGAAAATTAATACAGTTTTAGAACTCAATTAATATTTTATTGTATTTTAATTATTCTCAACAAATTATACGGATCGAAATCCTAATTTTAAACTTTGAATAATTAATTTCTCGTAGTCCCTTATCCGTTTGAAATATTCGATTTCTTTCTTCGAACTTGGGAATTTGAAATAGAGTATATATTTAAATTACACAGTATCACACAAAAATAATAAAATTAAAAGAAACACAATAATAATGTAAAATAAGGTTTCTAGCAAAATAATAGGTATAAAACGGGACGGGGTATTACAATGCATGTGAGTTTAGGTTTAAAAGTCGTCATATTGGCTTAAAGATAGATTCCATGTCATAGAAATTTAGATATAAACACGATATTAAAACATCTAAAACAACTAAATATGTCACACAATTACTTAGTACACTTCTTACGGAGTTTTGAAACACAACAATTAAAGTTTGAGGAGTCCACCACAGTCAATTACACATCCGCCTCGTCTCCAACGAAACCTGAAATAATTTAAGGAGCATCATGAGTCTTCCCCCGGAGAGGAAGCCCAGTGGAATAACATTCAATATACTACTGCATTGAAGAAAGTCATTTGATGTGAAAGAGTGAGTACTTGCCGAGGCCCATTGTAATACCCCGTCCCGTTTTATACCTTTTATTTTCCTAGAAAGCCTTATTTTACATTATTATTGTGTTTCTTTTAATTTTATTATTTTTGTGTGATACTGTGTAATTTAAATATATACTTTATTTCAAATTCCCAAGTTCGAAGAAAGAAATCGAATATTTCAAACGGATAAGGGACTACGAGAAATTAATTATTCAAAGTCTTAAATTATGTTTTCGATCCGTATAATTTACTAAGAATAATTAAAATACATTAAAATATTAATCGAATTATAAAATTGTATTAATTATAAAATTGAGATTAAACTCGGAACCAAACGATCCCTAAACCGTATCTAGCAGGAACGAAAATATCAGAATTAAAGGTGATTAATTCTTAACCACATAAATTACTTTCTATTTAGAATTAAATTAATTTAAGAATTATCCCCATCCACATGTTATTTTCCTAAGTTTAAAATTAATTAATTAATCAAAATATAATTCTTCTATAAATGAAAGAGGACCACGTCTTTTTCCTCCTTTGAAACAAAAACCAGTTTCCAATTCACGCGTTTCTTTTTCTCTCTCCATAAATAAAAAAACGCATTTCTTTCCCTGTACCCAGCAGAAGTCGACGCCTCCTCCCTCCTCCTTCCTCAATCTGCCGCCACCACCAGTCACACGCCAGCGCCGCCCTCACGCCAGCCGATCGCCCCTTCGACGGCGCCACAGCCTCCCGTCTCCGATCGTCGCAAACCCAGCACCGCCGCTGTAGCCCGGAAGCCGCGAACCGTCGCATTCTCCATTCATCTTCGCCGCGCGTCCGCAGTCGAAGTCGTCGCGACGCCTCTCCTCACGGCTGTCGCCTCCAGCGCCGTCGCAGAGCTCCGGCCGCCGCCCTCTTTCCAGCCCTCGCGAACGCCGCCGTCGCAACAACCGCCATCGCACCCAGCCCGGAATCGCGACGCCTCCCCTATTCCCAACCGAAGCCGAACGCCGTCGCCTCTTTCGAACAGAGACGCCGCCGTCGCCGCCTCCTCTTTCCAGCCGCGCCGCCTCCTCTTCTCTCCTCTTCCAGTGAGTTTCGAAATTAAATCCCTCGGTTCTTAATTTCAATTCTTTGAATTTCGATTCTCACAAATTCCTTTCTTCTCGTTTAATTTTCCGATCAAATGACGCCGTTGAACCGGATTGCTGTTGCCGGAATTTTTGGAGACCTCGAACGACGCCGTTAGGCTGTTCGATTTACTTTTCCAAATCCCCGAACGACGCCGTTAGGCTGCCCAATTTTTATAAGCGAATCACTGAGTTTTCAATCGACGCCGTTAGGACGTCCGTTTACCACCGCAAACCGGACTCGTAAGAATTTCTAAACTTCTCTTTATTTCTCGTCCTAGTTGGAATAGGAATTGGACAGTTTTGGATTGGAGAGTTGTAAATGGACTTTTATTGTTAAATTTCTACTAGTGTTATTGGAATAACTATTTAGTATTGTTGGTTTGGGAGTTAAGTATTTTTGTTTTGGTTGGATGGTGTTATTGAATTAAGCTGTTTAGTATCATTGAAATAGTTGTTTGGTGTTATTGGATTTGTTGGATGATATTATTAGATTGATGGATTAGTATTGCTGTTTTAGCTAGTTGGTATTATTGAATGAATAAATTAGTTTGGTTTGGTTAGCTGATGATATGGTGATGAAATTAGTTGTTAGTAATATTAGTTGAGTTTTTAAAGACAAAGGGAAACTCGTCTTCTACTGTTCAAACATTTGAAACAAATGGAAAAGGACTTTTAGAAAATAATACTACTCTTTTGTTTTGAAAATGACAAAAGTAAACTTGATTAGTAATACTAGTAATATAGAAAAATATTTATTCTATTATTTTATTTGTTATGAAAACTTCTTTAAATCAAGTATTTCTAACAATAAAGAAAAGTATATATATTATATTATTTTTAGTATTTATTATATAAAATTCTTTAAGCAAAATAAGTTTAATAAAGGGAATTTTATTTATAAATTATAATTTATATTCAAAGTTATTTTAAAATAAAATATAAATTTTAGAAATAAAATATTAAATTGAGACTTTTATTATATTAATATTATTTAACTAAATTTCTTATTCTTTTAATTATTTTCAAGAAAACTATTATATGGATATACTTTTAAAATTATAAAAGTTTTTTTTTATAAAAGAACAAAGGAAATCAAAAGATCTTTTTTTATAAGAGTCGGAATAGTAATACAACATGGAGATTAGTGAGTACACCCCAATACACTACCCTTTTTGAAAGTGGTGTATTTACCAAGTTAGTGTGTGTTTTTAAGTAGGTCTATTTCAATAAGTCTATAAGACAATGACCTCCTCGATTCTCGTAACACAAACTCTCAAGTTTTCCTAATAATTCAAAGGTCAACTTTTAATCAAATGATTTCGTACTAGGATTCTGTACTATTCGGGATACGCACGAGGGGTCTGTTAACGTATCACTCTCGGGACCCGGAGTAAACAGGTGGGTGATGATCTGTTGATCGATCTGCTTATAATACGTTGTGCTGGTATACTCTGAACTCGACCAAATAAATCTAAAACAACTAATCCAACATAAATGTATCCCTATAATATAAATATTTGAATTACATGATATATTTATATGTGATACAAATATCTATTGTTTCTATTCAAATTAATCACGACTGCATGATTAAGGGCATTATCTGAGCATGAACCAATTTAAGTGTGAATTATGTGAATTCTCCCCACAATTTGAAATGACAGTGTTTATGAGAAAGAAGAAGACGAGTAATCATTGAGCAGTTATATTTGTGGATTGACACGTATGGCCATGAGTGACAATAGGTCAGATTCATGGTCACTGATATTATTTGTGGTGACCATGAGTGATAATAATTATTCAGATTCATGGTCACATGATTTGTTGGTAGGAGACGGTTTGGGGGAGATTCACAATGTGTTGAAAATGATTTTCGGCAGATTAGGCCGTTACGTGAAAATGACTTTGGGCTTTGCCCCTTACTGTGAATCAACTTGTGATATTTCAATTATATGATGTGAAACCTGCTATGCCCAATTAATTATTACGTGATCTTGTTACTTCTGTGGTATATGTTATTCATATTTATATGTCAACTGTTTAAATAAATTAAATACTTTATTAATGAGTATAATTTAATATACTTCGGATTTACCAATCCCATGACGTTGCAAATCACCCATACGTGAGAATTCAAATCTCACGCCCCCCTTTTTACAACCCTTGCAGATTATGATTTCGCGGAGCAAGGACAGTAATAGAGACGACACGGAGTTCCCCGCTTAAATAAAATGTTACTGTTAATACTAAGCTTTATATATATATATATATATATATATATGTCTGAGTTACTTATTTAAATATTACACTCATTTCTTCCACTGCATAAAACTCATCTCTGATTTTATTATCCATTTTTATATAAAAAAAAATTTATAGTTCGGATTTTAGTTACAAGTGGCACCTCGAATCTGAGATATTTATGTGTTTTGGATTCGGGGCGTTACAGGTGGTATCAGAGCTTAGGTTCAAACTTTCGGACCTAAACTCAAAATCATTGTTTTCATCAAGCCAAAATCCTTTTCATAAATTAAAATTTTCTTATCATGTAAGTATAGATCACTAATTAAATCACTTGAGGGGAAATGTGTCTCCTATTACCGTCTGAAGCTCCTCGAAGGTATGTTCTTGTTTTATTATCAAAAGTGCCTATAAGTTTATAGACTTGCAACAAGTTGACTTTCATAACAAAACTCTAATCAAAAGATCGAGAACTCAAAACAACACCTACGTAGTGTGGAAGGAACTACGAAATGCTGTTTATATTCAATTAAAATACAATATTTTGTGAATTGCATAAATGAATATATTTGTTTAAAGTTTATAAATTTCATAAATGTTGTTATATGACTATTTGAACTATGTGTTTTAATTGTTTAAATTACACGCTTTAATTGTTTAAAATTATATGATTTAATTGTTTAAATTATGTTTCTACATAACTAAAATTTTGACTAGAAATTTCCTTTCGATATTAGAATCCACCTAAGATAGTAGTAGCTCGGTACCTAGAAGACTTACTTTCATTTCCAGATATGACGTAAGTAGACTGACCTACATAGAAGTCGAGACTTTTATATAATATTATGTGTTATGAGATTGCTACTTGGCAATGTGTGTTACGCTCTCTATATTAACTGTTATATTTTATCTGATTATTGTTAAATGACACGTCACTGGTTTCTATTATACGGTGCGTATGTGATCACTGTACCATTGACGGCCGCAGTGCGTTGCGGTGAACTACATACTCACGTGTATCTCAGTACTAGTGTTGTGTTGATTACGTAATTCGATTCTGTTTTTTTTTTATAATTTTCTCACACCTATATGACGTAACAATATTATTCTTTTATTTTCATAACCACCAATAGAATGACAATTAGACAAACACCACGCAGTAGGTAATATAGGACCATTAAACCTCATGAAAAAAATAAATATTATGGGACCTAATTCCAAAAGTTGAAATAGTTAGAAAATTCTACCATACTCTACATACCCTAATACGGTTTCAAGTTTCACCACCAATTGTGTTAGTTCAATAACTTTGACATGTAGAGGAAGGAACCACTTGAAGATGAACATATGAGTTTTAGTTGAGCAATACCTAGAAGCTGAATTTCGGGGACAAAATTCCCGTTAAGGGGGTGAGGATGTAATACCCCGTCCCGTTTTATACCTTTTATTTTTCTAGAAAGCCTTATTTTACATTATTATTGTGTTTCTTTTAATTTTATTATTTTTATGTGATACTGTGTAATTTAAATATATACTTTATTTCAAATTCCCAAGTTCGAAGAAAGAAATCGAATATTTCAAACGGATAAGGGACTACGAGAAATTAATTATTCAAAGTCTTAAATTATGTTTTCGATCCGTATAATTTACTAAGAATAATTAAAATACATTAAAATATTAATCGAATTATAAAACTGTATTAATTATAAAATTTAGATTAAACTCGTGAACCAAACGATCCCTAACCCGTATCTAGCAGGAACGAAAATATCAGAATTAAAGGTGATTAATTCTTAACCACATAAATTACTTTCTATTTAGAATTAAATTAATTTAAGAATTATCCCCATCCACATGTTATTTTCCTAAGTTTAAAATTAATTAATTAATCAAAATATAATTCTTCTATAAATGAAAGAGGACCACGTCTTTTTCCTCCTTTGAAACAAAAATCAGTTTCCAATTCACGCGTTTCTTTTTCTCTCTCCATAAACAAAAAACGCGTTTCCTTCTCTGTACCCAACAGAAGTCGACGCCTCCTCCCTCCTTCTTCCTCAATCGGCCGCCACCACCAGTCACACGCCAGCGCCGCTCTCACGCCAGTCGATCGCCCCTTCGACGGCGCCACAGCCTCCCGTCTCCGATCGTCGCAAACTAGGGCTGTTCACGGTACGGACCAAAACGGATATTTGAAAATATCCGTGTCCGTACCAAAGTTCGGTTATTTTAAAATTCGAGTGTCCGTGTCCGTACCGAAATTTTGGTACGGTACGGTACGGATATTTTATTTTTCAGTGCGGTTCGGAACGGATTTTCGGTTACAAACGGACCGAATTGGTATGGTACGGTACGGTACGGTACAGAGCGGATAAACGGAGTTTTTACCCTCTTTTTATCATTCTCTCCGTTTTTTAATCATAAAAAAACATTCGATGCATGCACACTCACGAATACTACTCAACTTCAACTACAATCAAACATATATCATTACAAGCTTGAATATAACACATTATATTATAATTGATGGTTAAAATATTCACGTAAATCACCACCAATAGAGTATTTAAAATACAGTACAAACGGACCGAATCGGTATGGTACGGTACGGGTACAGAGTGGATAAATGGAGTTTTTACCCTCTTTTTATCATTCTCTCCGTTTTTTAATCATAAAAAAACATTCGATGCATGCACACTCACAAATACTACTCAACTTCAACTACAATCAAACATATATCATTACAAGCTTGAATATAACATATTATATTATAATTGATGGTTAAAATATTCACGTAAATCACCACCAATAGAGTATTTAAAATACAGTATAATATATATATATATATATATATATATATATTAGATATCTTGTGAATGGAAAGTGCAATATTAAAATTATGTTGGTCGTAATTCATGACACAAGGTACACCATATCCAAGTTTTTGTAAGAAATGAATATACATGAACAATGAAATTAAAAGAACAAGAAATTAAATTTAAATCATTTTGATATACATTTAAACATAAGTTAACGTTTTAAGAACTTAATAAGAGAAATAATATAGTGTTTGTGTTAAGAAAAAGAGGAGAAATTATGAAATCGCTTAGTTGTACTTAAATTCAATAACATTATAATAATGTTTGATAAATAAAAAATAATTAAAATTAATACATATTTAATTCGGTTATTCGGTTCGGTACGGTACGGTACGGTCACATTCGGTTTTTCGGTACCATTAATTTGGTAATATCCAGACCCGTACCAAAAAAATATTCGGTTCGGTTTCGGTACGGTTAAAATAAAAAAGTCCATAATTTTTTTGGTACGGTTCTTTTTCGGTGCGGATTTCGGTATGGGTTCGGTAATCTCCGAACTCCGTGAACAACCCTATCGCAAACCCAGCACCGCCGCCGTCGCCCGGAAGCCGCGAACCGTCGCCTTCTCCCTTCATCTTCGCCGCGCGTCCGCAGTCGAAGTCGTCGCGACGCCTCTCCTCACGGCTGTCGCCTCCAGCGCCGTCGCAGAGCTCCGGCCGCCGCTCCCTTTCCAGCCCTCGCGAACACCGCCGTCGGAACAACCGCCGTCGCACCCAGCCTGGAATCGCGATGCCTCCCCTATTCCCAACCGAAGCCGAACGCCGTCGCCTCTTTCGAACAGAGACGCCGCCGTCGCCGCCTCCTCTTTCCAGCCGCGCCGCCTCCTCTTCTCTCCTCTTCCAGTGAGTTTCGAAATTAAATCCCTCGGTTCTTAATTTCAATTCTTTGAATTTCGATTCTCACAAATTCCTTTCTTCTCGTTTAATTTTCCGATCAAATGACGCCGTTGAACCGGATTGCTGTTGCCGGAATTTTTGGAGACCTCGAACGACGCCGTTAGGCTGTTCGATTTACTTTTCCAAATCCCCGAACGACGCCGTTAGGCTGCCCAATTTTTATAAGCGAATCACTGAGTTTTCAATCGACGCCGTTAGGACGTCCGTTTACCACCGCAAACCGGACTCGTAAGAATTTCTAAACTTCTCTTTATTTCTCGTCCTAGTTGGAATAGGAATTGGACAGTTTTGGATTGGAGAGTTGTAAATGGACTTTTATTGTTAAATTTCTACTAGTGTTATTGGAATAACTATTTAGTATTGTTGGTTTGGGAGTTAAGTATTTTTGTTTTGGTTGGATGGTGTTATTGAATTAAGCTGTTTAGTATCATTGAAATAGTTGTTTGGTGTTATTGGATTTGTTGGATGATATTATTAGATTGATGGATTAGGATTGCTGTTTTAGCTAGTTGGTATTATTGAATGAATAAATTAGTTTGGTTTGGTTAGCTGATGATATGGTGATGAAATTAGTTGTTAGTAATATTAGTTGAGTTTTTAAAGACAAAGGGAAACTCGTCTTCTACTGTTCAAACATTTGAAACAAATGGAAAAGGACTTTTAGAAAATAATACTACTCTTTTGTTTTGAAAATGACAAAAGTAAACTTGATTAGTAATACTAGTAATATAGAAAAATATTTATTCTATTATTTTATTTGTTATGAAAACTTCTTTAAATCAAGTATTTCTAACAATAAAGAAAAGTATATATATTATATTATTTTAGTATTTATTATATAAAATTCTTTAAGCAAAATAAGTTTAATATAGGGAATTTTATTTATAAAGTATAATTTATATTCAAAGTTCTTTTAAAATAAAATATAAATTTTAGAAAGAAAATATTAAATTGAGACTTTTATTATATTAATATTATTTAACTAAATTTCTTATTCTTTTAATTATTTTCAAGAAAACTATTATATGGATATACTTTTAAAATTATAAAAGATTTTTTTTTATAAAAGAACAAAGGAAATCAAAAGATCTTTTTTTTATAAGAGTCGGAATAGTAATACAACATGGAGATTAGTGAGTACACCTCAATACACTACCCTTTTTGAAAGTGGTGTATTTACCAAGTTAGTGTGTGTTTTTAAGTAGGTCTATTTCAATAAGTCTATAAGACAATGACCTCCTCGATTCTCGTAACACAAACTCTCAAGTTTTCCTAATAATTCAAAGGTCAACTTTTAATCAAATGATTTCGTACTAGGATTCTGTACTATTCAGGATACGCACGAGGGGTCTGTTAACGTATCACTCTCGGGACCCGGAGTAAACAGGTGGGTGATGATCTGTTGATCGATATGCTTATAATACGTTGTGCTGGTATACTCTGAACTCGACCAAATAAATCTAAAACAACTAATCCAACATAAATGTATCCCTATAATAAAATATTTGAATTACATGATATATTTATATATGATACAAATATCTATTGTTTCTATTCAAATTAATCACGACTGCATGATTAAGGGCATTATCTGAGCATGAACCAATTTAAGTGTGAATTATGTGAATTCCCCCCACAATTTGAAATGACAGTGTTTATGAGAAAGAGGAAGACGAGTAATCATTGAGCAGTTATATTTGTGGATTGACACGTATAGCCATGAGTGACAATAGGTCAGATTCATGGTCACTGATATTATTTGTGGTGACCATGAGTGATAATAATTATTCAGATTCATGGTCACATGATTTGTTGGTGGGAGACGGTTTGGGGGAGATTCACAATGTGTTGAAAATGATTTTCGGCAGATTAGGCCGTTACGTGAAAATGACTTTGGGCTTTGCCCCTTACTGTGAATCAACTTGTGATATTTCAATTATATGATGTGAAACCTGCTATGCCCAATTAATTATTACGTGATCTTGTTACTTCTGTGGTATATGTTATTCATATTTATATGTCAACTGTTTAAATAAATTAAATACTTTATTAATGAGTATAATTTAATATACTTCGGATTTACCAATCCCATGACGTTGCAAATCACCCATACGTGAGAATTCAAATCTCACGCCCCCCTTTTTACAACCCTTGCAGATTATGATTTCGCGGAGCAAGGACAGTAATAGAGACGACACGGAGTTCCCCGCTTAAATAAAATGTTACTGTTAATACTAAGCTTTATATATATATATGTCTGAGTTACTTATTTAAATATTACACTCATTTCTTCCGCTGCATAAAACTCATCTCTGATTTTATTATCCATTTTTATATAAAAAAAAATTTATAGTTCGGATTTTAGTTACAAGTGGCACCTCGAATCTGAGATATTTATGTGTTTTGGATTCGGGGCGTTACACCCGTCGACCCGGCTATTCCACACATCATAATCTACACAGAGCAAAATTCAAAGATCTACTTATTTGTATCTTACATACAAATGGAACTAACTAATACAAAATCAATTAAATGTTACCCACCTTTCTTGGAGTTGAACGTTTCAAGATAACTTCCCGGAAGCCCGCTAACTCGTGCTGCACTCGATACATTTAGTAGTCTTTTAGTCTCATAATCATTAAATATTATCAAATATATTTTTTAAAATCATATGTTATAATCATACCAAAGGTATTAATTCTCAATACACAAGATAATCAGAAAATAGTTTAATAACCTATGTCTTAGGTTAACATATTATAATAACACATTGAGATGAATTATTCACCATAAATTGTGGACACACTATATTTATAAAATTTATACAGTATGTTCTTAACAAGTATAGGTACACACAATAAAATTTTCACATGGAAATACTCTCTAGTTTGTGATTTATGAATTTTCCAAGTTAGGCAAAAACAGGCCTCAATATGATGTTGTGACCCATCTTTTTCCAACATTTAGTAACACATGAATATGCCTTAAATAAGGTCAAGTAAAAATTTTAATATGATTTTAAGAATCAGTAGTAATACCATAAAAATTATCATAATTTAAGTCTTTGAATTCCTTATTTATTTCTATATTGTTCTAGAACTCTAAAACTGCTCGTTTTTATTGTGAAGACACTGTTTGTTAGAAAATTCATTAAAAATATAATATAACTCCAAATCCATCCAAATAAAATTAATATGAAATCTAAGATTAAATATAACAACATAGCCAAAAATCAATTTCAAATACAAAATAATCTGTACCCAGTAAATTTTACAATCATAAAAAAAAAAATAGGGCCAATTTTCTGTTGTACAACATTATAATAGAAAATTCACATAAAATTGAAAATGACTCCAAAAATTCCGAAAATTTTACCACACACCCTACGCTTCCAGGAATTCAATATGGTAGAAGGGTTTCATCAAATTCTTTAAGAAAAGATCAGAACAACTCTCGAAATTAATATGCAATTTCATAGCATATTTCAGCATCAAAATTTACACATATAATAGTCTAGTTGGGGCACCCAACTCAGTTTAATCATCAAATATCTACCAAATAAGTCTTCGCACATAAAAAAAAAGGACTTGAAGTAGAAAAAAGGGAAAGAAAAACAACACAAAATTCACATGCAATGACATATATCATATGCACTCCATAAATCAACACTCTTGAGTACATAGTTAGCAATTTTCCCAAGATACACCAAAATTTCTTTGCAGGATATTAAATCACAAACCCTAAAATGAATATATATTTTTATTTTTGTTTCAATAGGTAATATTTTGAGCACCACATTACTAAGAATCGTAGAAAAAGAAGATCACTGGAATGAGAAAGAAAAACCACTTCGTATGTAAAACAAAAGGATCGATTTCTTTCTTTTATTTACCTCTAAACAAACTCTTCTACTTCAAAGAAAGCTTTAAAGGGAATCTTCTACTTCAATGAAAGCTCTTATGATGACGGAGGTGGAGGAATTTTTTAGTCGGAGAAGGGAAGGAAGGAGTAGAGAGAGAAAGATCGAGGAAGAAGACATGGTAAAGAGAATGTCGGTTCGTATTATTTGAGTGAGATATTAAGGAATATATTTATTTATTTATAAGAAAAAGATCAATTCAACTCCTGAATTTGTTTCAAGAATATCTAATTGTTGGGACAATGTCAGTTTTGATTAGATCTCAAAGCCCCTGAAAAGATATTTTGTCTTAGTAGGTCAGGCTAGTCTTGGTTAAATTTGTACTTAGTTATTTTACAATTCACAGGAACTCAATGAGAGGAGTACTAATTGATGACAATCAAGACTGAAGCCTGAAGTCACAAGAGCACCATCCTGAACTTACGACAATCTCTCTAAGCTGACTGAGTAAGTGTCGGTGATGAAGAGTATGACCCTGAGGTCATTACTAACTCAGTCTTGTAGGGAACAGGATGACACTGAGTAATGGGAAAAGACTTGGAGTAGGGTCAAGCAATGCAAAAGGAATGTCAGCATCAGGACAAGACCGTTGTGCTCGAGACAAAAAGAACTCAATAAGACAAGCCTGAAGCATAGGAATGAGTTCTGACATTCTCACCAACCTGATGACGTGGACCAATCCGGGAAGGACACGCACGTACGGACCTGACATGAAGACTGAGTTCAGACTGCACTATTCAACGGGCAAGCATTAAATGGAGCATTAAATGCATTACCAAATCTATGCCAGGACGGCTGCTGCATGGGAGATGTGTCCGTTGAACAAACCCTACGTAGATGACTAGAATGTTATTTCTTCCAACGGATAGTTTTCAAAGTCACCTATAAATACAGAAGACCTTGAACCCATTCAAGGTTACGGGAAATTTTGAAGCCAAGAAATTACTCAAACTCTCAGCGTACAAGCAATCAAGCATTCAAAAGAAGCACTCGAAAAAACATAAATTTCCCAAGTGTTTCTGAGTTAGAGAGTTATTCTGTATTCCACTGAGTGAACCAAGTTATATCTGAAGCTTAAAGTGATTATTCATCCTTAGCATAGTTGTGTCTTGTAAGGATAATCACACCTTAGTTGGAATTCAAACTGAAACCAAATCCCTTTAGTCAGGTTTGTTGGTTGAGGTTAGTTAGTGAGTTAGAAGGAGTTTGTAAGGGTCAGTGAGTGAAGCTGATCTTGGTGCACCTTGACACGTTAAAAACAATTCAATCCTTAGTGGATTCTCATGTTCAATCAGGACCTGGGACGTAGGAGCTTGAGTCTCTAAATCACGTTAAACTCCCTATGTTCTTATTGTTTTGTTTATTATTCTTAATTGATTATTTGAGTAAGTCATTCATTGCATTGTTTATCAGGCCTGAATCAATCAGCCTGATCATTAAACTGAGCATTGCCCTTCTAACCACGGTTTCATAAAAAGGAAAACAAGTTTTCAGAAAGCAAACTAAACAAGACTATAAACTTTCAGGGCTCACGCATTCCGCACTGAACATAAGTAGATAGTTAGCCAACTGATTTGCACTCAGTGCTATTAGTAGGTGTATTATCTACTCAGTGTTCAACACCACTCTGAGTAAAGGGGACTCAGTCAGATTGAAAAGAAAGAAAATTTATATACGTGTATCCCCCCCCCCCATTATACATATCTCTCAGTCTTGTAATTGGACCAAGACTAATTTAAATATATATATATATATATATATATATATATTAATTTAACCATCTTAATATGTATTTGGACATATACTTACCATATAAATATAATTAAACTCATATATGATTTCTAATTAATTCCTAATTAATTTAATTTAATTTTTTCCCACTAGCAGTAATATTCCTAAACACATCAGTCTCAAATATTATGCTTTAGTCATTCCTCTTTATTATCACTGAATTATATGTTTACATATATATATACATCATTATATATATATATATGTATATTATTTATATATTTCTATTTATCTGTGTCAAGTGCATCGCAATCGAGCCTGGTCTCCTCAGTTAGCTATCCTGCAAAAAAATTTTAAAACTTGTAGATATCATTAGTTCTTTCATCTCGTAATTATAACTTTAAGAAATAATAAAATAGTCCACCAGAATAATTAAATTGTTAAAAAATGTCATATATATACATACATTTTTAAGGAAAACAGAGTGTTACATATTTTAGTTGCTATTAAAAATAGATTAAAATATTATAATAAATTATTCCCAACACTAATATAAGAAGGTGTCATGAACCATATTTTTAATAATAAAAAAATTTGCAAGATACAATCTGATATCATTGAATCTTAAGGAATATTATAGGTCTTATATACAAGGTAAAATAATAATGACTAAATTAATTTTACATGGAAAGAATTTTGAAAATATCTTAATTGATTTGTGACGCTTATCATATACAATAAATAATATTATCATCAATTATTTTTTGCTAGATCTAAATTTAGAAAATATATTTTCTAATTTTTTTCCATATTTAATTTTTATTTAGATCTTATATATTATAAGAAAGATTTAGTCCCCATAAAAATATGAGTGACAATGACATCACGAGATCTATCAAATATAATCTGTTACTCCCTCTATCCCTGAAAAATAATTCTATTTTTTGCACGTAATTTAATGCGATATGTCGGAGAGTATTACGGGATTTCCTAAGATTCAGTTTTTTTAATAAAATGATCATTAATGGAAAGTTCATTTTACATATTTTCCATAAACGATCATTTTATTTAAAAAAATGGACCTAAAAAAAAACTCCATAATACTTTTCGACATATTGCATTAAACCACATGCAAAAAAACAAGACTATTTTTAGGGACGGAAGTAGTATCATTTAATCTTAAGGAGTATTCTAGGTTCTATATAAAAGGTAAAATAATAATGAATAAATCAATTTTATATGGAAAGGGTTAAGAAAATATTTAAAGTGGTTTTCTGTAATCATATTATGTATAATAATAAAAAATTACATATATTTTAATTATAATTTTGAGTATAAAATTTAAAGTAAGTTTAAACTTAAAATAAGTTTAATATACATTGTCTATAAAGTCATATATTTTTTTTAAAGATTGAATTGGATGAAAGCAATAATTATAATCATCAAAATGCTAGATAACTCTAATAAATAAATATCCACATATTTTTTATATTATGACTAGCTTAACACTCCCGTACCACGTGAATTATCATGATATACTTTTAGAATTTACATACTATAGTAGAAAAAAGTAACAAAATAATAAATATAAATTAATTAATTATTTTTCATATGTTAGAATATTATGTGAAGTACTAAAATTTATTAAATATTATTAACATTAATATACCTGATATTAAATAAATTATATATGTATATACATAGATCTTAAGATTAATTGTATCACTTTATTTCTAATCATCTGATTTGCAAATTATTGAATTTTTTCAAGAGGTCAAAAATGCATAAGTATTTTATTAATTCAAATATTATTGTTAGACAAAATTAAAAAATGAAGATGTGTATATGTAAAAAATGACAATTCAAAATCTATAATACCACATAAGGGTGGTATGATTCACTTTGATAATTTTACCATGAGTTTTAAACTTAAAATTATTTTAATATATTATAGTATATTATTTTTTATTTATGAAACAATGCATGATTACAACAATCACAATTTTTTATGTTTTAATTGTTTATTTTTTTAAATATACGATATATTTATTTGAGTGTTCATGTTAAGAAAAGTATTTGTTTCAACATTGTAAGGTATTAAGATTAACAAAAAAATATGAGGTTGAAAAATACATATTTCATGTCAAGTTCTGATGAGATCTTTGAGTTCTCCAATTGTATTTTGAAAGTTGGAGATGGTGAACTAAGTGATAGCAAAGATGAATTTGCAAATATTTAGACTCTTGAAGCTAATCTAATTTATAATGTATATGATCATGTCTCTGTTATACCAGAAAATATTTACCCTTACCGGTAGATTTTGCACACATAAATACTTTGAAGATAGAACAATACTTGCTCCAACCCATAGCGAATGAAAGATTTTTTTTTATCTATGGTACTCAGCGGCATAAGAGAGTATTTGAATTTTGATCATTTTTGCATATCTGAGTATAGAATTAAGTGGTAATGGTGAATTATTTTATGTTGGTTTCTTGAACTTTGTTAAGTGCCTCAAACTTCTAAAGAAACACTTGAAATTGAAGAGTGTTGTGCATATAATGCATCTTAGAAACATTGAATAAAAGTTAGGATTGTGCATGGAACTAGATTTATTGTTACGAAACTTGAAAATCATATTTTGGAAGTTGAAATAATTTTTGGAAGTAGGGTGTATATCCCTTGAATGTCCTTGAGTAATTCAGGTAAAACACTGTCGTTTAGAATTCAGAGGAGACAATTTTTGATCATTTTGTGTTTCCTGAATAACAATAATTTAAAGTTGAGGTCAATCAATGTCAACGATAGATGTGTATCTTCTCAAGCCAGTTTTTATGCACAATCAATTATTTGATATCGTCTTGCCAATTAAAATAAAAGATAATTGAAATATTTTTGTCTCGATTCTAATGGAAGACATGTACGTATACAACAAATATTTTTTACGAGGAACTTTTTCAAAATTTATAATTTGAAATATTATTATCTTATTTGACTATGAGATTTAATATGTGAATTCTTCAATGTTTTCAAAGTTGTAAAACAATTCATGTCTAATTACAATATTATATTAACAATAAATTACTTTTAAAATTTTATGTTGAACTTATAATATATTTAAAATAAAATGCCTATAATTTAAATTAATAATATTCCTTTTCTTTTTAATTCGTGAAATTTGCGAGAATACGTACTAGTTATAAGATACAGTTTAATATTTTTAGATACAATATATAATAATAAAATATAACGACATCAAAAAAATTGTTAATGCTCTGCTCTCATGTTTCATGTAAAGTTGTAAATGTTGAGTTGTGCCCTGTATGTAATACCCTTAATTTATCCAATTGATTATTTCGAGGTACAAGCACTATACATTTTATTTCATGTTACAAGACGGGTTGTGCTATGACAACGTTACCAAGTACATTCGAATATTTCACACTCAAATTGCTTCATTTACATGAACATTTATAAATTTACCACATGAATTATGATTTTTCATGAACATATACATGACATGCATTTTACATTCTAAAGAACCTCGCGCCAGGATATGCAAAAGGTGATGATATATGATTTTAGTTACTATTTTAGAGCATAAGGGATTCGGGAATAATATATGATTACGAGGAAACTAGTTCAACTAAAGCGCTTGAGGACAATTGTAGTTGATAAGTTGATTAAGGTGTTATTTGGGATATATATGGGAATAACTTTGAGGATTTGCATTTGATGAAGGTAGAGACTTTGGTGTTGTATTGGGTATAGACTAGTTGATTAAGACTTAAACAAAGTATTCAAATAGTTTTAAGAGTTGATGAATTATTGAATTTCGAGGACGAAATTATTATTAGTGGTGGAGAATGTAGCGACCCATATTTTCTAGCTATATATTTATTTTATTTTTCATTATCCCAAATATTCAGTTTTATTAAAATAATATATTATTCTTATCCCACAAGTTTTAACAAATAAAATCTTACAAAAAATCCATCCTTATATATATATATATATATATATATATATATATATATATATATATATATATATATAATAAAAAAGGACTTTTAAATTCAAAATCAAATATTGAGATTTTCACTAGAGATATTGTAATACCCCGTCCCGTTCTATACCCTTTTCTTAATTAGAAACCTTTTTATTTTATTTTATTTTATTTTCTGTTCTTTGTTTCTTTTATTTTAATTATTTTGTGTGCTATTTGTGTATTTAAATATATATACCCTTTTTTTTATAAAATTCCTAAATTCGAAGAAAGAAAACGAATTCTTTCAAACGAATAAAGGACTACGAGAAATTAATTTTTCAAATTAAATTAAGGATTTCGATCCGTTTAATTTATTGAGAAAAATCAGAATACAATAAAATATTACTTGAGTTTAAAAACTGTATTATTTTCTGAATCGGGATTATACTCGTGAACCAAACAATCCCTGAACCGTATCATTTGGGAACGAAAATATCGAAAATTTTGGATAAGAATTTAGGATTAGATAAGTTTGGAAAATGAGGGTATAAAAGAAAATTTGTATCTCTCCTCATTCATTTCTTTCATTTCAAGCAGGAATTTTCTCTCTCTAAAAAAAAAAATTCTCTCCTCCTTCCTCCTCCTTCCTCCGCCTCCTTTCTCCTCCTCCGACCGACGAACCCAGCACCGCCCACCGCACGCCGCTGGAGCCGCCTTCCTCTGCCGCTGTCCTCTTCACGCAACCGCGAAGCCACGGCGAACGACGCCGCCGCTCGATCGACAAGCGCCGCCGGAGCTCCGCTCAGCCGCGAAGCCTCCCACCGCCGTCACCGCTCCACCGTGGACCAACCCAGACGCGACGAAACCCAGGCTACGACTCCCCTGCTCCCGTCGCGCTCCCCCTCCCCCTGCTGCCGTCGCTCTCCCGTCGCGCCTCAGTCGAAGCGCCGCCGCCGCCTCGCCGCCGCCGCCTCTTGATTTCTCCTCTTCCAGTAAGTCTATACAAAAAACCCTCTTTCAATTCCACTCTTTGAAGTTCAATTTCAATTTTCACCCGTAACTGTTCTTTTCGTTTAATTTTCGATCGATTTTGACGTCGTTGAACCGGTTGTTATCGCCAAATTTCTGGAATTTCAAACCGACGCCGTTAGGCTGCCCAAATCGTTTTTCCGAATTCCCGAACAACGCCGTAAGGCTGCCCAATTTTCGTGAACATTTTCCGAGTTTTGAAACGATGCCGTTAGGCCGCCCGTTTAACACCTCAAACTGAAGCTCGTAAGGTTTCTATCTTCGTTTTTATCTTGGGTAGATTTTGGGTTATTTTGTAAATTGTTAGAAGCTTAGAACAAGAAAAGAAATGAAAGAAAACTTACTGTTAGTGGTTAGATGAATTAGTGTTAGTTATCAATCTATTTAGTATTATTGTTTTGTTTCACTTGTATCACTCTTTAGAAGTGAGTTTTTGGATAGATTGTTTCTTTGTTTTATTTCTTTCCCAAACCATGAGATTGGATTCTTAGTTTAGTATTTAGTATTAGTAGTTGAATGTTGAAATATTATTGTTTTAGATGAATGGTAGTAATGACTTAGAGGACTAGTATTTTTCTTATGAATGTTTAATATCATTATTTTTAGTATTATGATGATATTAGCAAAATCCTATAGTATCCTTGTTTTGATGTTTTTCAAGGATTAAAAACACGTTTGAATAAATTTCGTAATCAAAGGGAAACTCGTCTTCACCTCGTACCCCTATTAGAATTTTAGAAAACGCAAAAATAAAGTCTTTTAATAAGTTTAGAAAAGAAAAGTTTTATATTCAAGATTTCGTTTAAAAACGAGAATTAGAACTCTTACGAAAGAATAACCTTTTCTTTAATTTCATTAAATAATAATCTTATTTTTTTTTCTCTAAGTATTTTTCCAAGTTTAATAATGATTTTTTTCCCTTAAAAGGCCTTTCTGAGAACACTACTCAATTCAGTAAATACACCCCCTGTCACACCACCAATTTCAGTAAATACACCCCCTGTTACACCACCAATTTCAGTAAATACACCCTCTGTTACACCACTAAATTCAGTAAATACACCCCCTGTTGCAACACTGAATTTAGTAAATACACTCCCCTAATACACCTTCCCTTTAAAAGAGGTGTACTTACCAATTTGAAATCAACCTTTGAAAACTTTAAGTTTTCAATAGTTTTCTGAAGACAACGACCTACTCAATCCTCGAGTTTCGCACTCTTAAGCTTTTCAAATTCAAAAGTCAATCTTTTAATCGAAATACTCCTTATTAGGATTCTGTACCTTTCGGAACACGCACGAAGGACTCGATTGTCTGCCTACCTAATATTCCCGGAACTCAGAACAATCAGGTGGGTGATGATCTGTTGATTGATCTGCTAATAATAACGTTGTGCCGGTATTTTCTGAACTCGATTAAATCAAATAAAAAATAACTAATCCAACATAAATGTAACACCTATCTATATAACTGTTTGGATTATGTGATATAACTATATATGTTATATATTACCTGTTGTTTTGTGAATCGATCACCACTGCATGAGTAAACACCTTACGTGAGCATGAATCAGTTCAGTTATCAGTCAAGTATTATTCTTTGTAAAGTTTATTGAGTCAGTTTTGTGGAGAGTCAGTATGTACGGAGTCGGGATCGAGTTTTAAATTCGACCTCCGGGGCTGCTGTCGGGGACGCCCTCAGAATCAAGGTTGTTGATCAAGTAGATCTGGTCCCCGGTCAGCTGTCGTTTGACGCACTGGGAAGAAGGCCATTGATACTTGCTTATTTTGAGGGATGTTATAAGGTTGGATGATGTGAGCTTGTGTGATTGGATGAAGTAAGTTTTGGTTGGAGTTGAAAGGGATAACTTTGTTGATTTGTTGGAGTTGAAAAGAGTAACTTTGTTGGAAGTGGAATTGTCGTACGTTTATGGTTTGTCAGTTTGTGATTATACGTGATATGACTTTGGGCTTTGCCCTAGTGTGAATCAACTTGTGTTATTTCAAGTATACCATGTGAAATATGCTTAAGTACCGTTTAAATTTTATAATCTTTTATATACGTCAACTGTTTAAATAAAATAAACTTTTTATTAATAGGTATAACTTAATATATTTCGGATTTACCAATCCCATGATGTTGCAATCACCCATAAGTGAGAATTCAATTCTCACGCCCCCTTTTCCTAACCCCTTGCAGATTACAATTATGAGGAGTAAGGACAATGACACAGAAGACACAAAGTCTCCCATTTGCTTAAAATATTATTACTAATACCACGATGCCTACTATTTCTATTTACCGAATAAATGTTATCGCTACTGTCATGCAAGGCGATACTCTTTCCGTGTGTTTAAATTATCCAAACTCAGTGTGTATTATTCTGAAGATACAGAACCCTCTATCCATATATATATATATATATATATATATATATATATACAAACACACTTACATTCTAATATTCCTTCCCACTTATCCGCTGCATAAACTTCTGTCTCTCAATTCAGTATTATTCCTTCCAAAAATTTTATAATTCGGACTTTTGATCACAATAACACTTCGAATCCGATATAATTAATATATTCTGGGTTCGGGGCGTTACAGGTGGTATCAGAGCTTATGTTCAAAACTTTCGGACCCAACCCCAAATCCTATTTTCTTGTCACAATAAAATTATTTATTATCACTTAAGTATTAAAATATTAAAATTTTCTGAGGGAAACGTGTCTCTGATTACTGTCTACAAGCTCCTCGAAGGTACGATACTACTTTTATAATGTTGCTTAAAGGCCTTTAAAATTCACAACTGCTTAAATTCATAATATTACCCGATCAAAAAGGTTACGATAACTCAAAATAGTATTCGTACTACGAAGGGAGAACTACAAAATCTAGTCTAAGTTGCTTTTGAAACTTGAATAATTGATAAGAATGCTCGAATAATTTGTGAACTTCATAAATGATATTATGTGATTTCTTTGATTACGTGCTTTAAATGTTTACTTTACGGTTATTTTTCCTTTAAAACTAAAATTTGACTAGAACTTTCCTTTCCCTATAGGAAGCCTAAGATGGATGTGGCCCAGTACTTAGAGATTGAGCAGTTAGAAGTAGAGACCATTGATGCCTTCACTGCCCGCTTTGTAGAGTCGCGCGAAAGGGCAAGGACTGCCCCGGAGCCCCACATCGAGACTGACATCGCAGCTGCGACCCGATTCGCAGGAGGAGTGATCGAAATCTTCCGCCCTATCGCTACTGGACTATTAGATCGCATGAGGGTAGACGACCCAGAGCAGGGACCTCAGGTTCACTTAGACGCTTACTGGGTGGAGGCCCAGAGAGTGATTCGACACGCGGATGATCACCGCACCCTGTCCCGACAGGCCGCCGAAATTTCTCGGAGTGATTTTGCCATGTTCGGAGCTCTTCACGAGGACGCCGTACTTGCCCGAGTCTCAGCCGCCGCATCAAGGGCTGCCGCAAACTCTCAAGAAGAGTTCTCCCGTACCACCCTCAGGAGGTCCATGCTGTACTTGGACGCAGCTCTCGCGCAACGGGATAACTCCATCGCTTACTGGATAGCGAGTGGACTACCTGGGGAGGGACCTTTCGGCTTTGGGGAAGCCGCACCTCCTGTGTTTGAGCCAGAAGGGATTGAGCCACGGGTAGCAGAGGTCGAGGCAGACGAACCAGAGGGAGATGAGCCAGAGATAGAGATAGATTCCCCGCCAGAGTCAGAAGTTGATGACTAGTTGGACCACCAGACTTTGTATATAGTAGTAGACGCATATATATAGTATAGGTGGTAGCCGTTTGACTTATAGTAGTAGTCATTCTGCGTGGTCATTTTCCTTATAGACCATTGCAGCGTAGCTCTAACCCCCCCCATTTTGTCGCTCGTGGTCCATATTGATGTGAGGACACGATGATATAGCATTACCTAGAACCCTTTTGCATTCCTTGGCGAATGTAAGGAGACTGACTCCGTAAAACCAAAACTTTTAGATATATATATACTTATTATGTGCTCACTACTTGTCAATGTGTTTTACTTGCTTTATATATTGATTGTCGTATATTTTATCTGATTATCGCTTAATGACACATCACTGGTTCCTAGAATACTGTGCGAATGTGAGCACTGTACCATTGAGGGCCCCAATGCGCAGCTGGTGAATTACGTACCACACGTGTTTCAGTGCTAGCGTTGTGTTGATTTGGTTAATCCGGTTATGTTTTTATAATTTTCTCGCACCTATACGTATCATAATAATATTATTCTTTTCGATCAGAACTACCTTTAGAATGACACCCGGACGTAAACATGGACGACCCCGCGTTAACCCTATCCCTGAACCCGTGGATCCGATAGAACAAGACCCACCCCTTCAGGCTGAACCTGAATCGCCTCAGCAAGCCGCACCAGAAAATGATATCGCGAGAGAAATCCTGATCTCTCTTCAGAACTACATTCAGCAACAAGTTCCACCACCTCCTCCGCCGTTGTACGGGCCTATACCTCAGATAGCGCCCAGGGCGAATGACTTTGTCGAACGCTTTCGACGACTGCAGCCAACTAGGCTGGATGGGAAAGAGGATCCCTTTGAAGTCGAGGAGTGGATATCGGGATTGGAACGTATCTTCAGACACATGGCACTGGCTGATGCACAGAAGGTCTCCTGTGCCCAGTTCCAACCGATGGAAGATGCAGCCCAATGGTGGGAATCTTATGAACGAACCATGGACGAAGAAGCTAGACATGTCCTTACTTGGGAGGACTTTAAGAAAGCTATACTGGATCGATACTTTCCACGAGTCCTGAGGGATCGGAAAGAACAAGAATTTGTCAACCTTCGACAGGGAACTCTCTCAGTGATAGAGTACGAGAGAAGGTTCAACCAACTGTCTCGTTATGCCCCACATCTGGTGGGTGACGATGAAAGGAAAGCTCGCAGGTTCGAGCAGGGTTTGAGGCCCGAGATAGCAGGAATTATAATTGGCCTTCAGGTGCCAAATTATGGAGAAGTTTTCCATCGAGCATTGATGGTTTCGATCAGTCAAAACTTGGAGTACAAACAAACTCCGACTACTGTCCCTGTCAATCGGAATTGGCAGCCACCCTTTAAAAGGAATTCAGTTCCGCAATCCAAGGGGAACAACTTTGTTGGCCCTCGAGCTAATCAGAACTGTCAAAGGTGTGGAAGGAGACACTGGGGACCCTGTAATCAGGGAGGAGTAATTTATTTTCGTTGCCATCAACCAGGGCACAAGTCCAATGAATGTGCTCAACCACCGAGCAGCAACCGTCAACCGGTTAATAGCGCTCCGTACCGCCCTCAGCAGGCAAATAATTATCAGGCTCGTCAGCTACCTGCACCTAACAACCGCCAAGCGGGACCCCCAGTCAGAGGTCCGCCTAATCAAGGTCAGAGAAGGCCAGGCCACGTTAATGCTATCCTCGAGGAAGGGGAAAGCAGTGGAGAGCAACTTCGCCTGAAAGGACCAGCTCAACCTGAGCAGCACGAGACGCTAGCAGGTACTGTCTTTGTACTTGAAAAACCTGCGTATGTATTGTTTGATACTGGAGCATCTCATTCCTTTATATCTGATAACTTTAAAAGAAAGTTAGGATTAGTCGAGATAAAAGGAAAAGTGTTAAACGTTAATATTCCATCTGGAACTGCCATGGAAGTTGAGGGTCAAATTAGGGGTTTGCCTCTAACGCTAGACAATCACTTGATAGAGTCCGACCTTCACGTCCTTAAGATGAAAACCTTTGACATAATCTTAGGCATTGACTGGTTATCGAGAAACAAAATGATAATAAAATGCGCCGAACGCGAGATCGACCTCGAAACTCGTGATGGCCAACGTTTCACGTTTCGCGAAGTAAAGACCAAGAAGGAAACCCGAGTAATATCAGCAATCCAAGCTGCTGCAATATTACGAAAAGAGAAATACCAAGCTTACCTCGTTCACATCTCAGCAGGAGAGATAGACGATAAGTTACGCATCAAGGTGCCAATTGTGGATGGATATCTTGACGTATTACCCGAGGAATTAAACGGGTTACCTCCCGATCGTCAGATAGAGTTTTCCATCGACTTGATACCTGGGGCAGCACTAGTATCTAAAGCACCCTATCGAATGGCCCCAAAGGAATTAGAAGAACTGAAGGAACAACTGCAAGATTTACTTGAAAAGAAGTTCATCAGACTAGTGCAACACCATGGGGAGCACCCGTGTTGTTCGTAAAGAAGAAAGACGGAACTTTCCGTATGTGCATAGATTACCGAGGTCTCAATCAACTGACCATTAAGAACAAATATCCTCTTCCAATGATAGAAGACTTGTTCGATCAGTTAAAGGATGCTACGATATTCTCAAAGATCGATCTAAGGTCTGGTTATCACCAGCTAAAGGTCAAGAGCGAAGATATCCCGAAGACAGCATTCCGGACTCGGTATGGACATTACGAGTTCACCGTGATGCCCTTTGGAGTAACGAATGCTCCAGTGATCTTCATGGATCTGATGAATAGAGTATTTCATCCGTACCTGGATCAATTCGTTATTGTCTTCATCGACGACATACTCGTGTACTCTAAGAGCAACACGAAGAACATCTCAAAGCAGTCTTAGAGACAATGAGACGAGAGAAGTTGTATGCCAAATTCAGCAAGTGTGAATTTTGGATCGACCGTGTGATGTTCTTAGGACATATAATCTCCACAAAAGGGATTGAAGTGGACCCAGCAAAGGTAGAAGCCATCATGAACTGGAAGGCACCTACTAACGTTAATGAAATTCGAAGTTTTCTTGGGTTAGCAGGGTACTACCGTAGGTTCATACAAGATTTTTCCAGCATTGCGAAAGCACTGACGAAACTGACCAAGAAAACTGAGAAGTTTACTTGGGATTCAACTTGTGAAGAAAGTTTCCAAGAACTAAAGAAAAGGCTAACCACGTCGCCTGTGTTAACCATCCCAGATGGATCAGAAGGATTCGTCATTTACACAGACGCTTCTTTGTCAGGTTTGGGTTGTGTTCTGATGCATAATAAGAAAGTTGTAGCTTATGCATCTCGACAACTTAAGGATCACGAACAAAACTACCCAACGCACGACTTAGAACTGGCCGCAGTAGTTCACGCGTTAAAAATTTGGAGGCACTACCTATATGGAGGAAAGTGTGAGATCTACACTGACCATAAGAGTCTAAAATACTTCTTTACGCAGAAGGAATTGAACATGCGTCAGAGAAGATGGCTCGAATTGGTAAAAGATTACGATTGCACTATCCACTACCACCCTGGAAAGGCAAACGTAGTGGCAGACACTTTGAGTAGAAAGGAAGATACAAAACTAAGCGTCGTTCCGACCACGCAATTACCACTAATGGGAGAACTCTCTCGTTTAGACTTGGAATTTTCCACACAGTGTTGGCAGATTCCATGGTTTACACGTTCACCCTACAACCAACCTTACGAGAAAGGATCCTAGCAGCGCAAAAGGACGATAAATTCTTGAGAGGAATACGTAAGCGCGCTGAGGAAGGAACCATTCAGAGATTCGTATTGGGTACTGATGGAACTTTAATGTTCGATAACAGAACCTGTGTGCCTAAGGATGACGGAATTAGGAATGAGATTCTGAAAGAGGCACATAGCACTCCTTACACCGTTCATCCCTAAGAGACGAAAATGTACCGAGGATTGAAATAGAACTTTTGGTGGAGGGGTATGAAGAGATCGATAGCTCAATTCGTCAGGAGATGTTTAACCTGCCAACGAGTTAAAGCAGATCACCAACGGCCTCCAGGGTTGTTGCACCCTCTGGAGATGCCAGAGTGGAAATGGGAGGACATCACTATGGATTTTGTCACCGGTTTTCCGAAAACGGTGAAGAATCCCGATGCCATTTGGGTTATCGTAGACAGACTTACGAAAACTGCCCATTTTATCCCTGTAAGAATGACGTACACGTTGGACAAGCTCGCCCAACTGTACATAGCAGAGATAGTCAGACTGCACGGAGTACCAGTTTCAATAGTATCCGATAGAGACCCCCGTTTTACCTCCAAATTCTGGGGAAGTCTGCAACGAGCCTTAGGTACTGAATTGAAGTTCAGCACCGCGTATACCCGCAGACGGACGGGCAATCGGATGTTGGGATAAATAGGGGTGCCCGGAATCTATTCGGGATGAATTTTAAATACGAATTTAAATACAATTATTACTAGCATGAATTAATCCCAATTAATTCAAATAATAATTCCAACAACTAATTATCATCATGCATGTTGAATTAATTTCACATATTTAATTAAGCGGAATAAACAATTAAATATGCGATTAACGTACCTCTCGTAGAATTGGCCTTTGAATATACGGGACAATTATAATCTCGCTTTATCAACCCAAAGCCTTCTCAAGTATTTCCCTTTTCACCTCACTTGATCGCCGGTGGGAGACGCTTTCAAGCAATTTAATAAACTAAGGAAAAAGAAAAATATCTATGCTTCTTGATTTTTCCAACACATGGAATTATGTACTTGGAGATGAAATAATCATCTCCTATTTATAAGAGGTGGTGATCGAAAATTATAGGATTAATGGGCATGGAGAAAATCTTTTCTTAATCTCTAAGAAATCTTGAATATATCTCATATATTCTTTTCTCCAAAATAAAATATTCCACAAAAATCTCACACCCCTAAATAAATATGTAGTTTTCGAAATTTACATAGAGAAAATCCAAGATTTGGATCTTCTTGAATATATGAGATATTCTTGTATTCCTAGAATACATATCTTGCATAATATCTTTCCAAGAAAATCAACAAAATCTTTTTCCTCCTTATCATGTATTTTTCGAAAATTAAAGAGAAAAATCAGCATATTATTTTCTTTTTATTTTAATCACCTTATCATTATTGGGCTACTTGAGGGGCCTTAAGGAGAATTAAGATTGGACCTCCTAATGGACTTCTGAATTTCAATATTGAGCCCCAATATAATTCAGCCCATTAATATTAATTATTACCACTAATAAATTAATATTGCACTATTCATCTTAATCCATATTACGATAATATGGGCTCCCGGTTATTATTTCCCGCGTTTAAGATTATCAAGTCCATTAATTAATTAAGCTTCTGAATAGCTCTAAATTAATTAACATCTTTCACCTTGGAGTAAAGACAGCTCAACATTATTATTCGTACCGAAGAAACTAATTCTTCACTTGCAAGATTTGGTACAATAAAACTTCTGAGCCCACCAAGGGGACTAATCATACGAGCCGTACTCGCACGCGTTTCTCCGTATTAAATCTTAGCAACCGTCGTATGATTAATATTACTGCCCAAGACACAAAGTTTAAAGTCACAATGATTCTCACCCAACATGAATCAAAGCAGTAACTACTAAGCACACACGGTCCTATTTAAGTGACGGAGATTAAGAAATCAACAACCACTGAGGTCTAATTCTTCACCTTTCAGAACAGAAGAATTTCTCCTCGCTGTAGGACCTCTTCAACACATACCAAATGTGCTAGTGCAATCTCTTGGTCAAGACAGACCAATCTGAGCCTTACACATCGACCTTTCACGGTGGATTGTTCAATTCCACCTAGGCCGTGAAAATGTACGTTTAGTTACAAGTAAACTGTTAATGTCGTCTTCCGTGATCGGGTATCACCACATTAACTACAATGTAACACGTACTATATATTGAACAGTTTGCAATAGAAATTCAACATTCAATCATAACTAAAGCAAATGCGATAAAAGAATTATTCTCATAAAACGAGTGTTTGATACACGAGTTATACAAAGTAAAAGCATACTTTCACGTATAACTCCAACAATCTCTGATTAGGCGTGAAATTGTCATGATTCGTAGCTAGAAACGCCCTAGTTTTGGTCGAGTTTATAGAGTATTTAGAGTCAAATGAGCATTATTTCTATACATTGATAAATTTGTCTCTTTGATGCTCATAGGTGAATAGAGGACGAAAAATGGAGTTCGTAGGACTTTGAATCGACTCAAACGGATGCCCGGATGAGAAGATATTGAAGAAATACGATTAGTATTAGTGCGGACGAGGAAAAATATCATTTGGAAGGATTAGAGATCACTCGAGCGCATGGCTCGAGCGCCTTGCTCGAGCGCGCAAACGTACAGAACAATTCTTGCGCTCGAGCAGCTCGAGCGCCACCGCTCGAGCGAATTGCTCGAGCGCCCAAAAACATACAGAGAAGATTCAGCGCTCGAGCAGCTCGAGCGCGACCGCTCGAGCGAATGCATCATTCGAGCTACACTGCTCGAGCGGGACCGCTCGAGCGTTTTGCTCGAGCGCCCATATACTTTTGCCTCCGGATGCGTATTTTCGGCCCATTAACTCCCCTTTCGACCCGTGCCTATATATATCTCGTCCAAACACGTTTTGAAGGATCCCCAACTTTTAGACATCACGTTTCATAGAGTTTTTAGAGCGAGGAGGAAGAGAAGAGACGAGCGAGCTATAGATTTACGGTTTTGAGGTTTTTGCTTACGAATTTACTTTACGATTTCACGTGTTAGCTTCGATTCTTAATAACTTTTGTTCTTAAATACGTTGAGACCTAGTTTTTGTTAATTAATTTCAGTTTAATCTTTTACATATTAAAACCTCAGTTTATGTTCGTGCTTTTCTTCGTTTTCGTCATCATGTTCATGTTCGTCACTTGTTTAATTTCTATTGTTTACGTTCAAACTATGTCTAGCTAAAACCCTTGCATGCTTAGGGTAGGATGAACTCGTAGAAGTAGGTTGTGGGTATGTAATTAGAATAACTTGTGACGTTAGGTTTTAATTCTCTTAATTAATGAATTCTTAAAATTAATCTAGATTTCACTCTTGAGTTTCGTTCGAAAGGTGTTAGAGAGAGGACGACCGTATCACTCTTTAACAACAAGTAGACTTAACGAGAGAGTTTAGGAAAGGTTAATTCATCTACCGGTTTAGCGAAGGAGGACGACCGCATCACCTTAGTTAAATTAGGGTCTCATTAATTAAGCACAATCTAGTAACTTGTTAGTAGATTCGTGAAGTCGAGTGTTAGGGTAAAGTATTAGGGTTTAGAATCTTGAGCTTTCACCTTGCATTCTTAGACTTAGGTTAATTCTCGTGTGTCACAGTTATTTTGATTATGTACCTGCTCCGTTAGTATACGTAGGGATTTCTATCCTAAGCATCACCATCTCTTATTTAAATCCAACCCTTAGTTAATTCGTCTGCTTAGGTATTTTAATTTAGTTAGTTTATTTTAGTTTAATTACTCTTTCTTAAAAAAAATCCAAAAACAATACACTCATATTAACTACGACGCGTAGATCTTCAGGGATCTATTCGCATATACATTATCCCGTGGGTACGATATACTTGGTCGTTATACTTGCCAATACTATAGTGAACCCGTTCGCATGCGGGTGAGCGATTAGTAGAAGTAAGTAAAAATCGCTTCAAGTCAATGGCGCCGTTGCCGGGGATGGCGTTATATGCTCTTTGAATAGGACTTGTCGATAGCTTAGTAGTTAGTAGTGAGTGCCTATTTTCTGTTTTTATTTCTTTTTGTTATTTTTATTTATTCGGCAGTTGCATTTTGATCCATCTGCTAGTGTGTCAGGTTTATGAGAACACGCTCACAAGGAAACACGAGCGAAGAGAGAATACCGTTGGACCCTGAGACAATAGCTAGAAGGAACCGAGCTTACTTGAGAAGAATGAATGCAGCCGACTTAGGGAAGGGACCAATGGACCTCAATAATGAGTTGGACGATGCTGCCAACGATTTCAATCAGGCAGTAGACCGGGTTGATGGCTCTGGAGGGAGTGGTGGTCAGAATCAAGACCAGTTCGTAGATAGTAGCAGCCAGAACCCGGGTGCACAAAATGTAAACAATCCAGCTCAGAACCTAGTCCCAAATCCTCTGAACAATCCTGCTTACCCACAAAACCCGAATAACCCTTTCCACAACCCAGCATACCAACATTACCCATACCCACCATACCCTTATCCACCATACCCTTATCCTCCACCTCCTGTCTATAACCAACTACCTGTGTACCAACAACCTCCAGTTCAAAACATACCAGCACCACCTGTCGCTCCTCAGCCTGCGCCCCAGAACGCAGATCAGAATATGGTAATTCGGGGCAGGTTCGCGGCACAACCGCAGAGGTACTACGATGGAGTGGCCTTACCTCCAGTTGAGGCCAATAACTTTTCAATTTCTCCAGGAATTCTCAAGCTGCTTACTGAGAATCAATTCAAGGGGGAGGTTGGGAAGGAGAACCCTCACACTCACTTGAGGAGTTTCCTCATGATTGCATCTACTTTCAATTACAATGGCATGTCTGAGGATGCCAAGAGGCTCAGGTTGTTCCCATTCTCTCTTACGGGAATAGCCAAGGAATGGTATGATAACACGCTCCCACGGGGAGGTGTTAATACATGGGCCGAGCTCGAGCGTCTGTTCCTCGAGCGATTCTACCCTCCATCGAGAACGATTAAAGCGAGAATTGAGATCTCTTCTTTTCGCCAGAAGTCTGGAGAAGATTTACGCCAGACATGGGAGAGATACTCAAATATGTTGATCGAGTGCCCGCAGCACGGGTACAACGAGGGAGATATTATGGCGTTCTTCTACAGTGGAGCCAGCAAGGCTGGCCAAGCCCACCTAGATGCATGTGCAAGTGGAGATTTTCTAAACCAAGGGGTAGCGAGGTGTAGAGAGATCGTGGACAATATTGTCACGAATGCTGGTGCATGGAACGAGGATCCAGAATTTCAGAGGGTATGCAAGTTGGAAGAGAATGAGGGTACAAGGAAGCTGTTGATGGCTATGATGGAGAAGATCAGCAACCTTGAGATGGGGCAGAACTTGGTTGGAGGGAATGGAGCAGCAAGTGAGAAAGTGGAACCACCCACGAGTCAGCAAGAAGAGGCCAACTATATGGGAAGGCCTAATTACCCACAAGGGGGGTATCCACAAGGTGGAAACCAGTATGGAAGACCTTCTTATGGTCAACCATTTGTACCTCCAGGACCACAGCCGCCTCAAAATCAATGGAGGAACACACAAGGGTATCAAGGAGGCCAGCAGCCTCCTCAAAACACTTGGAGGAAAAATGAGAATTTTTCTTATGCTAACCCAAAAGCTGGAATTACTGTGCCTGCAGGTGTTGATCCGGGGTCTAAACCTCCTGGTGGAGAGGGCGGTACATCAACCGAGGAGATGTTGAGAGCGATCCTTCAGAAAGTGGAGGAAGGTAGCAAGCGATTGTCCTCTTTGGAGTACGATGTGAAGGAGCTGCATAAGAAAGGCGATCAACGAGATCAAGAACTCCAAAAGAGAGACATCGAGTGGAATCGAGTTCAGCAAGAGAACAACAGAAGATTCAATTCCATCGAGTACCAAATTAGCCAGATCGCAAAGTCTCAGCCAAGAGAGCCTGGCAAGTATCCATCAATGCCCGAGGATAACCCAAAGGAACATTGCAAGGCTATTGAGTTGAGAAGTGGGACCAAATATGATGGTCCCGAGATGCCTGCTGATTCTGAGACGCTCAAGGAGAAAGATGAG
Organism: Ballota nigra; assembly: GCA_947034835.1. NCBI lineage: Eukaryota > Viridiplantae > Streptophyta > Magnoliopsida > Lamiales > Lamiaceae > Ballota > Ballota nigra. Next base: position 41,035,995 of record OX344724.1, on the reverse strand, counting down.
ACAGAAGGTATAGAGTCTCAAAGTGATGGAGTTGAGGTTGAGAAGGAAGGAGTTAAGATGAAAATTGATGATAAGAGTCAAGATATGGATGAGACCCAGAAGAGCAAAATGCCTGATGAGGAGATCGAGGAGATAGAGAGAATTCCAAAGTGGAAAAAGGCAAAGGAAGCAAGGGAGAAAGTGAAAGAAACTGAGAAAGATGAATGGGGGGTACCCAAATCGGTGATACCTGTCCCATATCCACAGCGCTTCATGAAAAAGAAGCTTGATGAAAAGTTTGCTAAATTCCTTGATGTTTTTAAAAAGCTACATATTAACATCCCTTTTTATGATGCTTTGGAACAGATGCCGAACTACGCAAAGTTCCTGAAGGACTTGATTGCGAAGAGACGGAGAATAGATGGACCCGAGCTAGTGCACTTGAACCACGAAGTGAGTGCTATGGTGCACAAGGCACTTCCGCCTAAGCTGAAGGATCCCGGGAGCTTCATCATTCTTTGCGATATCGGGAACGGGATCAAGAAAGGAGCTTTATGTGATCTCGGGGCGAGCATTAATCTGATGCCCCTTTCATTGTTCAAGAAGTTGGAGGGAGTTGAGCTGCAACCCACGATGATGACACTCCAGCTTGCTGATAGGTCCATTACTAGACCTCAAGGAGTAGTGGAGGATGTTCTAGTAACGGTGGAGAATCACGTTTTTCCCGCCGACTTCGTAGTACTTGAGATGGAGGAGGATGAGCATGTTCCGCTGTTTTTGGGAAGGCCGTTTCTAGCTACTGCCGGGATGGTGCTTGATGTAGCGAATGGGAAGATCACGGTCAAAGTTGATGATCAAGAAGTGAAGATAGCTATCTACGAAGCTATGAAATACCCCATGGGAGATGAGAGTTGCCACTTCATTGACATCACGGATGCTTGTGTTGAAGACACACTTCTAGAACCTTGCTCTTTCTATGTTCATCAATTTGATTATCCTATTCTTGACGATATTTCTTATGATTCTTATAATCTTGATTATTTTGACAGCTTGAAAGAAAATGAAGACGTCAAGTTCTTGGAGTTGAAGAAAGTGGAGGATGATGATGACTTGGAGGCCGAGGAGTCAACTTTCGAGAAGATGTTCGATAAGGCGCCACCATTGGAGGCGAAGAAGGAGTTGAAGCCGCTGCCCGACCACCTCAAGTACGCTTACTTGGATGAGACCGACAAATATCCGGTAATTGTATCTGCCCTTTTATCTGATGATCAGCTTGAGAGACTTTTAGTGGTGCTTCGTAAGCACAAATCTGCTATAGGATGGTCGATCGCGGATATTAAGGGAATTAGCCCCTCGATTTGCATGCATAGGATTAGATTAGAAGAGGGTAGAAAACCGATAGTGCAAAATCAGCGTAGAGTTAATCCGGTTATTCAAGAGGTGATACATAAGGAAGTGTTGAAGTTGTTAGATAGCAACATGATTTTTGCCATTTCTGATAGTCCATGGGTGAGTCCTTTACACGTAGTTGCTAAGAAGGGGGGTACCACAGTGATTAAGACAGAGTCTAACAAATTGGTAGCCACTAGATTAGTGACGGGTTGGCGTGTATGTGTTGATTATAGAGAGTTGAACAAGGCAACGTGTAAGGATCACTTTCCTTTACCGTTCCTTGATCAAATGATAGATCGATTAGGTGGTTTTGAGTATTACTGTTTCTTAGATGGGTACTCGGGGTATAATCAGATCATGATAGCCCCCGAGGATCAAGAGAAAACCACCTTCACCTGTTATTATGGGACTTTTGCTTTTAGGAGAATGCCGTTTGGGTTGTGTAACGCACCCGCCACCTTTCAAAGGTGTATGATGGCAATTTTTCATGGCTTGATTGAGAAGATTATGGAGGTTTTCATGGACGACTTCTCCGTTTACGGGGAGTCGTTTGATAAATGTCTAATCAATCTTGAAGTTGTGCTGAGCAGGTGTGAAGAGACGGACTTAGTGCTTAATTGGGAGAAGTGTCACTTCATGGTAAGAGAGGGTATTGTTCTTGGACATCATGTGTCCTCGAAAGGTATCCAAGTGGACAAGGCAAAGGTGATTGCTATCGAGAAGCTTCCACCACCTTCGACCGAGAAGGGGATTCGGTCATTCTTAGGACACGCGGGTTTTTATAGATGTTTCATAAAAGACTTTTCACAAAGAGCTAAACCCCTTTCGCGGCTTCTTGAAAAAGAAGTCGCCTTTGAGTTTACTAATGAGTGTTTAGTGGCTTTTAATAGGTTGAAAGAAGCGTTGGTGAATGCCCCGATACTTGTCACACCGGATTGGTCTAGCCCGTTCGTGCTCATGTGTGATGCTAGCGATTATGCGATGGGGGTTGCTTTGGGGCAAATTCGAGAGAAGCGTTTTCTCGCTATTTATTATGCCTCGAAGATGCTGAATTCTGCTCAAGTGAATTACACGACTACCGAAAAGGAGCTGTTAGCGGTCGTGTATGCTTTTGATAAATTTCGACCCTACTTAGTAGGGACGAAAACAATTGTATATACGGACCACGCAGCGATTCGGTACCTTATGAGCAAGAAGGATGCAAAGCCCCGTCTCATTCGTTGGATCTTGTTGCTCCAGGAGTTTGATGTAGAGATTCGAGACAAGAAGGGGTGCGAGAACGTGATAGCCGATCACCTTTCGAGATTGGAGCTCACAAAGGAGAACACCGTGGAGGATCGAGAGGTGAACGATGAATTCCCTGATGAGAAGCTCTTTGGCTTAGGAGACTTCCCTGTGTATAGAGTTGAGGGGAAGGCACCTTGGTTTGCAGATTATGCTAACTATTTAGCAAGTGGTGAGTTGCCCGTCGAGATAGACTCGGTGCATCGGAAGGCATTTTTGAAGAAGGTTCAGGAGTACATTTGGGATGACCCCTATTTGTTCAAAAGAGGGATCGATCACGTATTGAGAAGGTGTGTGCCAGAGGAGGAGTGGAGTGATATCATAAGGCATTGTCACGCCTTGCCATGTGGAGGACATTTGGGTGGAGAGAAGACCGGAAGGAAAGTCCTGCAATCCGGGTTTTATTGGCCAACTTTGTTGAGAGATTGCATGGAATGGGTTAAGAGGTGTGAGAAGTGCCAACGATTCGGCTCCATTACTAAGAGGGACGAGATGCCTATGCACGTGTTCATGGAAGTCGAGATATTCGACGTATGGGGGATTGATTTCATGGGTCCATTTCCTGCTAGCAATGGATTCTTGTACATTCTCGTATGCGTTGATTATGTCTCGAAGTGGATTGAAGCTGTCCCAACTCGCGTGAATGATTCCCGTGTCGTCATCGAATTCTTGAGGAAGAACATCTTTGCGAGATATGGAGTTCCAAGAGCTTTGGTAAGTGATGGGGGAAGCCATTTCGTGAACAAATGGATGGAAAAGCTGCTGTCAAAATACGAGGTAAGTCATCGAATCTCTACTGCTTATCATCCTCAATCTAACGGTCTTGCAGAGGTTTCTAACCGTCAAATCAAGGAGATCCTTGAGAAGACGGTGAGCATAAGTAGGAAAGATTGGGCGATGAAGTTGGATGATGCACTTTGGGCATATAGGACAGCTTTCAAAACTCCTCTTGGTATGTCTCCATATCAATTGGTGTTTGGAAAGGCATGTCACTTGCCCGTGGAGTTGGAACACAAGGCATATTGGGCGATCAAAAAGCTGAATTTTGATAGTGTCTTGGTTGGTGAGAGGAGATTACTCCAACTTCATGAGTTGGAAGAGTTTCGAGACGTTGCCTACGAGAATGCCCGAATTTTCAAAGAAAAGACGAAGAAGTGGCATGATGCACGGTTGAAGAGGAAGGAATTCAAGGTGGGTGATCAAGTCCTCGTATTCAATTCGAGGATGAAGCTTTTTGGTGGAAAGCTAAAGTCCAGGTGGAACGGGCCGTATATTATAAGGGGAGTGCACAAGAGTGGATTCCTTGAAGTTGAGACGGACGATGGACAGAAATTCATGGTGAACGGGCATAGAGTGAAGAAATTCTTTAACTTCTCTTATGAGAATAAGGGAGGTATTTTAGATTCTCAAGTCCCGTGAGCTCCTTTGAGCACGGTCCGGCATTAGGACCTTAAAACTAGCACTTAATGGGAGGCAACCCATTTTTACTTGTTGTTTTTAGTGTTTTGTTTATTTTTAGTAGTTAGGGAATCGTAAGTGTTAACCTCGTTTGTTGAGATTTGTGATGTAGGCTTGCTTCGTGGAGTGAAATTCTGAGAGAGGGAGCTTAAGGAGGAAAGTCAGGAAGTTGAGCACGTTTCGAATAGGAAAGCATTCAATTCTTGAAGTTAGAGGTAACCGAACCCCAAACGTCGACCTCTTTGCGAAGTCGAAGTTTGGGGGGGTGATGTTTCTTTTTGTTCATTAGTGTGCATTGGTAGAAGTCGAGTTCATACAAATTTTGTGTACTTGCTCTTACGTACTCATTCGTTTCAAACTTTGTTATCGCATAGCAAGAACAAAGTTTGGGGGGGTGTGTATTCGTACTTCGAGTTCGTACACGAAATTCTATGAAAAATTCTATGAAAAATTGGGTCAAATTTTTCGAAAACATCAATGCTTGAGGGTCGTTGAGTCGAATTGAGTGAGAGTGCTAAGTTCGACTTGAAGTGGATTGGTGATTTGCACGTATGGAAGAGACCCCAACTCCTCGGTCGAATGAGCGACCTGGCTTAAATCGAGGAGTTCTCAGGTTAGTTCGTGTTTTGGGTTGAATGTGATAAGTTGTCGAGCTTGGTTCGGATGGAAATTTCGAGTGTTGAACATAAAAAAACGAGGTTGAAATTTTGGCGCGCTCGAGCAGCTCGAGCGCCACCGCTCGAGCGCATTGCTCGAGCGCTTAAAACATACAGAACCATTCTCGCGCTCGAGCAGCTCGAGCGCCACCGCTCGAGCAGCTCGAGCGCCACCGCTCGAGCGAATCGCTCGAGCGCCCAAATCTTACAGAGTGTTTTACCCGCTCGAGCGAATTGCTCGAGCGCGACCGCTCGAGCGTATCGCTCGAGCGGGTCGCGGGTTGACCCATCGGACTTCCCCCTCTATAAATATCTCCCCCACACATTTACACACACTTTCACACACTATTTGGGGCGATTTGGGGGCGATTTCAGCGACTTCTCACGAATTTGCACAAGTTCTCAAAGTTTTTGCTCGAATTTCTTCACAATCCTCTTTAAATCTTCAACCAAGGTATGTAATCTCTATCCCTTGCCGATTAATTCGTAGTTTAAGGTTGAATTAGGCATTAGTTGATGCATATGAACTAGGGTTCATGAGTTAGTAGAAATTTTGGGGATTTTTGCGAAACTGGTTGATTCTTGATTCCTTGATTGATGAATGTTGATAATATGCTATGGGTTTGCTTGTTTTACTTTCAATTTTGGAATTGAATGAGTAGAGGAGGTGAATTTCTAGAGGGAGAAGTAGGAATTTGAGAAAAGGAAATGAGTTTTGCATATTGAGAAGAAATTTTTGTGAATTGAGATGGTATTGAGCATGAATGAGTATGAGTTGAGTCTTGAGCATGTAAATTACTTAACTTGGGTAATGTTACTTCATGATAGACTTAAATGTGGGGAATTTTGGGTTGAAATGGAGAATTAAGTGTTGAAGGCTTGAGAACTTTGAACGAAAAACATGGTTTAATTGTGTGAATTGCTTTGAACTTGATTGAATGCTTTGAAATGAATATTGCTTTGAGCTTGAGAAGAGCATGAATAGTGAGTTGAATCGAATTGAGATGCATTACTTGGAATTGCTTGAGTTTGAATGTATGATTGAACTGTTGTGAACTTCAAGAATGTTGCTTAAATCCTTGCTATTTCATGATTAGGTGCAATGGCTCCTAAACACAAACTCCTGAGCGACGAAGAAGTGAGAGTGCTCACGGAACAGCTTAGACAGAAGAACTTGTTGCCCGCGAGATGGGGAGGGTTAGATTATCACGATGACTGGAAGTATGTGGCTTACAGATGGAGCCTCATAACCGGGAAAGTTGAGAAAACCCGGAGACCAGTAGTGAGTTTCATGAAGGACCTGGGGATTGAAGAGGAAATACGAAGAATATTCACCAGGAACAACATGGCTGAGTTCTTCGACATGCTGCTGCACATGGAGACTAACGGCGATCTGGTGGAGCAATTTCTGGCCACAGTAGAAAAGACGCGCACCGACACCTTCAAATTCAAGTACCAGAACGAGTGGCAATACCACGAGGTGGGGGTTGTCAACCTCGCATTCGGGCTCCCAGCCCTATCTCGTCCCAACCGTGAGAACAAGGCGTACAACGCTAACGCGTTTTGGAAGGAAATAACGGGCGGCTTGGTTGGGGACTACAAGGGGCAGTATGCGAGGGCATCGGCTATCCGAAACCCGGTGATCAGATATCTGGAGCAGATACTGGGGAACACGATTTATGCCAGATCTGAAACGGGGACGGTGACGAGCAAGCAGCTCTACGGAATCTGGTGCCTTTTGCATAAAAAGGACCATGACTTTGGAAGGGACTTCCTAGAGCACCACTTCGAGGCTCCGTTCAAGCTTGGAACGAGAACCTCAAAGATCCGAGGAGGAGGGCTGATCTCAGTGTTGATGAAGCACCTCGGATTTGAGCCGTGCTCGGGGCCTTGCAAGGGCATGGATTTGGGATTCGAGCAGATGAACAACACTTTGATGTTTGAGCACTGGTTGGGCAAGTACTGCATCCGATACAATGATGATGGCTTGTTCCCGTTGCCAAACAAAAAGCTCGTGACGCTGGTGGGGATGAAGAAGGAGAACGTCGGGATGAACGGAGAGCAGCACCTCGCTATAGGTGCTAAGTACACATCAGAGATAGATGGCAAAGGACTCCGGGACGTTAGGCCGGTCAAGAGGAGCCGAGGAGAAGGCACGAGTGGTGCCGGATCGAGTGGAGCAGCTGAGCTACAAGAGGAGGAAGAACAAGAGTACGAAGAAGGAGGAAACATGGATGATGAGGAAGAAGCGGATGTGGGTGAAGGAGGCCAGGGACCTCAAGAGATGGAGTTTGGGATGCCTGATGCACCGACTCCAGAGCCGTGGTACCCGAACCAGATGGAGTGGTACGGAATGCGAACCGACATTCAGGGCCTGAGGGCAGATGTCACAGAGCTTCGCACCACTCAAAATCAGTGGTACGCGGAAGCTTCTAGCATGAGAGGGGAGTTTCAAGGAGTTCGATCGGAGGTTTCAGATTTAAAACGCTGGATGGAGGCACTCTTTGTCTCCCACTTAGGATCCGATCACCCTAGCTACCGGCCACCACCACCTCCAGACGCTTGAGAGACCTGGGATGCCCCCAATTTTCTTTTCCTTTTTCTTCCCTCTTCTTTTTCCTTTCTTTTCTTATTTATTTCTGTTCCTGAGTATGAATTGTAGTGATTGCGTGAGTGCATGTTCTTGGGGATTGTATTGGAAGTCTTTGAATTGTTAAGGGACTTGTTTCGACTTGCTTTGATTGATGATTTCATGCTTATTAACTCTTCTATACTGCTTATTAGTGATTCTTGAGTATGACTTAGTGAGGAGAGTTGAGTTGTGAAAGTGAGTTGAAAATTCCTTTGTGTAAATATGTGAGTTTGAGCCGATTAGGGAGAGAACCCGTATGCTTATGAGTTTTCTTTTGAGTGCTTGTGTGATGAGAGTGAGAATTCACTAGGACTAGCTTGGATGTGAAAGCCGTGAGAGTTGAGCCTTACGAGATTTAAATGCATGATTTAATCTCTTCGTTTGTGAGTGGATCATCACCTTAGAGGATGCTAGAACTTGCATGTGCTCTTGCTTCTAGATTGTGTCTAGTTTGATATGCCGAATAGGATCTTAGGCCATTTTTGAATTGAATAAGTCACTTAGCCAAAATTTTCCTTACCAATGACATTTATCTCTTGTTAGCCCCTTTGAGCCTAAAGCCTAATTTATTTGCTAGCACATATGAACACTATTCCAATTCCTAAGCCTTTTTGTCCCAATTTGAGTGGAGAATAGGAAAGTGTGAATATGAAGGGAGTGAATTGAGTTGAAAAAGGAAAATGTTGTTTGTTGAGTAAATATGAGAAGAAGGTGTGATGAAGTTTTGAGATGTGGGAAAAAGAACAAAAAAATTTTGAGAATGAGCACAAGAAAAAAAAAAATGAGCTCATGTGATTGTGCGAAAAAGAAAAAAAATATGATGAAGTGATTGAAAAAGTGAAGGAGTGAGAAAGAAAAAAAAAATTGAAGTGTTGAGAGAATTGAAAGCGAAAGTGTAGTGATTGAATACGTTTGAAGTAGTTCGTTCTTAATCTCGAAGTACCGAAGTTTTGAATTTCTATTCTCCATTCACTTGAGTCACTTCACCATATTGTTATCCCACCTGTCCAAAGAGCCTACATTACAACCTTTTGAAAGTCCTTTTTGATTCGGCGTTGATTTCTAGAGTATGGTCGAAGTTAGAGCATTTACAAGCCTATGGCTGCCAATTTGTGTGATTGATTGATTGAGTGAGTCCCTTTATCATTGTTATACACTTGTGAGGGAGTTAAACACATCGTTGAGTGCACATCCATGCTTGATCTTGGTGATTCTTGTTATTGTTGCATGAGTATGATGAAAGGAATTGAGTGAGTATACGGGTGATTGACTTTTGAAGCTTGAGTTCATTAGCTTGCATGATTGAGTTTTCCTACTCATTCCTAACAATTTCACTTGACTTATTATTTCATTGCTTGGGGACAAGCAATATGGTAAGTTTGGGGGGGTTGATTAGGCGTGAAATTGTCATGATTCGTAGCTAGAAACGCCCTAGTTTTGGTCGAGTTTATAGAGTATTTAGAGTCAAATGAGCATTATTTCTATACATTGATAAATTTGTCTCTTTGATGCTCATAGGTGAATAGAGGACGAAAAACGGAGTTCGTAGGACTTTGAATCGACTCAAACGGATGCCCGGATGAGAAGATATTGAAGAAATACGATTGGTATTAGTGCGGACGAGGAAAAGTATCATTTGGAAGGATTAGAGATCACTCGAGCGCATGGCTCGAGCGCCACCGCTCGAGCGCCTTGCTCGAGCGCGCAAACGTACAGAACAATTCTTGCGCTCGAGCAGCTCGAGCGCCACCGCTCGAGCGAATTGCTCGAGCGCCCAAAAACATACAGAGAAGATTCAGCGCTCGAGCAGCTCGAGCGCGACCGCTCGAGCGAATGCATCATTCGAGCTACACTGCTCGAGCGGGACCGCTCGAGCGTTTTGCTCGAGCGCCCATATACTTTTGCCTCCGGATGCGTATTTTCGGCCCATTAACTCCCGTTTCGACCCGTGCCTATATATATCTCGTCCAAACACGTTTTGAAGGATCCCCAACTTTTAGACATCACGTTTCATAGAGTTTTTAGAGCGAGGAGGAAGAGAAGAGACGAGCGAGCTATAGATTTACGGTTTTGAGGTTTTTGCTTACGAATTTACTTTACGATTTCACGTGTTAGCTTCGATTCTTAATAACTTTTGTTCTTAAATACGTTGAGACCTAGTTTTTGTTAATTAATTTCAGTTTAATCTTTTACATATTAAAACCTCAGTTTATGTTCGTGCTTTTCTTCGTTTTCGTCATCATGTTCATGTTCGTCACTTGTTTAATTTCTATTGTTTACGTTCAAACTATGTCTAGCTAAAACCCTTGCATGCTTAGGGTAGGATGAACTCATAGAAGTAGGTTGTGGGTATGTAATTAGAATAACTTGTGACGTTAGGTTTTAATTCTCTTAATTAATGAATTCTTAAAATTAATCTAGATTTCACTCTTGAGTTTCGTTCGAAAGGTGTTAGAGAGAGGACGACCGTATCACTCTTTAACAACAAGTAGACTTAACGAGAGAGTTTAGTAAAGGTTAATTCATCTACCGGTTTAGCGAAGGAGGACGACCGCATCGCCTTAGTTAAATTAGGGTCTCATTAATTAAGCACAATCTAGTAACTTGTTAGTAGATTCGTGAAGTCGAGTGTTAGGGTAAAGTATTAGGGTTTAGAATCTTGAGCTTTCACCTTGCATTCTTAGACTTAGGTTAATTCTCGTGTGTCACAGTTATTTTGATTATGTACCTGCTCCGTTAGTATACGTAGGGATTTCTATCCTAAGCATCACCATCTCTTATTTAAATCCAACCCTTAGTTAATTCGTCTGCTTAGGTATTTTAATTTAGTTAGTTTATTTTAGTTTAATTACTCTTTCTTAAAAAAATCCAAAAACAATACACTCATATTAACTACGACGCGTAGATCTTCAGGGATCTATTCGCATATACATTATCCCGTGGGTACGATATACTTGGTCGTTATACTTGCCAATACTATAGTGAACCCGTTCGCTTGCGGGTGAGCGATTAGTAGAAGTAAGTAAAAATCGCTTCAAGTCAATCTCCCACTTATACTTAAAGTCTGCTTTTAGTATACATCACGCATGTCTTAGTGTAGTAGCTCTACGTGACATCTCATGTCAACCTACACTAACCTAATAATTCCTCCCACTTATACTTAAAGCAGATTGGCAATGGTCTTGACTCCCATTCCATTCACATGTCTCTCGAATGTATTCAGAGGCAGACCCTTTGTGAATGGATTTACTAGGTTGTCCCCGACGCATATCTTTGTCACCTCTTTTTCTCCTCTCTTAACGATTTCTCGTATAAGATGGTGTTCTCTTTCTATGTGTTTGCTGGTCTTGTGGGCTCTCGGTTCCATTGAATTTGCAACTGCTCCGACATTGTCACAAAAGACAGTTATCTTGTCGGGCAAATTCGGAACAGCGTCCAAGTCCACTAAGAAGTACTTGAGCCAAACCGCTTCTTTCGCTGCTTCACAAGCAGCTACTTATTCGGTTTCCATGGTCGAATCTGCGATGCATTTCTGCAAACCGCTTCTCCATGTCATGGCTCCTTCTCCCATGCAAAACACACTACCCGAGGTTGACTTTCTTGAGTCTATGTCTGGTTGGAAATCCGAGTCCGTGTATCCTACGGGAACTAGACTATCCGACTGGTAAATCAGCATCCGCTCCCGAGTTCTTTTCAGATACCTCAAGATGCACTTTACGGCAGTCCAATGGTCTTTCCCGGGATTACTTTGATATCTTGCTACCATGCCTACGGCAAAGCAGATATCCGGTCTCGTACACAACATTGCATACATAAGGCTTCCTACGGCCGAAGCGTACGGAACACCTTTCATGTCATCTATCTCCGCTTGCATCTTAGGGCTCATTTCTTTCGATAGATGAATTCCGTGCCTAAAAGGTACAAAACCTTTCTTGGAATCTTGCATGCTGAAACGCTTCAAAACAGTGTCAATGTATGAAGCTTGCGATAAGCCCAACATCCTCTTCTTGCGATCGCGAGTGATTTTGATCCCAAGGATGTGACCGGCTTCCCCTAAGTCCTTCATATCAAATTGTTTTGACAGCCATACCTTTACGTCTGACAATACCTTTACATTGTTTCCAATGAGCAGAATATCGTCTACGTATAATACTAAGAATACCACCGCAGTTCCGTCACGCTTCTTATACACACAAATTTCGAACTTGTTTTGATCAAACCCATAAGACTTAATTACTTGATCAAAACACTGGTTCCAAGTACGCGATGCTTGCTTAAGACCGTAAATGGATCTCTTGAGCTTGCATACGAGATTCTCTTGGCCTTTTTCAATGAAACCTTTGGGCAGTTTCATATAGATCCCATCAAGACTTTCGTTAAGGAAAGTTGTCTTGACATCCATTTTACCAGATCTCGTAATCTAAGTGCGCAGCGATCGACAAGAGAATACGGATGGACTTAAGCATAGCTACAGGCCACAGGCCACAAGCATTGCTTTGAAGGTTTCAACCCTTCCGTCCGGTCCTCTTTTCCTCTTGTAAACCCACTTGCATCCAATGGGTTCTACCCCACTGGGTGGCTCGACCAACTCCCACACTTGATTATGATCCAACGAACCCATCTCGGCTTCCATTGCCGTTTGCCATGACTCCGCGTCTTTGTCTTGGATTGCCTCGTCGTACGTCCATGGGTCTGATTCAACACCGGGAACCAAATCCGAAGATTCTCCTATCCCCATGAATCTCTCGGGTTGTCTAGGAACCCTCCCACTACGACGGGGTTCCGGTTGTGAAGATGTGACGTGTGGTACATCATCTTGTATACTTGGTATCGAGGTTTGACCTCTCAATTCTTCTAAGGTAATTTCACTTTTAGGTTTCCGATTGTTCATATAGTCTTCCTCCAAGAATTTAAAGTGTGTACTAATCACGGTCTTTTGATCCTTGGGACTATAGAACATACACCCTTTCGTTCTCGCCGGGTATCCTATAAACAGCCTTAATTCCGAACGTGTATCCAACTTACCGGCTTCCTTGTCTAGCACGTATGCCGGACAACCCCAAATCCGCAAATGTCTTAGACTGGGCTTGTGCCCGGTCCACAATTCCATTGGGGTTTTAGGAACCGATTTGGATGGCACCAAGTTTAGAATATAAGCCGCCGTTTCCAAGGCATTACCCCAAAACGACTTGGGTAAATCCGAATAACTCACCATGGATCTGATCATCTCTAAAAGAGTCCGATTTCTTCGTTCCGCCACACCGTTCTGTTGAGGGGTTCCCGGTGCGGTTAACTGGGATACGATCCCTTCGTCCGATAGGTAGTTCAAGAATTCATCGCTGAGGTATTCGCCTCCACGATCTGATCGTAGAAACTTGATACTCTTTTCCCTATGTTTCTCGGCTTCGGCCTTAAACTCTTTAAACTTTTCAAAAGTTTCAGACTTATACCGCATAAGGTAAATGTACCCATATCTTGAGTAATCGTCAATGAAGGTAACGAAATACTCATACCCCATTCTCGCTTTGATCGTCATTGGACCACACACATCGGTATGAACGAGTTCTAACACTTCCGTGGCTCTATTCCCCTTGGCTCCAAATGCCCTCTTGGTCATTTTACCATCTAAACAGGATTCAGAAGTTGGAAACAGCTCAACTTGGAGCGATTCCAAGGATCCGTCTTTCACCAATCTCTCTATCCACTTTAGATTGAAATGACCTAGTCTAATATGCCATAAAAGTGTTTCGTCCATCTCCGAAGAACGCTTTCTTTTATTGCTCGAAATGATCGACGTGTTATTAGATTCATTATTTGAGTGGTGTGCACACTTAATCGTATAGAGATTGTTTACCAACGTTCCATGACAGATAACATCATTCTTAAAAGAAAACAGTAACAACTTTATTAAAAGTAACTGAATATCCATCAAAACAACTTAGAAACCGAAATTAAATTCTTCCTAAAGTTTGGAACGTATAAAACATCTCTTAAAATTAAAACTCTATCTTCAAAAGATAGGTGCACGACTCCCACTGCTTCAGCTGCTACTCTCGTAGCATCCCCCAAAGTGATTGTGATCTCATTCTTGCTAAGTCGCCGGGTTAGCTGGAACCCCTGAAGAGTGAAACAAATATGATCAGTTGCCCCGGTATCCACTACCCAAACATGGGCAGCATACGCCGCAACAAATGTTTCAACGACTAAAGCATGAGACTTACCTTTCTTTCCACCCTTCTTAGGCTTAGAACATGTCGCCCTCCAATGTCCCTTCTCACCACAATTAAATCACTTACCCTTAGCAGCTTTCTTTCCACCTCCTTCTCCCTTTGCCTTGGGTTTCGCAACGGTTGGATTTGCTTGGGTCTGGCCCTTCGTCCTCTTCCTCTTCTTCCCTCCCTTGGGACCTAAAGAGGAAGACGGACCGTTTGCCACCATAGCAACGGTTTGGTGATCCATTAGAGTCTCCGCCGATACCAGAGCTTGCAAGAGCTCGGGCAAGCTATTTGCCCGGTCATTCATTTGATAGTTCAATTGAAACTGCTCAAAGCTCTTCGGCAGAGAATGGAGAACGAAATCGACCTTAGTAGGGAGGTCAAATTCCGCACCAAGTACTTCCAACTTGTTGAGATAACCCATCATCTCGATTACGTGATCCCTTACGGGCGTACCTTCCACCATTTTCAACGAAAGCATCTTTCGCATGGTGATTTGCCTAGCCGTACGGTTCTGATGTTGAAACATCGCTTCAAGATTTTGCATTATCTCAGAGGCGGTCTCCATGTGTTGGTGTTGGTGTTGCAACACATCTGACATTGAAGCCAGAATAGTACACCTAGCCATCTCGTCGGAGTCTAACCAACTCTTATGCTCTTTCTTGTCCGCTTTCGTGGCATCTTCGGCAAGCTCTTGGGGATTAGAAGTGGTAAGTACCCACTTGTGGTGTTGAGCGGTTAGGACAATATTAAGGTTACGTTTCCAATCAACATAGTTCTCACCAACAAGTTTGTTATCTTTAAGTATACTAAACAGTGGATTAAAAGGTTGCGACATGATGAACTGAGAATAAAACATACATTCATATCAATATCTAGAAAAATATGAAATTATCACATAAATTTGATCACATCAATTATATTGAAACCTTAAAACAATATAATCATGCATCAGCCAACATCTCGAAACAATTTAAATGCGCCACGAGGGGTGGTCTATACATTTAAACACATTCAAGCGGATTACAAACTTAAAAGTTACAAATCCTTAATTCAAAATTAATAGTTGGCTCCCACTTTGACCACATAGAAACTGACAGGGAATCCGAGGGGAGTAAGTTAATATCAATTTCCTATGCCTAAGTAATAACCATAATTAAATACAGGATTATTATTTCGCTTTGAGCAAGCCACTCGTGGTGAGGGTCAATACCGCCACTAGTAATAATCCACAATCATCCTTTCGGAATTTATTCATGTGAAATCCGTTCTTTTGGCCGATCCGAGGGGGAAATGTATTCCAAAAGAACTTCACAAATAAATAAATTATGGAGGTCAAATTAATCCAATTTTAATATCCGGAATAAAATTGCGATTAAAAAAACATACTTAGTAATTTTCGAAAGTAAGGTTTTTTCTTGGACAATTAAATTCATGCAAACACATATTAACAAATAATAATAAGTGCACGAAATAAAACATCCATCAAAACAAAACTAAACACATTGGAGCACTCAAATCCAATTGTCACGGTTTAATTTCTTCACGTCTTGATGCGAAAATCGTCCTTGTTGCTTTCCGACGTCCGTCTCGACGTGCTCCCACTCGAACAGCAACACTTCATCAAAAACAACATCGTTTGGGGTTCGGGACGACGTTTAAAATTGCACGGAAAAAAAAACACGAACCGAAAAAATTCCACGGCCTGAGATACAGCGCGCGTCGGCCCACGAAGTGGGCCCGCGCGCTTCCCGGCCCGAGAAGCGCTGGAAAACAGCCCGAGGCGCGCCGAGGCGCAGCCCCGAGGCGCACCCGAGGCGCACCCGAGGCGCTGTACGGAGGCGCGCCGAGGCGCACCCGAGGCGCCCCGAGGCGCTGCAGGCCCTTGCCGAGGCGCGCGCGCGCGGTGCGCCGTGCACCCCCGTGCGCCGTTTTTTCGCCGTTCGTCCTCGTTTTCTTCACCCCTAGCATGATTTTACCTCCATACACGCGCCACGCTTGTATGCGTCGTCTGGGTACGCCGTTTTTAATTCTTCGTTCTTCGTCACGATCCGGTTACAATTTATTTTTACAAAAAAAATAAATACTAGATCTAGACTAGTCTATTACAATGATCGAATCAAAATAAAAACAACTAATCTACTCGTGGATTTTCTCACGAGAAAAACGAATTCGAACGAATCGAATTAAAAATAATTAATTTACACGCATGAAATTAACAACATTAAAACCATGACAATTGGATACCTGCAAAAAAGATCTAACAATTCTACTATCCAATTTCAATTTAATGTTCAACAATTTAAATTCCAATTTAAAATTCAGAGCCCGAAACCGTGGCTCTGATACCAGTTGTTGGGATAAATAGGGGTGCCCGGAATCTATTCGGGATGAATTTTAAATACGAATTTAAATACAATTATTACTAGCATGAATTAATCCCAATTAATTCAAATAATAATTCCAACAACTAATTATCATCATGCATGTTGAATTAATTTCACATATTTAATTAAGCGGAATAAACAATTAAATATGTGATTAACGTACCTCTCGTAGAATTGGCCTTTGAATATACGGGACAATTATAATCTCGCTTTATCAACCCAAAGCCTTCTCAAGTATTTCCCTTTTCACCTCACTTGATCGCCGGTGGGAGACGCTTTCAAGCAATTTAATAAACTAAGGAAAAAGAAAAATATCTATGCTTCTTGATTTTTCCAACACATGGAATTATGTACTTGGAGATGAAATAATCATCTCCTATTTATAAGAGGTGGTGATCGAAAATTATAGGATTAATGGGCTTGGAGAAAATCTTTTCTTAATCTCTAAGAAATCTTGAATATATCTCATATATTCTTTTCTCCAAAATAAAATATTCCACAAAAATCTCACACCCCTAAATAAATATGTAGTTTTCGAAATTTACATAGAGAAAATCCAAGATTTGGATCTTCTTGAATATATGAGATATTCTTGTATTCCTAGAATACATATCTTGCATAATATCTTTCCAAGAAAATCAACAAAATCTTTTTCCTCCTTATCATGTATTTTTCGAAAATTAAAGAGAAAAATCAGCATATTATTTTCTTTTTATTTTAATCACCTTATCATTATTGGGCTACTTGAGGGGCCTTAAGGAGAATTAAGATTGGACCTCCTAATGGACTTCTGAATTTCAATATTGAGCCCCAATATAATTCAGCCCATTAATATTAATTATTACCACTAATAAATTAATATTGCACTATTCATCTTAATCCATATTACGATAATATGGGCTCCCGGTTATTATTTCCCGCGTTTAAGATTATCAAGTCCATTAATTAATTAAGCTTCTGAATAGCTCTAAATTAATTAACATCTTTCACCTTGGAGTAAAGACAGCTCAACATTATTATTCGTACCGAAGAAACTAATTCTTCACTTGCAAGATTTGGTACAATAAAACTTCTGAGCCCACCAAGGGGACTAATCATACGAGCCGTACTCGCACGCGTTTCTCCGTATTAAATCTTAGCAACCGTCGTATGATTAATATTACTGCCCAAGACACAAAGTTCGAAGTCACAATGATTCTCACCCAACATGAATCAAAGCAGTAACTACTAAGCACACACGGTCCTATTTAAGTGACGGAGATTAAGAAATCAACAACCACTGAGGTCTAATTCTTCACCTTTCAGAACAGAAGAATTTCTCCTCGCTGTAGGACCTCTTCAACACATACCAAATATGCTAGTGCAATCTCTTGGTCAAGACAGACCAATCTGAGCCTTACACATCGACCTTTTACGGTGGATTGTTCAATTCCACCTAGGCCGTGAAAATGTACGTTTAGTTACAAGTAAATTGTTAATGTCGTCTTCCGTGATCGGGTATCACCACATTAACTACAATGTAACACGTACTATATATTGAACGGTTTGCAATAGAAATTCAACATTCAATCATAACTAAAGCAAATGCGATAAAAGAATTATTCTCATAAAACGAGTGTTTGATACACGAGTTATACAAAGTAAAAGCATACTTTCACGTATAACTCCAACATCGGAAAGAACCATTCAAACGCTTGAAGATATGCTCAGAGCTTGCGCTCTAGATCTTAAAGGAAGTTGGGAAAACCACCTACCATTGGCAGAGTTTGCATATAACAACAGTTATCAAGCAACAATACAAATGGCGTCGTACGAAGCACTCTACGGGAAGAGGTGTAGATCGCCAGTCTGTTGGGACGAAGTCGGGATTCGAAAGATTCTCGGACCCGAATTAGTCGAGAAGTCGGCTGAGATAGTCGCAAAGATTAAAGAAAGGATCAAGTCGGCCCAGGACCGCCAGAAATCGTATGCAGATACCCGAAGAAGGGATTTACAATTTGACATCGGCGAGAAAGTATTTCTCAAAGTTGCACCAATGAAAGGTCTAATCCGTTTTGGAAAGAAAGGTAAGCTAAAGCCGCGATACATTGGACCATTCGACATCCTGAATAGAATCGGGGATGTAGCTTATCGCATAGCTTTACCACCGGAGTTATCACGAGTGCATAATGTGTTCCACATATCTACACTCAGGAAATACGTGAACGATCCAAACCACGTTATTAATCACGTAGAATTAGGTCTAAACAGTGATCTGACTTATGAAGAGATTCCAGTAACTATCTTGGGAAGAAAGTTACACTTGTTAAGGAATCGAGAGATACCTTTAGTGCTCGTTCAGTGGAGCCGACACGGAAAGGAAGAAGCGACTTGGGAAAGAGAGGATGAGGTCCTAGCCAAATACCCTCAAAGCTTAAGTAATACCTAAGACATGAATTTCGGGGGCGAAATTCTGTTAAGGGGGTGAGGATGTAATACCCCGTCCCGTTCTATACCCTTTTCTTAATTAGAAACCTTTTTATTTTATTTTATTTTCTCTTCTTTGTTTCTTTTATTTTAATTATTTTGTGTGCTATTTGTGTATTTAAATATACATACCCTTTTTTTTTTATAAAATTCCTAAATTCGAAGAAAGAAAACGAATTCTTTCAAACGAATAAAGGACTACGAGAAATTAATTTTTCAAATTAAATTAAGGATTTCGATCCGTTTAATTTATTGAGAAAAATCAGAATACAATAAAATATTACTTGAGTTTAAAAACTGTATTATTTTCTGAATCGGGATTATACTCGTGAACCAAACAATCCCTGAACCGTATCATTTGGGAACGAAAATATTGAAAATTTTGGATAAGAATTTTGGATTAGATAAGTTTGGAAAAGGAGGGTATAAAAGAAAATTTGTATCTCTCCTCATTCATTTCTTTCATTTCACGCAGAAATTTTCTCTCTCTAAAAAAAAAATTCTCTCCTCTTTCCTCCGCCTCCTTTCTCCTCCTCCGGCCGACGAACCCAGCACCGCCCACCGCACGCTGCGTCGCCGCTGGAGCCGCCTTCCTCTGCTGCTGTCCTCTTCACGCCACCGTGAAGCCACGGCGAACGACGCCGCCGCTCGATCGACAAGCGCCGCCGGAGCTCCGCTCAGCCGCGAAGCCTCCCACCGCCGTCACCGCTCCACCGTGGACCAACCCAGACGCGACGAAACCCAGGCTACGACTCCCCTGCTCCCGTCGCTCTCCCGTCGCGCCTCAGCCGAAGCGCCGCCGCCGCCTCGCCGCCGCCGCCGCCTCTTGATTTCTCCTCTTCCAGTAAGTCTATACAAAAAGCCCTCTTTCAATTCCACTCTTTGAAGTTCAATTTCAATTTTCACCCGTAACCGTTCTTTTCGTTTAATTTCCGATCGATTTTGACACCGTTGAACCGGTTGTTATCGCCAAATTTCTGGAATTTCAAACCGACGCCGTTAGGCTGCCCAAATCGTTTTTCCGAATTCCCGAACAACGCCGTAAGGCTGCCCAATTTTCGTGAACATTTTCCGGGTTTCGAAACGACGCCGTTAGGCCGCCCGTTTAACGCCTCAAACTGAAGCTCGTAAGGTTTCTATCTTCGTTTTTATCTTGGGTAGATTTTGGATTATTTTGTAAATTGTTAGAAGCTTAGAACAAGAAAAGAAATGAAAGAAAATTTACTGTTAGTGGTTAGATGAATTAGTGTTAGTTATCAACCTATTTAGTATTATTGTTTTGTTTCACTTGTATCACTCTTTAGAAGTGAGTTTTTGGATAGATTGTTTCTTTGTTTTATTTCTTTCCCAAACCATGAGATTGGATTCTTAGTTTAGTATTTAGTATTAGTAGTTGAATGTTGAAATATTATTGTTTTAGATGAATGGTAGTAATGACTTAGAGGACTAGTATTTTTCTTATGAATGTTGAAATATTATTGTTTTAGATGAATGGTAGTAATGACTTAGAGGACTAGTATTTTTCTTATGAATGTTTAATATCATTGTTTTTAGTATTATGATGATATTAGCAAAATCCTATAGTATCCTTGTTTTGATGTTTTTCAAGGATTAAAAACACGTTTGAATAAATTTCGTAATCAAAGGGAAACTCGTCTTCACCTCGTACCCCTATTAGAATTTTAGAAAACGCAAAAATAAAGTCTTTTAATAAGTTTAGAAAAGAAAAGTTTTATATTCAAGTTTTCGTTTAAAAACGAGAATTAGAACTCTTAAGAAAGAATAACCTTTTCTTTAATTTCATTAAATAATAATCTTATTTTTTTTTCTCTAAGTATTTTTCCAAGTTTAATAATGATTTTTTTCCCTTAAAAGGCCTTTCTGAGAACACCACTCAATTCAGTAAATACACCCCCTGTCACACTACCAATTTCAGTAAATACACCCCCTGTTACACCACCAATTTCAGTAAATACACCCTCTGTTACACCACTAAATTCAGTAAATACACCCCCTGTTGCAACACTGAATTTAGTAAATACACTCCCCTAATACACCTCCCCTTTAAAAGAGGTGTACTTACCAATTTGAAATCAACCTTTGAAAACTTTAAGTTTTCAATAGTTTTCTGAAGACAACGACCTACTCAATCCTCGAGTTTCGCACTCTTAAGCTTTTCAAATTCAAAAGTCAATCTTTTAATCGAAATACTCCTTATTAGGATTATGTACCTTTCGGAACACGCACGAAGGACTCGATTGTCTGCCTACCCAATATTCCCGGAACTCAGAACAATCAGGTGGGTGATGATCTGTTGATTGATCTGCTAATAATAACGTCGTGCCGGTATTTTCTGAACTCGATTAAATCAAATCAAATTTAACTAATCCAACATAAATGTAACACCTATCTATATAACTGTTTGGATTATGTGATATAACTATATATGTTATATATTACCTGTTGTTTTGTGAATCGATCACCACTGCATGAGTAAACACCTTACGTGAGCATGAATCAGTTCAGTTAGCAGTCAAGTATTATTCTTTGTAAAGTTTATTGAGTCAGTTTTGTGGAGAGTCAGTATGTACGGAGTCGGGATCGAGTTTTAAATCCGACCTCCGGGGCTGCTGTCGGGGACGCCCTCGGAATCAAGGTTGTTGATCAAGTAGATCTGGTCCCCGGTCAGCTGTCGTTTGACGCACTGGGAAGAAGGCCATTGATACTTGCTTATTTTGAGGGATGTTATAAGGTTGGATGATGTGAGCTTGTGTGATTGGATGAAGTAAGTTTTGGTTGGAGTTGAAAAGGATAACTTTGTTGATTTGTTGGAGTTGAAAAGAGTAACTTTGTTGGAAGTGGAATTGTCGTACGTTTATGGTTTGTCAGTTTGTGATAATACGTGATATGACTTTGGGATTTGCCCTAATGTGAATCAACTTGTGTTATTTCAAGTATACCATGTGAAATATGCTTAAGTACCGTTTAAATTTTATAATCTTTTATATACGTCAACTGTTTAAATAAAATAAACTTTTTATTAATAGGTATAACTTAATATATTTCGAATTTACCAATCCCATGATGTTGCAATCACCCATAAGTGAGAATTCAATTCTCATGCCCCCTTTTCCTAACCCTTTGCAGATTACAATTATGGGGAGCAAGGACAGTGACACAGAAGACACAAAGTCTCCCATTTGCTTAAAATATTATTACTAATACCACGATGCCTACTATTTCTATTTACCGAATAAATGTTATCGCTACTGTCATGCAAGGCGATACTCTTTCCGTGTGTTTAAATTATCCAAACTCAGTGTGTATTATTCTGAAGATACAGAACCCTCTATCCATATATATATATATATATATACAAACACACTTACATTCTAATATTCCTTCCCACTTATCCGCTGCATAAACTTCTGTCTCTCAATTCAGTATTATTCCTTCCAAAAATTTTATAATTCGGACTTTTGATCACAATAACACTTCGAATCCGATATAATTAATATATTCTGGGTTCGGGGCGTTACAGATATAAATTTCATATTTTATTCACTAGAAAATATATTTTCTCTCCTATTTTAATTTCTAAAAAAAATCATATCTTTTTAAAATTATAATCTTTATTTTTTTTACAAGCCCAAGCCCGCTTTTAAAAAACGTATATATATATATATATATATATATATATATATAAACTCTACCCTAGATTTTTCTATATGCAACTCATATTTTGATCAGACTTTTTCTCGAAGAAACTCACGGTAATTTTTTTCTTCTCCATCCTTTGTATTCTCTTAAAAATCTTTTTGCAGTTCTTAGTCCTTACCTTTTCTCAAGTCGGCATTCAAATAATTTTAAAGCAGTGTTATTAAATAGGTATGTACGCATAAATATCATGAACTTGTTATGGAATTATTTGAGTACGGTTATTAGTGGCATCATGTGTGGATTAGATTGATCAACAATGTCAGATAGTAGTAGAAACATTTCATTTTAATTAATTTTGTTAACCAATTTTGTTGGGAGTAGGTTATGGTATACAGGTTATAGACTTAAGCGTAGGAATTAGTTCTTAGTTTTGTTAATTGTTATTTATTTGAGTTATATTAATTAGCGGTATCCTTTATCTACCGTGTAAAATAGTTTCTTTTATATTAAAAATATTTTTATGCGCTCACGTCAGTTATAGATATTTCAAGTTAGACAATTCAGTATTGGAGAATGTTTTGGGGTTTTAAGTTGGTTGGTTACATCTGATTTGGGTTCATCCTAGGAATTATTTATTAAATTTATGCTTATGGTTTTAATTTGAGGTTTTATCTTGGGTATTTTTCTAAGTAAATTTAATATTTATGTTAGGCAATGGCGACTGCGAGGGATAAGAAATAAAGACTTTGCATTCATTTCACCCACAACATACATTTTCAGGTGTGGTTTACCAGTTGTAGGTTCAAGCGCTTGCCACTGGACTAAAAGCCCGGACTCGTAGTGAGGTGCTACTTTATTTCCTTTAACCCCATCTAGCTGCAGCGCCACAGGTCGAATAGCCTCCGCCGGACTTGGCGCATCGGGCCTTTATCGCGCCCGACTCGGCTGGGAGATGCTGGACTCCGCGCCCAACAATCCCCCCCTCCCCAGCATCTGCCAGCCCTCTTGGCCAACAAATGTCTTCCACTGGGATTCGAACCCGTGACCTGTGCTCTGATACCAGTTGTAGGATCAAGCGCTTGCCACTAGACTAAAAGCCCGGACTTGTAGTGAGGTGCTACTTTATTTCCTTTAACCCCATCTAGCTGCAGCACCACAGGTCGAATAGCCTCCGCCGGACTTGGCGCACCGGGCCTTTATCGCGCCCGACTCGGCTGGGAGATGCTGGACTCCGCGCTCAACATGTCTCTACAGTGGTTAGTAGAGCTTGTTGTTCACTGTTAAATGTTTTACGTGATGTTGAATGTGTCTGCTACGTGTTATATTCCATGTATGAAATGTTATGAAATTTAGCCAGGGACTAGTTCACGGGTCCGGGACCATATAAGTTGTCCTCGGGATTATCGGGTTATTAAATTGGCTTTGAGAAGGCCCGCAGTGCTCATTTAAATTTATGTGTGGGAATACCTTAGTCATGGAAATGGCTTTGGGACGGCCCACATACACAGTACGAGACAATGTATGGTTATGTATTCATATTTGCATTGATGTATTTGACAATCTGTTTGATATTTAACTTTGAACAGCTAAACCCCACTGGTGTGCTTGCATACTCACCTCATTCATTTTAACATTTTCAGAGTGCGAAGCGGAAGCGTGGAGAGGCGATGGATGATGGTTTCAAGCTATTTTTGAAGTAAAAATAAGTATTTTGTAATCTAGTATTTTCAAGTTAAGCTCTCATGAGATAGTTAAATTTTACAATGAATTACAGTCTCAAATTAATATTCAAGTCTTCCGCTGTTTCTCAAGTATTTTAATTTGGGATCAAATTTTGTGCCTTAAATTTAAGTAAATTTTTAGTTCACGCCTTTTTATTCGAAAGTATTCTCGTGTTTTTGCAAAATTTACTATTATGAAAATTGGGGTGTGACACTGCATCATCTAACCATCCTCCAATATTGGACGACATTTATGATATGGGAAGTATGAGTCCAAGGGGTTTTGAATCTTTGAAAAAATACAAAATATCAACTAGTATTTCATCTGTGAACAATGGTTCAGTTAGGCTATGTTCTTTTTGGGTTTTAAAAACCTGGATTTGGATTTTGAAATCCAAAATCCATTCTAGTTTGGGTTTTAAAATTAGGCTTTTGAAATCCTAATCCTACAACCCTATAAATAACATATACAACACTCCCTTACTTTTTACATAATAAAGTTAAAGCATACCCTACTCAAAACCCAAAAAGAACAAGGATTTTAAAAACCCAATGGGTTACAAAAACCATTGGTTTTCAAAAACCGATTTTTAAAAACCACTTAAAACCCAAAAAGAACATAGCATTAGAGTTTGAAGGTGATTTTGCTATCCTTTCTTATAACTTATCCCCTGCAATTGTCAAACCACAATTGTTATCTGATGAATGAGGTCATTTGGAGTTGGAATCATTTTCAAAGGTGGGGTTTCTCAATTTAGAAAGGCTTAATTTAAGTACATAATCAATATGGGGTTTAATATTCATTTCAAAATGAATAACAAGAGATATGTACACGCGGTGCGTGATGAGGCGTTGAATACGAATTGTTAATGATTTATTAAAGCCAAAAGAGAGTTGATGTAATACCCCGTCCCGTTCTGTACCATTTTCTTAATTAGAAGCCTTATTTTATTTTATTTTCTTTGTTTCTTTTAATTTTAATTTTTTAATTATTTTGTGTGTTATTTGTGTATTTAAATATACATACCCTTTTTATAAATTCCTAAATTCGAAGAAAGAAATTGAATTCTTTCAAACGAATAAAGGACTACGAGGAATTAATTATTCAAATTAAATTAAGGATTTCGATCCGTTTATTTTTTTTGAGAAAAATCAAAATACAATAAAATATTAATTGAGTTTTAAAACTGTATTAATTTCTGAATCGGGGTTACACTCGTGAATCCAACGACCCCTAAACCGTACCAGTTGGGAACGAAAATACCAAATATTTGGATAAGATTAAATGGAATAGATAAGGTTTGGAAAAGAAGGAGTATAAAAAGAAGAAATGTCTCTCTCTCTCCTCATTTCTTCATTCACGCACATACCCATTTCTCTCTCAAAATTCTTCCTCCTCCTTCGGTTCCTTCCTCCGCCTCCTTCCTCCTCCGACGAAGCTTCACGCCGCCGTGGCCCAGCCCAGACGCACCGCGCCGAGCTCCGCCTCCTACCACCGCGACGCCTCCCCCGCACGCCGCCGTCGCGGCTCCAGCCACCCACCTCTCTCCCGTCGCTCTCGCTCTCTCTCTTCGAAGCCCAGGCCGCCGCCTCGAAGCCCAACGCCGCCGCTCCGACGAGACCGAAGCTAGCTCCGCCGTCGCCGCCTCTTCCTCAACCTTCAGTAAGATGAAATTCTTCCTCAATTGTTCGAATTTCATTCCGTTTAAATTCGTTTTCGAACACCGGTTTATTCCAATTTCTAACCGAAACCTTATTTTCGTTAATTTTCCGTTCAATTTGACGCCGTTGAACCGGTTGCTGTTGCCGAATTTCTGGAATTTCCAACCGACGCCGTTAGGCTGTCCAAATTCATTTTCTGAATTCCCGAACGACGCCGTTAGGCTGCCCAAACTTTTCGAACGAATTCCGAGTTTCAAAACGACGCCGTTAGGCCGCCCGTTTAACATCTCGAACCGAAGCTCGTAAGGTTTCTACCTTCGTTTTTCTTCTTGGGTAGATTTTGGGTTATGTTGTTATTTTGATAGAAGCTTGGGGCAAGGAAAAGAAAAGAGGACTTAATGTTAGTTTTAGTTGGATGGTTAGTGTTAATTGTTAACTTGAGTAGTATTGTTATTTTGCCCTCTTGTATCACTCTTTAGAAGTAGGATTTTGGATAGTTGTTTTTCTTTGTTTTTATTTCCTTCACAAACCATGAGATTGGAATTTTTAGTTTAGTGTTTTAGTAATAGTGGTTGAATGTTGAAATATTATTGTTTTAGATGTATGGTATTAATGACTTAGTGGACTAGTATTATTCTTGTGAATGTTTAGTGTCATTGTTTTAGTATTATGATGATATTAGCAAAATCCTTTAGTATCCTTGTTTTGATGATCTTCAAGAATAAAACACTTTTGTTTTGAATCCATAAGACAAAGGGAAACTCGTCTTCACCTCGTACCCCTGTTAGAATTTTAGAAACGCAAAATAAAGCCTTTTAATATAATCCGTTATTTTAGAAGAATTACAAACCAACTTTAGGAGTATCACTAATATTAGAAAAAGAAGAATACCTTTTTATAAACTTTTTTAGTTTATAATATAATTTTCTTAGAAAAGTCCAAGTCTTTTAATAAGTTTAGAAGAGAGAAGTTTTATATTCAAGTTTTCGTTTAAAAACGAGAAATAAAATTCTTAAGAAAGAAAAACCTTTTCTTTAATTTTATTAATTTTTCTAAGTAATAATCTTATTTTTTTCTAAGAAATTCCAAGTTTAATAATTATATTTTTCCTTAAAGGGCCTTTATTAAGGACACCACTGAATTCAGTAAATACACCCCCCTGTTACACCACTAAATTCAGTAAATACACCCCCCCGATACATCTCCTCTTAAAAAGGGGTGTACTTATCAATTAAAAATCAACCTTTGAAAACTTTAGTTTTCAATAGTTTTCTGAAGACAACAATCTACTCAATCCTCGAGTTTCACACTCTTAAGCTTTTCAAATTCAAAAGTCAATCTTTTAATCGGAATACTCCTTATTAGGATTCTGTACTTTTCGGAACACGCACGAAGGACTCGACTGTCTACCTACACAATATTCCCGGAACTCAGAACAATCAGGTGGGTGATGATCTGTTGATTGATCTGCTAATAATAACATCGTGCCGGTATTTTCTGAACTCGATTAAATCAAATCAAAAATATCTAATCCAACATAAATGTAACACCTATCTATATAACTGTTTGGATTATGTGATATAACTATATATGTTATATATATTAGCATGTTGTTTTGAGAATTGATCACCATTGTATGATTAAGTACCTTATGTGAGCATGAATCAGTTCTGTTGTCAATCAAGTATTTTTCTCAGTGAAGTTTGTTGTGTCAGTTCTATGGAAAGTCAGTAAGTACGGAATTGTGATGTGAGTATTGATTTCCAACCTCCGGGGAGCTGTCGGGGACGCCCTCGGAATAAAGGTTGTTGATTTAGATTAGATTCCGACCTCCGGGGGAGCTGTTGTTGTATGCCCTGGGAATCAAGGTTGTTGATTATTTTTCCGGTCTCCGGGGACGCTGTCGTTGGACGCCCTCGGAATCAAGACTGTTGATGGTTGGAGTTGAAAAGAGTAACTTTGATGGAAGTGGAATGGTTGTACGTTTATGGTTTGACAGTTGTGACAATATGTGATATGACTTTGGGCTTTGCCCTAATGTGAATCAACTTGTGCTATTTCAATTATATTATACGAAATATGCTTAAATGTCGTTTAAATTTTATAATCTTATATATGTCAACTGATTAAATAAAATAAACACTTTATTAATGAGTATAACTTAATGTATTTCGGATTTACCAATCCCATGATGTTGCAATCACCCATATGTGAGAATTCAATTCTCACGCCCCTTTTTCCTAACCCCTTGCAGATTACAATTACGGGGAGCAAGGACAGTGACACAGAAAACACAAAGTTTCCCATTTGCTTAAAATATTATTACTAATACAATGATGCCTATTATTTCTATTTCCCAAATAAATGTTATCGCTACTGCCATGCAAGACGATACTCTTACCGTGTGTTTCAATTATCCAAACTCAGTGTGTATTATTCTGAAGATACAGAACCCTCTATCCATCTTTATATATATATACAAATACACTTACGTTATGATATTTTTTCCCACTTATCCGCTGCATGAAACTTCTCTCTCAATTCAGTTATATTCCCTTCAAAAAATTTATAATTCGGACTTTTGATCATAATAACACTTCGAATCCGATATAATTAATATATTCTGGGTTCGGGGCGTTACAGTTGAAAACAAATTATTTTGTGATAGCAGATGACAATTTTGTTCACAAGTGTGTTGGCAAGCTTGTAGGTAGTGATCCAAAGAGGTTTGTCCTTAGCATAATGAGTGATTTTGTGAGTAGTGATTTCAAGGAAGATCCAGGTATTAGTGGTGCAAATGTTATTAGAATATTGAAAAAGTCTTATGGCACTGATATTTCATATTGGAAAGCTCAATGAGCTGCACAATTTGCTAAGGACCACATATTTGAGAGTTTTAGTGATTCTTATAATCAACTACGGTGGTATTGTGATGCAAACAAACATACAAACCCAGATAGTTGCGTGGATCTTCAAACCAATCCCACAATCCATCAATTTGAACGTCTCTTCATTGCTTTCAATGCATGTGTTGAAGGTTTTTGTAGTTGTCGCCCAATGTTTTTCATTATCGGAACATTTCTAAAAGGATCATTTAATGGGACACTGCTATCAGCTACTGCACAGTACGAAGACAATGGTAATCAAGTGATTCATTTTTTTTCTCAGAAAAACCACACAATAGTTCAGTCAATAAGTAATGCTAATTTTTTTTTCCAAAATCTTGTTGTGCAGGGTTGTTACTAGTTGCTTTTGCACTTGTATGCGTCGAAAATAATTCTAACTGGATAGTTTTTTAGAGAAGTTTTGTGACATTGTTAATCATCCAAAAGATATATTCTATATATCTGATAGACATCTAGGGATACTTCATGCATTCCCAATTGTGTTTGAGAAAATACATCACTTTTTTTTGCATCTGTCATCTACTTACTATTCTAAAGGGCCGTTTCTCTACTGGTTGGACAATCAGACACAAAGAACACTTGGGTGCCCAGTGTAGGGATCGTGTATATGCTCCGAATAAGATAGTTTTCGAGGAGAAGTTAGCCATATTCAAAGCAATCAGTGGCAAGATAGCTAAACAATGGCTTGAAGATTTACCCGTCGAAAAATGGGTCGTGATATTTTCACCAGAAATATGCGATAGGGGGAAATGACTTCCAACCCTGCAGAATCATTCAATGCTTGGATAAGGAAAAATAGGTGTAATACCCTATACTTTCATGACCTTATCTGCTTTACTAAATACTTTATAATTCTTCATGAATCTATGTGACGCATTTAAATCCAAATTTATGCAAAGACACGTTTATGTGTTTTATTTACTCGATACTTACAATTAACGTATTATTTGCTCAATACATGCTTATTCTTGAGACTTTATAATTTTTATATGTTCTTTATTTTATGTCATAAAGTGTTTAATATAGAAATTAATAAAGTCCTTAAGTATAGTAATTTATTTCATAAGTTATAAGTTGAAAAATGAATGTTTCTTTAAGAAACGAGTTGCGTATCGATTACTCGATATATTTTTATGATTAGTATATAGACTTTGTAATTTATTTAGAGTCTTAGAAGGGTTCTAATTTTATTTCATAAGATAGTATAAGTAAATTTTATTAGAATTATCCTATAATCACAATTTCTACTTATTAAATTCATAGTATATATGTGTTATTTCTAAAAAAATACAAGACTACTCTTGGATCCTCTTAATTTTCGAAAATTAGGAGAATTAGAGAAGCTTCAAGATTAAGATTAGGATAAGATAAGATAAGGTTAGTAAAAGAAAAGTCAAAATTTACTTTTAACCTTAAGATAACAAGTGTAACTTTGCTTAACCTCCAAGATTATCCAAAATCTTCCACACTCTTCCTAAAAGTGGGTTCAATAGGGATTTTGAGTAGCCTCCAAGCACATCTTCTTCTATAAATAGGTAACCTTGCATGCAAAAATAAACATAAGAAAAAGTTTAAAGAAAATTTCACAAATACTACTACTCTTATACTTAGAAGTTGAAAAGGGAGAAAAAAGGGATTTCCTTTAGCTACCAATCTCCAAGTAAGCTTCTCTTCTTGATTGAGTAATCTATATCTATATAATAGAGCTAGGATATCTTTTTATAGATTTGGGCGCCATTTCGTTACAGACGTCGATCGAGATTGTTGACTATTGTGTTGTTCGTTGGATCATTTTTTGTGTTCTATATGGTATGGTATTTAATGTCGGTTTTTATTATTTTCATCTAATTGCTCACTTCCATTCTTTCATTTGTCATCTAACCTTCAATTGTGCAGCCGTTACATGTTCTATATCTATATATAGATGTCTCAATTGCTCCATTTTGCATCGCCGGCTAACTTCTCATTGTATTGTGCATTATTTTTCTTACCGCGGATATAAAGTTAGTCGAATCATGGTGGAATTTAGGTATTCAAAGTTCGAACTATATTGTAATTTGGTCGAGATTAGTACTTCCGTTCTAATGGTTTTTTCGATCGGTTTATTTAGTGTTTTGTTTTTTTAGTTGTGGTTGTTGTATGAATGTGTGTAATTCGTGGTCATAGGTTCGCCTCAGTGTATTTATAGATTACTTCCATTAGGTTTCGTGGAGTTCCATTTTTTTTCCTAAGGCATTTGTAGCAGTGACGATTTCCATGCCATTGAATTTGGATCGAAATTGATGTTGTGGACGTTCGTGAGGATTTGTTGTGGAGCTTTTCTGATCCATTTTGTTCTGTTGTATTTGAATTTCACTAATGTATTGATGACTACTTTAATAGAGTTTATTGATTAGATAGTAGCGTGTATCTTTTTTGTTCGTAGGTTGTGTTTAGTTGACGTTTAGTTGTGAGATTTTGGTCTCATTAATTCACAGCAATACCATTATCTATGTACAATTGAAATCAGAATTCGGATTGATGTTAAAAGAAAGAGAGAAAAGGGCAGGATTGGATGCCGATATGGCTAACTTGAAGTCGGTTAGAGATCTAGGGATAATTTTCATGATATATGATGTACCAAAGCTTAAACGCGTACGAAAAATATTTTCTATCTGGAGAGGGATTTCGAGATTGAAAACAGTGGGTCGAATTATGCTTATATAGAAAGATTCATATAATGCATGGCAGATTTCTTAGTTTATACGTCAAGCCTCTCTCTCTGCGCTATTGCTGGGCTGGGTTTTTCTAGCAATAGCAGGAAGGGTTGTGGGTAAATTGCGAATTTCGTGTCATAGTTGGATGTAATGTAATTATAATTAAGCATGTAAATCATATTTAACACATTTTTAAACATAAAAATCTGAGAGTATCCCAGCAGCGTGATTACATCCTAAAATGATGTGATTTTTGCAACTTTAATTATGGGAACAGGAATATGATTATATGAATTTAATTAACACCAGCAAGATTAGGAACGTCATTGGTGAAAATTTAAAAATATACTAATGCATTAGTTTCTTCGAAGGAAACATGATAACAATAATATTAGAATTTGAAAAGTTTTAGCAACAAAAGCGTTCTGTATAATACTAAATGAAGTAATCAACATAGGTCTGCCGTGAGACTTGCAAAAAATAATATTTTGTATTTTGAAAAATTATTCATAATATAAAAACATTCCTTACAATTTTTATGGGGAAAATATACTACAAAATTGGGGGTTGTCATTTGACTAATATTGTCGTTTCGGTCCAATTTTTGAAGTGAACTGAAATACCCAAGATTTTAATTAAATGGACCGAATTGAATTAGGGATAAGACTGAATTGGACCGAATTGAATTTTTTCGGTTCGATTCGTTCGGTCCATTCGGTCCAAAGTATTTTTTGTTTTTTAAACATGTATTTCAACCTAATAAATATTATGGACTACAAATATCATTAAATCTAATTCAATACCAAAAGTTTAAGAAGATACTCATACAATACAAAATAGAGTTGAAATATGGCTGAAATATGTTAGTTTTTTATTATATATATATATATATATATATTTTTTTTTTAATTATAAAATTCGGCCCATTCGGTTTTAAAATTTTAAGACCGGACCGAAACTGGTTTTTTTTAATATTTTGGACCGGAAACTGAATCGAATTTTTTTGGAACCGAACGGATCGAATTTTCTCGGTTCTATTTTTTCAATTTTATACTCACCCCTACCACGAACCAATTCACCATAAAACTTGTGCGTAATATTTTGTTTCTAATAACATATTGTCTCATATGTTAGTGTTCAATGTTATAAATGACATTATTAATATTTTTTTTATTTTACTATATGATTCTTGTGTGAATCACTTTTACTATGAAATTGATTTTCATTTGTATGTATGGTATAATGTATTTCATTAAAATGTATTAGTATTGGTTGATTTCTTAAAAAAATATTAGTTATTTTTGAAAGATATTAATTGCAAAATAGGTGCACTGTCAAATTGCTTCACATGATCCAAAAAAGAAAAGAAAGAAAATAATGGGCGAGGCAGACTTCTTAATAATTACTCCCTCCGTCCCACCATTAGTTGCACACTTTCCTTTTTCGTCCGTTTCAAGATTATTTGCACAATCTAAAAAAGGAAACATTGATTTGCGTGCATACTCACAATAATATACATATAATTACCCTTATGACACTACTTTACTCAAAAAGTAACTTTTTCTTAATATGTGTGCCGTCCCAACTATGCAAATAATGTTGGGAAAGAGGGAGTATATGGTATTGAACTTGCATATTTTCAAAATAGGTGCACACTTAAACTGCTTCACACGATCTAAAAAAGAAAAGAAAGAAAATAATGGGAGAGCAGGACTCTTAATAATTATATGGTATTGAACTTGCATATTTTTCTTCATATGAATCACACTTATTCTTCTCCATATTATAGTATGAGTGATTTTCAATGTTTGAAAAAGTCTCAGACTATTAATGAAAATTTGAATATATGCAAGTATGCAACAGTATAATTTTTTAACAATAAACCTTATAAGTTTTATTTTTTAAAACATTTTAATAAATAATTTTAACATTGAATCAATTAATTCATATAATATTTATATTTAAAATAATTATTTTATGTGGATTGTCCATATTTCATTTCAATGTTGTTAGATAAAGGTGTTTTACAAACATAAACCAGTGATCGTCACTATAAACATATTAAAATAAAATATATCTTATATATAAAATTCATTATTTTTAATTAGAAAAATAATTTTCTACAAATTGAAGTTCATAATATACGTATAATAATAATTCATAAAAATAGACTCCTACAATTCAAATTCATCGTCTATGAACATAAATTTTATAAAATAGTTCTAAAAAAGATACTATAATAATTGACAATGTACAAAAAAATATAAAATTTTATTATAAAAAATAAAAAATTAAGGCGTGTCGGCTCGCCCCAACCCGCCCTCAACCTGCAAAAGCCCGCGGCCCAAACGGGCCAGCCCATTTAGGCCCGCTTAAAAAACGGGCTAAGAAATTTTTAACCCATCCCTCATCTTAAGTATGGCGGGGCATGCCGGTAATATGTATTAAAATAAGGTAATTTGTTAATATGTATTATTTCATCTCTTAAAATAAGGTACTTTGGCAGCTCTTAAAATAAGGTAATTTGTTAATATGTATTATGTCTTTCTAATGTTAAAGTAATAAACTTTTATTTTTGTATTATATAATATATATCATTATTTTTTGTTTGAACAATAATGAAAATTTCAATTGGATCACCTATAGGAAATTTATTTTTTTCTCTAAATGTTTTGACTTAAATCAATCTCATTCAATTACAATACCATCAAACATATCGATTTTCTCACCTCTTTAAACCAGCTGTGGGAAATATGATTACTGTCATTGTACAACAGTGTTTATAAGTTGGAGAAACATAGAAATAGATATGAAAGAAACTAACAAAGAAGTAATTTGTGCAGACGTATTTTTTAAAGTTAATGTAATTGTCTTTTTTCAATTGTATTATAATCTCTTTTTTCGTTATTTTCTATTTGAACAATGAATAATTTTATTGAACCATCTAATGACAATGTAAGTTTTCCTCCAACTGTTTCAGCTAGAAGATCAACTGATCAATTTAAAGATTATTTTGAAAGAAAATTAAAACCAGTGAATATTGAAGAAGTAATTGAGTTTTCTGTTAAATGCAATAAAGCTGGATTTAAACGTCATTTGGCGAGGCTTATATTTCTTTGGATGTATTTTTTTTAATTTCTTATTGAAATTATAAATTAATATGTTTTTCATCTTTCTATTGTTTTCTTCGTACATACCAGTGTCAGGTAAAAACTGAAATGGACTCGAGTTATATTATATTGAAGTGTGTTAGAATAAATTTGTTCTCATTTTATTATGAATCCAAGTTTATTGGTTTACGGATTATCACATTCTTCTAGCAAAAGCTTGGTATAAAGTTATTAGAAATGTCGGATTGCAAAAACATGATATTTTTAAGAACCATAATAGTATTGATGTTAGAGCAAGATTGTTTTCCATTGTTTGTGTACAAAAGTAGAATACTTTATATTGATTTTTTCAATTAAGTTCATTTGTTTGTTCTTTTATTTGTATTGCAATATTTTAATAATAATTTTGTTATTATAAATGTTTTAAAACAGTTTACTGTCGAGTTACAAAGATTTGAATTTAGTGATTATTTTATAGTCTAGGGGTGTTTTTTTTTCATAATTTACTTAAATATTTAGTTTTTTATACTGTTTTTTCTCTTTATATGCAACATTTTGAAGAAATAAATATATAGTTATTTAAATTGTTTTGGTTACTTATTATTTAGAATTGCATTGTTATTTTATTCTAATAATTTTTTTTATTGAAGTATATAAGAATTCAGAAAGATGTCATTAATTTATATCTTTGATTAAAGATAATAATTCATTGAAATTTTTATAATGCTTGAAGTGTATCTGCATGTGTGTATGAGTGAATTGACTTATTGATTTTATGAATTTGGTAAGTCCTATTTTAAGGCCCATTATTATGGGGCTTTGAAATTTTAGTACAACACTACAAAAAAACTCGCTAATTAGCGACAGAAATTTGCGACGGACACCTTATCCGTCGCTAATTTTAGTATTTTGTGATGGATTAGCGACGGATTTTGACCATTAGTCGTAAATTTTAAAAAATTGCGACGGACTTATCCATCCGTCGCTAATTCTTGGGTTTTGCGATGGAAAGTCCGTCTCAAATTCCAAAGTTAAAAATAAATAAATAAATGAAATAATTTGCGACGGATACTTATCCGTCGCAAATTTTGGAAATCCAATTTGCGACAGAAAGTCCGTCGGAAATTTTAAATTTGAAATTAGCGACGGACATTTGCGACGGAATGTCCGTCTCAAATTTCAAAGTTGAAATTTAAAAAATTAATTAAATAATTTGCGATGGACACGTGTCCGTCGTATATTTTGGAGATCCAATCGGGTCTTGACCCGACTTATTTGTGACAGAAAGTCCGTCGAAAATTTCAAATTTGAAATTAGCTACGGACATTTGCGACGGAATGTCCGTCTCAAATTTCAAAGTTGAAATTTAAAAAAGTAATTAAATAATTTGCGACGGACACGTGTCCGTTGCAAATTTTGGAGATCCCCAACCGGGTCTTGACCCGACTTATTTGCGATGGACATTTGCGATGGAATTTCCGTCTCAAATTTCAAAGTTGAAATTTTAAAAAGTAATTAAATAATTTGCGACGAACACGTGCATCGCAAATACAATTAATTGTGTATAAACTAACAAATTATAAATTTACGCATTATCAACATAAAGAAAAGGAACAAATTTTTTGAATTATGGAAAAAGAATGAGTCAATTTAGATACATATACAACTAATTGCGTAGAAATTGACGAATTATAAATTTACGCACTGTCAACATAAAGAAAATGAACAAATTTTTTGAATTATGGAAAAAGAATGAGTCAATTTAGATACATATACAATTAATTGCGTAGAAATGGACGAATTATAAATTTATGTATTGTCGAAATAAATAATTTTATAAAATAAAAGTTTGGGCACACCATTTATATAAACAAGTTATAATGAAAAGCAATTAATTTGGCGAATTATGAAAAAAAGATTCAATTTGGATATATATACAATTAATTGTGTACAAATGAACAAATTATAAATCTACACGTTGTTGAAATAAATAATTTTACAAAAAAAAAAAAGGTTGGACACATCATTTATATAAACAAGTTAGAAACGAAAAAAAATTAATTTTGTGAATTATGAAAAAAAAGAACTCAATTTGGGTATATATACAATTAATTGTGTACAAATGGACGAATTATAAATTTATGTGTTGTCGAAATAAAAAAATTTACAAAATAAAAGTTTGGGCACACCATTTAAATAAACAAGTTATAACGAAAAGAAATTAATTTGGTGAATTATGGAAAAATGGACTCAGTTTGGATACATATACAATTAATTGTGTACAAATGAACGAATTATAAATCTACACGTTGAAATAAATAATTTTACAAAAAAAAAAGTTGGGCACACCATTTATATAAACAAAATTAGAAACGAAAAAGAATTAATTTGGTGAATTATGAAAAAAAATTCAATTTGGATACATATACAATTAATTGCGTACAAATGAAAGAATTGTAAATTTACGTTTTTTTTGAAATAAATAATTTTACAAAAATAAAAAAGTTGGGCACAACATTTATATAAATAGGTTAGAAAAGAAAAGGAAATAATTTGATGAATTATTAAAAAAAAAGACTTAATTTGAATACATATACAATTAATTGCGTAAAAATGAACGAAAGAAGCTCATGTCCTAGCGGCGCATGCCTCCTTCGCATGCACAAGAGGCCGCGTGTTCGCATGCACAAGGAAAAAATGAGTCAATATGGATACATATACAATTAATTGCATAAAAATGAATGAATTATAAATTTAAGCGGGAGCCGAAATAAATAATTTTACCAAAAAAAATGACCACAACATTTATAAAAACAACTGAGAAACAAAAATGAATTAATTTGGTGAACCATAGAAAAAAATCGAGTCAATTTGGATACATATACAATTAATTGCGTACAAATGAATGAATTATAAAATTACGCGTTGTCGAAATAAATAATTTTACAAAATAAAAAATAGTTGGACACAACATTTATAAAAACAAGTGAGAAACGAAAATGAATTAATTTGGTGAATTATGGAAAAAATGAGTCAATTTGGATACATATACAATTAATTGCGTACAAATGAACGAATTATAAATTTAAGCGGGAGTCGAAATAAATAATTTTATCAAAATAATAAAAATTAAATGGCCACAACATTTATAAAAACAAGTGAGAAACGAAAATGAATTAATTTGGTGAATTATGGAAAAAAATGAATCAATTTGGATACATATACAATTAATTGTGTACAAATGAATGAATTATAAAATTATGCATTGTCGAAATAAATAATTTTACGAAATAAAAAAAATAGTTGGGCAAAATATTTTTATAAACAAGTTAGATACGAAAATAAATTAATTTGGTGAATTATAAAAAAAATGACTTAATTTGAATACATATACAATTAATTGCGTAAAAATGAACGAAAGTAGCACGTGCCCGAGTGGCGCGCACCCCCTCCACATGCACAAGAGGTCGCGCGTTCGATTCCCCTTGGGCGCAAATTTGGATTAATTGTTCAAGGCCTAATAAGACTAATATAGAAGGTGGACCGCCTATAATAAGCTATGGGCCGGTGGCCCAGTGGTCCGCGCCCGCCCCGCTCGCCCCGGGTGCTCGGGCTCGAACCACGCGAGCCACATTTTTTTTGTATAGGCTCGGTATTTTGCGACGGCCAAATTCCATCGCAAATTAAAAAATGTCTGTCGCAAATTATAACTGAAAAAAAATTAATAAATATTTGTGACGGACTATTGCCGTCGCAAATATGGTTGACCCGACCCAAAATAATTTGCGATGGACTACTGTCCGTCGCAAATTTTGAGCGACCCGGTCGGGTCTGACCCGCAAATTTTGTGATGATTTTATTCGTCGTTAATTTGCGACGGACGGCAAAAATCTGTCGCAAAAATTAGTTATGGCTGTTTTAGGAACGGACACGTGTCTGTCGCAAAATCCGTCGCAAAACACTATTTGCGACGGAAAATCCGTCGCTAAACATTTTTTTTGTAGTGTAATGATTTTACGGGCATGTGGATATAGGACATATGGTTCTTAAATCTGCAAATGTAGAACGATCGTGCACCATAGGTAACACTTACAAATTTTAATATATAATGATTTACCTTTATAGACCCTCACAATTATTGTCCTTAAGAGTCAACCCCAAGTTAGGTGCCTATTTTTTCCCGTATATTTTTATTAGTCAATATCTCTAAACGCCACACACGACTCTTTTACCGTCCTCAACGTGCGCACCACCTTCTCTGATATGGCTACACCTAATAGCTTCGTCTTGCTCCTTGAAAATTTTCTCCAACTCAAATTCATGTTTTTGTGACATCCTCACTATTAATTTTTGGATTTTGAAATTCAACAAAAATATCACATTTTCCAATTCAAATTTGTGTAGTCCTTCGTCCGGCTATTTCCCGGCGGCCACAAGCCAAGTTATATATGAATTTATTCATTACTATGCCATTTTCTCTAACTTAATTTCATAATTCTATTTTGTCTTCATCGATAATTTTGTGTTTGAAAAATCACCCTAAATTGTGATTTTTTCCCATAAAAATGTCAAATAAAAAACTATTTTCTAAAAGAAGTATAGTGGTATTAAATGCTAGAGCAAGAATGATTTTCGTTAGAACTATAGCTAATGGTGATAGGAAAATTAGGACTTTAAATCTGTGACTAAATAAATTAAGGACATTAAGTTTTAAAAGTTGAGATTTGTGGCCAAATCAGTCTGAATCAAAGCAAGTTAGACTAATTCTCCCAACTAAATAACACCTCGAAAAGTTAATGTTTACCACTCAATCCTCAAGGTGAAAGTTATTATTTTGAATATTTTTAACGACCGTAACTTTAGGGTTGACAATTTAAGCACTGTAATTTCTAAGAGTTGAAAAATTAGGCACAATTAGCCCCTATAATCCCAAAAAAAAAAAACCACTTCTTTTAAAGTGGATAGAGAGATTGGTGAAAGACGGATCCTTGGAATCATTCCAAGTCGAACCGTTTCCAACTTGTGAATCCTGTTTAGAGGGTAAAATGACCAAGAGGGCATTTGGAGCCAAGGGGAATAAAACTACGGAAGTGTTAGAACTCGTTCATACCGATATGTGTGGTTCAATGACGATCATAGCAAGAAGAGGTATGAGTAATTTGATGATTACTCAAGATACGGATACATCTACCTTATGATGCATAGGGAAAGAAGTATCAAGTCTCTACGATTTGTTCGTGGAGGCGAATACCTTAGCAATGAATTCTTGAACTACCTATCGAAAGAAGGGATTGTATCCCTGTTGACCGCACCGGGAACCCCTCAATAGAACGGTGTGGCGGAACGAAGGAGCCAGACTCTTTTAGAAATAATCAGATCCATGATGAGTTATTCGGATTTACCCAAGTTGTTTTGGGGTAACGCCTTGGAAACAACGACTTACATTCTAAACTTGGTGCCATCCAAATTGGTTCCTAAAACCCAAATGGAATTGTGGACCGGGCGCAAGCCCAGTCTAAGACACTTGCGGATTTGGGGTTGTCCGGCATACGTACTAGACGAGGAAGCCGGTAAATTGGATCCACGTTCGGAATTAAGGTTGTTTATAGGATATCCCATGGGAACGAAAGGGTGTATGTTCTATAGTCTCAAGGATTAAAAGACCGTGATTAGTTCGCACTTTAAATTCTTGGAGGAAGACTATATGAACAAAAGAAAGCCCAGAAGTGAGATTACCTTAGACGAGTTAAGAGGGCGAACTCCAATACCAAGTATACAAGATGATATACCACACGTCATACCTTCACAACCGGAACCCCGTCGTAGTGGGAGGATTGCAAGGCAACCCGAGAGATTCATGGGAATTGGAGAATCTTCGGATTTGATTCCCGGCGATGAATTAGACCCAGGAACGTACGACGAGGTAATCCAAGATAAAGACGCGGAGGCGTGGCAAACCGCAATGGAAACCGAGGTGGGTTCGATGGATTATAATCAAGTGTGGGAGTTGGTTGATCCACCTAGTGGGGTAGAGCCCATTGGATGCAAGTGGGTGTACAAGAGGAAAAGAGGACCGGACGGAAGGGTAGAGACCTTCAAAGAAAGGCTTGTGGCCTGTAGCCTGTAGCTATGCTTAAGTCCATCCGTATTCTCTTGTCGATCGCTGCGCACTTAGATTACGAGATCTGACAAATGGATGTCAAGACAGCTTTCCTTAACGGAAGTCTTGATGGGATCTATATGCAACAGCCCAAAGGTTTCGTTGAAAAAGGCCAAGAGCACCTCGTATGCAAGCTTAAGAGATCCATTTATGGACTTAAGAAAGCATCGCGTACTTGGAACCAGTATTTTGATCAAGTTATTAAGTCTTATGGGTTTGTGATCAAAACAAGTTCGAAAGTTGTGTGTATAAAAGATGTGACGGAACTGCGGTGGTATTCTTAGTATTATACGTAGACGATATTCTGCTCATTGGAAACAATATAAAGGTATTGTCAGACGTAAGGGTATGGCTGTCAAATCAGTTTGATATGAAGGACTTAGGGAAAGCCGGTCACATCCTTGGGATCAAGTTCACTCGAGATCGCAAGAGGAGGATGTTGGGTTTATCGCAAGTTTCATACAAAGCCACTGTTTTGAAGCATTTCAGCATGCAAGATTCCAAGAAAGGTTTTGTACCTTTTAGGCACGGAATCCATCTATCTAAAGAAATATGCCCTAAGACGCAAGTGGAGATAGATGACATGAAAGACGTTCCGTACGTTTCGGACGTAGGAAGTCTTATGTATGCAATGTTGTGTACGAGATCGGATATCTGCTTTGCCGTGGGCATGATGGCAAGATATCAAAGTAACCCCGGGAAAACACATTAGATTGCAATTAAATGCGTTCTTTAGTTTCTGAAAAGAACTTGGTATGGAATGCTGATTTAACGATCAGACAATCTAATTCCCATGGGATACACGGACTCAAATTTCCAATCAGACATAGACTCCAAAATACCTACCTCGGGTAGTGTGTTTTGCATGGGAGAAGGAGCCATGACATGGAGAAGCGATTTGCAGAAATGCATCGCAGATTCGACCATGGAAGCCGAATAAGTAGTTGCTTGTGAAGTAGCGAAAGAAGCGGTTTGGCTCAAGTACTTCTTAGTGGACTTGGACGTTGTTCCGAATTTGCCCGACAAGATAACTGTCTTTTGTGACAATGCCGGAGCAGTTGCAAATTCAAGGGAACCGAGAGCCCACAAGGCCAGCAAACACATTGAAAGAAAACACCATCTTATACGAGAAATCGTTAAGAGAGGAGATAAAGAGGTGGCAAAGGTAAATGTCGGAGGACAACCTAGTATATCCATTCACAAAGGGTCTGCCTCTGAGTACATTCGAGAGAAATGTGGATGGAATGGGAGTCAAGACTATTGCCAATCTGCTTTAAGTATAAGTGGGAGGAATTATTAGGTTAGTGTAGGTTGACATGAGATGTCACGTAGAGCTACTACACTAAGACATGCGTGATGTATACTAAAAGCAGACTTTAAGTATAAGTGGGAGATTGTTGGAGTTATACGTGAAAGTATGCTTTTACTTTGTATAACTCGTGTATCAAACACTCGTTTTATGAGAATAATTCTTTTATCACATGTGCTTTAGTTATGATTGAATGTTGAATTTCTATTGCAAACTGTTCAATATATAGTACATGTTACAATGTAGTTAATGCGGTGATACCCGATCACGGAAGACAACATTAACAGTTTACTTGTAACTAAACGTACATTTCACGACCTAGGTGGAATTGAACAATCCGCCGTGAAAGGTCGATGTGTAAGACTCAGATTGGTCTGTCTTGACTAAGAGATTGCACTAGCACATTTAGTATGTGTTGAAGAGGTCCTACAGCGAGGATAAATTCTTCTGTTCTGAAAGGTGAAGAATTAGACCTCAGTGGTTGTTGATTTCTTAATCTTCGTCACTTAAATAGGACCGTGTGTGCTTAATGGTTACTGCTTTGATTCATGTTGGGTGAGAATCATTGTGACTTCGAACTTTGTGTCTTGGACAGTAATATTAATCATACGAACGTTGCTAAGATTTAATACGGAGAAACGCGTGCGAGTACGGCTCGTGTGATTAGTCCCCTTGGTGGGCTCAGAAGTTTTATTGTACCAAATCTTGCAAGTGAAGAATTAGTTTCTTCGGTACGAATAATAATGTTGAGCTGTCTTTACTCCAAGGTGAAATATATTAATTAATTTAGAGCTATTCAGAAGCTCAATTAATTAATGGACTTGATAATCTTAAACGCGGGAAATAATAACCGGGAGCCCATATTATCATAATATGGATTAAGATGGATAGTGCAATATTAATTTATTAGTGGTAATAATTAATATTAATGGGCTGAATTATATTGGGGCTCAATATTGAAATTCAGAAGTCCATTAGGAGGTCCAATCTTAATTCTCCTTAAGGCCCCTCAAGTAGCCCATTAAGTAGCTCAATAATGATAAGGTGATTAAAATAAAAAGAAAATAATTATGCTGATTTTTCAAGTATAATTTTCGAAAATTACATGATAAGGAGGAAAAAGATTTTGTTGATTTTCTTGGAAAGATATTATGTAAGATATGTATTCTAGGAATACAAGAATATCTCATATATTCAAGAAGATCCAAATCTTGGATTTCTTCTATGAAATTTTCGAAAACTTCATATTTATTTAGGGGTGTGAGATTTTTGTGGAATATTTTGTTTTGGAGAAAAGAATATATGTGATATATTCAAGATTTCTTAGAGTCTAAGAAAAGATTTTCTCCAAGCCCATTAATCCTCTAATTTTCGGCCAACACCCTCTATAAATAGGGGATGATTATTTCATCCCCAAGTACATAATTCCATGTGTTGGAAAAATCAAGAAGCATAGATATTTTTCTTTTTCCTTAGTTTATTAAATTACTTGAAAGCGTCTCCCACCGGCGATCAAGTGAGGTGAAAAGGGAAATACTTGAGAAGGCTTTGGGTTGATAGAGCGAGATTACAAGTGTCCCGTATATCCAAAGGCCAATACTACGAGAGGTACGTTAATCGCATATTTACTTGTTTAATTCCGCCTAGTTAAATATGTGAAATTAATTTAACATGCATGATGATAATTAGTTGTTGGAATTATTATTTGAATTAATTAGGATTAATTCATGCTAGTAATAATTGTATTTAAATTCGTATTTAAAGTTCATCCCGAATAGATTTCGGGCACCCCTATTTTCCCAACAATTTATTGTTCTTAACTACAATCTCAAAAGTTGTGTTCCATATTTTGCCACCCACTAAGTTAAAATCCTTAAAATATTTTTTTTCCATGACTTGAGATACTTATTTTTGTTAAATTTGTCTTAATCATTTGTTTTTTTTTAATTTCATATGTGTGTTTTACGATTATATTGTAAAATTAATTTTGCTTATAAATAACATTAAATTTATTATTATTTAAACATCTTAAAAATAAATAACTTTTTTATTGTTTTATATATCAAAAATAAAAAATGAAAAATTAATATTAATCAAATTAAATTCAATATTTAATATAGATAATTTTTAAATACTAGATATATTAGTATTCAAATGATGACCTAAACACAATGTAATATATGTTTATATAAATAAATTTGAATCAGTTTTTAATGATCCTTCCTAATCATTTTTATCAAAGTACCCCTTTTTATTAGATAATAACTAATATCTATATCATAAAAT
The DNA here is from genome assembly GCA_947034835.1 of Ballota nigra. Taxonomy (NCBI): domain Eukaryota; kingdom Viridiplantae; phylum Streptophyta; class Magnoliopsida; order Lamiales; family Lamiaceae; genus Ballota; species Ballota nigra. The sequence goes on along the minus strand of OX344724.1, from coordinate 40,992,016 downwards.
AATTATTGTCTTGAATATTCCAATACATTTCATTGGTTATTTTTCTGTGTACGAAAGTGATATATTAATTTTTGATAAGTTCAAATTACCTCAACTAAATTTATCAAACATAAAAGTTATTATCTTAAATTTAGAACAGTAAATTATTTTGTATTATGGACAATCATGTTAGGTCGCATTAAAGTAGATCAAAGTTCTATTGCTAAAAAATAGGGTTATTAGTTTTAGAATAATAAAAATTTGTACAATTTCAACAGTAAATTGTAATCCAGTAATATTTTTTCAAGGCTGATGTAAAATATGTGACCATTAACACCAAGGTCTTTCGTCGTTACATCCGAACTAATTTCTTACAACTTTATAAATTGAATTGAGAATGATTGGAATTTATTGTCTATAGTTTACTACAAAATAATTTAGTGCAACAAATATATGTGTTACATAACTTTATTTTAAATAATTTTCGAATTGTATTTACCATAACCAAGTGTATCATTGAATGAATATTAACTTAACTTCACTTATTTATAGATGTATCTATTGACATATACATAATTCATCTAGGAATGATTAACAAGTATGTGTGGGCGATTTTTTATGCTCTATTCTTTTGTTAAGTGTATGTAGAATAAAGCTTTTGTGGGTGGAGAATACAATAAATTTTTATTGTTGAAATATGTGGACAAATACCTGTTTGTTAAATTTATATTTTACTTTTAAGGTTTCCAGCTTATGAAACCAATTTCCTATGTTCGTTGCAATTATACCACATATTTTTTGTAATGGCACACTGCAAGGCAATGAATATATATATATATATATATATATATATATATATATTATTAAAAGTATCTCACGTATATTGTTTTCTCATTGTTTTATTTGTTTAATTTGTAAACAATTCTAATTGATTATGTTACGAATATAACAAATACTATTTCATCATTAATTTATGAGTATGTATAGAGTGAAATTGGTTCATACCTAAATTATTCTAGGATATTACTTATTTTCTCTAAATAATATAAGTTGTTTTTATTGAAGAGTATTAGTCGTTTTTGTTGAAGGATATTTGTTTCTTTTCATTATACAATTGATATTATTCAGTGAAACAATAAATACCATTTAGGGGGAAAAATCAATATTTTTTTGGTCAAAACAACTAATATCCTTTAACCTTTCATATATAAATTATTTATATTCTGTACTTTCTCTTTGTTTATATATTTTTGTAGGTTTTATTTGAAAAATACTCCATTCGTCTCACAGTTTCTTTCACATTTTGAAAGTGTCACGTTGTTTAAGAAAAAATGTGTTATGTGAGTGTAGAGTTGAATAAACTAATGATAATTTTATACTTTATTCATTTTTTGTGATGCAATTTTTTTTTTTATGTGGCATGCAAATATTTATGGAATAATTAGGTAAATATCAAAGTAATAAAGAGACAGAAGAAACAATATCTTCCAAACACCATTTATTTATGTTTTATTGTACGGTATTTTTCAATAAACTCTTTATCAATTAACTTAAAATTATTTAATTTAAAAAAAAAGATCTAATAAATCCTCAAACTTTCACTTTTTAACAGTAAAGAATAATTTGTGCATTATATGTCACTTATTTGACATATATAATTTAAATCTTGTTAAAAGGACTACATTTTAAATACAAAATTAAAAAAATTTATTTTTTAATGTTATTGTGTTAAAAAATTATAGCAAACTTGTAAATGTATTAGTAATTTTATTTATAATAATAAAAATGAATCATAACATTTCATTTATTTATGTGAATATAAATGATTTTTTCTATGACTATTACTTTTAGTCATTTTTGTTAGAGAAAAAAAGAGGTTCATCTTAAAATTATTTAATATATATATATATATAGATTTAGAATAAAAATTGAAAAGAACAGACTTCCGTGCAAAAATTATAATATATTTTTAAGAAGTATAATGTGATCGATATTGAAGAAAGGTAATTGCAATGAAGATTTGTTATATTATGTGAATTGATTATGAAAGAACCCAACAAAACAAGTTAATTTGTTCAAATGTATTATGCTTTTTAATGTTAATATTTTTTTTTCCCGGTAAAAAATTGTGACTCGAACCCATACTTTTTTATGTTAATGTAATTTTCTTTTTTTTCTATATATTGTGTTATATTTTTTTAATTACTTTTTGTTTGATGTGGTGAAAATGTCATTGGATCGTGTATATGAATTTAAATCTTTATCCAACTGTTTCAACTAATAGTTTTTTCCCTATTTAATATAGTACTCCCTTCTTTTCAAAATAAGTATCGTTTTGAAGTTTAAATTTTATTTCAAAGTAAGTGTCATTTTAGATATTTTCACATTTTTTTCTAATTTGCCCCGAATCTTAATTTAAAACATTAGATATTCATATATTATTATTAAAATATAACATTATTAGATCTTTCAGAGATATATATAGGGATACATATGTAAAAATATTATAATTCTTAACTGTCACAACACTTATTTCAAAACAGATGGAGTATAATATGTATTACCTTCTGTTTAAACAGTGATAAAAACTATTATTGTTAATATGCTTCAGCTAAATTCAAATTGATCATTTTAAGATTATATTAAAAGAAAGGGAAAACACACTTTTTTGCCCTTTAACTTTGGTTGAATTTGATTTTCGCTCTGTTAACTTTGAAATTTTGAATTTAGTCCTGTAACTTACAAAAAACTGTATTTTTTATCCTGTTACCAGCTACACGAGGTAACTCTTCATGTGAACATGACATGGCACCACTTTTTTATAAGGTACAGGACTAAATTATCGGAAGAGTTACCTGGTATAACAAGTTACAGAACAAAAAACACATACTTTATAAGTTATAGGACGAAATTCAAAAGTACAAAGTTATGATGACAAATACCAAAGTTAACAAAAGTTAAAGGATAAAAAAAATACAATTTTCCAAAAAGAAAATTAGAATAAGTGGTTGTTGGTGTAATCATTGAACTTTCTGTGAAATACATTTAAATTTTTGTTTGGTAAGATTTATATTTTTCGGATGATTTTCTTTTTAATTTTTACTGAAATTATAAATTTAATATGTTTTAAAATATTTTTAGCACATACCGTGCTGGGTGAATACTGTTGCAGAAGAATCAGATTTTAATAGGGTAAATTGCACTTTGGTCCTAAAAGAATGGATCAACTTCAAAATGATAATTTTTTTTATATTTTTTGTCCTATAGTGTTTAAAGGCACTTTTAGTCCCAAAAGATTGAGTAAAATGCACTTATGGTCCCAACAGAATGCGTAAAATTGCAGTTTTGGTTCCAAAAATTAACTATTGGGATCAAAATTGCTAAAAATAAGACAACCTTCGCAGAAAGGTACCCAAAGTATGTTGGACTCGTCCTCTTGAGACCAAAACTGCAATTTTTTTTATTTTAATATATTGAATTATGTCACAACTGAAAAATGTATCCCGATTATTACGAATTCAAGTTCATTGGTGATATAGAACATCGCATGATTTATTCTACTAAAATTTGGTATATGTTTATTAGAAATATTGGATTGCATAAAAAAGATAAACTTATTTTTTATAAGTATAATAATATTGATGCCGGAGAAAAAATAATTTTCATTAATAATGCAATAAGGTTGATCAGTACATGATATTAATATATTTAATTATGATCCTTTGTCGATGCTTTTATTTGTATTGTTAACTTTGAACAACATTATATAATTTTATTATTTTATTAAAAATTTATTATTTCTTATGTATGTTAATGTTTAGAAACACCGCAATAACAGATTGTAGAGGTTTATGTTTGTTGTTTTTTTTTTAAATCTAAAGTACTTATTTTTGTTATATTTATCTTAAATAATGTTTGTTTATATATTACCGTCATTGATATAAAGTTGATTACTGGAAGCTTTAAAGATAACATTGACTTTATTTTTTGTAACTTTTTAATAAATAAACATGTTCTTTTAATTATTAAAACACAAAATTTTAAATTATTGATATTTAATCAAATTAAACATGAAATTGACTATATATAAATATATTATAGGACGCATTGGTCCCCCAAATTATTCGGTCCACTATTTTACGAAGTTTATCCAACTCATTTTTTTTTTGTTAAATGTACCTACTTTAAAATAATAATTTTAACCAATATATAATACTTAAACTCATATCTCTAAAAATACTCATCCACCAATATCGTCTAATTTCAGTACAACCACCAAATATACTCAATCCACAACCTCTTTAATCCAGCAATGAAAAATATGATTAATGTTTTTACACAAAAGTGTCTACTAAGCAAAGAAATTTTAAAGTAAGTGTGAAGAAATCAACAAAGAAAGGTGTTCATACATACCATATTTTTCGAACTCGCAACATGCATGATAATTCCAAACATTAAAGAAAAGATCAACAAAAAATTCTAGACAAAACATAATTTAATTTTGATTTAATTTTATATTAATTCACGATTTTTAGATCCAATTTCAATTTAATCATGACTTTCAATATTTTTATGAAAATTCACCACCTCTTTATTTGTTTCAATTTGGTACACTTTTAATTATGATATGATTTTTTCAACCACATGTCGGATACTTCTCTTGCCTTCCTTAAAATGATTTAATCCATGTAGAGAAATTTCCAATCCAAGTATTATCGCACCCTCTTGAGTCACATAACTTTTGTTAAAAATGAGATCATGTATTAGATTGAAATAACTAAAGAGGTGATGAATTTTCATAAAAATATTAAAAGTCGTAATTAAATTAAGGTTGAGACAAAAGTTCATGAATTAATATAAAATTAACTCTTTACTTAGATGAAAGTTGTTATTTGACCATGTATTAGCAATTAAATTTTTAATTTCGTCTGGTGAGATTTCTATTTATTTGGAGGCATGTCTATTTCTTATTAAAAAGTTAAAAGGTAATACTTTTTCTCTTTATCTTTTAATATCATACAACGAGTGTTGGGTGAATTTTTTTTTTTTTTTTGAAAAAGAATCGAGTTTTATTATTTGAAATATGTCATAACTAAAGAACTCTTTCCGGTTTATAATAAAATCATCTTTATAAGTTAACAATGAAATTATTTTAAATTATTGAATATTTAATCGAGAATATCACAAATTTCATCAGAATTATATTTGAGATGGGATAAAAAATTAGTGATTTTTTTAGAAGAAAGTAGTTTTTAAATTTTATAATAAAAAATTAGGTATTATCATAGTCAATAATTGTAACAAATTCCAGCCGTGCGAAGCACGGGTAGGATTATCACTAGTTATTTAAGTGGTAGTATGAAGTTTATGCATGATATGTGAATTAAATGATAGGAAAATGAGTTTTGATGAGTAATTTGCATGTTATACATGTTTTACTTCATGTTTGAATGTTTAATTCAATTTCTTCTTGAGTTATGACCAAAATCATGTTTATTACTTGAATACATATGCTTTAGAAGTAGAAATCATGAAATTATATGGTTTAAAGTGAGTTTAAGATGATATGTTCTTCATGTATGCATAAAACCGAATTTCTGGACCAACTTTGGGGTAAATTTTGTTTTGACCAATTCATTCGTTGGAAAATTCTAAATATTTTATATGTAAAAATAGACTTGTGAAGGAACTTAAGTTTAAAATTTCATAGCTTTTGGAGTAGTATTCGATTCATGGTGATTTTTCAAAGTTGAACTAGGGTTTTGGACTCTATAGCAGGAACAGTAAAAGTTTGCTATGATCTGAGAATAATAGGTTAGGTTTTTACAGAAAACAAAAGCATGTTGATAAATTACATGAAGTTGGGAGTTCATGGTTAAAATTTCAGGAGTATTGGACTTATGGTTGATTTATGGTGAATTTTTAAAGTTAAGTGACCAGAATCTATAACAGTGTGTTCATCACGAAATATTTGATGTTTGGCAAAGAGTTTGAGAAATATGAAAATATTGTGATAAACTATATTGAGTTTGGAATTTACTGTTAAAATTTTATAATTTTTGAACATATGGATAATTTAATATGAATTTTCAAAGTTAGGTGTGTAATCTGCCAAAATCGAATTTTTGTATGAAAGGTTCGAAATGGTCCGGTTACATTTTTACAGTCGATATTTATTTATAACTTGCTATTTGATGATTTTACACACTTAATTGATATTTGTGATTTAATATACGATATTTGAGTATATATTGAAATTGAATTCAAGTCTTACAATTTACATAAGTGAAGGGATACGTAACAATATTTTTATTTTAAAATTTTTACTTGTAGGTACAAACCTGCAAGGTGGGGAATCACTTCGCTCTTCATCGAGTGTTCAATTATTATTTAATTACACTTATTAAACATCGAATGTTAAATTTTGAGTCTGGCCCGCTATCGACTGGCCCCACATATAGTCCAACTTTATGTTGGCAAGCATATAGTCCGGTCGTTCCGGCACCACGGTTTGGTCACGCCACCCAAGCATATACCCGGTGAAATTCTGGGGGCTCACATATTATAAATAATTTGTGACGTCCCCACTTAATATAGTACAGAAAATATGATGTGGCACAAGTAGGAACATCACTAAAATAACATTTTGTATTAAAATATACACGCGCCACACATTTACACAACTGAAGTAGTAAATAAGTGTGCTCGTAGTTTAGTTTACAAACCAAAATTTAAAATATTATTCTTGAAAATATAAAGTCTTTAAGGAAACTTCACAGCCTGCCGAGTTCATTCGCCCACGTCCGGATCCACAATATTTGTAAAAATTTAAAAGTGGAAGGGATAAGTGCTTGAAAATACTTAGTAAGAAACCTCTTGTTAATTGCACAAACTAAACATAAAATGCATATAACGTGGAGCCCCCGGAATTTCACCGGGTATATGCTTGGGTGGCGTGACCAACCCGTGGTGCCGGAACGACCGGACTGTTGGTGATCAATTTTTATCGGGTGGATTAGTGACTGTTTAAGTTCGGTTTAAAGATCATCAATCAATTTCGTGTGATCGGTTACCACCGTAAATGGTAAATCGAGGGTTCGGGTTATGAACTTGTAAATGTGAAAGTCGAAATCGTAATAATTTTGTATGCGTGTACGTTTAGGTGTATTAGTGTTTGGGAGTGTTTATGAATTTGAACTTGTATTAATAAGCTGGAGAACAACTATTTATAGAGGCTAGCAAGCATGAGGTGTCTCAGACTCTTGGTCTCCCTAGCTTGCATGCCTGACAAGTGTCCTTTGACCTTAGTTTGACCTTATCTAAGCTGAATCTTAGTTACAAAGTTTTCTTTTGGTCTTATCTCGGACTTCATTGTTGTTCGTCCAGGTCAGCTTAGTGCATTCAGAATGATTTTTTCATCAAAGTTGTTCGCCTTTTGGGTGCATGACTCAGAAGTTGCTCGCCTTTGTGTTTTACAGTTTGGCTTTGGGATCTTGATCCTTTGTTCGTCGACATGCACCTCTTAGGTTGGTAGATGCACCACCTTTCGTCAATGTTGTTCGTCATTCAGCGACTTAGCAGAATGTTCATATCTGGTCTTGGGTCTTAATACTTGTTCGCCAGTATGCTGTTCGTCGGTAGAGTTGTTCGTCAGTTTATACACTCCCTGGATTGATTTATGCACCCCGACTTGTTTTTCCTTTGTTAATCATCTTTGATTTGGGGTTGATTCCTCGTAATCCTTACTAAGGCTTTAATTCTTGTTCGTCATTCATTGATTTATGTTCGCCTATCAACAATTGCCCCCTATCCTGACTACATGTTGTCCCAGACGAGCAACTTTGTGGCGAGCAACTGTAGTTAGGATACTATACTGGTGACGATTTGGACGATCATCATTGAAATAGGCGATCAACTTTGGGTTCACCGTTTCGTTTTCCCAAGATCTGGGGGATGTACGAGGATGACGTGGGCGGCATGATTGCGCGCCGCCCACGCGCGAGCAACCCCGAGGCCACGCGCCCCTGTATTTGCAAATTGGCCCTTTAATTTTTGAACTTGCTCGGTAATTACCCCGTTTTCTGGTGTTTTGGTCCCCATTTTTGGGGTAATTACGGATTTTACCCCGTTTTTGCTTGGGGTATAAATATGGGAGAAACTAAAATTTTTCCCACTTTTTCCATCTTTGCTACAGTGCTCCGACGATTTCTCCTTCTCCGGCGACTCCAAGCTTTTCCGGCGTCCGTTCCTCCAGTATTTGGCTTCAAATTTTGTTTCCCAGGTAGTTACTTTCTTTCTTCATCTCATTTCTTTGGTTTTTTCTTCAAAAGCCTCCATCGCCACCGTGTGGGGCTTTGCGCCGCCGTCTTCTCCGAAGGATCGCCGCCGTCTGCAATTTCTTCTTCTTTTCCTCATATGTCTTCGTATTCGAGCAACAAATTTGAGGAAACTCTCGATCCCCTCTTTCCTATTGTGGAACACAAAAATCGACCCCCTTTTGAAGTTTCTTCGGCCTCGGATCCCCACGTGGACTCCGTCGTCCGATCTGTAGAGGATACGGGTGCTCGCCCGTCAGGGAGGGAAGTGGTGGTCGCTGCGAACAGAGATTCCGACGAGGATTCCTCGACCAGTGCTGAATCGGAAGATCCCCAATTTGACGAATTAACCCGTGAATTTCTGGAAGGGATAGGGTTCCCATCTCCGAAAATGATGGAAAACGAGATCCCAGTCGGAGTTACTCGGTCTTTTGAATGACGAGCATATGCCGAGGAGTACGCGAACGACTTTACTCGTCCGAAAAGACAAAAAATGGATTTAATAAAAAATGAATTCCAGGCGAGTAGAATCAAGAGCGTCGTCCTCGAGGAGGATCTTGATTCGATCCGAGAGACATACAAGATCCCATATGATATTCATATGTGGGCCCCCAAGAGAAAGGAGAGAGCTGATCGCCCATCCCCAGGATGCACGGCGATCAACATTCATACTTTGATGGCCGGCCTGAAGCTGCCGCTGCCTCCCGTTGTTGGTCGTTTTCTTGAGGCGACCAACCTTGCTATTACACAGATTACGCCGATTGGATGGATGAATCTGCTCGGCGCAATGTGCATGTTCGCTCTCGAAGGATACGTTTATCGCTTGACTGCAGAAGAGATTAACTATCTCATGACAATCACCAAATGTCCCATTGGTGAAGAAGGCTACTACTACCTCAAGGCCAGGACCGGACTCAAGATGGTAGAAGGGGTGCCGAATAAGATTAGGGACTGGAAATAGCACTTTTTCTTCATAGGGGGTGACTGGCGAGCATCTTCCGGTCCACACGGTGGCATTGGGCGAATAAACTCTCCCGCAACCTATGGAATAATTAAGCGTAAGTTTATCTTTGCTCGCCTTCGAATTGTGTTGTTCTAATTTAACTTTTATTGTTTGCTCGTAGGTCCTTGACTACCAATGTGGAATTCGGAAGAAGAGGAGATTGGTGCGGAGTTCCTGTTCACTTCTTGTTTGGTTGGCTTACGCAATAGAGCGGACAGGACCATCCAATATCTAAGCGACGAGAAGCGTCAAAGAGCTGCTCGTTTGCTTACCTATCCCCACCACTTGGAAGCACAAGCTGAAGTGCCCCCAGGTATATCAAAAATTTCTAACTTCCCATTGAAAACTTGCTCGTCTTTTTTATTCTGAACTTGTTCGTCTAACTCTTTTTTTTTCTTTTTTTTTTAGCCGAGCAAGTCACTGTTGCCGTTCCCCCCTGCTTTGCTCTCCTCGAATAAAGAATCTTCGAGATGGCGCCCCCGAAAGGTCGAAAAAGGAAAGGTGACCCGCCCACCAAAGTACTGGGAATGACGAACAAGGCTGAAGGAGCCAAAGTTCCTCGGTCTGCGACACCTTCTGGCCATGCTCGGCCAGCTTCTCCGATTTCTTCTCCCCATGGGGGGAAACGTTTAAAGAAAGCGGATGAGACTCCACTGGCCCAGGATGTCCCCTGTGGTGGCAAGGGGAAGGAAAAGGTGGGCCAGAGTCATGCTCGCCCCGAGGGGGATACTGTCCGCCACTCCTCCGTCGAGCCTGCGGAGATGACGGGCAAAGCAGGCAAAAACGTTACCCCAACTCGCGGCCCTGAGGATATCACCATACTGGGTTGAGACGAACGAAAGTTCCATGAGTAAGCATATCTAGCTTTGTGGCCGGCGAACAACTTTTAAGAGCATCTTATAACTTGGGTATCGGCCTAATGATCATCCTGGGCGAGCAGCCGCGGTCCACCAATACGCCTGCTCAAAAACTCCGGTGAACATTCGAGAGATCCCGGGCGAACATGTTCGTCGGGCAACTGAGTTGATCGCCCGATCGTGGACCCGGCCTCTGGAGACGACCATTTCTGCTCAAAGCATTGCGGACAACTTCCACTTTTCTTTGATGCATCATGCAAACGGTCTTGCTATCACCCAGAAAGGAATGATCCAGCTCGTCGAGCTCAAAGATGCTGTTCGTCGTTACGCCAGTACAGCTCGGCAGCTGACCGAAGAGAAGGACGGCCTGGTCGGCCAATATGAGGCCAAAGTTGCCCGTCTTAATAATCAAATCAATATTTACATTGATTCTGAAAAGAAATACCTTGAAGACATTCAAGGTTTGTCTAAGGAATTGAAAGGCAAAGATGTCATGCTCGGCGAGGGGGAGAAAAAGTTGTCCGCGGCCGAACAAGAGATCATTGAGCTCAAAGCGGAAGTTGCTCGTCTTCGGGAGGCGGAAGCCAACCTCTTCACAAGCGAGCAACTCGAAGCTGAAGTTCAGGCTCGAACTGCCCCCATTTCAAACCTTGGGTACATTTGCGTCTACGCGGACAGCATCCGCACGGCCGATGCTTATGATTACAAGGATATGGTGGAAGAAATGAGCAAAGACTTGAATGAATTCATCGAGCACTATCCACCGCCGAACAACATTGAAATTCAGCTGGCGAATTTGGCTGTACTAGGGGTTAAACTTGACAAACTTGACTCCAGTATCGTCATCACTCATCCTCCGCCTCCAGTTGATGAAGGCGAACAAGAGGAAGAGGCGGCTGTGGCTGATGAGCAAAATGCTAAAGAGGCGGAGGATAAAGCAGCCGAAGACCTGGCCCGAGATATGATCGTTGAACCTCCCGTCGATCAAACTCAAGATCCTCCTCCTGCCGAGCAACAATAGTTCTTAGGACTTAGCTTTTTTCTTTTCATCTTCCTTGTAATAGTTGTTCGCTCCTTTTGTAGTACTTGACTTCTAGGATCATTGTACTATTTTTTAGGCTTAATGCCTTTTGATTAATGGAATGTCTTTCTCATGTTCGCTCATTTTCTTTATATGTTATAATTGCAAAGTCATTGTTAGTGAACCATGTAAGGGACAAGTAAGGCAAACCAAAAACTTGCCTAATTTTTTGAAAATTTTACTAAGTATAGAATGTAAAGTTGTTCGGCACATTGTATAGTCTAGTGCTGTTTCTTTTTAAAATTTTAGACAAAGTTGCTCGGTAAAAATATTATAAACGAGCATGTTTTTTAGTGTTCAAAGTTGTTCGTCAGTTTGTATATGTTAGTGACGAGCAGTCTTACAACACTTGTAAATTTTTCATAATGTAAATATAGTAGTTGTTCGTAAAAAAAGAAAAGTCCAAAAGCTCGAGGTACAAGTCCATTTTGAGGACCAAAGCCACTTAAAGGTTGTTCGTTTTTTAAAATGAACATAACCTAAGGCCAAACCCTGATTCCACTAAAGGCAAAGTTCAAATTCATAAACACTCCCAAACACTAATACACCTAAACGTACACGCATACGAAATTATTACGATTTCGACTTTCACATTTACAAGTTCATAACCCGAACCCTCGATTTACCATTTACGGTGGTAACTGATCACACGAAATTGATTGATGATCTTTAAACCGAACTTAAACAGTCACTAATCCACCCGATAAAAATTGATCACCAACAATTTGGCGCTAGAAGGAGGGTTCGAACCTCCGAATTAGTGTGATTACTCAAGAACTTCAAGCTGAAAACTTGAAGATTCAAAGAAAACCTCAAGAAATATTTGAAGATTCAAACAAAAGTGTTCTTGGTGTTCGTCATCATAAGAATTAAGACAAATTAATTCGGAATGCCTCAATCCAAGGAAACCCAAGCGTCACGCTTGTCAAGGAGAGCATCTCCCACCCGAGCCTCGTCGGCCGACCACCAGGATCGTGATCCTAGACATGTGAATAGATCACAACACACGACCATAACCCATAACCTCCCACCTGAAATGGAGGCCCTGGCGAACAACCCTAACGAATTAGCCAAAACCATTGCTGCTCTCCAGGCTCTACAGAGACAGCAACATCAGAATAGGCCTTCACTAGTGAGGCCTAAGGACAGACCCGTGGAAGTTGTTAGGGCTAGGTCAACCAGGGGCGAACAACATGAAGTGAACAGTGCCCAGGTCAGGCGGGATAAAGGCAAAGCTAAGATGGTTGAACCAAGAGAGGGCCAGGCTGAATCTGCTCGTGGGCGAACAACAATGTCGAGCCACGGAACAACCCACTCCAGTGCCCAGGACAGACTTGGCCAACCCCAGCAACAGGAGAAAGTTGCTCGCCAGGAAGCTGAGCGCGGGCGAGCAACATTTGAGCAACCACGCCCATCAATTCATGAGAGACTCTCTCAATCTGCCTTCAGGCCTCTAAGGCCAAATGCGGCGAGCAACCCTAGAAAAGAGCTCCAGGAGTTGCCCACTACAAGTGAGGGACTGCGACGAGCAGAAAGGTTGGTACCTTTGCTCGCCGAACAGCCTCCAAGTCAGGGGGCATCTTTGGATGAGCTATCAAGTTTAAGAAGGGCAGTGGAGAACATGCAGGGACAGTTGGACCAACAAAGAGGTGTGGGGGCAACTAGTTTGCCATCCTCACCACTATCACCTGTCATTCTGAAAGCCCCGATTCAGAAGAAAGTCTAGTTCCCGGCAAGCATACAGTATGACGGTGTTGCTGATCCCAGAGTTCATCTTACAAAGTATTCGGATTATATGGTTTCAGTGGGAGCCAGCGACGCCACTCAATGCCGAAATTTCCCCTTAACTTTGGGGGATCGGGTGCACAAGTGGTTTTCGGCGATGCCACCAGCATCTATCCACTCTTTCACTCAACTGAGTTAAGAATTCCTTTCCCATTTCTCAACGACGGGATCATACTTGTCCCAGAAACATCGATTGTCGGACCTAAAACAAAATGACGACGAGTCAGATCGGGCATTCATGGAAAGGTTCGACAAGGTGTTGTTAGAAGGTGAACCCGTCAGTGAGGACACGAAAATCGTTGCCGTTATGGCCGGGTTGAAGAAAGGATCAAAGCTATGGAAAGAGGTACGTCTGAAGTGCCCAAGAAGTTATGCCGAATTCAGGAATCAAGCCGGCATATTCGTTTCCATGCATGAGGCTTTGCAATCAAACTTGGGGGAGAACAAAACTGATCCCAAGGAGAACAACAAGAAACCTGGTGCAACAAGTTATCGAGTCCCTAAAAATATGAAGGCGTTCACTGAAGGGACATAACTCAAAGAAAAGTTGAACCAAGTGCTAACAGTGTCAGTCGATACTGTTTATGAAAATGTGAAGGATAAGGAGTTGCTCTCCCCTCCCCGGAAAATTCGCTAAGACACTGGAAAACTCAACCCTAACAAGTATTGTGCCTACCATCAAAGTGTGGGGCACTTTACAAGTGAATGTAGAGATTTGCTCAAACAGCTATGACGTTTCTACGAGGACGGAAAGCTCTCCGACTTTGTCAAAAGACAACCCGGGAAGAGAGTCCGGGAGAACAATTCTGAGGACGAAGATGATCAACCTCAGAAAAACAATAAACCAGCGCGACCAGTTCCTACCATTCCTGCTCGTCCGTTGGAGGACTTATACATGATGGAACCTGCAGGCCCCGCGGGAGGGTGTTCTGATGGACGACCGCCAATCTCCAAAGGGAAAAGAAAAGCTGAGCTACGAGCGATCGATCAAGTCCAAGAAATGGGGGTCAAACCATCTATCATGCAGAAAGCAGAACTGACCTTTACCGAAAATGACTTGGAAGGAATCTTAACTCCGCACAACGATTCACTCGTAATATGCGCAAAAATTATGGGAACACGAGTCCATAGATTGTTGGTGGACATCGGAGCCTACACCAACATCCTATTCAAAAAGACGCTCGATCATCTTGGAGATTATTCGGGCTATATCCGGGATACGACTCACAGAATAATAGGCTTCGGAAATGCTGTAACGGACCTATTGGGAATAGTTACTTTAGCAGTACAACTTGTAACGGCCAACGAACCCGAGAAAAATATTACGAGAATAGTTGACTTCTTGGTTGTAGACCAGGATTCAACTTATAACAGGTTTCTTGGTCGACCATTTTTAAATGAATTTAAAGCGGCATGTTCCACTTATCACTATTGTTTGAAATTCCCAACAGCAAGTGGAGCAGGCACTATCAAAGGAGATCAAAGAAAGGCCAGGGAATGTCTCTTAAAGTTGCAGGCCAAACATGCATTAGTATCCATGATGGAGGCCACAACTAGCTATCCTGTTGATGAACCATCAATATTGGGGAACATGATGGACAAAGAGGAAGACCACATGGATACTGATGTACAACATCATGACGAGCAGGTGTTGGACGAACAACTCCTCACCACCCATGAGGAACATCATCCTGACGAACAACGAAGGGGTGGTGACGAGCAACATTCATATGATGGCTTGGAGGGCCAGGTGTTGACTAACAACAACGAATCAGGGCCAACAGATAATCTAGATCCCCGCCTGGGGGCAGAGCCGATGAACATCGAAAATGATTTCAACTCTGAGGGACCAATACTTGATCCTCGGTGGAAAGGACAAAAACGACGAGCAACTCCAGTTGAAGAGCTGGAGGCGTTCAAAGTTAATCCTGAAAACTCGGATCTCGAATTATACATAGGATCTGAGCTCCCTGAGCCTTACAGGTCCCGAATGAAAGAGTTCCTCAGCAAAAATCTAGATGTTTTTGCTTGGTCTCATGCAGACATGGTGGGGATAAATCAAGAGCATGCTTGCCATAGACTTAACATCAATCAAGCAAAAAGGCCTGTCCATCAAAAACGAAGAAAATATGGCCCCGACAAGTATCAGGCCTTGAACGAAGAAGTAAATAAGTTATTAGACAACGACTTGATCCGAAAAGCACTCTGTCCGCAGTGGGTAGCAAACCCAGTCCTTGTGAGGAAACCAAACGGAACCTGGAGGCTATGCATAAACTTTACAGATCTGAATGCAGCATGCCCGAAGGACAACTTTCCACTCCCTCACATTGACCAGTTGGTGGATAGCACTGCAGGCCATGAAATATTAACATTCATGGATGCCTTTGTCGGGTACCATTAAATTCCAATGCATCCAGACGATCAAGAGAACACAGCATTTTATACAAACAAAAACTTGTTGTGTTGGAAAAGAATGCCCTTCGGCCTCATCAACGCCGGAGCAACATACCAGAGGTTGGTGAACAAGATGTTCGACGAACAAATCGGTGATACGGTAGAAGTCTATGTGGACGATATCGTAGTCAAAAGCCTCCGAAGGGAAGACCATCTTCAACATTTGACCCAGGTGTTCGAAATCCTTCGACACTACAACATGAAGCTGAATCCAAAGAAGAGCAGTTTCGGAGTTCATTCAGGAAAATTCCTGGGCCATCTTGTTAGTCAACGAGGGATTGAAGCCAATCCAACAAAAGTTAAAGCAATCGTGGATATGCAACCTCCACGTTCAATAAAAGAAGTGCAAAGGCTTACGGGATGCCTAGCAGCATTGAATCGGTTCATATCCAGATCGGGGGACAAATGCCGTCCATTCTTTGAAGCCATCAAGAAAGGACAGTTCACATGGACTAACAACTGTCAGAAGGCGTTCGACCGACTCAAAGAATATCTGGGAGATGTTAAAATCCTATCAAAACCTATCCCGGGAGAGAAGCTATATTTATACTTAGCAGCATCAGAAGTAGCCATCAGTTCTGTTCTGGTGCGAGAAGACGGTAAATTTCATCAACCAATTGGCGTACGCACTTGTTATGAGTGTGAGGAAGTTACGACCATACTTCTTTGATCATCAGGTTGAAGTGCTAATAACTTTCCCACTCAGACAAATTCTCCATCGCCCCGACACAGCTGGTCGTCTATTAAAGTGGTCACTAGAGATTAGCCAATTCGTGGTAACTTATGCTCCTCGAACAGCGATCAAAGGGCAAGCATTAGCCGACTTTATTGTCGAACTAACCTTCCCACCAGATCCGACGAGAGGACTTGACCACCCCTGGCATCTTTACGTTGACGGATCTTCAACCAACATAGCCTCGGGGGCAGGAGTAGTTCTAATTAGTCCAGACAGACAAGTATTCACCTCGGCAATCAAATTTGGTTTCATGGCCACCAACAACGAAGCTGAATATGAAGCTCTCATTGCTGGTCTCCACCTATCCCTTGCAGTAGGTGTTCGACGGTTACAAATATTCGGTGACTCACAATTGATTGTGAATCAAGTCCGAGGTGAATACGAGGTAAAAGACGATCACATGATCGAGTATCAACGAATTGTTGCTTACCTAATGTCCTTGTTAGAACAAGTCTTCATTGAACAAATTCCAAGAACAAGCAACACACAAGCAGATGCGTTGGCCCGACTAGCAACAAGTGAGGGACCAGCAGAGTTGGCAGACATTATAATTACAAAGATGAATGATCCATCAACAAGAAGTTATAATGTCAACCAACTTGATGAACAAGCAAGTGAAGAAGAAGACTGGAGAACAAACATAGTCAAATATTTGAAAAATGGGCCAGACTCAAAATTTAACATTCGATGTTTAATAAGTGCAATTAAATAATAATAGAACACTCGGTGAAGAGCGAAGTGATTCCCCACCTTGTAGGTTTGTACCTACAAGTAAAATTTTTAAAATAGAAACATTGTTACTTATCCCTTCACTTTTGTAAATTGTAAGACTTGAATTCAAATTTCCATACATATTCAAATATTGTATACTAACACCCAAATATCAATTAAGTGTATAAAATCATCAAATAGCAAGTTGTAAATAAATATCGACTGTAAAAATGTAACCGGACCATTTCGAACCTTTCATACCAAAAATTCGATTTTGGCAGATTACACACCTAACTTTGAAAATTCATATTAAATTATCTGTAAGTCCAAAAATTATGAAATCTTAAAAATGGATTACCAACTCAATATAATTTATCACCATATTTCCAGATTTCTTAAACTCTTTACCAAACATCAAATATTTCGTGATGAACACACTGTTACAGATTCTGGTCACTTAACTTTAAAAATTCACCATGCATCGAATACTACTCCAAAAGCTATGAAATTTGAAACCTAAGTTCCTTCACAAGTCTATTTTCACATATAAAATTTTCAAAATTTTCCACCAAATGAATTGATCAAAACGAAATTTACCCCAAAGTTGGTCCAGAATTTCGGTTTTATCATACATGAAGAACATATCATCTTAAACTTACTTTAAACCATATAATTTCATGATTTCTACTTCTAAATCATATATATTCAAGTAATAAACATGATTTTGGTCATAACTCATGAAGAAATTGAATTAAACATTCAAACATGAAGTAAAACATGGATAACATGCAATTTACTCATCAAAACTCATTTTCCTATCATTTAATTCACATATCATGCATAAACTTCATACTACCACTTAAATAATTACTCAATCAAGAAGAGAAGCTTACTTAGAGAGGTTGCTATAAGAAATCTCTTCTCCTCCTTTCTATAAGTGTAGTAGTAATATTTGTGAATTTTTTTTTCTTCTTCTTATGATTATTTTTGCATGCATGATCAAGTATTTATAGAAGAAAACAACCTTGGAGGCTACTCCATTCCTCTCTTGGCCGACTTTGAAGAAGAATGTGGAGTATTTTGGATAATCTTGGAGGTTAAGTCATTAAACACATGGCATCCTAGGATTAGTTGTGAATTTTGACTTTTATTCTACTAATTTTGACCTTTATTCTTGAAGTTTCACCACTCTTCCTATTCTATCTCTACTTGGCCGAAATTGTAGAGATTTCAAGAGGAAAATTTTGTGTCTTGTAGTTAAGACACATGTAAAAAAAATTATGATTTTCTAATTTATTTAATAATTTTAAGGTACATTATGCATAAAATTACTTATACTATCTTATGAAATAAAATTAAAACTCTTCTAGACTCTAAATAAATTACAAAGTCTATATACTAATCATAAAAATATATTGAGTAATCGATACACAATTTGTTTCTCAAAGAAACGTTCATTTTACAACTTATAACTTATGAAATAAATTACTATTCTTAAGGACTACATTAATTCATAAATTAAACACTTTAAGACATAAAATAAAGATCATATAAAAATTATAAAACTCAAGAAATAGCATGTATTGAGCAAGTAATATAGTAATTTTAATTATCGAGTAATTAAAACACATAAACGTGTCTTTGCATAAATTTGAATATAATGCGTCACATAGATTCATGAAGAATTATAAAGTACTTAGTAAAGCAGATAGGGTCATGAAAGTCTAGGGTATTACATAATTGATGTTTAGTTTGTGCAATTAACAAGAGGTTTCCCACTAAGTGTTTTCAAGCACTTATCCCTTCCACTTTTAAATTTTTACAGATGCTGTGGATCCGGACGTGGGCGAATGAACTCGGCGGGCTGTGGAGTTTCTTAAAAACTTTATGTTTCAAGAATTATATTTTTAAGTTTTGGTTTGTATCTTAAGCTACGATCATACTTATTTACTACTTCCGCTGTGTAAATGTGTGGCGTGTGTATATTTTAATACAAAATGCTATTTTAGTGATGTTCCTACTTATGCCACATCATATTTTCCATACTATATTAAGTGGGGACGTCACAATAGGTCTATGTCAGTCACAAATATGATATATTCATTACTTGAAGGTATATG
Source organism: Ballota nigra (assembly GCA_947034835.1). Classification (NCBI taxonomy): domain Eukaryota; kingdom Viridiplantae; phylum Streptophyta; class Magnoliopsida; order Lamiales; family Lamiaceae; genus Ballota; species Ballota nigra. Next base: position 40,972,975 of record OX344724.1, on the reverse strand, counting down.
CATGTGGTCCGTAGAGCGTAGAACGACTTCCAGCAATTGGTCAGGTGCACTTGTTGAAAGTAAGGAGGATCTATTTAGTTCATTGACGTTGGGCTGACATGGTCTGTAAATTCATGCCCTAGCGTTAAATTCAAAATTTACTCACAACCTTCAGTGATGGTCAATCTTTTTAAAAGAACCCGCTCGTGCCACCAATGGCTAGTAATTGGATTCACTTGCGTTCATGTTGTTGTTGTTATCCAACTTAAATGTCAGTCAATATACACACATATTGAGGAGTGCTGTTTTTGTGCAACTTGTAAGCAAAATACATTTTTAGGTCATAACTATAAATTTTATTTCGAATAGTTCTTAAATTATATGTTTATATTAAGAGTTAACTAGTATTCGTCTTACCCGTGCTTCGCGCGGCCGGAGTTTTTTATACAATTTTACATTAATGATAATAACCTATTTTAAATTAAAAAACTTTAAAATAGCATTATTTATTAAAAAGTTACAATAAACTTTTTTTTTATCTTAGTTAAAACATACTCCTAATAAAATTTATCTTATTCCTTATTAATATTAAATATACAATATTTTAAAACAATCTATTGATTAACGTATAATATCCTATATTTTAGTATACGGAAATGATGACATGTCCACTTATGCATACAAGCTAATACACGCACCAAAAATATGATCACGACACACAAAGGTGTTATTGTCGGGCAGTTATTTATATTTTAAATATAATTATTTATATTTTTTTATATTTTACAAATGTCACATTTTCTTCACATAATGATTTAGCACAAAAATTTTAATACAAAATTTTTTAATTATATAAAAAAAATTATGAAAATAGTTCGTGTTAAGTTTATCATAATATAATTTTGAAGTATCAAATGTTTGATATAGAGTATCAAAATTCAGGGTCAGTGGTATTATATTATAATTGTCATTAATTAGTTTGATACCAACTTTTGATACTCTTGCCCATATTTTTTTATACCCTTAATCAAATATTTAATACTTTAAAATAGTTTCATGATAAGCTTATCATGATTCTTTTTCATAAAAAAATACATAAGTGTAGCATAAAAAACAATAACTATTTCATAAAATAATAAAAAAGAATCATAATTTTTACCATCAACTCATCTAAATCGTAAATATAATTTGAATGTTCAAGTTAAAATATTTTACAATATAATATTGAATAATTATAAAATAGATCATAGGCATCTAAAGAAATATAAAATTAAATTCAACATCATTAGATATCCGGTGAATATACTCAAAAGTCATTAATTCTGTTAAACATCTTCAAACTTTCGAAGAATGTCTTCAACTATTTGAATAATGTATTGAAAAAAAAATGCAAAATACAAAAGTTACAGTATTATACTAAATTACATCTAAAAAAATACAAACATCTATACATTAAAAAAAATTAAGAATCACTATACATAAGAACGCATGCAAATAAGTGATTAACAAATTGATAAGTTGAAAAGTATATATAGATGAAAAAGGTAAACGGGTCCTAAATTTTAGCAAATTATGAACAAATTAACTGTTATACATCATCTAAATTTTAGCAAATTAATTAGAAACTAATGGTTGATTTACATTAATTGCTAAGAAAAAAAACGAACGGTGATGATAGAGTAAAAAAAAAGTTGATCAGTGACCTAAATCTTTCCTGCTCAAATTATTTAAGAAAATCTTGCTTGTATTATATATTTATTATGATAGTAACGCTCCGTTTCATACAATAAAAAATAATTTATTGGTATGTAACATTTTTTAAATAGTTAATTTATAATTAAATTATAAGTAAATTTTCATGTTAGGTTGATAGGATTAATTGTTTTCCAATTAGTCTTTTTTAGATTTAGATTTTAAAATATATTAATATTATTACTATTATAACAAAATATATTTTGTTTTGTCTAATAGTTTTTTCCAAAACAATAATCATAACTTTGATTATGGTTATACAAAAAAATAATAAAAATAAAGGTTGTAATCATAAACATTTATTATATGTCTATTTACACTAAACCCATCAAACTATGAGTGATTTTGCACATAAACTACCGAACTATATTTCTTGGTATTAATACATACAAACTATGAAATATTGGCACATAAACCATTAAATTTAATTTTCAGCCAAAAATTTCTTCGATGTCAACACATAAGGGGTATTTTTGTAAAAAAGGAAGAAGTCTAATTGATGGCAAACAGAGCAAAAGGGCTGCACATGAGACAAAGAAAGACATCAAGGGACGGACACTCAAGGTTGTGTATGGCGGAGAAGATGCGAAGTGGTAGACGACAGAAGTGGGGATGAGTTTTGTGTATTTCTCGTTTCTGTTGGAATGAATTTACGAAGTATTTTGAGAAAAATATCATTCTCTAAGGCACATGCCCGATAATATATTATTTCCAGGAAAAAAATTGATCAAATATAAAATTTAGTTGTTTATGTGTCAAAATTTGATAGTTTGTATGCATTAGCACCAACATATATAGTTTGGTGGTTTAGGTGGAAAATCGTCGATAGTTTATTGGGTTTAGTGAAATAGACATTTATTATAATAACATTTAAAAACTTTAACATAGTGTTAGGGTGTGTTTTGAAACTTTTTTCACTTCAGAACATGATATTAATTATTATTTTTAGTATAATTAAAAGTGATAAGTATTTAAAAATAAAGTGGTTTTAAATCAAATTGAGGAAAAATGTGTTTATAATTTTTTTATTAGTAGTAAGGGTAGTTATTTTTTTTTCCTCTCTCCACGTAGAGAATCCAAAAGCAGGTGAAACTTGTTTTGCCAAAGCTAGTCTTAAATGTTTAAAAAGTGGTTGCAAATATTATATAAGTATTTATTTTTTAAATAAATTTGATTTTCGGTATGAAATTGGATTTACACACACTTACACAATAATAACTTTAAAAAAATATAGAAAACTTAAAAATATTAAAAATTGGTGATAGTTGATTAGGATGAAATTCAAAACAGAGTGAGTAAGCACACTAAGAATGTCTTCTTCTTTCAAAAAATAGATATAAATTAAATATAACTTTTTTTTATATCATTAACTAATATTATTTTGTTCTCGTAATTATTTTCACACTTATCTTATTTGAAGTTCCATAATAGTTTTCACTCTTCTTAAAATAAAATAATATTTTCTTACAAAAGTTAATAAAGTAACTTTAATTTATAAAAAAATATTCAACCCTACACTTACATTCTTATTTTTTCTTTTAAATAAATTCATTTGTCAGTGGAAAAAAATCTTGAGATGATAGGAGTATAGTCCAATTGCTCACATGCCTATAATATTTTGCGCAAACACATATATGAGATCGTCTCGTGAAATGAGATAATACAAATTAATATTCATCTATATAAAAATATTAATGAGTCAATGTTTTAATTATACTCATTCTTATGTTTTGTAACTAAAATGTTGATATTATGTTGAAATGTATATTTTACGGTTTCCATTTGAATTACAAATAACTTGATTTTTTTTAACACATAGAATTTGATGTTAATTAAGAAATGCTCCCTCCAATTCAAAATAAGTGTCGATTTAGAGGTTACAATTTGTTTCAAAATAAGTGTCGTTTTAATCATTTTTTCACGTGTTTTCCCGATTTACCTTGAATTCAAATTCAAAATATAAGAGATATTTTAGGGATTATACTATAACACAACAGATCTGTTAGATATTATCAAAATATAATAGATATTTAAGAAATTTAGGTGGGGTATATATGTCAAATTTTATAAATCTTAATTTGTTCTAAAATCTCTAGAACGACACTTATTTTGAATTGGAGAGAGTAATAAATTAATCAGCTTTTAACCGACTATATCCAAATTTATTTGAGAGAGAAATATTTGGCTGAGGGAATTGGAAGAAGATAACCGCGGGTAAAGGAATTAGACTGATTTGACAGATTTGGAAATCTTAATTTGTTTCATTAATTAATAAATTAATAAATTTGTTTCATTAATTAAGTTGTTTTACTAAAGAGTTTAGAAGGGTGTATTCAATTGAGATTCTATTGGATTTTTTTAACTTTAAAAAGTCCGTAGATTTAAAAAATTTATAGACTCCATACAGAGTTTGGTTGACTCTTTTTATTGATTTATATGAATTTTCATAGACTTGACAGGATTGTAGAATACATTCTTTTTTATTGATTTAAATGGATATCCATAGACTCCAACATTGGAACCATTAATGCAAATGTATATGAAATACACTTGTATATAAAAAAAAACTATCCAAATTATTTAGAAAAACTACAAAAAATACATTAGTTAAAAAAACGTTATTATTCATCATTATTATTCTCATCTTCATTTCCGTCATTGTTATACTCTAGCCTCTTAGAAATCTCCAGTTGTTAAAAGATATTTTAAAGAGTGAAATCTGTTAAATTTTTTGAAGAGTAGGCTTGGCAGCAGAGTAGGAATCCCCAATCCCCGTGAGGATCTACTCCGAACGGGGTAGGGAATTCTCGAAGCAAATAGGGACGGGACGGATAATCTTTTTTGCCTCGTTGGTGGGACGGGGATAGTATTCCATGCCCCGTTCCCTGTGGGAACCCACATTATTTTTTATATAATTAATATATTTATATTTTATTCAAAATTACATTTATATTTTATTTAATATTATGTTATTGCTTCCAAATTATTTAATTTTCACTTTATTATATTTTAACTAAAAATATTAGAATTAGAGGTTTTTCAAATTGTTTAAATTAATTTTTTTAAAACCAACTTAAAGTAATTATTGTGTGTGTATGATTAATTTTTTTAATTTAGATATTATTTAATGTTATTTTATATTTTAAAAATGAGATAAAAAAATAATTAGACGGAGAATGGAGAATACCAACGAGGAACGGGGTTCCCCGGTGGGGCGGGGATGGAGAAAATAATTCCCGTTTATTTCGTGGGGGTGGGGACAGAGAATCCCCGATTTCGTGGGAAAGGGAAATGACCCCACCCCCACGCCACCCCACCCTATCCTACCCTACCCTACCCTATTGACATTCATATGAAAGATAATCAAAGAAAATTTATAGAGTATTAAAATTCATAAACTATTGAATACCTAAAAAAGTCTTACAGATTTTATAGCCAATACACTCCCCTCGGTTGTTTTCGCTGAAGAATATTAGTTGTTTTCACTAAAAGTTTTGTTTTCAGTAAACAACTAATACTCTTTAGTAAAAACAACTAATACACTTTACTGAAAACAACTAATACCTTTTAGTGGAAACAACCAATAGTTTTTAGTGAAAACAACTACTAATATTCTTCACTGATTCATGTATAAGCAATTTTTATTCTATATTTTGTCAAAATTTAAATGTAACTACTTAAATGATGAAAATATTAAAACTGTATAAAATGTAACCGAATGATATGAAATCAAATAACATAAAACACCAATTTATAAGGGAAATATGGAATAATGTCACACTCAAGTTTTCATTTTTAAAAATATCACTCAATATTATTTTTTTATATAAAAATGCCCCACGCGATCCTTTGTGATCCCGCGCAACCATTGTGCAATCTTTTTGTGACATTTTTATAAAAAAATAAAAATTGAGTGACACTTTTATAAATAAAAACTTAGAGAGTGTCATTTTTCTAAATTTCCCACCTTATGATCCAAATTATAATATAAATCGTGACACTGTAAAACTTTTAGATTGCCAACCCAAGTAAATAAATTTTAGCTATGAAAAATCAGAACAAATAAGATGCTGAAATAAGTTAGACACAACAAATAACAAAAATTATGGAAAACTCATTTCAAATTTTTTATCAATTAAAAAAAATATTAAACTCAAAATGAATTTAGAAAAGTTTGACCAAGTTACACTCAAGTTTGTTTGATGGCAAGCCATTTCCGAAAAAATGGAAATAAACGTGCACCAGTTATGGAATATTAATGATATTGATTATAACTAATAAATATTATAAATAATATTTAAATTCATGAGTCCTTCGAATAATTTTTAAATATTTGATGGAATGTCTAAAATTCTCTTAATATTTTAGAATAAATTCAACAAACATTCAAATACAATATATATATATATATATATTATGTATATATTATGTATATATTATGTATATATTATGTATGTGTGTACAGTGTATTAGAATGCTAAGTCTAATAATGTCAATCAACATCTAAAAAATTTAGAGAAAAACAATGAAAAAAATCCACGGAAAATCATTATTTGCTTTAGAATGATAATTTGACACGATTACAAATTAATCTTTTGATAATAAAAGTAAATGACACCATGATGATTCACAGAATAATCCTTTTGACACATATTAGTATATCTTTTAAGCAGGATTTTCCAATGGAGTTTGTTAGCAGATTTTTTGATTTTGTTGCGGAAATCGGCAACAAAATGGAGCTTCTGATGGTCACCACCGGCATATCAGAATAACGTCACATACACTGTAAGTCTATAACCACATGTATTCCGGCTATTGGAGTGATGTAATCTAAGGACGAAATTAAGTTCTATTTCTCCTTCATCAGAGTAAATCAACGAAATTCACACCCTACTGTGGTTGGCCTCCACTCTAAAAGGGGTGGAAAACCATGAAATATGAGAACCACATATCACATGAAAAAACTCAAAACTTACAAAATGATAATGAAGATAATGTAATGGAGAGTAGAATATAAATAGGATAAAAATAATAACGGTTCCTTAGTTGCAGCAAAATAATAGATAAATTACATCAATTAACAAATTTACCTTAATTATTATACCAATACATAGATGGTGATTATCAAACTAATGAAATACTGATCAACAGCAAAAAATGTTTCCCCCTAAACTATAAAAAGTAAGATAGGGTATATTATATATTATAGATAATACATATTTTAAGTGGATGAGATATAAAAGGTAATACCGATGTTATATACGGGTTACGTATTTAATATTTTTTCACATAATAATTAGATAAATCAATCAAATGGTGCAGAAAATATTGATTTAATATGGTAGAAAAATAACCTAGGGAAATATACAAATAAACATATATTATTCATTAAACCTATATAAAAAATCACTTGAATGTGTGCCATCGTAAATAAGGTTAATTATAAGCAATCGAATTCATAGACTTTCCTTGAACATCCTTTTAGAAAAGATTTCGTGTGTAGCAATCTTCCCTTTGTAAACATTCAACATTTATAAAATATTTATCATAATATCACATGCTATAAGTAAAATAATTTAAATTGAAATCCTAAAATCTCTCCTCCACTTACTCGCCTACATCACACGATGGATCACTCTTACATTTTTTTTCCCAAGTCTAAATCTCTAACATATGTTCCTAACCGCATCATAATATTAATGATATAGAGATAATTCCTTATATTCCATTTATTGAGTTTTTTTAAAATAAACAAATTTTCTGCTTTCATTTAGCAAGATATTCTGAATATGATGTAGATCAAAGAAAAAAGGGGTAAAACCCCAATTGATCAAGAATCCCATTTTAAAATCGTTGAGAAGTGAAAAATCTTCCCAAAAAATAGGTGAGGAAAAAAAAACAATGACAGTCAATGATGATGATTAAGAAGAAAATGAGCTTATCCAAATTAATTCATGTCTTCTACGCATTTCCAAATTATCAATTTAACCGTAGATATATGTTTCCTCTCTAACTCAAAATTAAGAATCTCAATTTCTCACAACCAAATTCGATCAAAAGGGAGAAGCAACCCCACAAGCCAGAATTTAGTCAAAGGAAAAAAGTGAATACAATGGAATACAAAGAATCCAACAGGCTGATTCATGAATTAATGCATCATAATTTAAATAAATACATAGATACATAATTCACTACAACTTGACCAATTCAATACAAAATGAATAAAACAATTAGGTTAGAAACTGAAGATCGCTTTCATTGACTAATTCAATGCAGAATCAGTCACACGATTAGGTATATCATCCGAATATTACAAAAAATGTATATAAAAAAATGACACAAATGCACAATATACGTCAATAGAAAATCAAGACAAAAAATGATGCAAACCAAAAGAAAGAAAAAAAAGACTATATATAGCCAGCAAGAGACCAGAAATGGCCGCGGACTCTAAGGAAATCAATGGAAAAAAATGTCAAACCTACCATAATAATATGCAAATCATGAATGGATGGCAAGGATGAAAGTATGAAAAACAGATCAATGGCCAGCAACGACTCCCGCTCAAAACTATGAATAGAAACAATTGTTGTATTATATATTTATAGATTGCAAATAAAATCATGATGTTTTTACAAATTGTAATTTAATATAACTTTTTGAATCATTGCAAATAAAATCTCAACTTAAAATTTGTTAGCAATTCTAACCAAATGGCAGATTTCAATCTGCCTGAAAATGATGATTAATTATATGTTGTCATCCGAACCAATCTAAATATATTAATATAATTAATTATTCATTGTCAGCTAAGTGAAACATTATTTCCGGACAATAAAAAATATATTTATTGGTTTGAATTGCAACCAAATGTTAAGTTGGAGTTTTGTTTGCAAGGATTCAAAAGTTTATTAGATTGCAATTTGCGAAAAGGTGGTGATTTTATTAGAAATTAAACCTTATTTTAAAGAGTCCTTGAATTATTGATTCTTATTTTGAAAGGTTCTTAAACTATTTATTTGTTTAAAAGAGTTAAACTATTGAATTTTTTTTTCTCGAGGTCCCTCGAGAACAAAATTGACGAAATTGTTGAATCATCGTAACGGAAGCGATGTTAAGTAACATTATAAAAAAAATAAATAATTGACTACGAAATTTCCAACAACAAAATTGTAATGGGTATAGTCTGCGATTTGCATAAAATAGTTTCTAATTAGAAAAATTATTACCTAGGAATTTCATGTCCTGGACAAATTGATTCCCTAAGCGAATTGTGTGTAGGTTGAAAAATGATAGTGCCTACACGATTTAAAAAATAAAATTAGGCAAGTCGTAGACAATCCCAACTACAAAAAAATTCTGTTGGAAATTTATATTGCAAATTTTCCTAGGCAGTTTTTTATGTTTTTGTAGTGTGATATACACTGTATTAATTTTTTTTATTAACTCTAATAATATTTGCACATAATGGCTTATTAGTAAATAATAATAAAATTAATCAAAAAAATAAGTGTACATTACGTAACATATTTATTGTGATGATTCATCAAGTTATGTCAATTTTGTTCTCAAGGGACCCCAAGAAACCATAATTCAATTGTGTAAGGACTCTTTAAAACAAACATATATGTAACAATAATTATTTTGAAATTAATTTAAAAATATGAAATGAAAATTACAAAGACAATTGTATTGTATTAGATGCGAATATCGAGTACAATCTCTAGAATTTATCTGATTCTTCACTATTTCTTCATATTTTGTTGTTGTGTTTGAATGCTTCAATGTGGACCCTATTTATAGAGTAAAGAGAGGAAAACCTTCCTTCTTCACGCTGCCACATGACATGTCCCGGTAGGCTGATACTGATTTGATTGATTTAATTGGAAAATTAATCAAATTTTATTTGATTTGATTGATTTTCTTTATTCTTCCCGTTTTTATCGATATATTATTTAATCTCCTTCATATAAGGTAAATCACAATTTGAATGTGCTTACAAATGGTCCCTCGTGCTTTATTCATGGACATTTCTGTCTTAGACTAAATGAAGCACAAATATATCTCAATACTGAACTTTTGATTTAAGGGACTTTAGACGGTTTTCACTCCATATCAAGGAGTCTTGATTTGAAAGACTCAATTTCGGAGTCGTAGATAGTTTATTCTAGTACCAAGGAAATTTGATTTAAGGGTTAAATAGTTTTCACTCGTATCAAAGAGTCTTGATTTGAAGGACTCGATTTGAGAGAGTCATAGATAGTTTAGTCTTATATTGATGAGATTTGATTTAATTGACATTAGGTAGTTTTCTTCGTAGCAAGGAGCCTTTCAAATAGTTTATGCTCTTGTCAATGAGCTTTGATTTGGGAAGAAAAGAACAAGAGGTAGAGAGGTCCCATTGGGTGTGCCAAATTTGTAACAACTTTCATATTTATAATATAAAAATACAAAAATGCATTTACAATTCAATTTCTTCGGATTAAACCGAGGATATTTGCGGGTTACAAACTCTAAATTTGTTCCTCTGATTCTTCTCTTCAAGTTGATTTTGCCATGGATAATTCTTGAACGAAATCTTTATCTTCAATCTTGTTCAAATTAGATTTAGAGATTTATAACGTTATATCCAAAAGTGAAATGCCTTATTTTGGATTAAACATTTTTTAGACTTTCTTGACGAATGCCTTTGAATGTGAGATGAACTTCTTCGAGTTTGATGAAGAACTTTGAATATTCAAGAATCCTTTTGGAAAAAGTGCTTGATCAGAGGATTTAAGGACCTTAATCTCGGATCGAAGGCTGTTTATGATGGATTTGCACGAATAATGTCTTAGAACTGTGAAAAACGCCTTGAATCTTCAAAGGCCTTGAAGAATGCTTTTGAAGCTTCTTCGAATCTTTAAACACTCCTTCGAAGATAAACACTTGATTGGGGGAATTTTGGACCTTGATCTCGGATTGAATTTTATTTCTGATAGTTTTCCATAAAGAACGTCTTGTGTTTAATTAAGAACACTTCAAATCTTCAAGAACAGTTGTAGATGATTCATTCGCTTGTATGCTTGATCATCTGAACGCTTGAATGTTGAATATCTATTTATTGGAAAGAGCAAATGAGGGCTTTATTTATGGGGTGGAGGATGGAAAAACCTTTCTTTCTCGCTAAGCCACATATGCCGTCGAAGTGGCCAATGTCGTTTGATTGCCTTGATTTGCAAATTAACCAAATTGATTTGATTAATTTTAGTTCTTTTTTCTTTTTACGAGACATCATTTAATTCTTGATTATACAATAAGTTAATTATATTTATTACTGAATATGAGTACCAAAAACCCGTATAATTTGACAAACTTATACCGTGTACATTAAATATCAAGTTTAACTATTCAATTTGAGAATTAATTTAATTAAATTCTCAAAATGTAATAGTAGGTTTACTTTGATATTAATATATAATTTGCACACATGATGTCATTTAATTGAATGTAAATTTAATTTGCTTACATATACCCCCTCGTACTTTGTGCATGGTCGTTTTGGACTTGGAAGTGAATGAAACTAGAAATTTTATTTCTCCACATTTATTTTTTAACTTGGAGAATTACATTTATTTGGATTGACAATCTAAAAGAAATTGGGTGTATGCACAATAACACCAGTTTTACTTTAGCTGGCCAAAGTTAATATCGAGACTTGAGTGCAAACTCCCATTAATTTGTTTGACTTCAATGACCAAAGTCCGCGCCAATCGCTTCAAAGAATTTCGATCAAAGTCTTTCTTTTTTCATGGACCGAAATTATTATTTTTAGTTGGCCCAACAAGTGAAGCCCTTTATTTTTTATTTATTTTGGAGTTGCAAATTTGTTAGAAAGATTGTTGGCGCATTCCTTTGTAAAAGAGTTTACTTTGCTTCCATGATAGATTATGAGGATTAATCAACTCTAATAAATATGTCGATCATCCATTTTTCTACACTGTATGACTCCAATAAATGGGTTATCTGTTCTTCATTTCTTATTTACACAACAAACAAAAGGAGCACAACAAAGGTAGAATCTTGCAGCATTCAAAGCAAATATGTTTAACATACATTCTTTTTCATGTGCATCATTGATGTTTTTTTTAATATGTTTACAGATTTGTTCTACAAAAGCAAGGAGTCATCTTTGCATTACAGTTACCAAACATTTCAGCAAGTCTTGTAGTAACTTTCTCTACTCTTCAATTTCACTTTGCAAATTACTTTTTTTTTTCACATCAACATATCAGACAATTACTTCTCTCAGCATAATGCATTGTAAATCAAGAGCAAAATCTTGAACACAAAACAAGCAATAGATTATATGGGTTGAGACTTCGACCACAACCACCGCCAACTACAATTTCCAAGGTTAATTTTGAATCAATGAGACTAGAACCACCGTCTAGGAATTAGTTTGGGTCATCTACTCATCTAATAGTGTCACTACAACTATTGATTATTGATCTTTACCACCACTACAACTGTCATTGCACAAATTAGCTTCTTATTCAATACCACTAAAATAATTGTTAGTGTATCTTCACTCAAAGAGGATGAGCTTAGGTGGAGATTCAGACCATGACATCATCAGGGTTGGACATAATTTTGAGACAAAAATCAAGCTTCTCATCTTTAGGGAATTTTATCGAATTAGTGGCGCGCATGAGATTCGTCCACTGGAATTTTGTATGTGGCGGCCTAAGTAACTGCAGTGACTTTATTTAATTGGCATAATGTCGAGCACGAGGCAGAGGCATCATTTGTGGAGGCAATTTTGAACAGCGTGAGTGTTGGTCCCGAAACGAGTAAACAAGTGTATGGGGGGGGGAATACACCTGTTGTTACAAATTAAAACTTCTTGAAAACTTATCAGGTTACTTAAGACTGTAGCTCGTCAGTGGACTTGAGGTCTGCTGAGAGTTACTTAGTGAAAGCTTACTGAGATAATACCTCCACTGAAAGCTCAAGACTTTCAGTTGAACTACTATCTAATTAGCTTTCAGATGCGGATTAGTGAGCCCTTAGAAAACTCGTTTTACTTTGATAAACTTTGAGATTAACACACACTTAGAAAACCAGATAATAAGAACACAAGGTATAAAGTGGTTCAGAGATGAATCTCCTACGTCCAGTGTCCTGATCAAACAGGAGAATTCCTTTCACTTGGAATTCCTTGTGTTATAGTGCCAAGGTGCACTGATCAACTAATCCTCTCTTAGGATGATTGATCACTAGAAAATTCCAGGTCCTAGTTCCCAAAACAAACCAGCTTTCAGACTGATACAACAATCAGCTTACTAACACCACTTAACACTAGCTCTCAACCTAAACACTGAGTAGGGTTTTGAGTAGGGTTTTGGTTCCAACTAATTTGAGATAATCCTTACAAGTTTAGCTCAAGGCTTAGGATTAGATTATCTCTTTCTAAGATTTGGATATAGCTTTTAAGCTTGGTTACAAAAGGTTTGTTAGGCTCTCTACAAATGTGAAACACTTGGGAAACAAAGATAATTTCGAGTGCTTCTTAGTTGTTATGAATGTAGAGATAGCTTTGATCTTGTGAGTTTCCCGTGCTTGGAAATGTGCACGTCCTTCTGTATTTATAGGCTTCCTTGAAAATCTTCCCGTTGGATTTGAATCTTCTCAAGTAAGTCTTCTTGTATCTGATTGGCTCAAACGGCTCTATTTGAAGCTTTAAGTCTTGTCAAGAAATGGCTGAAAGACCATGCCTGTTCACCAACTTTCTGTAGATTGCTAGAGAAGGACTTTTGGTATTTGTTAGGCTGGGGCAGGTCGGCTGTCAGTAAAGTACACTGGCGTGTCATCTTCTCATTGGACCTTAAGTCTGCATGCCCAGATTCTTGTCTTGCTTTAGGTGGAACTCCTCTGAGAGAACCTTCTTATTCCTTCATTTATTGTAAGCTTCACTGAAATTCGTTTTGCCTTGTTCCAACCAGATTAACTAACAACTTTTACTATGTTTAGCTTTGAATGTGCATTATTAGTTCCCATCAGTGGACATTGGTCCTCTCCTGATAGTTTTAGTCTTAGTGAGAATGTACTTAGAAAACATTCAAGACTTAGACTTGTTCTCAGATCACTTGTCTTCAGCGGACTTCACTTCAGTGGACTTCATCTTCAGCAGACTTCATTCTTAAATACACTCTTGCAATTACTAACTGTACTTCAGTTCCTTAACAGTTGAACTGTTTAACTAAGTACTAACTCTACTGAATAATTTACTTACAAAACAACTTAGGAGGAACATATTGACATCTAATCAAAACCTAAGTCTTATACATTTTCCCAACAATTTCCCCCTTATCTTATTACATATCTTCTGTCAGATGAGGTTCTTCAGATGACATTCAAAGTTCACAGATTTTGTAAGTAAAACATTCAAGTACATAAGCCTAAATGATAATGAGATATTATCTTGGGCAAAGCATCAGTAGAGTTCAATCCATTGATAAAATGATGAAGTACATATTACAGAAGTCAACTCTCAAAAGTTTCAAACTTAAACACACCTGGAACTTATAAACAAATGCCCAGCAAAAGATACAACCTTCTCAGATGGACTCGAAAATGGGTTCAAGTCCATATTGCTTGAACACTCTAATCTTCAGCTCGTTCTTTCTCTCCATTATCTCCTTCGAATGTCCTCTGAGTCCAAGATGCTCACACAAGGATGTCCACTCTTCAGTGATCCTTTCTCTATCAACAACACCTGTTGCATCTTGAGGAGGCCAGTAGGTGATTGGCTCAGGGGCCTTCAGAGCTTGATCAGGAAATGCATCATTCCAAGCATCACTGATCTCGGGATAGAGTTTGGGATAGGCATCAAACAACCATGAGTTGAAGACTTCTTGTGCATTGTCCCTTCCTAACTCTCCACTGACATAAAAGGAATACACAAATTCCCTTTTAGCAGTCTCCCAAGCATCATTGAGCTTCTTAGGAACCCAGGCATCATGATGAGGAAATCTGTTCAGAGATGGTGTGATCTTGTCTTTCTTCAGCTTAGCAGCCCACTTTAGATAACCACTCCTGAATTTCTTAGAAGTAGTTTTGTCAAAAGTGGCTAGCCTCTCCTTTCTTTTTCTCTCAGCTAACTCAGCAATTGTTTCCATCTTTCCAACCACCTTATCTCTCCTCTCCTGCTGCTGTGCTATTAGCTTCCTTGCTCTTTCATTCATTCCTCCAGCCTCTTTGATTAGCTCAGCGAGCTCTGTGACTTTTGTGGGTGCAGACTTGGGAGGTTCAGAAGATAAGGGTTCAGGATTGAGAATAGGAAGTACCTGAACTTCATCAGTAGAGGTTGTGGACTTAGCTGCCAACCTCCCTGAGGTTCTTGTCTTTTTGGCAACCTCTGCTGAGAGGACATCAGATGCATTTCTCTTTGCAGTTTCCCCCTTCTTCGCAGCTCTCTCCTCCTTCTCCTTTAGATGCTCCTCTTTGAACTTTGAAAGGTCAGCTGAGGAGATCTCCTTGCTTTTCTTGGCTTCTGCTATCTTCTGGGCGTCAGCATCAACTTTCTTTAAGGTGCTCTTCACCTGTTGGCCTTTCTCGAAGTCAGGGGTTTCAAGGATAATGTTCATTTTATTCTTGGGATCAGCCTTCATGTCCTTGGCACTTATCCTCTTTTCCCCCTTTCCGGTATTAATCATGCATTCAGCTACCGTGATGTTGAGCTTCAGTTGATCATGAGCCAATGCCTTCAGCTCAGTTGAGCAATGGTCTACCTCATCTTCAAGTCTTTCCAAAGTAGCTCCAGCTGTCTGCCCAAATTGAACAAACTGCGCTAGCTTTTCATTGATCAGCACATCAGTTTTCTCTTGTGTTGGGAAGTCTTCAGCTGCCTTCTTCAGTACCTCTCCCAGTTTGGCTCCTAGCTCAGTATGCTTGGCCTCGAATTCAGACATCTTAGAGTTCCATAATCCTTCAACCTTTCCAAGTAGGTCTTCTGAGAAGGCCTCCACTGATGACTTTAGGTTGATGGATACGTTCTCTACTGAGTCTTTGAGGAACTTGGTCCTGGCCTCTTCTTCAGACTTCTCCAGCTTCTTCAGGGCATCAATGACTAACACACTTTGTCCCTCAACTACATCAATCACCATCTGCTGAGAGTCTTCAACTTTAAGTGTGAGATTCTGAAGTGATGTAGTTGCGGACTCCATGAGTTCATCAATGTGGTTTGAGAGAATAACCATCTCATCTACCTCCTCTTGTACAATCTCCTGGACCTCCCTGAGCTGAGTTTGAAGAGATGGAAGGCTTTCTTCTCTGATTGAGTGAACAGCATCACTCAGTGGAGTTAGGTTGACCACAACTGAGGGAACTTCAATGGTTTGAGTACCTGTATTGCAAGAAGTGTTAGTTCTAACTCCCTCAACCTCACCACCTAGATCTCCTGATGCCTCTATCTCCATGGGGACTCCCTCCTCCTCACTCTTCTTACTTTTCTCTTCCCCACTTTCCTTTTCAACTGCTATTTTTTCAGCCATTTCACCCTTTACAGGGATGATTGCTCTAATCTCTCCACTCTTCACAGCAGTGATTTCCACCTCCTTTTCTTTTTCACTCTCTTTTTCAACTTCTCCAGTTCCAGACACCTCAGTTGACTCTAAAGCCACCACTGAGGGCTGTTGTGGGAGAGCTTCAGTAGACACCTCTACTGAGCCCTCATGTGGCAAGTTTTGAGCCTCAGTATCCCTTGCCATGGATACATCCTTGGCTGCTTCACCACCACCTTGCTTAGGTGAAGCACCTCCTTCAAGTCCAGATGCAACTACCTTCTCCTCTGTACTCTTCTCCTTCTCAGCTGAGGGTTCAGCTGGCTTTTCTCCATCAGCAGACTTTTCTCCCTCCTTCTTTGCCTCTGCAATCTTCTCCAAGACCAAACTTTCAAAGATCTTCTCATCACAGAGAAGTCTGGTCTTGTGCATCCCAGCAAATTGCAGCACTTCAGCTTCCTCCTTCTTCCACTCTTCTGCATTGCTGCCTCTTACAGCTAGAAGGATTTCACCAAGTCTTCTATCCTTGAGCTGGACAATGAGTCTCAGTCTCAAGAACAAGTCTTTGAGTGTGGGGAATAGATCTAGTTCAGGGTATTTAGACTCTAAAGAGTAAGCTACCTCATCCTTGAGAGTATCTAGGAATGAGTACTCTTCTTCATTGTCTGAAGGAAGGGAAGGGGTAGGGGATCTGCTTTCGGTTGGCTCTTCTGGGATAGACTCCAGTTGAGTTGAGTAAGAATCAGGAATGTTTGGTTCAGTGGGGGTTTGGTTTAGAGTATCAGTGGAGGTAGAGTCTTGATCAGTGGGGGTTGGGGTTGGAGTGGGTTCAGAAGGGGTTGATGGGATGTTTTCAGAGGGGGTTGGGATAGGGTCAGTGGGGGTTGTTTGGGATCCACTTTTTGGCTGTTGAGAGCCATCAGTGGGGGTTTTGGGTAATGAGGAGATGCGTTTGGTTTTGGCAGGAGTGCGAGGTTTAGTGGTTTTAGGTTTGACGGGGGTGGGTGCAGGAACATCTGAGTCAGACTCAGTTGAGATGATGTTAGGGGAGGAGTCTGGGTTACCTGATGAAGATTCATCAGTGGAGTTGGTGACTCTAACCTTCTTGAGGGCACTGTCCTCCTCTGCCTCAGGAGACTTCTTCTTCTTCTTTTTAGAGGCTTTCTCTACCTCTGCTTCTTTGTGCTGGGCCATCTTGTCACTCAGTTTAACCAGCCTCCTCTTTAGCTTGGTTTTCTTCCCTTCAGTAGGGTTGGCCTCATCTTCCTCAACTGCCTCTGGGCTCTCCTCAGCAGGCTTGATCATTCTTGTCTCCAGGGCCTTTCCAGATTTGAACAAGGCCTTGAGATTGCTCCATCTCCTATCTGGAATCCAGTCCACTCCCAGATCCACGTTCTCTATCAGATAAGAAATTTTGGTTACAAAGTTGAGCTTACTAGATAGCTGGGGAGTTTTGTCAGGTTGGAGTTTTGAGTGCTCCTTGTTCAATGCTCTAAAAAAGAACTGTTGCCAGTTGTATGGCTTCTCCTTGCTCTCCACAATAGCTTTCATCAACCTGAGCTTTGGCTTGCTCACCTGTTCTGTGCTCCCTTGGTTTCCCAAGATACATTTTCCCACCACCTCACAAAGAACATTATATACTGGAAAGAGTATATTTCTGTTCATTGTTGGGCTATACTTGACCTTCCTCTGCATAATGGTGTTAACCCATTCTTCCTCTTTATCCATGATGCAGGTGTCTGGATTCGGACCTTCAGAGGGGAGATTGAATAACTCCTTCAGATCATCACCACTGACACGGATTTCCTTCTTAATCTTCTGATGTTCAACAATCTCAACACCATCCCTCATCACTCTTTTCTTCCTCTGGAGTATAAGATGAGACCTGATCCTTGAATCAGTGTTGGAAACATTATTGAAGAACTCAAGAACCTGCCTGTCAAAGCAGTTCGTAGGATGAACAGATAGAAATTTCTCTAACCCAGCAGATTTTAGCAAATCTAGGACTTCTTTGATATGGGCGAATTTAGGTTTTGTTTCAATCTCTGGATTATCAAAAACCACAATGGGTTTATACCAGAAGTTTTCCTTGTTGGTAAGGAAACTGAGATTTAGTTTAGCCATTTGAATAAAGGAGTTCGAGAGAAAATTTGCAGAGTGTATGGGATAGATAGTAAGTGTTTGCTAGAAAGTGTGTTCGAAAAGGTTTACAAGCGAACGTTTGGGGTTTTTATATGAGTAATGAACGGTGAGATTAAATTCTCGTATTCCTTCTTCTTTTCCAGCTCAGATGAGCTTTTCTCTCCTTCTCTGGTGGTCTTTTGTGGATAACTTCTACCTTCCCTGTTATCCCTGTAAAATCTTTTATACTTGCCAAAGCGGTTGTTAAGTTGTTCAAACCTTCTAGCCATCAGGCTGAGTTCCTCCTGCATCTCAGCCTTGCTTTGTGACTTGCTTGCCTTTGTACTCTTCTGAGGCTTTGGGGATTTTGGCTCAGACTCCTTGGCTTTGAAGGCTACTCCCTTCTCAGCTGAGGTCTCATCAGGAGCCCTTTTCCTGTTCAGATCAAAGTCATAAGCCTTGAGTTCGGAGAATACCTGTTGCATAGACATGCTGGATAGATCCTTGGTATTCTGCATCATCACATAGTACACATCCCATCTTGAGGTTAGACCTCTCAGGATCTTTAAGGCAACCTCCCTCTTGGTATAGA
The DNA here is from genome assembly GCA_947034835.1 of Ballota nigra. Classification (NCBI taxonomy): domain Eukaryota; kingdom Viridiplantae; phylum Streptophyta; class Magnoliopsida; order Lamiales; family Lamiaceae; genus Ballota; species Ballota nigra. The sequence goes on along the minus strand of OX344724.1, from coordinate 40,953,988 downwards.
CTTTTCCCAGAGAATTTATCTCATTCATGATGTCTGTGAACCTCTCATCAAGCTGGTCAATGGTCTCAGTGGGCTCCATGGTGAACTGCTCATACTTTTGAACAGCTACTGAAAGCTTGTTCTCCTTTATTTTGTCAGTTCCTTCACACATGAGAGCAAGAGTGTCCCATAGTTCCTTTGCAGTCTTGCAGTGGATCACTCTTCCCATTACAGAATCTGGAATGGTGGTGTAGAGAATGTTCATGGCTATGAAGTTGAGGTTGTTTCTCCTCCTTTCATCTACAGTGAAGTTATCTTCATCTTTGGGCCATTCTTCTCTAGGATCTGCAATAGTTTCAGCTGTAGTTCTAGGGTTAGGTGTCATAAAAACAAATGGACCTTTAGTAATAACCCTCAACATTTCATCATGCACACATGCAAGATGAGCTCTCATTCTGATCTTCCAGAAGTCATAGTTTTCCACTGAGAATTGTGGAAGCTTGTGATGAGACATATGGTTCAAGGGATTAACTCCCATGTTGTTCTCTGCTGGTGGTGCTACCCTAGCTGCATTGTCAGCCATAGTATATAAACAAGTTTATCAAAAGATCAATTCAGGTGACCTTGAAAAAATACCTTTAAGCACAAGGTATACTTAGAACAATGGTCTTTTGAATCACTGCTCTGATACCAATTGTTGGTCCCGAAACGAGTAAACAGGTGTATGGGGGGGGGGAATACACCTGTTGTTACAAATTAAAACTTCTTGAAAACTTATCAGGTTACTTAAGACAGTAGCTTGTCAGTGGACTTGAGGTCTGCTGAGAGTTACTTAGTGAAAGCTTACTGAGATAATACCTCCACTGAAAGCTCAAGACTTTCAGTTGAACTACTATCTAATTAACTTTCAGATGCGGATTAGTGAGCCCTTAGAAAACTCATTTTACTTTGATAAACTTTGAGATTAACACATACTTAGGAAAGCAGATAATAAGAACACAAGGTATAAAGTGGTTCAGAGATGAATCTCCTACGTCCACTGTCCTGATCAAACAGGAGAATTCCTTTCACTTGGAATTCCTTGTGTTATAGTACCAAGGTGCACTGATCAACTAATCCTCTCTTAGGATGATTGATCACTAGGAAATTCCAGGTCCTAGTTCCCAAAACAAACCAGCTTTCAGACTGATACAACAATCAGCTTACTAACACCACTTAACACTAGCTCTCAACCTAAACACTGAGTAGGGTTTTGAGTAGGGTTTTGGTTCCAACTAATTTGAGATAATCCTTACAAGTTTAGCTCAAGGATTAGATTATCTCTTTCTAAGATTTGGATATAGCTTTTAAGCTTGGTTACAGAAGGTTTGTTAGGCTCTCTACAAATGTGAAACACTTGGGAAACAAAGATAATTTCGAGTGCTTCTTAGTTGTTATGAATGTAGAGATATCTTTGATCTTGTGAGTTTCCCGTACTTGGAAATGTGCACGTCCTTCTGTATTTATAGGCTTCCTTGAAAATCTTCCCGTTGGATTTGAATCTTCTCAAGTAAGTCTTCTTGTATCTGATTGGCTCAAACGGCTCTATTTGAAGCTTTAAGTCTTGTCAAGAAACGGCTGAAAGACCATGCCTGTTCACCAACTTTCTGTAGATTGCTAGAGAAGGACTTTTGGTATTTGTCAGGCTGGGGCAGGTCGGCTGTCAGTAAAGTACACTGATGTGTCATCTTCTCATTGGACCTTAAGTCTGCATGCCCAGATTCTTGTCTTGCTTTAGGTGGAACTCCTCTGAGAGAACCTTCTTATTCCTTCATTTATTGTAAGCTTCACTGAAATTCGTTTTGCCTTGTTCCAACCAGATTAACTAACAGCTTTTAATATGTTTAGCTTTGAATGTGCATTGTTAGTTCCCATCAGTGGACATTGGTCCTCTCCTGATAGTTTTAGTCTTAGTGAGAATGTACTTAGAAAACATTCAAGACTTAGACTTGTTCTCAGATCACTTGTCTTCAGCGGACTTCACTTCAGTGGACTTCATCTTCAGCAGACTTCATTCTTAAATACACTCTTGCAATTACTAACTGTACTTCAGTTCCTTAACAGTTGAACTATTTAACTAAGTACTAACTCTACTGAATAATTTACTTACAAAACAACTTAGGAGGAACATATTGGCATCTAATCAAAACCTAAGTCTTATACATTTTCCCAACAGTGAGTGATAAATCAAATTTAAGCGACTTCAATTTATATGTGCGATGATTTGGTGGCAGTAGATTCAGCCTATTTCTAGCGGTGGTTTGATGAACCCCGGGCGATGCGATCTTTGGGCCGAGGCGACTCTGTCTTTGTTCGCTAGTGACACTGGCAATTCTTGAGTGGCGGAGTTGGTGTCTCTCGTGCCTGAAGCAGTGGTTTGGCTTGACTGATTCTTAGATTCGACGTCTTCAAGCGCGACAAGGGGTGCGACACCGGGGTTTGTGTGAGGTGGTACTTGCGTACGACAATTCGACTCCAATAATTTCGCAATGAGGGGAGACAGATGCGTGAGTTTGTGCATGAAGAAGACATATTGGAACGAGTGAGTGAAATTTGGACCTTCTTAACTACATATTAAGGCCATATTTACCGGTGCCACTAGGGATGTCAACGGGCCGGATCGGATCGTGGTCCCCTATATTATCTATGAGTATTAGTAAAAAAAATATTATTAATTCATTCACTAATTTTAAGTTCAAAAGATCATAAAAACTGAATTCTACTAAGTTGAAAACACTTCATTTATTTCATTGAATAATAATAATAGTTCTCGTTGAATTACTTTTACCTTTAAACTTTAAATTCACACAATATTAAACTTTACTACTACATATAAACTTTAACCTTCAAATTCACACAATATTACCAAAAATGCCACTCATTCAACCCACTTTTCAACACTATTCATTACTTTATTAAACACTATTCATTACTTTTCAACACTATTTATTACTTTTTCACCATATATTAATAAACAAATACACTTTCTTAAATCATTCAACCAAAAGAAATGGGACGTTTAGACCGGGACGGAGGGAGTAGTACTTTTTCAGCGTACTCTCCATAATCATATATTTTGATTCAAATAAAAATATAATACATACAATTTTCTTCTAAGTTTAGATAATGTTTGTATAAATAATAATTAATTATTATGTTCAATTTAATTTGTAATTATGCATTATATCTCATTATGTTTATATTATTGAATTTTGATATGCATTATGATCGATATGCTTAATTTTTAGCCCCCCCCCACCCATGAAAATCGTCTAGTTCTACCCCTGCCCCGCCCACTCCCCCATAAAGTGAATGGAAAAAAAATCATCCCCATCCCCTCCCCTTCAAGGATCCTCATCCTCGCAGAAATTTCCTATTTTTTTCTCATAACATGCGAAAAGATGAGTTAGAAATGACTAGTCGAGCAAAAAATAACTGCAAAGGTAACTTTATCGTAATTTTAAAGCAGTTATTTAAAAGATAAGTTATTAAAAAATTAAGATAAATAATTAAAAACATCGATAACGACTTGGTATATATATATATATATGTTATATATTAATGATATTTGGGTTTCCCGTCGAGGAACGGGGCGAGAATTATGATCCCCGTCCCCACCCTATGGGAAAAATAATCGGGAATTCCCCACCCCGTTCAGGGAAGATCACCGTGGAGAACGGAAATTTCCTACCCCACTTCCAAGCCTAGGTGTCACTCACACAAATGTAATAAGTAAAGGAGAAACAATTTATATAAGAAAAAATCATGACATAGGTTGGACGACAAAACTTGAGCAAACCATTGCCAACCCCATTGCATTTATTTTGGTTGTGTAATTGAGTGACACTTGTCATTCTTTTATTTGTTCATGATTTTTTTTTAATAAATATGATATAAATTGTAAATAACTAATTTTACTTTAAAAAAAAAAATTCACCAACATTTGTATTTTTTAATTCTCTACAATTAGAGCATTGTTATACTTTAAAATATAATCTAAATATTTGTTATTGAGTTTGTAGCTTATTGTAAGTGCGCAATAATTTTTTTTTCCTTATTATAATTATGGATTTAAATAGCAAGTCATTTTTATACATCTTTTACTCTTTTTAAATATTATACAAATTTATTTCAAGTTGAGGTAGTGTCATTGATAAAGTATGAAAATGATAAAATTGGGTAGGATAGTAGACTGTGTAGGTGGATGAGAGAGAAATAATTTTTTTTATTAAAAGATTGAGTTGAGTTGGTGGCATTGATAAATGTGGTCTAAGAACTTTAATATATTTGGTTTTTAACTCTTATGTTTTTTTTTTTTTTTGGTGGTATATTTTTTATGAATAATGACTATTGGACTTATCTTATAATTTGGCTTTCCAATAGTTTTTTTTATCCAGAAGTCTTACTTGTTTATTCATTCAAATCATCTATAATGACTAATTTTTTACTAGGCATTCCAAATTTGTAACAATAAATTTCGTGAAATTAATATAAAAACTCAAAACAAAAATTACAAAGATAATTTTATTGCATCAGATGCAAACATCGATTACAATTTCTAGATTTCCTCTAGTTCTTCTTTTTTTCTTTACATTTTTTGTTGTTTTTGAATACTTCAATATGCCATATCGATAGAGTGGAGAGAAGAAAAAGTTTTCTTCTTCATGCTGCTACGTGGCACGTCCCGGTTGGTTGATACTGATTTAATTAATTTAATTGGCAAATCAATGAAATTTGTTTGATTGATTTTCTTTATTCTTTCCATTTTTGTCGACATATTATTTTATTTATTATTTGATATCTTTTATATACGATAAATCAAAATTTTAATGTGATTACAAAATATTTGGAGGACCTTTCGAAATAAGAATTCAATAATTTAAGGACTCTTTAAAACAAACATATAATTTAAGTACCTTTCAAAATTATACTTAATAGTTTAGGGACCTAAAATGCATTTCACTTTTTTTTTTTTTTATACTTTTGAAATTTGAGTATCATAAAAATAAGTTAAAATATCACATTTCATATATGAGATTGTCGTACAATTTTTTGTGTTATTCAAATTTATCTCATGTTTACTTTTAAAGGTACAAAAATACGGGCTAACCCAAGAGCCCGTGATAGACACACAGAAAATGGACTATTTGCCCCATTTGATTACTTTTCCCCCTTCTTATAATCCTCCTCAATCATTTCCCACATATCAAAACCAAAAACTTTTTTTTCTAAAATTAAAGCACATTATTAGTGATGTAACCACCACAAAAATAATCATTTATTCAACACATACAAAGACAAAGAGGAAACCTTATTTTTATTCTCATTACCATCGAAGATTTTAAAATAAGCTTCCCTCAATAGATTATCATTGATTTATAACTAAAATTAGTGCAACATTAGTATACCACCTCGTCAAAAATTTCAAAAGTTCATGGAGTTAGTCTAGTTTAAGAAAAAATATTTATTTCCCTATCTCATTCTTCTTTCTTCATCTTTGTGAAAACTCATACCTTAATCTAAAAAAATTCTAAATAACCTAGAAACATACCTCAAAGAGTCAAAATCAAACAAAGAATACCTTAAAATCCCCTTATACTAATAGGGAGTTTTATTGATATGATGTGTCATATTATGGTTCATTTTGTTGTGTCATTTTATGGTGCATTTTGTTTAGGTGTCATATGTAGGTTTAATTGATTTTCATGTGTCATGATTTAATAAAAAAAATTATTAATTATTTAAGGAACATTGTGGTTGTTATAGAATTTTATAATTGTTATGATATCAATATTAATTAATTTATATTTTACTTTATTTATTTGTATTATAGCATTCATTTTATTTTTTATTTTCGTTGATTTTAGGTGACTTAATTCAAACATGTAAACAAAGTTTTTTTTTTTTTTAAATCTGTGTTATACATCTCAATCTCGAATTTTATTCCACCATGTAAACAAAGGTTGTCAAGTTTAAAATTATCCTTAACCTATTTACTAGGTGTTGACTCTACATTAGATCTCCCTTAGGCTATGAATAAGTAAACAACATCGAAAAACTCTAAAGAATTCACACATTAAATTTCATATTCAAATAAGATATAATAGTACTTCAAATTATAAATTTCTCAAAACTTCTTTGTAAACAACATTCGTTGTATACTTGTGTAGTCTTCCAATGAAATGGTAGAGATGTGAGGTGGATTGTACCGTTGGAGCGTCCCTGAGAGAGTGTAGACTTGTAGCATTAAAACTAAAATATTGTTGCACCAATTTTTATCTTTTTCTAGCCTTTATTTTAAATTTTTGGTGATAAAATAATCTCTAATCGAATGCTCCTACTATCCACAAAAACTATGCCATATCGATTTGAACAAACTTAATAAAACGATAAATTAAATAGATAAAGTAAAGTGTGTATAGAGTGAAATTGGTTCATACATGAATCATTGAAGGATATTAGTTGTTTTCACTGAAGGGTATAAGTTGTTTTCACTGAAGGGTATAAGTTGTTTATACCAAAGAATATTAGTTTGTTTTCACTAAACAACTAATATTGTTTAGTTGAAACAACTAATACACTTTCATGGTTCATGTATGAACCATTTTCACTCTATACCTTGTCATAAAGTAAAAGTATTTTTGGAGTATTGTACAGTCTGATTATAAATTAAATGGTTGCTTGTAAATGTAAAGTCAATGACATGTGGAGTTATTAAGTTATGATTGGATGGTAAACTAAAGAAGATTATTGACAAAAATAAAATAAACAAGATACTAAAAAATAGAGTAAAACATTATAACAACTAGTACGTACTTTCATGAATTGAAAATAAAAATAATATTATTAATTTAAATTAGATTCATTTTATTTTTAATTTTAAATATCTTATAAGTTCAACATACAAGTTTAAAAGTAATTTACTGTCAATATAATATTGTAATTCGAAATAACAAAGAAAAATTAAACATAAATTATTTTATAACTTTGAAAAATATTGAAAAATTCACACATTAAATCTCATAGTCAAACAAAATAGTAGTATTTCAAATTATAAATTTTTAAAAACTTCATAAACAACATTTGTTGTATATGTACATAGTCTTCCATTAGAACCGAAACAAAAATATTTGAATCATCTTTTGCTTTTAACCCTTAAGACGACAACAAATAACTGATCGTGCATAGAAACTGGCTTGAGAAGATACACATCTATTGTTGACATTGATTGACCCCAACTTTAAATTATTATCATCAAGGAACACAAAATAACTAGAAACTCTCCTCTGAATCCTAACCATGATGAAAATATCCGGATATATCCCCGATATTTCCTCGATATATTCATTTATTGTGGTTACCGATATCGATATTAGGGTTAACGATATTTCCATAAAATCCGTAAAAAAATTTGGTAATATCAATCAATATCGTTACATAATATCAATTTCAATTGTATTTTTGTACAATTTGTGCCTAATTTGGTAAAATATCTTGAAATATAAAAAAAAATTGAGAAATATCAAGAAAATATGATTAATATCACAAATATAAAATTTGACCTATTTCCATTGTTAAATTTATGTATTAAAAGTTTGTTATTAAATTTTCATAATTTTTCAAATTTACCAATATATCGATATCGATATTTCCACAAACTTACCAATATATCGATATTGATATATCCATCGATATTTTCACAAATTTAACGTCTCAATATTTCTATCAATATTTTCAACTTTTTTTTACCTAAATTATTCAAGGTCATTTGTGGGATATACACACTACTTTCAATGTTTCTTTCTAAAATTATTTCAACTGCTAGGATATAATTTTCAAACTTCGTAACAATTAATCTAATTCTACTGCACAATCCTAAATTTTGGTCAATGTTTCTAAGAAGCATTATAGGCACACCAATCTTCAATACCAAGCATTGGTTTAGAAGTTTGGGACACTTAACAAAGTTTAAGAAATTAATATAAAACAACTCTCCATACTCTGATGTGCAAAGACTATCAAAATTCAAATACTCTCTTATGCCATGGGGTATCATAGACACCAAATTTCTTTTATTAGTGCATTTCACTTCTCAATGAGTTGGAGCAAGTATTGCTCTATCCTCAAAGTATCTATGCGTGCGAATATTATCTGTAAGAGTATATATTTTCTACTATAATGGTGACATGATCATATACATTATAAATTAGATTAGCTTCAAGAGTCTGAATACTTGCAAATTTATCTTTGCTATCTCTTAATTCACTATCTCTAACTTTAAAATTCAATTTGAAAACTCAGAGATCTCATCTGAACTTTACATGGATATTGTATTTTGCAACCTCTTTTTTTTTTTGTTTTTTTGTTAATCATAATACCTTACAATGTTAAAATAAATAAGTTGAATTAATTGTGCAGCTTTATAATTTTCTTAATACGAACATTCAAATAAATATTTTGTATATTTTTAAAAATATTAAAACAAAAAATTATATTTTAAGCATAAATAAAAATTATCAGTGAATGTTGTAATCATACGTTGTTTCATAAGTAAAAAATAATATACTATAATATATCAAAATGATTTTAATTTTAAACCTCATGGTAAAATTATCAAAGTGAATGATACCACCCTTATGTGGTATTATAAATTTTGAATTGTCATTTTTTTTTACATATACACATCTTCATATCAAGTATTTATAACATATTAAAAAGTGGTCAGCAAATGGGAAACATTTTTTGATATTTTTACCCTTCTCTACATTGTCTTGTGCAACTTGATCCCTCTGTGACGTTTACTCTCCCAATTCATCTTTCCCGTTGCACCTACTCTTCATGTTACATCCCACTCTGTCTCCCGCTCTTCTCAGTTAATTCATCTTTCCATTTATGTAATGTTTTTGCATTCGCTAATTCGTCTCCCCTTTTCTCAATTTCAACAGATCTGGGCGGTTCTTCTCTCTTATCAAGCAACGACGTTAAGGAATAATTGCGAAGGGCAGCGATCTACTGAGGTGATGGCTGACGGGCAATGCTGTAACTGAAGCGGTTGTAGCTCAGCTCAGTAAGTGATTTAATTTTTATCTGGATTGCGTTGATTGGGTTTTAAGCTTTGACTCTTGATATTTTTATTTAGGTTTAGCATACTGGACGAAAAATTGGAGCCTAAAATCAGGTTTATTTGTTGTGTTGAACTATAATTGCGGGTAATTTGTTAAGTTTCAAATTTATTCATGTTCGCGCATGTCACATAAGATGAGAAATGGGCTAATGAGGCCACTATGTTTTAATATTTTTGATTGGTATGTTATAACCTCTAATGGAGATACAATGACTTGGGGGGGGATAAGATTTCTCCATGTATCCCTATTCTTTTCCTTGGTATCCATGATTACAGACTATGATCTTTTGTTCGAGACACTACCTATATGTTTAACATAATACAACCACTCAAATAATTTGAGAAAATCACCCTTTGACTAGAACGAGAGTGTATTAACGACGGAGGAACTGAAAAATGAACATTAAAGAGGTAAATTTTTATTGAGTTTTGAGACTGTTTAGGTGTCAATGTGCTTGGTTAAAGAAAAAAGAGTGTAGTTTATTGTATCTGAAACTAAGACCACAAATAAATACACAAAATACCTTACGTATTTCATTCTTTTCATTTTTCTTGAAGTTCTTTGTCAATATTAGGGATTGCAGCTATTTAGGGTTTATATTCTCATGTTAAGGGGAGAAGTGATGAAAGCGACGACAATGGCATTAAGACAATGTTTAGATAGGGTTAGGATGAAATGAAATTGCGTCTGTTGCTTGTAGACTTTGTAGCTATTCTTAGATTCTTCCACTCTACATTTTTTCTTTTTCTTTCTTTACAGAATCTTCATTAAGAGATTGATGTAAATCAGACCATAGAGAAAGGTTTCGATCTGTTCTAAATTCTTGTAATAATTAATGTTTGGTGAATGTGAAGTTGATTTTGATTTGGTTTCCTTTCATATAGATATTAATATAGAGCAAACTATATTGACACCAAAGAAAGAAACATGTTTGTATTTGCATTACTTTACTGAAAGTGCTAAATTATTTTATTTGATGATTTTATTTGATCTATATGGATATTTGTTGTGTATAAGATAGTTATAATTTTATTGGATGGTAACTATTTTCCTTAAGGTTAGGATTTGTGTCACATAAACAACCAAGAGTGTGAGGAAAAGATTATTAGATCCCTTAGTTCCATCAACAACATCAAATTCAAGGCAATGTCTCCTTTATAGGCAGGCAGGGCCACCTCCAATTATACTACAAGCAGGTACAACTTTAATCCTAACTTAAATTTTAACTAGGATTTTGTTTAATGTAGTGTACCACTACGCACTAGTTAGTTGGTGGTAAATGATACAGAAAAATCCAGAAAGACGGATTACCTAGGAGGGATGTGTTAGTTAGTTGAGTGGTGAATGATACATTACTTTAAAATGATGTCACTTTGGTTCATTTCAGAAAGAATAATAATGCGCATAGCAATGTATAAGGTAGTCAGTCACTTGAGGCTAAGAAGTTGTAATAATGTCACTTTGTAAGTTGACAAGTTCCCTTCATTTCTATAGAGATTAACATTGTACTATCATTTTATAACTTTGGTTGACTTAAGATGTTGAATAGTATCATGTGCCAATGATTTTGAATAATAAAGTATGTTACATTTGGATGATATTTTATTTCCAGCCTAGTGAATGTGCCTCCCTGTATGAAACTATCCAACACTTTTACTAGGCATAGATTTCATGAGATAAACATGTTATCTTCATTTTGGTAAAATAGATTAGCATGGGTTTCGAATACCACTTTTGAATGTCGGGTACTCTAGATATACAAATAATATCTTGGATCACATTTTTCAGTGGCTTATATACATTAAACAATGTATTTAATTACTCCATATGTCCCAGACACATTGCAGAAATACTTGGATACACACTTTATGAAAAATGTAGTAATGTATATAGTGTTGAGAGGTAATTTTATAAACTTTAATATATAAAATAATAAATTAGTGAGATTGAGTGTATGTGTCTATCCCAAAAGTAATAGTACTAACATTTTATGTGAATATTGTGAGAGTAAAATTTAATGAGAAATTTTCTTTTTTGGATGTAAAAAGTGTTGTGGGAGGGAGAGAGAAGTAATATAACTAATATTTTATGTGAATATTGTGAGAGTAATATTTAATGAGAAATTTCCTTTTTTAGATGTAAAAATTGTTGTGCGAGGGAGAGAGTACGCTATTAGATTTCTAAAAGAAGATTACAATTTTTCATTTTCTTAATATTTTGACTGAGAATTTGTGTTTTGTGAATTTGTTGACAACAGATCAATGTCCCTCAGAGAATGACGTCCCTAATAAGATTTTAATCATAAACGAAATGAACAAAAATATGACAAAGACGAAGTGGTTAGAGCTCTACTACCTATGACCAATAGGTCTTCAGTAATAATTTTACCGATAAAAAAATTGACATAAATATATGTGTTCCATGAGTTAATTGACAATTTTAATCATGTGTTTAAAAACAAAAATCTTTTGTTAACCACAACGAAAACATAAAAATAGCAAAAGTTTTGACTTGGAAATGATTTATTGCAAGAACAAAAGCTCACCATTCAAAATCATACTATTACTTTTTACCTACTCTTACATACAACATGCAACACTCGTTGTATAAATCTAATATATATAAAAATTGTCATTTTTTAAATTTTGTCTCAAGATAATATTTGAATTAATAAAATACTTTTGCATTTATTACCTCTTAAATAAAATTCAATCATCTACAAGACAAAGTGATTAGAAATAAAATGATACAATAAATCATAAGATCTATGTATATACATATATAATTTCATTAATATCAAGTATATCAATGTTAAAAATATTTAATAAATTTTAATATTTCACATAATATTTTGACATATGAAAAATATTTAATTAATTTGTATTTATTATTTCATTATTTTTCTACTATAATAATATTATTTCATTATTTTTCTACTATAATATATACATTCTAAAAGTATATCATGAACCCGTAAAAAAAAGTATATCATGATAACTCACGCAGTACAGGAGAGTTAAGCTAGTCATAATATAGGAGAGATGTAAAAATTTATTTATTAGAGTTATGTAGCATTTTGATGACTATAATTATTTATTTCATCCAATTCACTCTTAAAAAAAAAGGACTCTAAAGACAATGTAAATTGCACTTATTTTAAGTTAAAACTTTCTTTAAATTTTATACTCAAAATTATAATTAAAATATATGTAAAATTGATTTTTTATTATTATTTATAATGAACGTCACAAAAATAAGTTTAAATATTTTCTTAATCTTTTCCATATAAAATTGATTTAATCATTATTATTTTAATTTTTATATAGAACCTAGAATACTCCTTAAGATTAAATAGTATAAGAGTTGTATTTTCCAAATCTCATGACATCATTGATATTTTTAGTGGAAATAAATATTTTCTTATCATATATAAGATTTAAATAACAATTAAATATAAAAACAATAAAATATTGGAAAGATCTAAATAATAATTAAATATGAAAATAATAAATTCTTGGAAAACGTGTTTTCTAAATTTTGATCAAACAAAAAATAATTGATGATAATTTTTTCATTATACATGATAAACGTTACAAATCAATTAAAAATATTTTAAAAATTATTTTCATATAAAATTAATTTAATCATTATTATTTTATCTTGTATATAAGACCTAGAATATTCCCTTAGGATGTGGCTATTCACCCACATATTACGGCGGTCTTCACCCACTTTTTTCTTTAAACAACAATACCCTTTAAAAAAAAACTAATATAACATTTCTAAGTAAATTAAATAATACATCCACTTCCTTTAAAGCCACATTAAAATATCACAAACACAAAAAATACATTTTGTTTCATCTGTCTGTATCACTTCATTCAACTCCTCTCAAACCCTTTGCATGTATATTGTTCCATCTCACATTTTTCATTGAATATTTATTTTATATACATGTATTTTATATATGTGGACATAGAAGTGCCAAAAAATCAGTGGAACCATTGACATATTTTTACTTTTGATATATTTTTCCTTCTTTGTGTGGATACGTGGGTGGAGCCATGGAGGGTAATCTTAAAATGATATGAGAACGAAGGACATCAATATATAACTAATTGATGTATTGTTCTACCTCTTTTGTGCACCTCAAGAAATTAGTTTCTATTAATTTTATTAGTTTACAATGTTGAAGATGAAAGGGGAGACATATTCCGCAGAAATTACCACTACCAAATAGGTTCAAACAATTTTAAGAAAGTTACTTCAACGTATTTTTTTCCGTCTATTTTTTTAGTTCGTGGAACACAATAAGATGACTTTATTCCCTTTAAGCGTGCAAATTTTGTAAGTTTCAAATTTGTGAGTTTAGGGCTTTAAGATTGGTGCGGTATTAAGATATGACGGACTGATTGTATACAAAAATTAGAGGATGTGAATATTATTTTAAATGAGCATACAAAGTAAAATTTATAAATAATTAAAATTTAAGGTGCGTATACTAAGAAGTGAATGAACTAAGTAATTTTGTGGGTGTGGATAGTTTTGCCCTATTCCTTAAGATTCAATGATATAAGATTGTATCTTGCAAATTTTCTTATTCTTAAAAATATAATTTATTCTATATTCGTGGCGGGAATAATTACATTCTTATAACATATAAGATCTGAATAATAATTAAATATAAATTAATTTTTTGAAAAGAATAGTATTTAATTTTTTTTTAATTTAGATCTAACCAAAGATAATTGATGATAATATATTTTATTATATATGATAAAGCATCACAAAGTCAGTTGATATATTTTCACAACCCTGTTTATGTAAAATTGATTTAGTCACTATTATTTTATCTTGTATATAGAACCTAGTGTTGGGAAAATAAGGTGCCTGGAAACTATTCGGGATGAAATTTAAATACGAATTCAAATTTAATTATTACTAGCATGAATTAATCCTAATTAATTCAAATAATAATTCCAATAATAATTTTATCATCATGCATGTTGAATTAATTCACATAATATCTATGACGGAATAACTAAGAAATTATGTGATTATGTGCCTCTTATAGATATGGCCTTTGATTAATCACGAATATGCTACCAACCGAAAGACCTTCTCAAGTATGTCTCTTTCGCCTTGCTTGATCACCGGTGAGAAGTGCTTTCAAGCAATTAAAATAACCAAGGAAAGAGAAAAATATTTTTGCTCTTGATTTTTCCAACACATGGAATCGTGTACTTGGGGATGAAATAATCATCCCCTATTTATAAGAGGTGATGGCCGAAAATTGCATATTTTATGGGGAGAGAAAATCTTTTTCTCAGCCTCTAAGAAATCTTGAATATATTTCATATATTCTTTTCTCCATAATAAAATATTCCACAAAAATCTCACTCTCCTTATTAAGGGTGTAATTTCGAAATTCTTAGGGTGAATATCCAAGATTTGGATCTTCTTGAATATATGAGATAATCTTGTATTCCAAGAATACTTATCTTCCATAATATCTTTCCAAGAAAATCAACAAAATCTTTTCTTTCCTAATATCTCTAATTTTCGAAAATTACAAGAAAAACCAGAAAATATATTATCTTTTATTTTAATCACCTTATTATTATTGGGCTACTTGAGGGGCCTTTAGGAGAATTAAGATTGAACCTCCAATGAACTTCTGAATTTCAATATTGAGCCCCAATATAATTCAGTCCATTAATATTAATTAGTACCACTAATAAATTAATATTACACTATCCATCTTAATCCATATTACGATAATATGGGCTTCCGGTTATTATTTTCCGGGTTTAAGATTATCAAGTCCATTAATTAATTAAGCTTCTGAATAGCTCTAAATTAATTAATATATTTCACCTTGGAGTAAAGACATCTCAACATTATTATCCGTACCGAAGAAACTAATTCTTCACTTGCAAGATTTGGTACGATAAAACTTCTGAGCCCACCAAGGGGACAAATCACACGAGCCGTACTCGCACACGTTTCTCCGTATTAAATCTTAGCAACTGTCGTATAATTAATATTACTGCCCAAAACACAAAGTTCGAAGTCACGATGATTCTCACCCAATATGAATCAAAGCAGTAACCATTAAACACACACGGTCCTATTTAAGTGACGGAGATTAAGAAATCAATAACCACTGAGGTCTAATTCTTCACATTTCAGAACAGAAGAATTTATCCTCGTTGTAGGTCCTCTTCAACACATACTAAATGTGCTAGTGCAATCTCTTGGTCAAGACAAGCCAATCTGAGATGTATACATCGACCTTTCACGGTGGATTGTTCAATTCCACCTAGGTCGTGAATTTGTACGTTTAGATACAAGGAAACCGTTAATGTGATCTTCCGTGATCTAGTATCACCACATTAACTACAATGTAACACATACTACTTATAATGAACTGGTTGCAATAAATAATCAACATTCAATCATATCTAAAGCAAATGCGATAAAATATGTATTCTCATAAATAAGTGTTTAATACATGAGTTATACAAAGTAAAAGCATACTTTCACGTATAACTCCAACACCTAGAATATTTCCTTGAGATTGAATAGTATCAAATTGTATCTTGTAAATCTTCTTACTTTTAAATATATGATTTTAGACGTCCCCTATATTTGTGGTGAGAATAATTACTTGGAAAATAGTATTTATATCATATTTTTTTAATTTAGGTATAACCAAAGATAATTGATGATAATATTTATAATTATATATAATAAACTGGAAATGTGTCGTGTGTGTTAAGTAAAAATATTGTAATGAAAGTTGTAACAAATACTACAACAATTTGAATAACAAAAAGTAAAGAGTATACATCGGAAGACTAAAACACATTATTACAAGATAGAATAAACTTTTAACACAAACTATAAATAGTTTGTGCTAGTCTTACGACGAAACGTTCACTATAAAAAAGTAGTGAATACAAAATATTGTGTGGAACGATTCTAAAATAGATCTTCCACAACTGAAACAAGACTCAATATCACCTATCGAATCTAAATTGGCTAAGTGTATAAAATACACCATCAAAGTTGATCTCTCAATCTATCAATGATCTCTCTATCTACTGATACAATGATTGATCTATTGTTATGCGAGATGTACTAAAACATACAAGTTGAAATAATGGCCCTATCACCTTTGAACTTAGGATCAAGCGTACTAGATTATTCCATATTTTGGCATTGAAGATCTCGTGCTTTATTTATAGATGGAAGGTCTCAATCTTCATCCCAAAATAACTTCACATGTAACCTCCATGGTCTTTATTAACCGTCCATGTTGATCTCTTTATTCTGGATATTTTGACTGCAACCACCTGATATAGATCTTTCTAAATAAGATGGAATAACTTAAACTATCTAGGTCCTTGTAGATCCTTCTAGATGCTATAACCACCATGTTGTAACATTACTTGCAACATTTGATCTTCCAAATCCTTGTAGGACATTCTAGATCTTCAACCCGCATGTCAAAATATCTATTGCAACATGTGATCATAAAGAGTTAGTTAGTATGAAGAAAGGGCAAATTCAGAATGTTGTTTAAAGAAATAATAATTAATTCACTACCAACAACATTAATGTAAACGTTATAACATTAGTTGAGATATTTTCATAATATTTTCCATGTAAAATTAGTCTATTATTTTAACTTATATATATATATAACCAATAATATTTTCTGATATTGAATGATATTAGATTGTATCTTGTAAATTTTTTCATCATTAAAAATATGATTCATGTTGTCATCTTATATTTGTGGTGGGAATGGTTTCTTATAATATATAATATTTATTTTTAATAGCAACTAAATATGAAAACAAATAAAATTTTGGAAAAATGCAATGTAAATTATATTTTTAAATTGTAGAATTTGCAGGGAAGAAGACACTGACTGTGATAAAGGTTAGGAATCATAAAAAAATAATCTAACTTACCAAATAACTAAAATGAACATAAACCTTTTTTTTCAAGGACCTATTTAGCCTACCAAATGGGGTATTAATAGATAAAGCAAATGTTGATGAACGTATTTAATCGGATGGATTAATGGCTGTTTAAATCTGTGTTACGTCACCAATCAATACGTGTGATTGATTACCACCGTAATTGGTAAATCGAGGTGTGAATTTATCGAATTAATAAATTCGGTAGTCGAGATTGAACTGATTTCGTATGTGTGGGCGTTTTAGGTGTATTTGTGTGTGTTTTGGAATTGTTTATGCATTTTAACTTTTTTTTAACTTGTATTTCACAGCTGGAGAACAACTATTTATAGAGACTAGAAAGCATGAGGTGTCCAAGACTCTTGGTCTCCCTAGCCTGCATGCTTGACATGTGTCCCTTTGATCTTATCTAAGCTGAATCTTAGCTAC
This sequence comes from Ballota nigra, assembly GCA_947034835.1. Lineage (NCBI taxonomy): Eukaryota > Viridiplantae > Streptophyta > Magnoliopsida > Lamiales > Lamiaceae > Ballota > Ballota nigra. The sequence goes on along the minus strand of OX344724.1, from coordinate 40,936,425 downwards.
AAAGTCTTCTTTGGTCTTATCTCGGACTCATTGTTGTTCGTCTCTTGAGGTTGTACTTTGGAAGTTGTTCGCCTTATGGCTTTGTTCAGCTTGGCTTTGAGATCTTTGTCCTTTGTTCACTTGTACACACTTCCTTGGCTGTTTGTTGTATCATAGTTTGACCAAGTTGTTCGTCATTGATGACTTCACAGTTGGCTCATTCTTGGTCTCGGGTCTTAATACCTGTTCGCCCATTAGTTGTTCGTCGGGGGAGTTGTTCGTCACTTTATACACCTCTCAGATTGGTAGATGCACCCCAACTTGATTTTCTTTGTTGATCACCCTTGATTTGAGGTTGGCTCTTCATAATCCTTGATGTAGCTTTAATCCTTGTTCGCCATTTATTAATTTATGTTCGCCTATCAACAATTGCCCCCTATCCTGGCTATATGTTGCCCCAGACGAGCAACTTTGTGGCGAACAACTATAGTTAGGATATCAAAATGATGAGGGTTGGGGCGAACATCATTAGCTTGGGCGAGCAACATATGGTCTGTCGTTTCGTCTCCCCAAGGTCTGGGGGTTGTACGAAGATGACGTGGGCGGCATGGCTGTGCACCGCCCACGCGCGAGCAATCCCGAGGCCACGCGCCTCTATATTTGCATGTAGGCCCTTCGATTTTTATACTTGCTCGGAAATTACCCTGTTTTTTTTCAATTTGGCCCGTATTTTGTTGGAAATTACGCTTTGTGCCCCGTTTTTTGCTTGGGGTATAAATAGAAGGGGGAAACAAATATTTCCCACTTCTTCCTCTCTTGCTACAGTGCTCCGGTGATTCTTCCTTCTCCGGCGATTCCAAGCTTCTCCGGCGTCTGTTCTTCCAGTGTTTGGCCTCAAATCTCCGAAGCAAGGTAGTTACCCTCTTGTCTCTCCTCCTTTTTTCTTTTTGTCCTCGAAAATTCCCATTGCCGCCGTGTGGAAATTTGCGTCATCGTCTTCTTTGGGAATCGCCGCCGTCTGCAAGTGGTGTCGCCGCCGTCTGCGTTCTTCTATCTTTCTTCCATGTCTTCACATTCGAGCAACAAATCTGAGGAAACCCTTGATCCCCTCTTTCCCGTTGTGGCACATCAAGATCAATCTCCTTTTGAGATTTCCTCGGCATCGAACCCCCACGTGGACTCGGTTGTTCGATCGGTGGAAGATACTGGTGCTCGCCCGTCAGAGAGATCCGGGAGGGAGTTGGTTGCTATCGCGAGCAGGAATTCGGAGGAAAGCTCCTCGTCCGGCTCTGAATCCGAGGAAGATCTGTTTTTTGACGAACTCACTCCCGAGTTCTTAAAGAGTATTGAATTCCCATCCCCCAAAATGTTGGAGAATGAAATCCCAGTAGGAGTTGCTCGACCCTTCGAATGGCGAGCATATGTCGAGGAGCATGCGAACAGTTTTGCTCGCCCACATAGACAAATAATGGACTTAATAAAAACTGACTTTCAGGCGAGCAAGATCAAGAGTGTTGTTCGCGAGGATGAGTTGGACTCAATCCGGGAGACCTACAAGATTCCCTATGATATTCACATGTGGGCTCCCCGGAAGAGAGAGAGAGCTGATCGCCCACCTCCCGGATGCACCGCGAACAACATTGACACCCTGATCGCTGGTCTAAAGTTGCCTTTACCCCCAGTTGTTGGGCGCTTCCTCGAGGCAACCAATCTTGCTATTACACAGATCACACCAATAGGGTGGATGAATCTGCTCGGCGCCATGGGTTTATTTGCCCTAGAGGGATACGTTGATCGCCTTACTGCGGAGGAAATCAACTATCTCATGACGATCACCAGATGTCCCATTGGTGAAGAAGGCTACTACTACCTCAAAGCCAGGACCGGACTTAAGATGGTAGAAGGGGTGCCGAACAAGATCAGAGATTGGAAACAACACTTTTTCTTCATAGGGGGTGATTGGCGAGCATCTTCTAGTCCACACGGTGGCATTAGGCGAATAAACTCTCCCGCAGCTTACGGAATAATTAAGCGTAAGTTTATCTTTGCTCGCCTTCGAAATGTGTTGTTCTAATTTAACTTTTATTGTTTGCTCGCAGGTCCTCGATTGCTCAAGTGGAACTCGGAAGGAGAAGAGATCGGGGACGAGTTCCTGTTCACCTCTTGTTTGGTCGACTTGCGCAACAGAGTGGACAGGACCATCCAATATCTAAGCGACGAGAAGCGTCAAAGAGTTGCTCGTTTGCTTACTTATCCCCATCACTTGGAAGCACAGATTGAAGTGCCCCCTGGTATATCAAAAATTTCTAACTCCAAAAACCAATTTTGCTCGTCATTTGACTTCTATAACTTGCTCGTCTAACTCATTTCATTTTTTTTAGCCGAGCAAGTCACTGTTGCTGTTCCACCTTGTTTTGCTCTCCTCGAACATAGAGTTTTTGAGATGGCGCCTCCGAAAGGCCGAAAAAGGAAGGGTGATCCGCCTTCCAAAGTACTGGGAATGACGAACAAGGCTGAAGGAGCCAAAGTTCCTCGGTCTGCGGCACCCTCCGGCCATGCTCGGCCAGTTCCCCCGATTTCTCCTCCTCAAGGGGGGAAACGCTTAAAGAAGGCGGACGGGACTCCGCTGGCCCAAGATGTCGCCGGTGGTGGCAAAGGAAAGGAGAAGGTGGGCCACAGTCATGCTCGCCAAGAGGGGGATATTGTTCGCCGCTCATCCGTCGAGCCTATGGAGACGACGGGCAAAGCGGGCAAAAGTGTTACCCCCATCCGCGGCCCTGAGGATATCACCATATTGGGTTGGGATGAGCGAAAGTTCCAAGAGTAAGCATATCTAGCTTTATGGCCGGCGAACAGCTTTTAAGAACATCTTGTAACTTGGGTTTTTGTTCGCAGGTATCGGCCTAATGACCATCCTGGGCGAGCAGCTGCGGTCCATCAATACGCCTGCTCAAAAATTCCGGTTAACATTCGCGAGATCCCGGGCGAACATGTTCGTCGGGCAACTGAATTGATCGCCCAATCGTGGACCCGGCCTCTGGAGATGACCGTTTCCGCCCAAAGCATTGCGGACAACTTCCACTTTTCTTTGATGCATCATGCAAACGGCCTTGCCATCGCCCAGAAGGGAATGATCCAGCTCGCCAAGCTCGAAGATGCTGTTCGTCGCTACACCAGTACAGTTCGGCAGCTGACCGAAGAGAAGGATGGCCTGGTCGGCCAATATGAGGCCAAAATTGCTCGCCTTAATAACCAGATCTCCCTCTACCTTGACAATGAGCAAAAACACCTTGAAGAAATTCAAGGTTTATCCAGAGAATTGGGAGGCAAAGAAGCCATGCTCGGCGAGGAGAAGAGCAAACTGTCAGCTGCCGAGCAGAAAACCGCCGATCTTGAGGCGGAGGTTGCTCGTCTCCGGGAGTCAGAAACCAACCTCTTCACACGCGAGCAACTTGAAGAGGAAGTTCAGGCTCGGACTGCTCCCATTTCCAACCTTGGATATATTTGTGCCTACGCGGACAGCATCCGCTCGGCCGATGCTTATGACTACAAGGACTTGGGGGAAGAAATGAGCAAGGACTTGAATGAGTTCATCGAACAATATCCTCCGCCGAACAACATTGAGATCCAGCTGGCAGACCTGGCTGAATTGGGGGTCAAGATTGATAAGCTTGACTCTAGCATTACTGTTACCCATCCTCCTCACCATGCTATTGAAGACGAGCAAGAGGGAGAGCCGGCCGCTGCTGACGAACAAACTGCTAAAGAGGCGGAAGATAAGGCAGCTGAAGACCTTGCTCGGGACATGATTGTCGACCCTTCTGCCAAACAAATTCAAGATCCTCCTTCCGCCGAGCAGCAGTAGTTTTAGGACTTAGCTTTCTTCTTCATCTTTTTTGTAATAGTTGTTCGTTCCTTTTTTGTAGTACTTGTGGCTACTTTCAGCTTGTACTATCTTTTGGGCTTAAAAGCCTTTGATTGAATGGAATGTCTTTCTCATGTTCGCTCATCTTCTTATATGTTAATTGCCTTTACATTTTCATGAAATGCTTTTGCAATTATAACATATTGTATTGGGCTTTGTTCGCTTTTTGAACTTTGCCTTTGATGGAATAGGGTTTAGCCTTAGGTTCTGCTCATCTTAAAAGACGAACAACCTTTGAATGGCTTTGGTCCTTGAATGGACTGGTACCTCGAGCTTTGGACTTTTCTTTTGTTGACGAACAACTACTGTATTTACATTTTGAACAAATTATAAGTGTTATAAGATTGTTCATCACTAACATATACAATATGACGAACAACTTTGAACACAAACTAAAAACTTGCTCGTTTATAAATTTTTTGCCGAGCAACTCTATTAAAAAATAAAAGACGCAGCACCAGACTATACAATGTGCCGAGCAACTTTTTAATCTATACTTAGCCAAATTTTCAAAAAATTATGCAAGTTTTTGATCCATTCCATTTGCTTGATTCACTTCATTCGCCATACTTGCCCCCAAGATAATTGTTCGCCCATTCATTGATAGTACTTCTTGAGATGTACGGCATTCCAAGAGTATGAGGCCGGCTTGCCTTCCATATCTTCGAGATCGTATACGCCATTTACGAATTTTTCCGTTATACGATACGGGCCCTCCCAAGTTGGTCCCAGTACTCCTGAAGGTTGGGCGAGCAGTTTTCTTAGAACCAAATCTCCAACTCTGAATTCCCGAACTTTTACACGGGAATTATAATAACGTTCCGCTCTTTGCTTGTATGTTGCATTTTTTAACTCAGCATTGAGTCTTTTTTCTTCGAGCAAATCCATTTCAGCACTTAGAGCAGAATTGTTTGCTTGTTCATCAAAGTTGGTCGTCCTAATCGTGTTGGTCCTTAATTCAATAGGTATTACTGCTTCTGTTCCGAAAGCCATAGCAAAGGGTGTTTCTCCGGTGCTAGACCTGGGAGAAACTCTGTATGCCCACAAGACTTCCGGGAGTTCGATAGACCAACCACTTTTGCTCTCCGCCAGTCTTACTTTTAATGTATGCTTGATTATCTTGTTCACAGCTTCAACTTGTCCGTTTGACTGGGGATGATAAGGTGTGGAGTAATGCTTTTTGATCCCCCACTTCGCACAGAATTCTCTCAACTCTTGTCCATCAAACTGTGGACCATTGTCTGTCACAATTGCCAGTGGAACTCCAAAACGACGGACAATGTTCTTCCAAATAAAGTTGATCATCTTTTGTTGCGTGATGTTCACCATGGCCTCTGCTTCTGCCCATTTAGTGTAATAATCGACTGCCACAACGGCAAATCGAACATTTCCGACTCCAGCCGGGAAAGGACCAATGATGTCCATCCTCCATCTTGCAAAAGGCCATGGGCTGTAAACTGACACGAGCTCTTGGGCCGGGGTATGAATGTTCGGGGCAAAAATCTGACACTGATGGCAAGTTTTTGCTTTCTTGATTGCATCCTGACGTAATGTCGGCCAATAATATCCTTGCCTGATGGTTTTGTACGCCAAGGCTTGCCCCCCAGTGTGATTTCCACATACTTCGGCGTGAATTTCTTCGAGGACTGCTCGTCCTTGCCCCCTAGGCAAACACTTGAGAAGTGGGACTGATATTCCCCTTTTGTAAAGCTGTTCTCCCACCAGAGTATATATGGCGGCTCGCTTCACTAGCTTTGCAGCTTCAAAAGGATTGTTTGGTTTTTCCCCATTTCTCAAGTATTTGACTATATTTGTTCTCCAGTCGTCCTCATCGGCAGTTTGATCGTCAAATTGGTTGACATTATAGCCTACTGTTGATGGATCATTCATCTTTGTAATTATAATGTCTGCCAACTCTGCTGGCCCTTCACCTGTTGCTAGTCGGGCCAGAGCATCTGCCTGAGTGTTGCTTGTCCGTGGGATTTGTTCGATGAAGACTTGATCTAACATGGACATAAGGTGAGCAACAATCTGTTGATAGCCAATCATATGATCATCTTTCGCCTCGTATTCACCTCGGACTTGGTTCACAATCAGTTGTGAGTCTCCGAAGATTTGTAATCGTCTAACACCTACGGCAAGGGATAGGTGAAGACCAGCAATGAGAGCTTCATACTCTGCTTCGTTGTTGGTTGCCATAAAATCGAATTTGATTGCCGAGGTGAATACTTGTCTTTCAGGGCTAATTAGTACCACTCCTACACCTGACGCCACATTTGTCGAGGATCCATCAACATAGAGATGCCAGGGGTGATCTAGTCCTCTCGTCGGATCTGGTGGGAAAGTTAGTTCGACTATAAAGTCGGCTAATGCTTGCCCTTTGATCGCTGTTCGAGGAGCATAGGTCACCCCAAATTGGCTAATCTCTAGTGACCATTTTAGAAGTCGTCCAGTAGTGTCAGGGCGATGGAGGGTTTGTCTGAGCGGGAAAGTTGTTAGTACTTCGACTTGATGATCGAAAAAGTATGGTCTTAACTTTCGCACACTCATGACCAGGGCATACGCCAGCTTCTCAGTTGGGGAGTATTTGATCTCTGCTTCATGCAAGGCTTGGCTGACGTAGTATATAGGTTGGTGGAATTTGCCGTCTTCGCGCACCAGAACAGAGCTGATGGCAACTTCTGATGCGGCTAAGTATAGGAATAACTTCTCTCCTGGGACTGGTTTTGATAGGATTTTAACATCTCCCAGGTAGTCTTTGAGTTGATCAAAGGCCCTTTGACAGTTGTTAGTCCATGAGAAGCTTCCTTTTTTGCTGGCCTCAAAGAATGGACGACATTTGTCCCCCGGTCTGGATATGAACCGATTCAAAGCTGCTAGGCATCCTGTGAGCCTTTGCACCTCTTTTACTGATCGTGGAGGTTGCATATCCATAATGGCTTTAACTTTTGTTGGGTTGGCCTCAATTCCCCGCTGGCTAACAAGATGTCCCAAGAATTTCCCCGAATGGACACCAAAGCTGCTCTTCTTCGGATTTAGCTTCATGTTATAATGCCGAAGAATCTCGAACACTTGGGTCAAATGCTGGAGATGATCTCCTCTCTTGGGGCTTTTAACCACGATGTCGTCTACATAAACTTCCACCGTGTCTCCGATTTATTGGTCAAACATCTTGTTCACCAGCCTTTGGTAAGTTGCCCCGGCATTGATGAGGCCGAAGGGCATTCTCTTCCAGCACAACAAGTTTTTGTTAGTGTAAAAAGCTGTGCTTTCTTGATCGTCAGGATGCATTGGGATTTGATGATACCCTGCAAAAGCATCCATGAATGTTAGCATTTCGTGACCCGCAGTGCTGTCCACCAATTGATCGATGTGCGGGAGAGGAAAGTTATCCTTCGGGCATGCTGCATTCAGATCTGTAAAGTCTATGCATAGCCTCCAGGTTCCGTTTGGTTTCCTCACCAGCACAGGGTTTGCTACCCATTGTGGACAAAGTGCTTGACGGATCAGATCGTTGTCTAACAGCTTTTTAACTTCTTCATTCAACGCTTGATATTTGTCCGGGCCGTACTTCCTTCATTTTTGATGGACTGGCCTCTTGGCTTGATTAATGTTGAGCCTGTGGCAAGCATGCTTTGGATCTATCCCCACCATGTCTGCATGAGACCATGCAAAAACATCTAGATTCTTGAGGAGGAATTCTTTCATCCGGGATCTGTATGGCTCAGGGAGCTCAGATCCTATATAAAGCTCAAGATCCTCGTTGTCAGGGTTAACTCTGAACGCCTCTAGTTCTTCGACTGGAGTTGCTCGTCGTTTTTGTCCTTTCCAACGGGGATCAAGTATTGGCCCCTCAAGATTTGTATCATTTTCGATGTCCATGGGCTCTGCCCCCAGGCGGGGATCTAGATCATTCGTCGGCTCTGATCCGTTGTTGTTAGCCAGTACCCGGCCCTCCAAGTTGCTTGATGAAGGTTGCTCGTCACCACCACTTCTTTGTTCGTCAGCTGGAAGTTCCTCAATGGTGGTGGTGAGTTGCTCGTCCAATACTTGCTCGTCCAAGTGTTGTTCGTCAGTGTCCATGTGGTCGTCCATGTCCATCATGTTCTCCAGTACTGACGGCTCATCGTCAGGATAGCTTGTGGTAGCCTCCATCATGGACACTTGAGTAAACTTTGCTTTTAATTGTAGGAGACACTCCCGAGCTCTTCTTTGGTCTCCTCTCACTGTGCCTGTCCCACTTGCTGTTGGAAATTTTATACAATAGTGGTAAATGGAACATGCAGCTTTGAATTCATTTAAAAAGGGGCGACCAAGAAACCCGTTGTAAGTTGATTCCTGGTCTACGACCAAAAAATCAGCCATTCGTGTAATATTCTTTTCGGGTTCATTGGCCGTTACAAGTTGTACAGATAGTCTAATTTCCCCTACTGGAGTGGTTACAGCATTTCCGAAGCTTACAATTCTATGAGTTGTACTTTGAATGTAGCCCGAACAATCTTCCAGTTGGTCGAGCGTCTTCTTGAATATGATGTTGGTATAGGCTCCGGTGTCCACCAAAAGTCTGTGGACTCTTATTCCCATAATTTTGATACAGACTACGAGCGCATCGTTATGTGGGGTCGAGATTCCTTCCAAATCTTCTTCGGTAAAGGTCAACTTTGCCGTTTGCATGATGGTTGGTTTGATCCCCATTTCCTGAACTTGGCCCATAGCTCGTAACTCTGCCTTCTTCTTTCTGTTCGACATTGGTGGACGTCCATCAGAACAACCTCCGGCAGAGCCGGAAGGCTCCATCATGAAAATATCCTCCAATGGGCGTGCAGCTGCAGCGGGAACTGGTCGTCCGAGGCGATTATTCCGTTGAGGCTGTTCGTCGCTTTCTTCCCCCGGGCTGCTCTCCCGGCCTCTCTTGCCGGGCTGCCTATTAACAAATTCGGAGAGCTTTCCCTCCTCATAAAATCGCCAGAGTTGCTTGAGCAAATCTCTACACTCACTTGTAAAGTGCCCCACGCTTTGATGGTAGGCACAGTACTTGTTGGGATTGAGTTTGCCAGTGTCCTGACGGATTCTTCGCGGAGGGGAGAGCAACTCCTTGCCTTTTACATTATCATAAACAGTGTCAACTGACACTGTTAGCACCTGGTTCAACTTTTCTTTCAAATATGTCCCTTCGTTGAATGCTTTCATGTTCTTCGGGACTCTGTATCCTGTTCCACCAGGCTTTTTGTTGTTCTCCTTGGGGTCTACTTTGTTCTCCCCCAAGTTTGCTTCTAGGGCCTCATGCATGGAAACGAACACGCCGGCCTGATTTCTGAACTCGGCGTAATTCTTTGGGCACTTTAGACGTACCTCTTTCCATAGTTCTGACCCTTTTTTCAGTCCTGCCATAACAGCGACAATTTTAGTGTCCTCGCTGACCGGTTCTCCTTCCAACAACACTTTATCGAATCTTTCCATGAATGCTCTGTCAGATTCATCGTCATTTTGTCTTAAGTCTGACAGTCGATGTTTCTGGGAAAGATACGAGCCAGCTGTTGAAAAGTGTGAAAGAAACTCCCGACTCAGTTGGGCAAACGAGTTGATTGATGCCGGTGGCATTGCTGAAAACCATTTGTGAACCCGGTCGCCCAACGTCAATGGAAAGTTCCGGCACTGGGTGGCGTCGCTGGCCCCCACGGAAACCATGTAGTCCTTATACTTGGTAAGGTGGACCCGGGGGTCTGCCAGGCCTTCATACTGGATGCTTGCCGGAAACTGAATCTTCTTTTGAATTTGGGCTTTTAAAATGTGAGGGGCTAATGGGGATAATGGCATGCTGGTCGTCCCCATACCTCTCTGTTGGTCCAATTGCCCCTGCATGCTTTCCACTGCCTTTCTTAAACTGGCCAACTCATCCAAAGGTGCCCCCTGACTTGGAAGCTGTTCGGCGAACAAAGGCGCATGCCTTTCTGTTCGTCGCAGTCCCTCACTCGGAGTGGGCTCCTCCTGGAGTTGCTTCCTAGGGTTGTTCGTCGCATTCGGCCCTAGGCGTCTGAAGGCGGACTGAGATAATCTTTCATGTACTGATGGGCGAGGCTGTTCAAGAGTTGTTCGCCCATCACCTGCTCTCTGGCGAGCAGATTCCATAACATGTTGTGGTTGACCAAGTCTGTCCTGGGCACTGGAACGAGTAGTCCCAAGGCTTGACAAAGTTGTTCGCCCACGGGCAGACTCAGCCTGCTCTTCTCTTAGGTCAGCCATTTTGGCCTTGCCCTTGTCCCGCCTAACTTGAGCGATGTTCACCTCATGTTGTTCGCCCCTAACATTTTTAGCCCTCACAACTTCCAGAGACTTATCCCTAGGCCTTGCTTGGGAAGGTCTAGCTTGTTCCTGTTGTTTCTGGAGGGCTTGGAGAGCTGCTATGGTCTTAGCCAACTCGTTAGGGTTGTTCGCCAGAGCCTCCATTTCAGGCGGGAGGTTATGTGTTATGGCTGTATGCTGTGATTTGTTCGCGTGCTTAGGATCACGGTCTTGATGGTCTGCTGTCGAGGCCCGAGTAGGAGATGCTCTCCTTGACAGGCGTGATCCTTGTGTTTGCTTGGATTGAGGCATCCTAATGTTGGATTAGTTTCTTAATCTTTGAATCTTCAAATTGTTATTGAAGAACACCAAGAACACCAAGAACACTTTTGCTTGTATCTTCAAGAATTTTTTGAGGATTTCTTTGAATCTTCAAGTTTCAGACTCGAAGTTCTTGAGCAATCATACTGAATCGGAGGTTCGAACCCTTCTTCTAGCGCCAAATTGTTGATGAACGTATTTAATCGGATGGATTAATGGCTGTTTAAATCTGTGTTACGTCACCAATCAATACGTGTGATTGATTACCACCGTAATTGGTAAATCGAGGTGTGAATTTATCTAATTAATAAATTCGGTAGTCGAAATTGAACTGATTTCGTATGTGTGGGCGTTTTAGGTGTATTTGTGTGTGTTTTGGAATTGTTTATGCATTTTAACTTTTTTTTGAACTTGTATTTCACAGCTGGAGAACAACTATTTATAGAGACTAGCAAGCATGAGGTGTCCAAGACTCTTGGTCTCCCTAGCCTGCATGCTTGACATGTGTCCCTTTGATCTTATCTAAGCTGAATCTTAGCTACAAAGTCTTCTTTGGTCTTATCTCGGACTCATTGTTGTTCGCCTCTTGAGGTTGTACTTTGGAAGTTGTTCGCCTTATGGCTTTGTTCAGCTTGGCTTTGGGATCTTTGTCCTTTGTTCACTTGTACACACTTCCTTGGCTGTTTGTTGTATCATAGTTTGACCAAGTTGTTCGTCATTGATGACTTCACAGTTGGCTCATTCTTGGTCTCGGGTCTTAATACCTGTTCGCCCATTAATTGTTCGTCGGGGGAGTTGTTCGTCACTTTATACACCTCTCAGATTGGTAGATGCACCCCAACTTGATTTTCTTTGTTGATCACCCTTGATTTGAGGTTGGCTCTTCATAATCCTTGATGTAGCTTTAATCCTTGTTCGCCATTTATTAATTTATGTTCGCCTATCAACAACAAATATTTTCAAAATGTAGCTGATAATTTGAGTGACATTTTAAACAAAGTATTAAAATAAGAGTATATACAATAGCACTTGAGATATTGACTTTTGAAGTGAAATATGATGAAAATATAAAGAAGATCAACTTTTAAAAAATTGTCATTGATAAATAAAATTAATATATATATATATTTAGTTATAGATATTTAGTAATAGATTAGAGGTGATATTATCATTAGATGAATTAAAAATAAATATTTTAATTTAATATGCCTTTAGGTTATTATTAAAGTCATCGTAAAGTAGAATGTTGTATAGTAGAATTTTAAAATTGTAAATTTTGGTGACAGTAATACATGATATACTTTTGTTATTTAGCAAACAATTGCCTCTATATTTTTTGTTTAATTATATCATATCCCTGTCTTCCTCAACTATTATTTATGTCCATTTAATCTCAAGTCCTTGGTGGTTGTTGCTATTGGCTAGCTAACTAACGAGTAAATGAAACACATTGTCTTATTTTTCCTTTTTTTTGTTATTTAAAATCCTATTAATATGAATATTTAAATTCATCTCCAGTTGCTACTAGGGATGCCAATCTGCCCCAACCCGTGGGTATCCGCCCCATCCCGTGATTTTTGGACCAAGTCAAACTTATCTCATTTTGAGAATAGGCCAGCCTCGTCCCACCCCGCCTCACCCCTTACTAATTAAAGTAATTTAAAGCGATATAGAGAGTGAGGCATTGATATTTCAAATTTCAGCATTAGATCACACCACGTTGTCTGTAAACTAAACTCGACAATGTGAATAAGCTTGAACAATATGTCATCCTTGGTAACCATCCATGATATTAGTATTCAAAGTACTATTTGTGAGCACATTATGTGATCCTATATAGTTGTTCTCTTACAACACCAAATATTTGTTAGTGTTAGTGTTAGTGTTGGGATATTTAGTTTTGATGATTTTCCAAAACGACTTGTAAATAGGATGTGTGCGGTCAGGATTGTCTTGTAAAGGTTCAGGTTAGGATAGTTTGTTTTCAGTTTACAGGTACTCTGTTGAGGGGGAACTCAACGGACTCATAAACCTGAAGAAGTCAGAAGCCATCCAAGAGGAAACAAACTCAAGTCCCCTGAAGACCGTCCTGAAGGAAGTCCCACTGAGTATAAACCTGACTTTCTAAGCTGGTCAGTGGACTACTCAGTGAAGAGCATGGTCATGAGGATCAGTGTTGTGCCGAGTAGATCCTAAAAGAGTCAGGCTACTGAGGAATGAGAGGTTGACAATTTGCCTTATGTCAACTCTCCTTAGTAGACTTAAAGTCCAATGAAGGAAGTCCAATGAAGGAAGTCTACTGAGAAACTCTCCTGGGTAGACTTAAAGTCCAATGAAGGAAGTCTACTGAGAAAGTCTACTGAGAAACTCTCCTGAGTAGACTTCAAGTCCAATGAAGGAAGTCTACTGAGAAAGTCTACTGAAGAAAAGTATCCTAAGAGGACTTCAATTCAGCTGAAGAGAAGTCGCCTGAAGTCAGGACTACCCTGATCAAGTACCCTGAACAAAAGAGCCGTTGGACTCAGTCCACATGGACCAATCAAGTCAAGGCAGCAAATCTGACAAAAGCTGACAAAGGCCATACTTTACTGAAAAGGAGAATTTCACTCCAGAGATAGTCTGGATTTGAATGTTACTCTCTCCAACGGTAACATTCAAATCCACACTATAAATACAAACTCAAGCTTCATTTGTGAATAAGCAAGGAGCTGATGTGAGAGTGGTGCGTTTCAAGGGAGGCATAAGGAGGCACTATCTCCATCAAGAACACTGACCTGAGTTCTTCATAGTCATATTTGAGTGTTCCAGTTTGTATACTCGAGCTCATCATATACATCCTAAGATTAGAGAGATTTTCCCAACCTTAGCTTAAAGGCTAAAACCATGTAAGGGAAAATCTCACCTAGTTGGAGAGAACCAAACCAAACTAAACCCTTTCCAGAATAGTGTTAGGAGTTGCAGTGAGGTGAGGAGAGGCAGTCCCTGAGTGAAGAGGGATGTGAGGCCAGTTCGAGAGGCAGCTCCGCGGAGGGGTGTGAGTCCAGTTGTGAGTGCACCTTGGCACGTTAAAAACAAGAATCCCGGGTAGTGGATTTCCTGTTAAATCAGGTAGTGGATGTAGGAGCTTGAGCCTCCGAACCACTTTACATTGGTGTGTTCTTTATTGCTTTACTGACTTGCATAACATCAGTTTTAAAACAAAAATTTCTCCTAATTTCCCATATTGTCTTTGTTTGTGAATGAAAAAACGGGACCAACAGTTAGTGTCCTAGAGACAATCCATCGAAAGGACATAATACTAAGATAATATTCTGATTTGGTTTAATATTATTATTGGTTTAATATTAAATGTATGATGCTACACTTATCTGAATATGATGTTTGATTGTTTGCATATATTCTTATTCATAGGAACATATCTAGGGAAATGTAATCCGTAGAGATTATATTACGGGCTAGGCCCGATATCTTGCTTAGGAATTAAGCCAAGTTAATCCCTATAAATATGTGTCTTATGGGAATTCCGAAAGAACATAAGAAATATAATTTCTCCATAAAATCTCAGTCTGAATTTTCCTAGCAAATTCGTCTCGAGATTCAACGCTGGCATATCGGTGCGGACTGGTAGAAAGCCGTTACGTGGATACCATAGTTGAGGATTCCGCTTACAAATCGCTGTAAGGATTTATATATCGTTATTTATCCTTTATGTTTTATGTTATACAACCATGTTTCAGATTCGTTGTTGGTGAATCGTGTTCTTCCGCTGCGCCGAACATGGTGTTCGTGCCTCAAAAACCCAACAGTGGTATCAGAGCTTCATGCTCGGTTGTATACGTAATTATGTATATTCGTAAGCAAAATATTGTGTGCGTTTCAATTTATTTTTGCCCTAGAATTCGAATTTGATTCGAAATCATTGATACCGTGTATAGAGTTAAAATTTTCTGGGAAAAATTATTAAATATACACGATAATTGATTTTATGAAAACATTTTTTTTAATAACAAATCATATTACGTAAAAGTACATGGTATAGTTTTCTAGGAATACTAAATATGCTATCTTTCCAGCACAAATGCTATATGCACATTGATGGGACATTTGTCCCATCAATGTGCATAATGCATTTGATGATGATGATTAGGTAATGATTAGATGATGATTATTAAAATTATTAATTATTTAGTTATTTTATTTATTTTAATTATTTATTTATTTTAATTATTTTACAAAAAATATTAGTACAATGTTTAGAGTGCATTGTGATGAGATGATGTTATTTATCTTTATTTATTTACTTTAATTATTTTACAAAAAATATTAGTTGTTTCATTCAAAAGTATTAATTGTTTAGAGTAACTATTATTTAAAAAAAAAAAACTATTTTTAATATTAAAAAAATATTAGCTACTTAATTCAAAAGTATTAATTGTGAGGAAGAGCAAATATACACAATTCTAATAAAAATACACTCATTACAAGAAAAAAAATCCAATCATTACAGGAAAAAAAAATACACACATTACATATTTTTCATAAAAAAAATTTAAAAAAAGGGATTTTTTGGCATCATTTTTTGCCTTTTTGTTAGCCTCACGTTTATCTTTACGTCGTTGTGCATGATCGTTGTGTAGATAATTGTATAGATCTATATGATCTTTAAATTGTAACTCTAAACCAAACAAAATTTTACATTCAACACAATTTGCCTAGAAATTTCCGTAGGAAAATTATTTTGTAGGTGGGAAGGAAGATGCCTATACAATTAGAAATTTTTGTAGACAAATCACTTGTAGGTAATTATTTTACTAATATTTTACTCATCATCACCCTAAACATTTTACTAATATTTTTTATAAAATAATTAGTGTAAATAAATAATTAGAGTACAGTTAAAGTTAATGTAAAAAATAAATATGACTTTCTAAGTATTTGATGCAATTTAGCAGATATTTGAACGCACTAATTAATTTGGTCAATTAAATATCACTTTTTAAATATTATATAAAAAATAAATATGAATTTTCAAATAATTAGTAAGATTTTAATTGATTAAATAATTAAAGTCTAATTTTAAAAAAAATAAAAAAATTTAAAGTAGCACACTGATTGGACACACTGATTGGACACGGATGTGTCCAATCAGTGTGCATTAAATAATCTTAATCCCTTCTATTTGTCAGTATTTCCCAACCTATGTGTCACCCTATATATCTTCAATTTTGAATTCTTGAGATTTCACGACTCCACGTCCTTTGAACACAATTTTTTTTTTTTATAAAATTTTATTTTATAATCAATTATTCTAATAAGTTTTAACCGCTCCGTTATTCTTATCTAAAATCCTAATTTTCATCTCCTCTGCCTCATCTTGCCATTTCTGCAGAAATCGTCCATCACAATTCGTCTTCTACCGTACTCCCTTAAAATCTACCGTTTTTAGCAATACAATCGATCTTATTTTGTCTTTTACCGATTCTTTCTGCACAATTTGTTGGTGCCGGTGGTGAGTCATTCTATTTTTTTCTACTCTTCTCCTTCATTAATTCATACAACATTCTAACTTTGTATTTTCTTTTTGTCTCAATTTTACACCGTTGTTTTGCACGAGACCGTCGATCCTCATTATCGCCTGTTTTCTCGCGCCCTAATTTTAATTCCAAAATTTTCATCTTCCATCTTCGATCCTGTTTTCATGTAATACTGTATTGTTTTTGCTCCGGTGTTGTTCATAAGGCCGAAGTAAACAGACGAGACACCCAATTCTTATACATATATAGGTCGTGCATTATTGTTAATTCATAGTTCTTCACTATATCTTAATTTTATATTGGGTGTTACTTTTTGTGGGTTCCAAATTAATTTCATTTTTGGGTTTCTTTTTCCTTTTGAGATACTTGAAAATGGTCTCAATTGAATTGTTATATGTTTTCTTGATGTGTATGGATGTTTTAGTAAAACGGAAAGGAAAAATATTGTTGCTTATAACTAACAGCGGTTGGTTATTGCAGTGCCTGTGGCAATGTAAGGAGGTGCTATCAGTCTATTCTATTCTACATCATATTACAAGGTTTCCACAATCAAGCAAACTTTTATATTTAACCTTATATTTCTATTAATTTTTTTTTCTGTTGTTTAGTGTGTCTTTGATCCATTTGACTTTGTACTGCTTTACCTTTTAATCTTTATATAGTTTTATTTTTAAACTTGATCTCTTCTCTGATTTATTATACTTCATAGTCTGTATAATGAAATTGTCATTTGTAGAATATTTTCTGTTGCAGCCACATATTTGGAAGATTCCCATGTAAAAATGTATAGATTTTTATCTGCTTTTTTCTGATTTTTATGCAGTCTGCACCAAATCATGTTTTTGTTAATTGGAACATTTCTTTTTGCTTTTTCTGGGTACCATAATGTTGTGTTCCAGCTATTGAAGTTACAATTGTCTACCTTCAAAAACAAGGCAGGGGGGGGAGGGGGCAGTTGGTATTGCTGAGGAAAGGATAAGTGTCAATCTTATTTACATCTGCAACAACAGCCTCTGAAAAATACATTTATGTACCAGAAATTAGGATACAATGCACGAACCAAGGATGCTAACTACATCTGCTACAAAATGGGTAACTGAAACTTGATTTAGCCTTTTTAATTAATCTTTGGTATACTACAAATTTGGAATAACTGCAAATGCGGGGAACCTCGGGCCAATATACACGTCCTGTACTACAATACCTTATGCTCATGTTGGTACAAATGAAACTTCTTCTATTGAGGACCGGGCACTGTAACTGAGATTCTTCATGAATGGGCAAATAAATGAAATGAAGGATGTGGTGGGGGTATTTTTTCTCTCCATAATCTTATAATAGAAGATATATAATATTATTACATATTTCCCTCTGTCTCTCATGTATCCACACCCCCCCCCCCCCCCTCCGTCCCTAATGTTCTTAAAACGGCTACACACACTTTAAAGGAGGCACTTCCAAAAGTATTTTGTATGCATTTAATTTATTTTAGGTAATTCGTAGGATCGAAGATTATTATATTCTCACAATTCTCTCTGTTTGATGTTATTATTCCTGAGAAGGAAACATGGAGATTGAAAGTTAAGGTTGCATGTTTTTGGATGGTGCTCTGAGAAGATGGGAACATCACTAATTCATGAACAAGTAATCTTAACATAAATATATTACTAATTTTTTGGGGAATTTTTGGTATTCCATTCTTTTTTTAAACATTTGTCTATGAATTTATATTTATTCATATTGAGTACAAATACTTTTTCCTTTTGTCTTTGAGTAATGTATAGAGGTTAAACTGATATGTTACACTCACAGATTCGGGCTTTGGTTGCTTGGACGTTGTTTTCCGTTCCACATCTCGGAATTACACTTAAAGAAGGGTTGAATTAACTACACTATTGTCAAGTTGTGGAGAACAAAAAATTGATAAAAACATGAAAAGAATTGTATATCCACATACATAAATACTATTTTTCATTATTATTATATGATCATATATATCATAATTATGATTTCATTATGTAATTATGGTTTGATGTCATGTTCCACAAAGTCCAGCTCAAAACGAAAAGAAAATATGTTATACTTAATATTCAAATGAATAAAATATTAATACGTGGATATGTAATTACGTCTTGAATTTGTGATAATTAATGTTTGGATCCATCTGAATAAAAAGTGAACAGTTGCAAAGTGCATTTCTTGCTAATATTTTTTTGAACATGAAGACAATGACAGACCCTCTCTAATGCCTACAACGCCTCTACATATTATGATTAATTTCATTTTTACTACTAATCTTCAGTTTTTTTTTTTTTTTATTCTTCTATTCATTTGCTAAACTTACCCTTTCATATAGCAATTTACACAACACAAATATTGATTCAATTCAAAATATACTAAAGGCTCTTACT
This sequence comes from Ballota nigra, assembly GCA_947034835.1. Taxonomy (NCBI): domain Eukaryota; kingdom Viridiplantae; phylum Streptophyta; class Magnoliopsida; order Lamiales; family Lamiaceae; genus Ballota; species Ballota nigra. The sequence continues at coordinate 40,917,973 of OX344724.1, read as the reverse complement.
TAGCAACACTTCAATGTTTATGAGAATAAAATTTTAATTTCTATCTATGTTCCTATAATAAAAATAATATGTTGGGGGAGACATTGTTTCAATGGCGATTGCATTGTTACTGTGATGCCTCAACTTTGAAATAAAAGTGAAATTGTTTGGTGGAGGAATATTGAAGTGATCGAGGAGGATGACCGTAGTAGGAGAAATGAGTAATCAAAATGAGATAGTGATTACTTTATTTAGATGGGGGGGTAATAATTTTGTTCTCATTAATTATGATAAATACACTAATTTTTAATGTCATTTACATTATCACTGAAAAATTGCTAACCAAGCTCCCTCTCAATCATTTCAAAATTACGTATCACATATAATCTTATACTCAGCATTTATAATATACGGTAAGTAGTTGCAAAATTAGGAAAATCAATTTCCTCATACACAAATTGGATAAATTACATTTTACTCCCAAAAAATAGTGCATTTCAAAATGTCTATGTTTTCAACATTTAGAGTCCCACAATTATTTCACTTTTGGTCCCTACAAATTTTAGTTTTGGTCCCAATAAAATGTAAAATTGCAGTTTTAATTCAAAAAATTAATGAATGTACACAAGAAAAGGTGCACCACTTGCGCACATAAGTATCAAAACAATTGGCCTCATTCTCTTGATATCATAAATGCAATTTCTCCCTTATAAATTAGTGAAATCATATGAATGGTAGTGAATTTAACTATCTAAACAACTTCTAAAATATTACAATAATTTTTTAAAAAAGATTATCTACAATCCCGCGTATAACGCGGGTTTTGTACTAGTTAAAGTCTAATTTAAAAAAATTAAAGTAGCACACTGATTGAACACGTGTCCAATCAGTGTGCATATAGCAGCACTCCTTTCCAGTCATAATATTTGACCATAACAAAAGAAGAATTTGATTTTTTTTATTAAAAAAAAAGGATGAGGGTATAACAGATTTGGGTTCTGCCCTTTTCCCGATTCCTGTAAATAACCGCCATGGCTAATCACTTGAACTCGCTGGGCGAGAGAAAAAAAAAGGGGCGATTGAAATTGGAACAGGAATTGGGTTCCTTCCATCCCGTCTGAATCACATCTCTGGTCACGAGAAATTAGGCTTGGCCTCTAACTGATGAGATGATTGCGCTTGACCCGTCAGTGCGCCGCCGTCGTTGGACGAATCGGTGAAGTCACGACTGCTTCTACCTCACGCTGTGGCAGCGGCGCTAGGCAGTCGATGACGGCGCTGTGTGAGAATTGTCGAATGTTGATGCGCGCTCGGAGCCGATGCAACTTCCGGTGGCTAAGGCAGACGCGATGCGGAAATCGTCGTCGCATTGGAACTCGCTAGGTGAGTTTCTCGATTAATCGATTACCTGGCGCTGAAATCGATAACGGCGGCACGCGGTAGTGTCGGTGGCCCGAGCACGGGCCGGTGGTCGTCGTGTTTGCGGCCGATGGTGGCGGTTGTTTTCTATCTCCAGCGGCAGTTTGGCGTGAATAAGCTTGGGCCTGGGTTGAGAATTTGATTCTTCCCAGGCCCTTGAATGCAAATAACGAATTTATTAAAATTAAGTCCCTGAAATAATTCTAAATTATTTTTTAAGGTCATGTTTGGCTTGAATTTTATTTGATAAATTTGATAACAGCTAAGGGCTGTTTGTTTGAACTTAATTTTGAAATTCTGGAAAAATATAAGACCTTGTTTGACGGAATAAATCTTGAAAATTCTGAAAACAAATAAGGGGTTGGTTGGACCAAATCCGTAAATTTTAATAAATTAAAAGTTTGGGCAAAATAATTTTGAAAATAACTTTAGAAATTGACTGAGAGCTTGAAGCTCGTTGGTATTTCTAATTTTAGCAATATTTTACCTACGGATAATTAATTGTTAAGCACGTTTATTTGATTTACGTGTTATTAGATATTTTGCATGTTTATTTGATTTATGTGCTAAATATTTAATATATGATTTATTTATGCAAAATTAAAATTTTGAAATAAAGCATGATAACTTAATTAGTTGCTCCCCACTTGTATAACTGCGTATGTGAATCGATATTTACATTATTAGTTATAGCCCGCATTAAAAAAATTTGGGTAGGCGGCACCCAATATTTGTCGGACCGTTATATATGTTTTGGGTAGACGGCGCCCAAATAAGTGTTAGTCCGCATAAAATCATATTTGGGTAGGCGGCGCCCAATAATTGCTCAAATGTGATGTAGTTATCATGTTGGATCTCGATTAAGCAATTAATACCCCGGCTTTAAAATGTTCCTCACTAAAATATGGTTTTTCATTAGATTGAAAGATGTCTTCCATTAAAATTAAAAGTAAACCGGAGATTTCGTTCCAATGAGTATTTAAGGCCCTAGTCTTTTGCTCGGATCTACATCTAACGGGACTTTTATAGAGACAAGTTTGTTGCCGCTTAATGGTTGTAAACCAACTTAATTCTGTTTCACCAGCCCTAGCAGGGAAATGAGAATTAGGTGACATCCGATTGAACTAGGTTCAATCAACTAGGAATTGCGTGAGGCAATTGGTTTAGAGACCTACCAGTTTTGTTGTTGCAATGTTCAGCCCTAGCAGTCATTGTAATAGTAGGAATGTGGATCCTAGTCCATTACAATTTATATTAGATATAAATTCGTACTCTTCCGATGAGGTCGTTGAGTATGTGAAAATAATGGAGACAAAATAAATTAAAAGGCCATGTTTATTTTGATTGCTGAATATTGATCGTAGGAATTATGTATTTAATTCCCGTTTTAGTTTATTTCTCTATAATTGTTGAAATTAAAAACTTGGCATTGAGAAATGTTTTGGAAACGAACAAATTGGCTGGGCCAAATTTTCTGGAATGGCACTGAAACGTGCATTTGGTGCTAAGGCAAGAAGAGATTGAGTACGTGTTAGACACGACAATCCCTTTACCCATGAGGCTGGTTCAGTTGGGGCTGCAACGTTTGACGTTACGGCTCAAAGAAGCATCAAGATGATGCTTCCCAGCTTTATGTTATGATTGCTCGGCATGACTCCCAAATTGCAAAGGCAACATGAGAAAATGGATCCCTTCGAGATGCTTAAGCGTCTGAAGGATCTCTTTGATTCTAGATCTCATTTGAGATTTATGAAGTGATGAGAGATCTGTTCAGATGTCGATTAGCGAAAGGAGGGAAGATTTCACCTCATGTGCAATCCTCAAGTCGCTCCCTGATTCATATTCTAGTTTCGTAGTAAATTTAATAAGAAGAAGACGGAAGCGACGATGTCGGAGCCTCATAACATGCTTAAGACTTTTGAGTCTTCCACTGCTAAGGAAAAGCCTGTGCTCATGGTGAGTGATTCTACTTCTTCTGACCCGAAAGGCGAGAAGAAGCGAAGGAGTAAGGCTAAGAGGGCTCCAAGCCCAACTTTCTGAAGGCAAAAGGTGGAGTTCAAAAGTAAGAGCGGGTAGACAAGGATGTGTGCCCCACTGCAATAGAAAGGGGCATTGGAAGAAAGACTATAAGGTTTTAGCAACCAAGAAGAAAACACAAGGTGTTTTAGCTGCTAGAACAAGTGTGGTTGTTGTTTAGATAAACATGTTCACTAATAGTTCAAACTGCTAGGCATTTGTTGAGTTATGGACATGATGTTCTTAATATACAAAGTAGAGAAACAACTTCGTAAGAGTATCAAGACTCTTGATTGGATCGAAGAGGTGAGTACCTTAGCCATGAATACATGGATTACTTGAAGCTTCATGGAATTCAGTCACAATGGACTCCTCCCGGAACACCTCAGATGGACGGTGTGTCCGAAAGGAGAAGCCGAACCCTGTTAGACATGGTAAGGTCCATGATGAGTTTTTTTTTCCTCTCTTCCAACATTCTTATGGGGATATGTATTACAAACCTCAATCTACATTCTGAATAGGATTCCGTTCAAATCAGTTGAGCAGACTCCATACGAGCTATGGAACGGCAAGATGCCACCTTTTCTACACGTTATAATGTGGGGTTGCCCCGCAGTTGTGAAGAAAATGCTAACTGATAAGTTAGAATCCAAAGGTGAAAATGATTATTTTATGGGATATCCTAAAGAGACAAGAGGATATCAATTCTATCTACCGGAGAAACAACCAGTGATTGTTTCTAGGCAAGCCAAGGTCCTAAAAGACGAGTACGTCTTTAAGGAACAAAGCCGTAAGAAGATAGAACTTGAAGAGTTTCAAGAACCACAAATTAACATAGAGACTAATGATTTGTCAAAGCAACATGACAAAGAATCAGTGGGAGCATTCAACGACTCTCATGGTGGAAGTTTATCACTAGGTGATCCTCTTTCAGCCAGTGGGAGCGTAATTAGAGTTGCATTGCCTTCGCAATAACCTCCAAGTGGGCTGAATGAGAATGACATAGTTCAAACTGCCGCCCAAGAGGCATTTGAAAGTGTCACTCTTGAGGACTCTCTGGTCAACGATGAAGTCGTTGTACCACAAAATTTTCACAATCAGAATGTACAGCCTGCACAACCACAACTCCGTAAGTAGACTAGGATCCGTAATCCATCCACAAGGTATTATGGGTTCCTCGTGGAGGAACATGATGACGTGGAGGTTTTGGATAAAGACGAATCTAGAACTTATACTGAAGCAACATTAGATGTTGACTCAGAGAAGTAGCATGAAGCCATGAAATTCGAGATGGACTCGATGTACAACAATTAAGTCTAGGACTTAATTGAGCTGTCAAAAGGGGTTAGACCCATAGGTTGCAAGTGAGTCTTCAGGCGTAAGACCGATGCAAATAGCAAAATACAAATCTATAAAGATAGGTTGGTGGCGAAAGGGTATAGTCAATGCGAAGGTATTGACTATGACGAGACCTTATTGCCAGTTGCGAAGATCAAGTCCATTCAAATTTTACTTGCGATAGCAGCACAGCGCTATTATGAGTTTTGGTAGATGGACGTCAAAACAACTCTCCTCAATGGTAACATTGATATGGAAGTGTTTGTGACTCAACCTGAGGGTTTTATATCTAAGCCAAAATCTAATCTTGTGTGCAAGCTTAAATGATCCATCTATGGATTGAAGCAAGCTTCTGGGAGTTGGATTATCCAATTTGATGAAGCTGTTAAATCCTTTGACTTCGTCTGAAATTTGGAAGATCCTTGCATTTATCGTAAATGCAACGGGAAGAGTATTGTCTTTATAGTCGTATATGTCAATAACATATTGATTATAGGAAATAACATCCCGCCAATGCAGTCCATGAAAGATTGGTTATCAAAGACCTTCATGATGAATGATCTTGGTGAGGCATGCTACATCTTAGGGATCAAGATCCATAGGGATAGATCCAAGAAGATGGTAGGGCCGTCACAATCCACCTACGTAGATAGGGTGTTGAAGCGTTTTGCGATAGAGAACTCTAAGAGAGGTTCTCTACCAGCAAATCATGGGATAAAATTGTCGAAGAAGGACTGTCCTTCTAGCGAAGCAGATATCGAGCACATGAAGGATATTCCATATCCATCATGTACGCCATGACTTGCATCATGCCAGATGTGGCCTACGCTGTCAACATCACTGGTACATACTAACAGAATCCAGGTGAGTCTCACCGGATTGATGTTAAGAATGTTATGAAGTACCTCAGGCATACTAAAGAACATTTTCTTGTCTACGGTAGGCAGTTAGAGCTAGTCGTTACGGGCTATGCTGATGCGAGTTTCCAGTCAGACTGTGAAGATTACAAATCACAGTCAAATTATATTTTCAATCTCAATGATGAGGCGGTAAGTTGGAATAGTTCCAAGCAAGATCTGACCGCAGATTCAACAACCGAAGCTAAGTACATTGCTGTATCAGAAGCCTTTGAGGCATTCTAGATTTTAAGGTTCTTGAGAGAACTAGGGGTAGTTCCGAGTGCCAGTTGTCAAATAGAGTCGTATTGTGACAATATTGGTGCGATTGCATGAGCAAAGGAACCGAGATCTGATAACAGAAATAAGCATGTACGGAGGCGTTATCATTTGATCCGAGAGATCATATCGATAGGAGAAATGAAATTAAAACATTTCCCATAAAGGATAATCTTTCAAATCCTTTTCACTGTTCATGTACACACTAGACATTTGATGGTTAGTGTCCTAGAGACAATCCATCAAAAGGACATAATACTAAGATAATATTCAGATTTGGTTTAATATTATTATTGGTTTAATATTAAATGTATGACGTTACACTTATCTGAATATGATGTTTGATTGTTTGCATATATTCTTATTTGTGTTCCCATGAATCACTACTGTCATTGAGTGAGTGAGAACTCATATGACTTAAGTATGATTCTCAAATAGCCCCGATCAAGAATCATCAAGAATGGGATATTGATGATGCAATTGAGATTGGTGTGCGATCTGCATCATACTCTTAGAGAGTGTAGTAAGGTCTCACTTACTACGAGATACTGGGTATCTCATGATGGATGCACAAATACCTTGGAGGGTATTGGTATACCCATTCGAGAAACCGTTTGATGTAATTCCACATAATGTGTCTACGGGTGTCTCAGTTAGTGGGAGCGATGTGATACTCATCTGACTTGAGGTTAATACGCACGACATGTGTGGAGTGGTGAACTTTGACCATGACCTACGCTTGCACCCTTCCATGTGTAGATATGGCATGGATTGGGTTCATCACGAAATGCATGTGCGTGGTAGTTGAGCCAAGAATAGGATTCATTCCTCAATGTGGATTTAGAGAGAATACTTGTCTTCTCATCATAATTGGATCTAAGTCGTCGGCCGACGCGCATCAACTTAGACTTTGTGGCTAAGTGTGATATACTTGATCAATTAGTGATTTGAGATAATATGATTAAGTTATTTGAATAGACACTTCATCATGTTCAAGACTTAATCGGGTATTCGCGAATGAAAGAAAGATATCACAATAGCCTACAGTATTACAGGTAGTTGCAGATTTCCTCGCAACATACCTCTTATATTGAGAATGTCTGATTTATTGTCTAGGGTTCAATTAAGACAGTTAGTTTGACTAATCGCTCGATATACGAGGGCCTATGGGTCACACAACAAGTAATGGCAATCTACCAATTATAGTTGGTTGATTAAATATTATATTGGATATAATATTTAATTTATGGAGAATATAATAATAATTATATTTGGAATTTATTATTATTATTATTTAATTAAATTGGATTTAATTAAATATAAAATTCCAATACTAATATTTGGAATATTATTATACAAGAATAATAGATATGATAAAGATATTATTCATAGGAACATATCTAGGGAAATATAATCCGTAGAGATTATATTACGGGCTAGGCCTGATATCTTGCTTAGGAATTAAGCCAAGTTAATCCCTATAAATATGTGTCTTATGGGAATTCCGAAAGAATATAAGAAATATAATTTCTCCATAAAATCCCAGTCTGAATTTTCCTAGCAAATTCATCTCGAGATTCAACGCTGGCATATCGGTGCGGGTTGGTAGAAAGTCGTTACATGGATACCATAGTTGAGGATTCCGCTTACAAATTGCTGTAAGGATTTATATATCGTTATTTATCCTTTATATTTTATGTTATACAACCATGTTTCAGATTCGTTCTTGGTGAATCGTGTTCTTCCGCTGCGCCGAACATGGTGTTTGTGCCTAAAAAACCCAACAATATTATATTCACTGCTTAGTCTTATGTAAAAGATATTTTGACCGCATCATATGTTGTTGGGAAATAAAGCTTTAAATTTTGATGAAACAAATTAGTCCTTAAAAAAACTAAGAGTTTGAAAGTTTTGGTAAACATAACTCTGATGTTTTTTTTAAGCTAACAGTTCGGATACCTCATTTTAGCATATTTGTGTAAAACAAAACTCAAGAAAATGATGTATAATGGTGGAAAAACAAACCTCAAGAAAAAATAATAGACTTAGAATTTTTCTAAGTTTGTCAGTTGTAGAGTCTAAAGGAGTCGATAACAAGAGTGGACAACTAGGAGTCAATAGCCAAAACTCAGCAACTAGGAGTCGATAATTAAATTCGACAACCGACAAAATACAACACATGAGGTTTAGAATTAATATGGTTGCTAATCACCAAAAGTTAATACTTACTGGCTATATCTTAATGCTCTCAGTTAAGAGTTAAGACAACTTAGCACTTGCTTTGATAAGTAAAGCCAACTATTATATCCTAGAAAGCAAGCTAAAAGACATTACCATAAATTTGTGAGTATTTGATCATTCTTATTGTGACAAGTGACACTTTTGAATATCAACTCCTCCAAAAGAAGACTTTAAGAGCTGCTAGGGTACCACACATTAAATGAATATATTTTTCACCCTATGCAAGGTGCTTATGCACATGTTTCCTTCCAACTAAACCATAAGCTCGTTATATAGATAAAAGAGACTTTGTTGAAGAAAGAGATGCACATACGAGACAGTAAAACTTTCAAGAGCACAAGCAATACATTTTTTCTGAGCAATAATTTTTTTTTTCTATACTGAAGCACCTTGTAAACACAAGATAATATCATCTTTAATATTTCTTCAATATTCAACTGGTTTTGGGTTAGAATTTTAAGAGAGGATAGAATTCTGAGTGATTTGCTTGAGTGAAGTGAGTATGAATCCTAACACTTTGAGGTTCCACTTCTTGAATGATTTATCTTAGTGTGATTATCAAGATTGGGGCAATGAGTGTCCAGATAAGAGTTTGAGTTGAGCAAAAATGGTTGACACTCTAGTGGATTTGGTACATGTTGGTGTAGTGGATGTAAGATGATTATACCACCTCTGAACCACTAAAATATCTTGTTTCATACTTGCACTTACATTTCTTTATGTCAGTTTATGTTCACTCATTCATAATAATTTGTTTTGTTTGATTGAAAGTCACAGTTCTCAACTCCTTATCAAACTATAAAGTTTGTTCATCATATTTTTTGTAAATATTCCGCTCCACTTTTAACTCTTTTGCAGAAGTATCTTTGAAAAGCAAGAAGGTCTATTCACCTCTCCTACCCCTATACGACCATACCTTCCATAACTTAGGACCAACATATATCAGTATATTACTTTAGATTGAATGGATAAATTACACCATTTTCAACCCTAAATTCATAAGCGTAAAAACATATGTGACTTTTGGAATTGAGTAGTATTTGTTTAGTAAAAAAATGCTCGATAAATTGTTTGAAAAAAATATTCATTTTGTTGCTTTCTTCCATCACTGCTAACAAAGTATTTGAAAGAAAATTAATTTAATGTTACAAAATTATTTTTTGTTAACCTTGCATGCCTGTAATTCTTTTTGCTCTCATTTAAATGCTTTATATACTACATTTCCCAAATCAGTTATTGAATCCACTATTTTATTATTGCCAACACGTTAGGCATAACAAGTATCAATAGAAGATGGAAGAAACAACCAAGGACGAGTAATGTGTATGATGAAAGAGTGAATAAGTTTGTTGACTTTGCATTAAAAATGCAAGTGTTGATGAAAAAATTGTATGCACTTGTAAAAAGTATAAACTTCTTTTGCAGGTAAGTTGAGAAGATGTTTACCATCATTTGATTTTTTAAGAATACAAAAATATTAGTCATTTATGTGGAGCTTAAATCATCAACTACAAGTAACAATAATGTTCAGTGAAATAATTGGATATAAACAACGAGATGGATAGTCTATTGGACGAGGTCTTCAGATTCGATGATGGTTCATAAAATAATATTGATAATAATATAAATGTCGAAGCACGAAACAAACCACATAACTAAGTGGAAGAATTTCATAAATTTATCAATGATATAAACAAGGAACTTTATCCTAGGTGTGAGAATTTCACATAAATTTTGTTTATTTTTCGGTTATCCACATCAATGTCTTGTTGATGGAGTAATAATTCATTCACAATGTTGCTTAGGTTGTTGAAGGATGTATTTCTTGAAGGAGAAACATTGTCTAACTCTTTTTATGAAATGAAGAAAATAATATCAAATTTTGGTCTTTGTTATGAAAAAAAATCATGCTAGCTTAAATAATTATATATTGCATAGAGAAGAATATCAAGGAAAGGACCAATGTCCAAAATCTCATACTTCAAGATATAAAGTCCTAAAGAACAATTTAAGTACTTTAAGTATTAATTCTCCAGTGGAAGCATTAAAGTTCAAGCAAAGGTTCAATCAGTTGGGGGCTAGTACCATTAGCTTATACATAAAGTATGATACTCTATTCCTTCATCATTTCGCTAGTGCTTGGAGGTAGCCTTAAACCACCATGACACTATTTAACATGCAGAAGGGGGAGGGAGATAGCCGGCGGTCTTTTCTAAAGAGATATAACTAGGCAGCCCTGGAGTTACCTGCTGCTACTCCAAATGTGAAAAATACCCATATTAATGGGTTTAGAGATGGAGATTTGATCAATGCCCATGTTAATGTGGAGGATTTTGATGAAATGTTGAAAATAGTTGAGAAGTAATTGACTCTAAAGGAAGTAAAGATGGCTAAGAAGTTGGATATGAAGCCATCTGCTCTTGAAAGGAAGAAGGGATCGAAAATGAAGAATTCTAATCTGGAATGATCCAATGTGGCAAAACTAAGATCACAGAAAAGGTTCGAGAAGTACACCCTGCTGAAGTTAGAACCTGTGGAGGTTTTGGAGGTCGCAACAGTCCATTTAGAAAGGAATTTCCCCTGGTCTAGATCAAGGCGCCCTATGAAAACAAACTTAGGCATCTTTTGTCATTTACATAATGAGTATGTGTTGGAGTTATACGTGAAAGTATGCTTTTACTTTGTATAACTCGTGTATCAAACACTCGTTTTATGAGAATAATTCTTTTATCACATTTGCTTTAGTTATGATTGAATGTTGAATTTCTATTGCAAACCGTTCAATATATAGTACATGTTACATTGTAGTTAATGTGGTGATACCCGATCACGGAAGACAACATTAACAGTTTACTTGTAACTAAACGTACATTTTCACGACCTAGGTGGAATTGAACAATCCGCCGTGAAAGGTCGATATGTAAGGCTCAGATTGGTCTGTCTTGACTAAGAGATTGCACTAGCACATTTAGTATGTGTTGAAGAGGACCTACAGCGAGGATAAATTCTTCTGTTCTGAAAGGTGAAGAATTAGACCTCAGTGGTTGTTAATTTCTTAATCTCCGTCACTTAAATAGGACCGTGTGTGCTTAGTGGTTACTGCTTTGATTCATGTTGGGTGAGAATCATTGTGACTTCGAACTTTGTGTCTTTGGCAGTAATATTAATCATACGACGGTTGCTAAGATTTAATACGGAGAAATACGTGCGAGTACGGCTCGTGTGATTAGTCCCCTTGGTGGGCTCAGAAGTTGTATTGTACCAAATCTTGCAAGTGAAGAATTAGTTTCTTCGGTACGAATAATAATGTTGAGCTGTCTTTACTCCAAGGTGAAATATATTAATTAATTTAGAGCTATTCAGAAGCTTAATTAATTAATGGACTTGATAATCTTAAACGCGGGAAATAATAACCGGGAGCCCATATTATCGTAATATGGATTAAGATGGATAGTGCAATATTAATTTATTAGTGGTAATAATTAATATTAATGGGCTGAATTATATTGGGGCTCAATATTGAAATTCAGAAGTCCATTAGGAGGTTCAATCTTAATTCTCCTTAAAGGCCCCTCAAGTAGCCCAATAATGATAAGGTGATTAAAATAAAAAGAAAATATTTTGCTGATTTTTTCATGTTAATTTCGAAAATTGCACGATAAGAAGAAAAAGAAGATTTTGTTGATTTTCTTGGAAAGATATTATGGAAGATATGTATTATAGGAATACAAGAATATCTCATATATTCAAGAAGATCCAAATCTTGGATTTTCCTCTTATTATTTTCGAAAAATACACCTATATAGGAGAGTGAGATTTTTGTGGAATATTTTATTTTGGAGAAAAGAATATATGGGATATATTCAAGATTTCTTAGAGTCTAAGAAAAGATTTTTACCAAGCCCAAAATATGTCAAAAATTTCGGCCACTCTTGTCTATAAATATGGGGTGATTATTTCATCCCCAAGAATGTAATTCCATGTGTTGGGAAAATCAAGAAGCATAGATATTTTTCTTTTTCCTTAGTTTATTAAATTACTTGAAAGCATCTCCCTCCGGTGATCAAGTGAGGCAAAAGGGAAATACTTGAGAAGGTTTTTGGGTAGATAGAGCAAGATCGTAATTGTCCCGTTAATCCAAAGGTCAATTCTACAAGAGGTACGTTAATCACATATTTACTTGTTTATTCCGCCATAGTTAATATGTGAAATTAATTCAACATGCATGATGAAAATTAGTTGTTGGAATTATTATTTGAATTAATTAGGATTAATTCATGCTAGTAATAATTGTATTTAAATTCGTATTTAAATTTCATCCCGAATAGATTCCAGGCACCCCTATTTTCCCAACAACTGGTATCAGAGCCACGGTTTCGGGCTCTGATCTTTAAATTGGAATTTAAATTGTTAAACATTAAATTGAAATTGGATAGTAGAATTGCTAGATCTTTTTTGCAGGTATCCAATTGTCATGGTTTTAATGTTGTTAATTTCATGCGTGTGAATTAATTGTTTTTAATTCGATTCGTTCGAATTCATTTTTCTCGTGAGAAAATCCACGAGTAGATTAGTTGTTTTTATTTTGATTCGATCATTGTAATAGACTAGTCTAGATCTAGTATTTATTTTTTTGTAAAATAAATTGTAACCGGATCGTGACGAAGAACGAAGAATTAAAAACAGCGTACCCGGACGACTCATACAAGCGTGGCGCGTGTATGGACGTAAAATCATGCAAGGGGTGAAGAAAACGAGGACGAACGGCGAAAAACGGTGCACGGGGTGCACGGCGCACGACCCGGGCGCGATGGGAGGTCGGCGCCGCGCGCGCCTCGGGCGCGGCCTGCGGTGCCTTGGGGCGCTCCGGGCGGTGCCTCGGCGCGCCTCCGTGCAGCGCCTCGGGTGCGCCTCCGTGCAGCGCCTCGGGTACGCCTCTGTGCTGCGCCTCGGCGCGCCTCCTGCAGCGCTTCGGCGCTTCTGGCCGAGAGGCGCGCGGGCCCACTTCGTGGGCCGACGCGCGCCGTATCTCGGGCCGTGGAATTTTCTGTTCGTGTTTTTTTTTTCGTGTGATTTTAAACGTCGTCCCGAACCCCAAACGATGCTGTTTTTGATGAAGTGTTGCTGTTCGAGTGGGTGCATGTCGAGACAAACGTCGGAAAGCAACAAGGACGATTTTTCGCATCAAGACGTGAAGAAATTAAACCGTGACAATTGGATTTGAGTGCTCCAATGTGTTTAATTTTGTTTTGATGGATGTTTTATTTCGTGCACCTATTATTATTTGTTAATATGTGTTTGCATGAATTTAATTGTCCAAGAAAAACCTTACTTTCGAAAATTACTAAGTATGTTTATTTAATCGCAATTTTATTCCGGATATTAAAATTGGATTAATTTGGCCTCCATAATTTATTTATTTGTGAAGTTCTTTTGGAATACATTTCCCCCTCGGATCGGCCAAAAGAACGGATTTCACATGAATAAATTCCGAAAGGATGATTGTGGATTATTACTAGTGGCGGTATTGACCTTCACCACGAGTAGCTTGCTCAAAGCGAAATAATAATCCTGTATTTAATTATGGTTATTACTTAGGCATAGGAAATTGATATTAACTTACTCCCCTCGGAGTCCCTGTCAATTTCTATGCGGTCAAAGTGGGAGCCAACTATTAATTTTGAATTAAGGATTTGTAACTTTTAAGTTTGTGATCCGCTTGAATGTATTTAAATGGATAGACCACCCCTCGTGGCGCATTTAAATTATTTCGAGATGTTGGCTGATGCATGATTATATTGTTTTAAGGTTTCAATATAATTGATGTGATCGAATTATGTGATAATTTCGTATTTTTCTAGATATTGATATGAATGTATGTTTTATTCTCAGTTCATCATGTCGCAACCTTTTAATCCACTGTTTAGTATACTTAAAGTTAATAAACTTTTTGGAGTGATTTATATCGATTGGAAATATTTTTTTTAAATTTGTCCTTACTGCACGAAAACACAATTGGGTTTTTTATGTTAATATACCCGGCAAGCCTAATGATAAGTCAAGCAATGGGAAGAAGCAGTTTATGATTGGAAGTGTGACAATGAATACATGAAGTGCATCATCTTGATATCTCTGTCTGAGGATTTGAGGCGCGTTCATGAGGACATTGTATCCGCTGTTGAAATCATGGAAAACCTTGAAGAAGTGTCTTCACATCAAACCCATGACTAATCAGTTCACCAAACATGACTCGGTCAAGTTGGAAATGGTGGAGGGAACGCCCGTGAGGGAGCACGTTCTCAAGATTATGGCATACCTTAACAAGTTGGAAGTACTTGGTGCGGATTTTGATTTCATATACCATTCTCTACCGAGAAGCTTTGAGCAGTTTCATCTGAACTGTCAGATGAATGAATGGACAAATCGTTTGCCCGAGCTCTTGCAAGCTTTAGTTTCGGTGGAGGTGAAAATGGAGCACCAGTCTAGTGCTATGGTGGCTAATGGTCCATCTACCTCTTTTGGTCCCAAGGGAGGGAAAAAGAGAAAGAGAACCAAAGGCCGGATCCAAGCAAATCCAATTGTTGCGAAAGGTAAATGCAAAGGCTAGCATCGAAGGGGAAGTGTTTTAGTTGCGGTGAGAGGACAATGGAGGTCTGCCTGTTCCAAGCCTAAGAGGCTAGGAAAGTTAGATAATTCACACACCTTAGTCGTCGAAACTTGTGAAGTGGCGTATGCTGTCTATTCGTGGATAGTGGATACGAGAGCTACTGATCACATTTGTTTCATGGGTTTAAGCTAACCCGACGACTTAACGGAAGTGAGATCCCCATCACATCGGGCAATGCTACGAGAGTGGCAGCTGAAGCAGTGGGAGAAGTGCGCCTATCTTGTGAAGATAGAGTTATGGTCTTGAGAGACGTTTCTCATGTTCCTAGTTTAGAAAGAACTCAACCTTCAGTTTCTAAACTGTTTGAATAGATACTCAGTTTCTTTTAATAAGGATGTTATTATTTCTTGAAACGATGAGTTTATCTGTTCCGGAACTTCAATGGATGATCTTTATACCATTTTTTTGGGCACACCACTCACAAAATTGAATCTAATAACACATCGATTATTTCGAGTAATAAAAGAAAGCGTTCTTCGGAGATGAACGAAACACTTCTATGGCATCTTAGACTAGGTCATATTAATCTAAAGCGGATAGAGAGATTGGTGAAAGACGGATCCTTGGAATCATTCCAAGTCGAACCGTTTCCAACTTGTGAATCCTGTTTAGAGGGTAAAATGACCAAGGGGGCATTTGGAGCCAAGGGGAATAGAACCACAGAAGTGTTAGAACTCGTTCATACCGATATGTGTGGTTCAATGACGATCATAACAAGAAGGGGTATGAGTAAATTGTCTTTCTCAATGATTACTCGAGATATGGATACATCTACCTTATGATGCATAGGGAAATAAGTATCAAGTTTCTACGATTTGATCGTAAGAGGCGAATACCTTAGCGATGAATTCTTGAATTAGCTATCAGACGAAGGGATTGTATCCCTGTTGATCGCACCGGGAACCCCTCAATAGAACGGTGTGGCGGAACGAAGGAGCCAGACTCTTTTAGAAATAGTCAGATCAATGATGAGTTATTCGGATTTACCCAAGTCGTTTTGGGGTAACGCCTTGGAAACAACGACTTACATTCTAAACTTGGTGCCATCCAAATTGGTTCCTAAAACCCCAATGGAATTGTGGACCGGGCGCAAGCCCAGTCTAAGACACTTGCGGATTTGGGGTTGTCCGGCATACGTGCTAGACAAGGAAGCCGGTAAATTGGATCCACGTTCGGAATTAAGGTTGTTTATAGGATATCTCATGGGAACGAAAGGGTGTATGTTCTATAGTCTCAAGGATTAAAAGACCGTGATTAGTTCACACTTTAAATTCTTGGAGTAAGACTATATGAACAAAAGAAAGCCCAGATGTGAGATTACCTTAGACGAGTTAAGATGGCAAACTCCTATATCAAGTATACAAGATGGTATACCACACGTCACACCTTCACAACCGGAACCCCGTCATAGTGGGAGGATTGCAAGGCAACCCGAGAGATTCATGGGAATTGGAGAATCTTCAGATTTGATTCCCGGCGATGAATCAGACCCATGAACGTACGATGAGGCAATCCAAGATAAAGACGCGGAGGCGTGGCAAACCGCAATGGAAACCGAGGTGGGTTCGATGGATTATAGTCAAGTGTGGGAGTTGGTTGATCCACCTAGTGGGGTAGAGCCCATTGGATGCAAGTGGATGTACAAGAGGATAAGAGGACCGGATGGAAGGGTAGAGACCTTCAAAGCAAAGCTTGTGGCCTGTGGCCTGTAGCTATGCTTAAGTCCATCCGTATTCTCTTGTCGATCGCTGCGCACTTAAGATTACGAGATCTGGCAAATGGATGTTAAGACAGCTTTCCTTAACGGAAGTCTTGATGAGATCTATATGCAACAGCCCAAAGGTTTCGTTGGAAAAGGCCAAGAGCACCTCGTATGCAAGCTTAAGAGATCCATTTATGGACTTAACAAGCGTCGCGTACTTGGAACCAGTGTTTTGATCAAGTTATTAAGTCTTACGGGTTTGTGATCAAAACAAGTTCGAAAGTTGTGGGTGTAAAAGGTGTGACGGAACTGCGGTGGTATTCTTAGTATTATACGTAGACGATATTATGCTCATTGGAAACAATGTAAAGGTATTGTCAGACGTAAGGGTATGGCTATCAAATCAGTTTGATATGAAGGACTTAGGGAAAGCCGGTCATATCCTTGGGATCAAGTTCACTCGAGATCACAAGAGGAGGATGTTGGGTTTATCGCAAGTTTCATACAAAGCCACTGTTTTGAAGCATTTCAGCATGCAAGATTCCAAGAAAGGTTTTGTACCTTTTAGGCACGGAATCCATCTATCTAAAGAAATATGCCCTAAGACCAAGTGGAGATAGATGACATGAAAGACGTTCCGTACGTTTCGGACGTAGGAAGTCTTATGTATGCAATGTTGTGTACGAGACCGGATATCTGCTTTGTCGTGGGCATGATGTCAAGATATCGAAGTAACCCCGGGAAAGCACATTAGATTGCAATTAAATGCGTTCTTTAGTTTTTGAAAAAGAACTTGGTATGTAATGCTGATTTAACAATCAGACAATCTAATTCCCATGGGATACACGGACTCAAATTTCCAATCAGACATAGACTCCAAAATAACTACCTCGGGTAGTGTGTTTTGCATAGGAGAATGAGCCATGACATGGAGAAGCGATTTGCAGAAATGCATCGCCAATTCGACCATGAAAGCCGAATAAATAACTGCTTGTGAAGCAGCGAAAGAAGCAGTTTGGCTCAAGTACTTCTTAGTGGACTTGGACGTTGTTCCGAATTTGCCCATCATAATCACTGTCCATTGTGATAATGTCGGAGCAGTTGCAAATTCAAGAGAACCGAGAGCCCACAAGGCCAGCAAACACATTGAAAGAAAACACCATCTTATACGAGAAATCGTTAAGAGAGGAGATAAAGAGGTGGCAAAGATATGCGTCGGGGACAACCTAGTAAATCCATTCACAAAGGGTCTGCCTCTGAATATATTCGAGAGACATGTGGATGGAATGGGAGTCAAGACTATTGTCAATCTGCTTTAGGTATAAGTGGGAGGAATTATTAGGTTAGTGTAAGTTGACATGAGATGTCACGGAGAGCTACTACACTAAGACATGCGTGATGTATACTAAAAGCAGACTTTAAGTATAAGTGGGAGATTGTTGGAGTTATACGTTAAAGTATGCTTTTACTTAGTATAACTCGTGTATCAAACACTCGTTTTATGAGAATAATTCTTTTATCACATTTGCTTTAGTTATGATTGAATGTTGAATTTCTATTGCAAACCGTTCAATATATAGTACATGTTACATTGTAGTTAATGTGGTGATACCCGATCACGGAAGACAACATTAACAGTTTACTTGTAACTAAACGTATATTTTCACGACCTAGGTGGAATTGAACAATCCACCGTGAAAGGTCGATGTGTAAGGCTCAGATTGGTCTGTCTTGACTAAGAGATTGCACTAGCACATTTAGTATGTGTTGAAGAGGACCTACAACGAGGATAAATTCTTCTGTTCTGAAAGGTGAAGAATTAGACCTCAGTGGTTGTTGATTTCTTAATCTCCGTCACTTAAATAGGACCGTGTGTGCTTAGTGGTTACTGCTTTGATTCATGTTGGGTGAGAATCATTGTGACATCGAACTTTGTGTCTTGGGCAGTAATATTAATCATACGACGGTTGCTAAGATTTAATACGGAGAAACGCGTGCGAGTACGGCTCGTGTGATTAGTCCCCTTGGTGGGCTCAGAAGTTTTATTGTACCAAATCTTGCAAGTGAAGAATTAGTTTCTTCGGTACGAATAATAATGTTGAGCTGTCTTTACTCCAAGGTGAAATATATTAATTAATTTAGAGTTATTCAGAAGCTTAATTAATTAATGGACTTGATAATCTTAAACGCGGGAAATAATAACCGGGAGCCCATATTATCGTAATATGGATTAAGATGGATAGTGCAATATTAATTTATTAGTGGTAATAATTAATATTAATGGGCTGAATTATATTAGGGCTCAATATTGAAATTCAGAAGTCCATTAGGAGGTTCAATCTTAATTCTCCTTAAAGGCCCCTCAAGTAGCCCATTAAGTAGCCCAATAATGATAAGGTGATTAAAATAAAAAGAAAATATTTTGCTGATTTTTTCATGTTAATTTCGAAAATTGCATGATAAGAAGAAAAAAAGATTTTGTTGATTTTCTTGGAAAGATATTATGGAAGATATGTATTCTAGGAATACAAGAATATCTAATATATTCAAGAAGATCCAAATCTTGGATTTTCCTCTTATTATTTTCGAAAAATACACCTATATAGGAGAGTGAGATTTTTGTGGAATATTTTATTTTGGAGAAAAGAATATATGAGATATATTCAAGATTTATTAGAGTCTAAGAAAAGATTTTTTCCAAGCGCAAAATATGTCAAAAATTTCGGCCACTCTTGTCTATAAATATGGGGTGATTATTTCATCCCCAAGGACGTAATTCCATGTGTTGGAAAAATCAAGAAGCATAGATATTTCTCTTTTTCCTTATTTTATTAAATTACTTGAAAGCATCTCCCACCGGTGATCAAGTGAGGCAAAAGAGAAATACTTGAGAAGGTTTTTGGGTCGATAGAGCAAGATCGTAATTGTCCCGTTAATCCAAAGGCCAATTCTACAAGAGGTACGTTAATCACATATTTACTTGTTTATTCCGCCATAGTTAATATGTGAAATTAATTCAACATGCATGATGAAAATTAGTTGTTGGAATTATTATTTGAATTAATTAGGATTAATTCATGCTAGTAATAATTGTATTTAAATTCGTATTTAAATTTCATCCCGAATAGATTCCGGGCACCCCTATTTTCCCAACAGTATGGGCATAACAAGTACTACTGTTTTTATATGAGAGATGAGATTGGGAGGTTGATCCAAGTGGAACACTTGATGGATTTAATCTATAGAGCTAGGTAGGTTCCCCAAGGGCACAAAATAAAACAACAAGAATATAAGATGAAGGATAAGAGAAAGAGTCCTCAGAAGGGTTCAGAGGGTATGTCTCTCCATAAAAGGAGGGTGATTCAGATGACTATGGGTGGAACAGTTTTGCTCGAAAGTTTAGTATTCACTAAAGGTAAAGTAGGACCGAGAGATTTAAAGGGGATGACCCTGAATTGAAAAAATGTAAGTTGATGAATGAGAATAGAGAAGAATTCTCCCAGATGTAGGCGCAGAAGGAGCTGATGGTAGTAGAGTTATATCCCAATAAAATAAGATTTCTGATTAGAATTGGGACTCAGATGAAAGTTATAAGGGTACTAAGAAAAAATGCTAATGTATTTGCCTTCTCATCCTTAAAATGAAGGACATTCCTCCTGAGATTGTCATACATTATTTGAACGTTAACCCCAAAGTCTGTGAAGCAAGAGCTCCAAAATGTTGGGGCTGAAAAAGATGCAAGCATTAGAGGAGTGGTAGAGAAATTACTGGGAAATGGACAGATTGAGAAGATGGAGTTCCCAAAATGGTTATCCAATGTTGTTTTGGTAGCCAAATGGAGAATGTGTATTGACTTCTGACATCTTAATAAGAATTGTCTAAAAGATCATTATCCTTCACCGAGGAATGATCAGTTGATGGACTTTACTTTGGGTTTTGAGTTGTTGATTATGAAGGATGATTATCGAAGGTACCACTGGATACAATTGTACTTTGGAGATATTCTGAAGGTTATGTTTATTGTTTCTTATGGAACATTCAGTTATTTCAAAATGCTATTGAAACTGATTAATGTAGGAGCTATGTAATGATATAGATGGTCGATAAGGTGTTCTGTGATCAATTTTTGGAGAAGTATGGAAGTGTGGATGATATGCTCGTCAAGAGACATAACAATGATAAGAAAATGCGTATATAACATATATTCATATGCATTTCAAAAGCATATATTTCTACAGATTAGATGATTAATATATATGATTAATCCATTCTCAATTTTGGTATGTCATATAACTAGTATAAGTTGAAATATTTTGTGGTTTATATTGATTCAAGTTCAAGTATTTGCATTGCAAAACTAAAAGTTATTACAAAGGAAGCAAATGAAAAATTACATGTTATAAAAGGACGAGAATTCTCATAGAACATTTTGTAGAAGCCCATATAATGATTAGTGGAGGGTTTGATAGTCTTGATACAATGTTAAAATGCCAACTATTTACTTTCATGATGTATATAATATCAACCTCATTAGAACCCATGAAAGAGAACATCATTAAAAAAGGACAAGTTTTCCAATAGGTTTCCAAAAACCACAGTTTTAGAAATTCAATGAAAAAAGAAAAGAAATCAATGTAATATTTAATTTGAATTTTGTAAATAATAATGCAAGAGACCCACCATCATTTAAATGTGCGGGATCTAAAGACTAAAGAGGTCTTGAAAAGGAAATGGACAAACTATCTGATAAACATAAACCAACATAATATTGGGTACCAATATGTACCAACTAATTATTTAATAAAGTGGTGAATGAGTTAACATGTTGACATCATTACATTAGATACCAAACAAGAAAAAGATGTTTCAAGTGCGGACTAACTTGCTTCTATCAAAGTAATAAATGAAGATATTGAAAATAAATGAGAGACTCTTAAAACCTTTATAAAATGAACCAAAAAGAGTGGAATAAGACATTCATAATCTTCTTCAATCCTCTACTAAGAGAGAGAAAAAAAATTGTATTGAGTTTAATTTATGCATTTAGAGTGTAAAACTACTAAGAGTCGCTAAACAAGTCAGTCTCTTCCTTATTAATGTAATATTTTTATGATTTCCATTTTTATGATCTATAAGATTGACAACTATGGACAACTTGAAGAAAATGAGAATTAATAAGAAAGATAATGGGTGAAATTCAAACTTTTCAATGAGGCGGAAGAAAGTACTTCTCATATCATTTTTTTTAATGTAAGTCATTCTCTATACTTTGGAACGAGTTGTACGATTGGTTGAAGATTTCAATGGTTATACATAGAGACTCAATGATTAACTTTCTTAAACATTGCGAATTGCTTGGGGGAGGGAGGAAAGGTAAAGTTGATGTTACAATATGGATTGGTATGATGTGGTTGATTTGGAACATTCTCAAACTATGTTAGAAAATTTTGAAGTTTAAGGTAAGATTGTGGTCGTGGATTTCATTAAAGTCTAATATTGTAAATGAAAATCATATTGCGGAGTGTTTAGATGATCTTAGAGATTGCTTGGCGATAATTAATTGTATTTACTGTTAGGATAAAATTTATACTTAGAATGTTTTGAAGATGTTAAAACCAGATGTAATTGGACCAACTGAGCCTGTTAGTCAGCTGAAGACTAGATAGGTCTAGAATATGACTTAGTCTAGGGGGAACTTATGTTCACCAAAAGAGTTGACTAGATTAGTCGACTAGATGAGGTATCCTAGACGAGATACTAGAAGACCCCAAACTAGAAGAGTCCAGAGGACCAAATGAGACAAATTCTCCAGAAGACCTATCAGACCAGCATAAAAGCATTCGTCATGATACCAACTTCCAGGTTGGAGTAAACCAGAAGACATGAAGTCTT
Source organism: Ballota nigra (assembly GCA_947034835.1). NCBI lineage: Eukaryota > Viridiplantae > Streptophyta > Magnoliopsida > Lamiales > Lamiaceae > Ballota > Ballota nigra. The sequence continues at coordinate 40,895,544 of OX344724.1, read as the reverse complement.
CTGGTGTTCACTCTTGTAGTATAAGACAGAAAGGTTCATATCACACAGACCAAAACCAGACAAGGGTGAAGTGGAAGTTTGAAGTCTTTTCAAAGACTATTAGTGATTAGACTAAATTAAAGATCTGATTTGAGGAAAGTCAAACCAATTGAAATTAAAGATCTCACCAACCAAATCAATCAAGGAATGATTGATAGATTGACTTCCATATTATAAGGATCTGATTAATTAGATTTCCAAAGACTAATCCATATTCACCCCTATAAATATAAGTGCTAGAAATGGAGAACATACACAATATATGCGTGAGAGAGACGAAGTTATACTCATTCGTATCTATCATTTCTACACTCACACACGACCAAGTTTATTATACTCATCAAGGAGTTTTTTGTTGGACACTCTACACAATCTATTCTCACTTGAAAGATTGATGTAAGAAAGGCCTAGAACAAGTCAGTTCGAAAGCCATTGTAACAAGGGCTGGAACTTGTAAAATTTCAGTAGTAAGTTGGTTGTGAGTGAGACCCCTTTAGAGAAAGGGAGAGTGACATAGGATTCATTAACATTCGAACCACTATAAATCTTCGTATTTATTTACTTTTCAGTCTTGCATCATTCCTATTTTAGAAATTTCATAAAAGTTTAATTTAGCATAAAAAGGATTTCATTATTAAATTTAATTTATAAATAGTTTATTTAAATATTTTTTTCGCATACTTAGCCTAGTTTTCCAAAAAGACCAGAAAACTCTGACCAGAAGACACAAAGTCTTCTAGTATTCTAGTACTTAGGCAGAAAAGTAATTTTTTTTTTTATTTTGGGCCTAAGAAGTCTATTCAACCCCCTTTCTAGACTTCCAAAAGCTCCTTTAAGTACTTAGTGGGACCAACAAGTGGTATCAGAGAAGTGTGTCCTAGACCGTTGCTTTGAAAAGTTTTTGGTGGTCACCAGGGCAGATCCCTCCATAAAATCCTTTATCACTATTGCATAACATTCTTTTTAGCAAAAATCTTTTATCATGTCTTCATACACAAGAAGTTCTTCCAAGATCAGAAAGTTCCTGAGCTTACATTGGAGGACTATGACCATTGGAGGACTATCATGAGAAACCACCTCGGAGTTATTCACGATCACATGTTGGAGGTTGTAGATGATGGACCAATCAAGTTTTACTGGACCCCAGTTGATGATGGAAGATTAGAGACAAGTGAAGAAGGAATAATTGCAAGACATAAAGTTTTAAAGACAAGAGGCGAGCTTAATAATGATGAAAGGAAACTTCACAATCTAGATCAAGTTGCCAGAACAGAGATCATCAACACACCTAACAAGAAAGCCATTGAAAAGATTAGAACCTACACACGGCCAAAGAGACGTGTGACAAGCTTGCTCTGCTTTGCGAGGGAATAGACCAGATCAAGGAGAACGAACTCCAAGCTGTTCTCCACTCCTTTGACACATTCAAAATGAAGCCAGGTGAGACCATAGACCAGCAGATTATGCATCTCACTAACATCTTGAACAAGGCTAGTTCCTTGGGAAAGAATTATACTGAAATTGAGATCAACAACAAGATTCTCAAATCCCTTACAAACAGATGGAGGATAAAAGTTACAGTTATAAAGACAACAAGGACCTCAATTCATCGGATCACCACCTCTTATTATCTGATCTGAAAGCTTATGAATTTGACCTACAAGAGGAAGATCAAGAAGATGAAGCCACTTCTACTTTGTAACCGAAATAATACGGGACAAGTTTAAGTACCACTTTTGACCTGCTTTGTCCTAAAATGCCTCATTCTAACCAGTTTTACACTATTAAAATTTTAATTTAAATATTATATATAACGTGTCATATGATGCAATGTTTGTGTTGTCCAGCCCTGTAACTATAGTGGGACGGGATGGGTCTGCATACCTCTTTTGACATATCTTATCCTAACACTATCCCATCCTAACTAGTTTTATTAAAAATATAATGTAAACAGGGTTGGTTACATATATGTCCATTTTAACACCCCTTATTGCACTATGATTCTACACTTTTTATAAAATACAATTTGGTTTAAAAAGTGGGACCTCTCCTCCCTTTTTGTCTTTCAAGCCCACTCGCCCCACCCCATCCCTCATTTTCAATATCTGCCAACACCACACCCTGACAGTCTACTACCCATCTATTCTACTTTGAATTTTTTTCCCAGTTTTTTTCAACTTTTCTCAGGCTTTATTCTTTAAAATCTAAAGATTTAATACTTATTTTTGTATATTTTTTTATTAAAAGTGCAAGAACCCTGTGCAATTTTTACTATTTTACAGTTTTAATACTTATTTGTTTAATTTTTTATTGAATATTCAAAAATCCTGTGCAGAAACACTGTGCGAAAAATTCATTTGTATTGTACACATCAAAAATTCTGAATTTACACTATGTTTAATATGAAATATACAAATGCAAAAATACTGTGCATAAAATTTATACAAGATCAGCAAACACACATACATGCATGCATGCATACATACAAGTATAGATGTACATATATCGACAATCGGTAATAATGACCCAAAATCAAGACATCATCAGTTTCAACACCTTCCATTTCAAATCAAGACACAAAATTACAAACACAGTACAACCAAAGTGCATGTTCTCTTCGATAACAACAAGATTGGTAAAAAAAATTGGCAAAAAACCCCCCAAAATCTGAAAAAATTAATAATAAACCACCAAAATCACACGCAACACACATTCACCACTTAAATCTTACCATTAGGGGATGATTATGGTGCCTCCATGATGCAGTCGTTGAGAGATGGACACAATCGGCAACGACGAATCTGTGATGTCAGACGGATGACGAATCGGGCATGGCGGCGCTCGTCTCTCTTGGATCGACGGGGGATATAGATTCTCTATTGAAAAGGTAAGTTAGCGGAGGTGCTCGAAACCCTAGAGTCATCGGGGGGACAGATCGGGTACGGTGCCGCTTATCTCCATTGGATCGCTCGTTAGAGGGTGGCACCGCTATCCTCCCTTTTATTGGGGGATGCGCCAGATTCTAGAAGGGGAAGAGAGAGAGAGAGAGAGAGAGAGAGAGAGATTTCTAGACCCACGATCAGATCGAGCCGTTACCCACTTTCATCTTCGATTAGATCTTGTCGTTGCTCGTCGTCGCCTTCGACCAGAACGAGCCGTCGCCCCACCATCGACAGTCGACTTCCTATGCCTCACCTTTGACAGATTAATCTGCCTCCACAAACCTAGGCTTGCCTCCCGTAGGGCAGATGTAGAGGGTGCCGACCTACCGATGTGGCTACGACGGCGGCGGCAGCAGCGCCACCAAGTAGGTTGGGATTGTTAGTGTGTTTAGAGAGAGAGAGAGAGCGTGTGGGGGGAGGGGGAGAGAGAGAGAGAGGGGGTGAAATGGGATAAATCTATGAATCTTCCAGAGAAAATGAGAGAGAGGGAGAGAGGGTGTGAGAAATAAGAATAAAAGAGAGGGGGTGGGGTGGAGGGGGTTGTTAGGGCGGACGCACTGGTGTGAGTTTGGGGGAAATCTTACCTCGATTGTTTTTTGTGGGCCCTTTTGAACAAATTGGTATTTTTAAAAAGGTTAGAACTAAAGTGTAGGGTTCCCTTAAACCTTGAACCAAATGGTAATAATCTCAAGTAAATATTATATACAACATGATATATATATATATATATATATATATATATATGTGTGTGTGTGTGTGTGTGTGCGCGCGCGCGCACACGTATATAAAGTTCATATTAAGTACTATATATTTTAATAATTATTAGTAGTATTTATAAAAGTAATAATAATTCAATAATAATTCAACTTCATAAATATTTTTCTAGACCAATTCATATTGATAAAATATAACATGAAATACAATAAGGTCATGTTCACTTTCGACTTGAGGTTCTTGACAAATTCGAAAAGAGAAATAAAGTGGATAGGAAAATAAAGTGAATAATAAATATATGTTATAGTTTGAGATAGAATAGTAGGGGTGGACGTAACTTTATGTCAAATAAATACTTTTAAATGATGATAATATATTATTTTATTGTTGTTAGTTATAAAAAAAAAATTAATTTTAAGAAAAATTGGAGAGAGAAATGGTATATGTAAGAAAAGTAGGAGATAAAATGAGTAAATGCAAAAAAAAAAAGTAGTGATGTGATTGTTTTAGATATGTAGGTGTATAATAGGGATGAATGAGTATTTGAATGGAGAATCGAATTTACAAATTCAAAAAGTGGCTAGGATGAAAAAACCAAATCCTAGATTTCGACTTTGTAGGTTGAAAGAGAAGTATTACAATAATAAAATTAAGTAGGTCATGCGTGAGACCTATTGGTTTATAAGTGCACCAACAATGGCCTACAAAGTGACGTAATGATAAAAATAAAATAAAGAAATAAAATAAAAGAAATATTACTATATTTCTTGACGAATGCAGTTTCTTTCTCGAACTGGTAAGTATCTCGAACCGACAGGTTCCTTTATCAAGCAGGTATAACGAACTGCAACCATGAACAGGAAAACACTCGAATAGAAAAAGGATAAATTCGAGTCAAGGATGTATCCTTTGCCCGCAAAACAAACATGTCCCGACTAGTGCTCACGGATTGACGTGATGTTTCAAAAGGTAAAATAACTTTGTCTCTTATACGAGCAGCATCGCTACTTATTAGAGCACCACCGAGCGGAAGCTACACCAGAAACTGGACTTGAAAATAAAAAAAGAAGGATGCAGAAGAGCTTATGATTTTTCAAGTGAATGTAGAGGAAATACTTGATATGAAATACATGGCTGAAGTCCCTATTTATAGGCTTCAATCCAACTCCATGCGGGCTTTCCCGAAATAAATCAAGCAATGATGACATCGTTTGTCATTCCAGGTGAGAAAACATTTTTGGGCCAAACAACATTTTCAGAGGTCCAAAAAGATAGGTAAGCCCAAAGTCCAATTGTCATAATACAAAGCCAAGGCCACAGACCCGGACACGGGCTCGACACAGTCGAACAGACGGGTGGTGGCAGGCACGCACGCGTGTGGTCCATAGGATTATTCCTTGAGACACCATAATTTGAAATTATCTAACTAACTCCTATTTATAAGAAGTAATTCACATCCGCGATTATTCAATATGAGTTAATTAACATTTAGTTAATTTTCTAACACTCAAAATTTTAATCCATAAAATGTTTATAATGTTCCATCTTTGTATATTAATTTCTCAATCACTGAAATTAAGTTTTGAGACTTCATATATACTACGACCATCTACTCCGAGAGTAAATCGATCCTATGTCGTTTAATTTTCCAAAAATTAAACTTTGACCCAATATTTAGTTCGTCAAGGATGAGTGTTACATTATCTCATTAAATAACAATTAAATAGTAGAAAACCCAATTTTCCGCAATAATCATCAACATGCGTAGACTCAAACGGATACCCGAATGAGAAGATATAGAAGAAATACGAATGATATTAGTGCACAAGAAGAAAAGTATCAATTGAAGAAGAAGGAGGACCCTCAAGCTGTTTCACTCGAGCGCCACTGCTCGAGCAAGGGTGTTGCTCGAGCGCTGCAATCTTCCAGAAAGTTTCGCCCATTTGAGTGGCTCGAGCGCCACCGCTCGAGCCCTTGCATCATTCGAGTTGTTTAGCTCGAGCAGCCCCGTTCGAGCCTTTGCACCATTCGACCTCTTCAGCTCGAGCTCCCCCGCTCGAGCGGGTGGTGCTCGAGCGCTATTACTCTTTTTGCCTCCAGATTCGTTTTTTGGCCCATGAGTTCCCGAATTGGCCCGACACTTATATATACTCGTCCCGAACACATTTTTTAGAAGACAGATCACAAACCACTTGACACCACATCACTTTTGGGAGTTCGTTTTCAGAGTTAGAAGAGTGAAGAGACGAGCAAGCTTTATTTTATGTGTAATCGAGGTTTTACTTTACAAATTCTTGTTTCAGTTTAGATTTTAATTTATTTTAGTTCGCTCTTTGACATTGAATAATTGAGACTTCGTTTTATTAATCAAATTTCAGTTCTTAGCTTTTATTTTCTTTAAACCCTAGTTTATGTTTAGTAGTTACTTAGTTCAAATCATCATGTTTATGTTTGTTACTTCTTCAATTGCTTTTGTTGTCGTTAAAACCATGTCCGGCTAAAACCCTTGTATGCTTAGGGTAGGATGAACTCGTAGAAGTAGGATGTGGGTACGTAATTAGGGTAATTCATGACGTTTAGTTTTAATGCTTTTAATTAATGAATTCTTAAAATCAATCTTAACTTTTCCTTTGAATTTCGTTCGAAAAGTTTTAGAGAGAGGACGACCTTATCACTCTTTAAAAACGAGTAGACGTAACGAGAGGTTTTAGAAGGGGTTAATTAATTTATCAGTTTATCTAGGGAGGACGATCGCATCACCGTAGTTAAATTAGGGTCTCGTTAATTAAGCACTATCTATTAACTTGTTAGTGGAGTAGTGAAGTCGATTGTTAGGATAAAGTATTAGGGTTGAATTCTTGAGCTTTCATCTTACAATCTTTTACTTAGGTTATTTCTTGCATGTCACGGTTATTTTGATTATGTACCTGCTCCGTTAGTATAAGTAGGAATTCTTATCTTGAGCATCACCATCTCATATTCGAAAACACACACTTTTACGTTCTTAGTTTAATTTTCCTTTTTACATTCGTAGAGTAATTTAGTTCCGATTATATTTTCTTTTAAAAAACCCAAAAATATACACTCATATTAATTACGACGCGTAGATCTTCGGGGATCTATTCGCATACATCACTTCCCTTGGGTTCGATAATTCTTGGTCCCTATACTTGCCAATACTACAGTGAACCCATACTCTTATGGGGAAACTACTAGTAGAGAGTTAGTATTTTTGGTTCAAGTCAATGGCGCCGTTGCCAGGGATGGCGATGTATGTCATTTGAATAGGACTTGTAGATATCTTAGTAGTTAGTAGTGAGTTCTTTACTTTTCTGTTTTATTCTTACTCGTTTGGCAGTTGCGTTTTGATTCTTCTGTTAGTGTCCCAGGTATATGAAAACACGCTTGAAAGGAGATACGAGTGAGGAGAGAATACCGCTAGATCCTGAGACAATAGCAAGAAGAAATCGAGCCTTCTCAAGAAGGATGAATACTGCTGGAGGAGAAAACGATAACATGGACATCAGTAATGAGTTGGATGATGCTGCCGGTGAGTTTAATCAGGCAGTGAACCGGGCTGAGGGGACTAGATGAACTAACAGTCAGAATCAAATGCCATTAGGGGAAAGTTAGAGCTAAAACCCGGGTACACAGAACATGAATAATCTAGCTCATAACCTTGTCCAACATCCTCAGAACAACCCTGTATATCCACCGAACAACTTCCCACAAAACAACTTACCTTATCCTTACCCATACCCACCATATCCATATCCACCTTACCCGTATCCCTCACTGCCTGCTTATAACCAACCACCAGTCCCTCAACCACCACCAGTCCAACAAGTATCGGTACCACCTGTTTATCCTCAGCCCGTTCCTCAAAACGCCGATCAGAACATGGCCATTAGAGGAAGGTTTGCGGCGCAGCCGCAACGGTATTATGATGGAGTGGCATTGCCTCCGGTAGAGGCAAACAACTTCTCGATTTCCCTTGGAATTCTAAAGTTACTTACCGAGAATCAATTCAAGGGGGAGGTTGGGAAGGAGAATCCTCATACTCATCTGAGGAGTTTTCTTATGATAGCATCCACGTTCAATTATAACGACATGTCTGAAGATGCCAAGAGGCTCAGGCTGTTCCCATTCTCTTTAATGGGAATATCAAAGGAGTGGTATGATAACACACTCCCACGGGGAGGTGTAACCACATGGGCCGAGCTCGAGCGTCTGTTCCTCCAGCGATTCTACCCTCTATCTAGAACCATTAGAGCAAGGATAGAGATCTCTTCCTTCCGCCAGAAGCAAGGAGAAGACTTATGTCAAGCGTGGGAGAGATAGTCCAACATGTTGACTGAGTGCCCGCAGCACCGGTACAATGAGGGAGATATCATGGCATTCTTCTATAGTGGAGCCAGCAAGGCTGGTCAAGCCCATCTTGACGCGTGTGCTAATGGAGCGTTTCTGAACCATAGTACAGCTAGATGCAGAGAGATCTTGATAATATTGTCACGAATACCGGGCAGTAGAATGAGGACCCAGAATTTCAGAGGGCATATCAGATTGAGGAGAGTGAAGGGACGAGGAAGCTGTTGATGGCTATGATGGAGAAGATAAGTAACATTGAGGTTGGGCAGAATTTGGTTGGAGGGAATGTAGCAGTGAGTGAGAAAGTGGACTAGCCCCCAGTTCAGCAAGAGGTAGCCAACTATATGGGAGGACCTTACTACAATCAAGGCGGGTATCCACAAGGTGACAATCAATTTGGAAGACCCTCCTATGGCCAACCATTTGTACCACTCGGTCCATAACTCCTCAAAATCAGTGGAGAAACAATCAAGGCTATCAAGGAGGCCAGCAGCCTCAACAAAACTAATGGAGGAAGAATGAGAACTTCTCGTATACCAATCTGAAGGCCGGAATTACAGTTTCTCCGGGGGTTGATCCAGGGTCGAAGCCTCCGAGTGGAGAAGGCGGTTCCTCGACTGAGGAGATATTGAGAGCTATCCTTCAGAAGGTTGAGGAAGGAAGCAAAAGATTGTCCTCTTTGGAGTATGATGTTAAAGAGTTGCATAAGAAAGGTGATCAGCGTGATCAAGAACTCCAGAAGAGAGATGTAGAGTTGAATCGATTTCAACAAGAGAACATTAGACGGTTCACTTCCATAGAGTTTTAGATGAGCTAGATTGCAAAATCGTTGGGTAGAGAGCCAGGTAAGTATCCTTCTATGCCGGAGGGGAACCCGAAAGAGCAATGTAAGGCTATCCAGTTAAGAAGTGGAACCAACTACGATGGTCCCCAGGTGTCTGCTGATTCCGAGACGCCCCAAGGAGAGGTTGAGATAGAGGAGAAAGAGCCTAAGTAGGATAGAGATGAAATTAAGGAGGTAGGAATTGAGAAAGGAGTTGAGGGTGAAGGCGTTCAGAAGAGTAAAGATATGGATGAGTCCCAGAAGGGCAAAGACCTCGAGGAGATTGAGAGAGTTCCTAAGTGGAAGAAGGCAAAGGAAGCAAGGGAGAAAGTGAAAGAGACCGAGTGTGATGAATGGGGGGTACCCTGATCGGTGATACCCGTCTCATATCCATATCGCTTCATGAACAAGAAGCTTGATGAGAAATTCGCTAAATTCCTTGATGTTTTTAAGAAATTGCATATTAATATTCCTTTTTATGATGCTTTGGAACAAATGCCAAATTATGCCAAGTTCCTGAAGGACTTGATAGCGAAGAGACGGCGAGTAGATGAGCCCAAGCTGGTGCAGCTAAACCATGAGGTGAGTGCATTAGTGCACAAAGCGCTTCCACCGAAGTTGAAGGATCCCGGGAGTTTCACGATCTTATGTGATATCGGGAATGGAGTTAAGAAGGGAGCATTATGCGACCTTGGAGCGAGCATTAATCTGATGCCATTGTCGCTTTTTAAGAAGTTGGAAGGGGGAGAACTTCAGCCGACAATGATGATGCTTCAACTAGCCGATCGGTCTATTACTCGACCTCAAGGTGTAGTTGAAGACGTCCTCGTGAAAGTTGGGGATCACATTTTTCCAGCCGACTTTGTAGTGCTCGACATGGAGAAAGAGGAGCGAGTGCCTTTGATCTTGGGAAGACCGTTTTTGGCAACGGCAGGGATGGTGCTAGATGTGACAAATGGGAAGATAACATTGAAAGTTGATGATCAAGAGATAAAAATCTCCCTATATGAGGCCATGAAGTACCCGAAGGAGGATGAGAGCTGTTATTGCATGGATGTCATTGATCCTCGTGTTGAAGACACACCTCTTATCCCTAATCTTTCTTATATTCATGATTTCGTTAATCCTTCACTTGATAATTTGACCCATGAGCATTACGATCTTGATTGTTTTGATAGGGATAAAGGGAAGAAGTTGAAGGATGAAGAAGTGAAAAGTGTGGACGTGGTCCAGTTGGAGGGAAAATGAGGAGTTAAGAAGAAAAAGTCCAAATTCAAGAAATTGATTAGTAAGACTCCTCCAGATAAAGGTGAGAATAAGCTGAGACGCCCACCACTTGAGGATGGGAAGGAAGGAAAGGAACTCATGATGAATGGGAATGAAGGAAAGAAAATCAACCACCACTCTTATGAGAATAAGGGAGGTAAATTTGAGTATCATGTCCCTTAAGCTCCTTTGAGCTTGGTCCGGCATGAGGACCTTAAAAATAGTGATGAATGGGAGGCAACCCATTTTTATTTGCTTTTGAGTGTTTTACATTATTAGGGTGTTGTTTAGTCATAAGTTTTAACCTCGTACTTGAGAGTTTATTTTGTAGGCTTGTCTCGAAGGAGTAAAGGTATCATGGAGTTATTCAGATTGAAGGAACTAACTCGAGACCAAGGAGTGTGACACGTTGTTGAGAGAAACTGAATTATTTGGATGAGGTAACCCACAACCCCAAACTTATACCTCTTCGCAAGGTCGAAGTTTGGGGGGTGGAGTTTTTATTTATTTTATGGTGACGTTGCACAGGTGCACACCCTCTCTTGAGTTGAGTTTGGTTATTTGGTATTTTGAGATGCTCCTTGGGCTGATATTGATTTGATCTGCTACTACATATTTCATGCCTATCAATCATCTTATGCTTGTTGATTGCTATTTTTTAGTATGATTTGGTGAGTAGAGTTAGAGCTGTGAAGTTGAGTTAGGAATTTTCTTATGTGAGTGTAGGAGTTAGAGTTGATTTGAGAGAGAACTAGTGTACTTACGAGTTTTCCTTTTGAGTACTTGTGTGATGAGAGTGAGAATTCACTAGGACTAGCATGGATGTGAAAGCTGTGAGTTTTGAGCCTTTTGAGATTTTGATGCATGAATTGATCTCTTCTTTTGTGAGAGGATCGTCACCTTAGAGGATGCTAGAACTTGTGTGTGCTCTCACTTTTTGATTGTGTTTAGTTTGATATGCCGAATGTGATCTTAGGCCATCTTTGTTTTGATTGAGTCACTTAGCCTAAAATTTTTCTTACCATTGATATTTATCCCTAGTTAGCCAGTTTGAACCTGAGCCTATTTTCTTTGCTAACTCATTTAAACTTAACCAAATTCCTAAGCCTTTTTGTCCCAATTTGAGTGGAGAATAGGAAAAGTGTGAATGTTGAAGGGATCAATTTGAGTTGAAAAATGAGAGTTGTTATTGCTTGAGTGATTATGAGAAGAAGGTGTGATGAAGTTTTGAGTTGTGGGAAAGAAAAAAATTTGAGAATGAGCAAAAGAAGAAAAAATATGAGCTCATATGTTTGTGCGAAAAAGAGAAAAAAAAGTGAAGTGATTGAAAAAAGTGAAATGAGTTAGAAAAAAATTTGAAGTGTTGAGAGTATTGGAATTGAAAGTGTGTTGATTGAAAATGTTTGAAGTATCCTGTTCCTAATCTCGAAGTACTAAAGTTTGAGTTTCTATTCTCCATTCACTTGAGTCACTTACCCCATATAGTTACCTCACCTGTCCAAAGAGCCTACATTACAACCTTGATAAAGTCCTTTTTTATTCGGCATTGATTTCTAGAGTATGGTCGAAGTTGAGAGTGCTTACAAGCCTATGGCTGCTGATATGTGTGATTGATTGATTGAGTGAGTCCCTTATTATTGATATACACTTGTGAGGGAGTGAAACACATCGTTGAGTGCACATCCAAGTTTGATCTCGGTGTTTCTTGTTGTTATTGCATGAGTATGATGAAGGGGGGTGAGTTACTATACATGTGATCGATCTTTGAAGCTCGAGTTCATTTACTTGCATTATTTGATTCTTTGACTCATTCCTAACAATATCACTTAACTTATTATTTCATTGCTTGAGGACAAGCAATATGGTAGGTTTGGGGGGGTTGATTAGGCGTGAAATTATCATGATTCGTAGCTAGAAATGCCCAAGTTTTGGTCGATTTTATTGAGTATTTAAAGTCAATTGAGTACTATTTCTACACATTGATGAATTTGTCTCTTTGATGCTCATAGGTGAATCGCAGGGGAAAAAGGGAGTTCGTAGGACTTTGAATCGACTCAAATAGATGCCCGGATGAGAAGATATAGAAGAAATACGAATGATATTAGTGTGCAAGAAGAAAAGTATCAATTGAAGAAGAAGGAGACCACTCGAGCTGTTTCACTCGAGCGCCACTGCTCGAGCAAGGGTGTTGCTCGAGCGCCGCAATCTTCCAGAAAGTTTCGCCCATTCGAGTGGCTCGAGCGCTTGCATCATTCGAGCTGTTTAGCTTGAGCAACCCCGTTCGAGCCTTTTCACCATTCGACCTCTTCAGCTCGAGCGCCCCCGCTCGAGCAGGTGGTGCTCGAACGCTATTACTCTTTTTGCCTCCAGATTTGTTTTTCGGCCCATGAGTTCCCAAATCGGTCCGACGCTTATATATACTCGTCTCGAACACGTTTTTGAGAAGACAGATCACAAACCACTTGACACCACATCACTTTTGGGAGTTCGTTTTTAGAGTTAGAAGAGTGAAGAGACGAGCAAGCTTTATCTTACGTGTAATCGAGATTTTACTTTACGAATTCTTGTTTCAGTTTAGATTTTAATTTATTTTCGTTCGCTCTTTGACATTGAATAATTGAGACTTCGTTTTATTAATCAAATTTCAGTTCTTAGCTTTTATTTTCTTTAAACCCTAGTTTATGTTTAGTAATTACTTAGTTCAAATCATCATGTTTATGTTTGTTACTTCTTCAATTGCTTTTGTTGTCGTAAAAACTATGTCCGGCTAAAACCCTTGTATGCTTAGGGTAGGATGAACTCGTAGAAGTAGGATGTGGGTACGTAATTAGGGTAATTCGTGACGTTTAGTTTAATGCTCTTATTTAATGAATTCTTAAAATCAATCTTAACTTTTCTTTTGAATTTCGTTCAAAAAGTGTTAGAGAGAGGACGACCTTATCACTCTTTAACAACGAGTAGACGTAACGATAGGGTTTAGAAAGGGTTAATTAATTTACCGGTTTATCTAGGGAGGACGACCGCATCACCTTTGTTAAATTAGGGTCTCGTTAATTAAGCACTATCTATTAACTTGTTAGTGGATTAGTGAAGTCGATTGTTAGAATAAAGTATTAGGGTTGAATTCTTGAGCTTTCATCTTACAAACTTTTACTTAGGTTATTTCTTGCATGTCACAGTTATTTTGATTATGTACCTGCTCTGTTAGTATACGTAGGAATTCTTATCCTGAGCATCACCATCTCATATTCAAAAACACACATTTTTACGTTCTTAGTTTAATTTTCCTTTTTGCATTCGTAGAGTAATTTAGTTCCGATTATATTTTCTTTTAAAAAACCCAAAAACATACACTCTTATTAATTATGACGCGTAGATCTTCGGGGATCTATTCGCATACATCACTTCCTTTTGGTTCGATAATTCTTGGTCCCTATACTTGCTAATACTACAGTGAACCCATACTCTTGTGGGGAAACCACTAGTAGAAAGTTAGTATTTTCGGTTCAAGTCAACTTTCCATTATACATATTGCTCAAGGCTCTACTAATAGCAACTTGGCAATCACAATGTACCATAATATATACCACTGGATAGTTCCAGCGTGGAATGTCTTCAAGGAAGTTATAAAGCCACTCTGCTTATTCACCAGCTTGATCCAAAGCTATAAATTTCAACTCCATAGCGGAACAGGCTATGCACATCTATTTCGTGGATCCCCAAGATATAACTGCACCTCCAACAGTGAAGAGTGAAGACACATCCACTAGTGGAAAAATGGTCTTTAGTCTCTGATATCTAGTTGACATCACTACACCCTTTGAGTACAACTAGATACCTCATGTAATGAAGCCCACAATCGAGAGTATACTTTAAGTATCTTAACACTCTATTGAGAGCTTTCCAATGCAATGTTCATTGAGCATGCAATGTCAGGACATGTAAAGTTTGAAATGTACATCACACATCCTATAACCCTTGTATATTCCAATTGAGCCACTAAAGGACCTCTATTTTTTACTTAGATGCATATTGAGTTTGTAACAACCCGAAACCAAATTAGGTTTTTCATGATTTATGTTTAATATGTTTAAATGAAATGTTTGATTTAAATATATGTGCATGCAAGTTCTAATTTTTTCAGGTGACTGACGAGCATTTCGAGCCGAAAAACCCTACTAGCACTTTTATAGTTTTATCCGTAAAACGGGTCGACATTTTATAATAAAAATTTAAAGAATTCAAAATGATAAATAAGAACATTTATATGAACCACAAAAATCATACAAATTTAACAATATGTTTGAATTAAATTTTAGAACCAAAAGCCGAACCGAAAAATATCAAAAAATACACTGTCGGAGCCAAAATTGCATCTAGAATCGGGACTACCATAAATGACAGCCCCAAATCTGATATAAAAATTACCCTCATTAAGTCTCATACTCAAGTGTAATCTCATGATGATATACTATGCCTAGCCCTAAACACCCCCTACACACTCAATCATCATTACCTTGCATTTAATACACCCAATGCCAACTCTTCACTTCTCCCTCTCCCCTTCTATAAATATCAACATCCAATCCTCATTCTTTATCTTGCAACCACATAAGAGAAGCGTAGAGAGAGAGAGAGAGAGAGAGAGAGAGAGAGAGAGAGAATGTTAGGAGGAGTAAGAGTAGAAGGAGAAGAAGCCCTCTCATCTCCTCCCCCTCTTGGCCTACACCACCACCACCTAGGTGGAGTGTTTCCCCACCATCTTGAAGCCAATGGAGTGTTAGAAGTGTTGTAAATAAGTGCATAAATTAAAGAGACAACGTTTGTTGACCCAGTTCATCGGGAACGACTACGTCTGGGGGCGATCCAAGCCAGGAGTTTCACTAATGATCTTGTGTATGAGAGTGATTACAATAATGAATACAATGATCTATTTATAAGAATAAAACCCTAGTCTAAAATATAAAGCCCGTTGAGTTTCTTGGTCCATAAGTAATGTCCACATCAAATCTTCTAGATTTGAAATAATAAATCTTCTAGATTTACAACACTCCCCCTTGGACATTACGACATAACATAAATGTCTTGTCATAAAAACTCCACATGCTAGGTATCGGCCAAATAATAAGTTAGGGAGGAATGTTATTGATCTTCTAGATCTAAATCTTCTAGATTTATTTCGGGGTTACCGCTCCCCCTGAAGACAACATCACTTTAAGTCTTTGCATCCCTATACCGCGAACGTACTTTTCAAAAGTAGACGTAGGTAAGGATTTAGTAAAGGTATCATGGAGGAATGTTATTGTTACTAGATTGCATCACTATACCGTGAACGTACTTTGCATCACTTTAAGGAATGTTATTGTTACTAGATTGCACCTTTTGAATGGTAATTACATTGCTCTTCTGGAGTTCGTATAGGTAGAAAAACTTAGGTGAAATATGTTTCGTCAGGTTTCCCGTGACGTACCCATTACTCATTTGTGCGATGCAAGTAACGTTGTTTTTAAATATAATGGTGGGAGGTGTATCACCTTTGGCGATACCACACGAGTCACCAATGTGTTTTACCAAGGACCTTAACCAAACACATTCTCGTGCGACTTCAAATAAAGTTATGATCTCTGAGTGGTTTGAAGACGTGGTAACCATGGATTGTTTAACCGACCTCCATGAGATTGCGGTTCCACCACAGAGAAAAACGTAACCAGTCTGGGATATGACATTGTGGGGATCAGACAAATAGCCAGCATCCGCATAACCTACTAAGGTTTTGTCTTGGTTCTTAAGATAAAACAGTCCAAGATCTTGAGACCCTTAGAGGTATCGTAGAACGTGCTTAACACCATTCCAATGTCTCCTTGTAGGAGAAGCGCTATATCTCGCAAGTAAATTGACAGCAAATGCAATGTCCAGCCGAGTGCAATTTGCGAGATAGAGCAAAGCTCCAACAGCGCTAAGATAAGGAACTTCTGGCCCCAGAATTTCTTCTGAATCTTCACTTGGTCTAAATGGGTCCTTATCCACTTCGAGGGATCGAACAACCATAAGGGTGCTAAGTGGATGAGATTTATCCATGTGAAATCTCTCCAATACCTTTTTTACGTAGGTCGACTAATGAATAAGGATTCCTTCTGGGAGGTGCTCGATCTGCAAGCCGAGGCAGTACTTGGTTTTACCCAAGGACTTCATTTCGAATTCAGCTTTCAATATTGAACTGACTTCTTCAATCTCTTTGCATGTTCCGATTATATTTAGGTCATCAACATAAACTGATATGATGCAAAAACCATCTTGCGATTTCTTCGTGAATACACATGGGAAAGCTTTATTGAATGTGTATCCCTTCTTCGGAAGGAATTCACTAAGTCGGTTGTACCACATGAGACCCGATTGCTTCAGTCCATACAACGACTTTTGCAGTTGTATGCTATGCATACTGCGGTTTTCACCATCCCTCATTTGAGTAATGTTAAATCCATCGGGGATTTTCATGTAAATGTCGGCATTTAGTGATCCGTATAAGTACGCGGTTACTACGTCCATTAATCTCATTTGGAGATTCATTTTTAACTGCCAAAGATATCAAGTAGCGGAACGTTATTGAGTCCATGACATTGAGTTCATGACGGGAGAATAGGTTTGATCGAAATCAATCCCGGGTCTCTGTGAAAAACCCTTGAGCTACAAGCCTAGCTTTATACCTCTCCATAGTATTGTTCTCATTTTGTTTTTGTACAAAAAACCCATTTATATCCTACAGGGATAGTGCGCGCGGGTGTACGAATGAAAGAGTCAAATACTTGTCTTTTGTTAAGCGATGCGAGCTCTGCTTCAATTGCCTCTTTCCATTTTACCCAATCAGAGCGCTTCCGGCACTTAACGATAATTTTGGATTCTGGATCCGGATCGTTAATGGAAAGAGCAAATGTCGCTGCAAATGTGTCGTAGACAACAGTAATATTTATATTACATGTTTCTCCCGTATCTGTGAGATTCACAGAGACTTTGACGTTTACGTCAACCAGACCTTCCTCATTTCCCACTGTATCTGGATCTGGTCGTTCCACGGTCCTAGTGCAAGGAATATTTTGTGCACGTGCTTCATCACTAGGACTCTCGTCTCCTAAAGACTTGGGGTTATCAAGACGGATCTCTTCTAGAGATTTTACATTCGACTGACTAGTTTTACTAGCCTTTCGTTTAGGTGTGTTACTATCTCTTGAGGGTCCCTTATGCTTTTGGCGTGTGGGGGCATGAGTACTCGTTTTACTTGGGACCTCAACCCTTTGGGGAGCATTTACTGCAGGTATATGCGATTTAGTTACACCTCTATGGTCAGTGAACGCGTCTGGCAAATTATGTGCTAAATTTTGCAAGTTAATGATCTTCTAAACTTCTAGTTCAGATTGATTAGTGCGCGGATCTAGATACTGAAGATTATATACGTTCCACGTAAGGTCCCGGCATTCATTCAATTTTGAATTTGGATCTCCCCCTAATGCCGGGAAGTAATCTTCATCGAACCTGCAATCAGCGAACCGGGCCGTTAATTGATCCCCAGACAAAGGCTCGAGGTATTTCACGATGGATGGAGAGTCATATCCGATGTAAATATCGAGTTTCCTTTGTGGGCCCATAGAGTTCCGCTTTAGTATCGTTATTGGAACGTATACCGCACATCCAAAAATACGCAGATGGGAAATGCTAGGTTATTTCCCACGCACTAACTGTAGGGGGGAATCATCATTATATGCAGTTGGACGGATTTGGATTAAGTGCGATGCATGTAGGACTGCATGCCCCCAGCATGAGGTGGGTAGTTTGGAGTTCATAAGCAATGGTCTCGTGATAAATATGATACATTTTATTAGCGCCCCAGCAAGACCATTTTGGGTATGGACGTAGGGGACCGAATGCTCCACTATAATTCCCAGGGCCATACAGTAATCTGTAAAGGTCTTCGAGCTGAACTCAACTGTATTATCCATGCGAATCGACTTGATTGGATAATCCAGGAATTGAGCTCTAAGCTTGATAGTTTTCGCAATGAGCTCTGCAAGAGCTTGATTGCGGGTAGACAACTAATAAGCATATGTCCACCTAGTGGAGGCATCAATAAGGACCATGCAATACTTAAATGGTTCTGATGCTGGGTGAATCGGTCCATAAATATCTCCTTGAATTCGCTTCAAGGAAAACCGGAGACTCTAGTCTAACCTTAGTGCGTGACGGACGCACTATTAACTTACCCTTAAGACATGCATCACAAATAAGTTCATCAACAGGAAGGATTATATTATTTGAATTATTATGACTAATTGAATTAGGTAGAATCCTATGTATCATATATTGTCCTGGATGAGTTAACCGCTGATGCCTTAATATAAAGAAGTTCGGGTCATGAAATTTCATACTCATGGCTAGATGGAGATTTTGACGGCCGGATGTAGGAATAGTACAATCCGGGGGAGAAGTAAGAAAGTTTTTCTATAACTTATTTACGACTACCTCGAGTAATAGTCATCAAAAGGTATTCATTATTGTTCTCAGTTTCAGTTTCAATGTGATATTCATTAGTCCTAATATCTCTAAAACTAAGCAGGGTACACTTAAACTGTGGAAACAATAAGACATTATTCATTATGAGTTCGGTACCCACGGGGAGGACAATGAGAGCTCTTCTGGACCCCACTATCAACCTACTATCATTGTTATTGTAGTTATACTCCCCTTACGATTTAACAAGTTATGAAAGAACTTCTTATCTCTTAAGATTGCATGAGTGGTGGCTCTATCTACCAAACATAAAACACAATCATAATCCATCATGCCAGAGAAGATAGCCCAAACCTAATAGCTGATATGTTTACTAGCCATGAAAAGCATAATCCAAGTAAATTTAATGGACAACGTTAAGGTAAACACATCGAAGCTAAAACATAATATTATCCATAAAATAAAATATCCGAAAGAAAGGATTCAAATATAAAGTACTAAAACAATCAAATACACAAATCACTCATCATCTCCAAGGTCCTTGAGCTTGATGCCCAGGGGATCGACGTTGTCTTGGTCAAAGTCTGCTTCAGGCAGTCTGGCATGGTGAGATTCGACTCTAGGGGTCTTCCCCTTGCCATCCTTCTGCTGCTTTTGATAAGCCTCAACCAAGTTCTTGGGAGTGCGACACGTGCGAGACCAATGGCCTCTGCATCCGCATTTGTAGCAGGACTGCTTAACCTTTCCAGATGAAGAGCGAAATTCGAGGTTCTGTGACCACCAGATGTACTACGACCTCGGTCTTTAACCCAGATCATCTTACTCTCTCCCCCTTCCACGTTTTCAACCAATAATATAATTGTCCCTATACTGCTGCTGGAGTATAAGGTTGCTAGCGTGGAATGTTGACAGATTGTTCTGCATCAACTGGGTTACAATACGGTGCAAAGCAGAGTTGTACTCCGTTATAGACTTAAGGTCTTGGAAATGGAGTCTCAACCAATCGTATTGTACCGGAGGGAGGAGTATATCATTTTGTTGTTGGAAACGATCCTACAGGGAGTTCCACAACATTCCGGGGTCCCTGAATGAGGATCTGAATGATGAATTCCCCACTCAGGTGGTTCATGAGAAAAATCAACGCTTTCGCCTTCAGGGCGTTAGTGGATTTCGAACCTTCGAGAATTGTTTTGCTCAACTCATTTAAGGCTAGATGGAACTCGATATCTAGCGCCCATGTCAGGTAGTTATTACCATCGAGAGCAAGCTCATCGAATTCTTTCATGGTAATATCATATATTTTCACTACGATTTTAAAGTGACATGGTAAGAGTTGTGTGACCAATTTATTGACAACGGAGAAATAAGGATTTATTTAATTATTCTAGAGCACATAGATACAAGTATTGGGCGCCATCTACCCAAAACATAAATTTACGGTCCGACAAATACCGGGCGCCGCCTACCCGGGCATAATATGCTGACTATAAAGAAATAAACTATGTGCAGAAAAGTAATGCACGTAGGATAATTAAATCACATAAACATGCATAAACAATTAAGGAAGATAATCACATGAAAATAATTTCTAGAAAATATACGATTTAATAGACAGAGGAAATAATTATAAGAATAATTATTTCATGTATATTAACGCAATTTAACGAAATATTTTCAGGATTAAAATAAATTAAACACGGATTTTGTGATATCAAGAACGCAAACGAAATAGAGTTAAAAGATCACAAGAATCCGGGGAAAAACACCGCGTGGGTCGCACACGGCGGACGGGAAGCGTCGCACGTAGGGCGCGCACGGGCGTGCGCGGCGCTGGGGCGAGAGGGGCGTGCGCGGGCGGCGGCGGTCACTGGCGCGCGGCGTGCGGGAATGGGCGCGCGCCGTGCGGCGTCAGGCACGCGACGGGCGCTGCTCTTGTGTGGCGACAGGCGCGCGACGTGCGCTGCTCGCGTACATCGTCTCGTGCGGCGGACGATGGCGGTCGTACGCCTTCGGGATGCCGGCCGTTGCTCGTTAATTCAATACACAATAATTAAATCCAACAATCAATCATGAATCAAATAAATTCATAGCATAGTTACACATGAAAACATGGAAATTCATATGAAAATAAATTAAGGGCGTACCGTATGATCTCGGTTAGAGACTCGTGCTGATAATGTGTTGTAAATAAGTGCGTAAATTAAAGAGACAACGTTTATTGACCCAGTTCGTCGGGAACGACTACATCTGGGGACGATCCAAGTCAGGAGTTTCACTAATGATCTTGTGTATGAGAGTGATTACAATAATGAATACAATGATCTATTTATAAGAATAAAACCCTAGTCTAAGATATAAAGCCCGTTGGGTTTCTTGGTCCATAAGTAATGTTGACTTGATGCGAAAATACTAGCTTTTACTAGTAGCTTCCCCGCAAGAGTACGGGTTCACTGTAGTATGGGCAAGTATAGGGACCAAGTAGTATCGAACCCAAGGGACAGTGTATATGCGAATAGATCCCTGAAGATCTACGCGTCGTAATTAATATGAGTGTATTGTTTTTTGATTTTTTTAAAAGATTAATCAAACTAAACTAAATTATCCTACGAATGCAAAAGGCAAATTAAACGAAATAACAAAAGGTGTGTTTTCAAATATGAGATGGTGATGCTTAAGATAGGAATCCCTACGTATACTAACGGAGCAGGTACATAATCAAAATAACTGTGACACACAAGAATTAACCTAAGTCTAAGAATGCAAGGTGAAAGCTCAAGATTCTTAACCCTAATACTTTACCCTAACACTCGACTTCACGAATCTACTAACAAGTTACTAGATTGTGCTTAATTAATGAGACCCTAATTTAACTAAGGTGATGCGGTCGTCTTCCTTCGCTAAACCGGTAGATGAATTAACCTTTCCTAAACTCTCTCGTTAAGTCTACTCGTTGTTAAAGAGTGATACGGTCGTCCTCTCTCTAACACCTTTCGAACGAAATTCAAGAGAGAAGTCTAGATTAATTTTAAGAATTCATTAACCAAGAGAATTAAAACCTAACGTCACAAGTTACTCTAATTACGTACCCACAACCTACTTCTACGAGTTCATCCTACCCTAAGCATGCAAGGGTTTTAGCTAGACATAGATTTAACGTAAACAATAACAATTAGATAAGTGACGAACATGAACATGGTAATTAAATCAAAGAAAAGATCGTACATAAACTAGGGTTTTAAGATATAAAAGAATAAACTGAAATTAATTGACAAAACGAGGTCTCAACGTATTAAAGAACAAAAGATATTAAGAAACGAAACTAGAACGTGAAATCGTAATGTGAATTCGTAAGCAAAAACCTCAAAAACGTAAAACTAAACTTGCTCGTCTCTTCTCTTCCTTCTCTCTCTAAAAATTCTCTGTAAAAGTGATGTGGTGCGTTCCGGGATCCTTCAAAACGTGTTTGGAAGAGATATATATAGGCAACGGGCCGATTCGTGAACTCGTGGGCCGAAAAACGTAAGTTGGTGAAAATGCCTTGGAAGCGCTCGAGCAGACCCGCTCGAGCGGGTCGCTCGAGCTGTTGTGGTCGAGCGGATCTGGTGCTCGAGCGGGGCGCTCGAGCTCTTTTGGTCGAGCGGTTCTGGTGCTTGAGCGGGGCGCTCGAGCTACCTCCCTCGAGCGGCCCAAACGTTCTGTATGTTTTTAGGCGCTCGATCTACTTCACTCGAGCGGGGCGCTCGAGTGACGAGGCTCGAATGGGTCTTCCTTCCTTTGCAACTAACACTTTTCTACACACATACTAATACCAATCGTATTTCTTCGATATCTTCTCATCCGGGCATCCGTTTGAGTCGATTCAAAGTCCTACGAACTCCGTTTTTCGTCCTCGATTCACCTATGAGTATCAAAGAGACAAATTCATCAATGTATAGAAATAGTACTCATTTGGCTCTAAAAACTCAATAAATTCAACCAAAACTAGGGCGTTTCTAGCTACAAATCATGACAATTTCACGCCTAATCAACCCCCCCAAACTTACCATGTTGCTTGTCCTCAAGCAACGAAATAATAAGTCAAGTGAAATTGTTAGGGATGAGTAAAAAAAAATCAATCATGCAAGCTAATGAACTCAAGCTTCAAAAGTCAATCACCCGTATACTCACTCACTTTCTTTTATCATACTCATGCAACAATTACAAGAAACACCAAGATCAAGCATGGATGTGCACTCAACGATGTGTTTCGCTCCCTCACAAGTGTATATCAATGATTAAGGAACTCACTCAAACAATCAATCACACAAATTGGCAGCCATAGGCTTGTAAGTGCTCTTAACTTCGACCGTACTCTAGAAATCAATGCCGAATCAAAAAGGACTTTTCTCAAGGTTGTAATGTAGGCTCTTTGGACAGGTGGGATAACAATATAAGGTAAAGTGACTAAAGTGAATGGAGAATAGAAAATCAAACTTTGGCACTTCGACATTAGGAACAGAATACTTCAAACATGTTCAATCAACACCCTTTCAATTCCATACTCTCAATACTTCAAATTTTTTTTCTTTCTCACTCTTTCACTTCTTTTTTCAATCACTTCACTCTATTTTTTTTCGCACAAACACATGAGCTCAATTTTTCTTTTGCTCATTTTCAATTTTTTTTCTCTCTTTTTCCCAAATCTCATAACTTCATCACTCCTTTTTCTCATATTCACTCAACAAGCAACATTTTCCTTTTTCAACTCAATTCACTCCCTTCACATTCACACTTTCCTATTCTCCACTCAAATTGGGACAAACAAGGCTTAGGAATTTGAATAGTGTTCATTGTGCTAGCAAATAAAATAGGCTTTTGGCTCAAAGGGGCTAACAAGGGATTCAATGTCATTGGTAAGGAAAATTTTGGCTAAGTGACTCAATTAAATCAAAGATGGCCTAAGATCCTATTCGGCATATCAAACTAGACACAATCTAGAAGCAAGAGCACATGCAAGTTCTAGCATCCTCTAAGGTGACGATCCACTCACAAACGAAGAGATTAAATCATGCATCAAAATCTCATAAGGCTCAAAAGCTCGCGGCTTTCACATCCATGCTAGTCTAGTGCATTCTCACAATCATCACACAAGTACTCAAAAGAAAATTTCACAAGCATACAAGTTCTGTCTCAAATCGGCTCAAACTCAAACACTCACACAAAAGAATTTCTAACTCACCCTTACAACTCACTCTACTCATCAAATCATACTCAAAGGTAGCAATCAACAAGCATAAGATGATTGATAGGCATGAAATATGCACTAGCGAGTCAAATCAAAATCACCCCAAGGAGTATCTCAACAAACCAATAATCAATCAAACTCAACTCAAAAGATAAGAGGTGCATGCATGTGCAATGTAACAAGAAACATAAAAAAAACTCCACCCCCCAAACTTCGACCTTGCTAGAGCTCTAAGTTTGGGGTTGTGGGTTACCTCAACCAAATAATTCAATTTCTCTCAATAGCTTTGCACACTCCCTTGCTTGAGTTGGTCCCTTCAATCTGAATAACTCCATGATACCTTTACTCCTTTAGAGACAAGCCTACAAGCAACTCACTCAAATACGAGGTTAAACATACGACTCAACAACATCCTAATAACATAAAAGGAAAAAAACTAAAAACACTCAAAAGCAAATAAAAAATAGGTTGCCTCCCATTCAGCGCTATTTTTAAGGTCCTCATGCCGGACCAAGCTCAAAGGAGCTTATGGGACATCATACTCAAATTTACCTCCCTTACTCTCATAAGAGTGGTGTTTGAACTCCTTTCCTTGATGCCCCTCCATCATGAGCTCTTTTGCTTTCTTCTCATCTTTATCTGGAGGAGTCTTACTAAATAATTTCTTGAGTTTGGACTTTTTCTTCTTAACTCCTTCTTTTCCCTCTAACTGGACCACGACCACTTTCTTCACCTCTTCATCCTTCAACTTCTTCACTTCATCCCTATCAAAATAATCAAGATCATAATGCTCATGGGTTAAATAATCAAGTGAAGGACTAACAAAATCATGAAAATCAGAAGTATTGGGGATAGGAGGTGTGTCTTCAACACGAGGATCAATTGCATCCATGCAATACAAGCTCTCATCCTCCTTCGGGTGCTTCATGGCTTCATATAGGGAGATCTTCACTTCTTGATCATCAACCTTCAATGTAATCTTCCCATTTGCCACGTCTAGCACCATCCCCGCCGTAGCTAAGAATGGTCTTCCTAAGATCAGGGGCACGTGCTCATCTTCCTCCATCTCTAGAACTACAAAGTCAGCTGGAAAAATGTGATCTCCAACTCTCACGAGGACGTCTTCAACCACTCCTTGAGGTCTAGTAATAGACCGATCGGCAAGTTGAAGTATCATCATTGTGGGTTGAAGTTCAACACCTTCCAACTTCTTGAAAAGCGACAAGGGCATAAGATTAATGCTCGCTCCGAGGTCGCACAACGCTCCCTTCTTGATCCCGTTCCCAATGTCACATAAGATCGTAAAGCTCCCGGGATCCTTCAGCTTCGGTGGAAGCGCCTTGTGCACTAATGCACTCACCTCGTGGTTCAGCTGCACCAACTTCGGCTCATCCACTCGCCGTCTTTTTGCGATCAAGTCCTTCAAAAACTTCGCATAGTGCGGCATCTATTCCAAAGCATCATAAAAAGGAATGTTAATGTGAAGTTGTTTAAAAACATCAAGAAATTTTGCAAATTTTTCATCAAGCTTATTTTTCATGAAGCGTTGTGGATATGTGACGGGTATCACAGATTTGGGTACCCCCCATTCATCTCTTTCTTTTTCTTTCACTTTATCCCTTGCTTCCTTTGCCTTTTTCACTTAGGAACTCTCTCAATCTCCTCACTTTCCTTGCCCTTCTCAACAGTAACACCTCCATCTTTCTTGTGTTCTCTTTTCCCCATCTCAGCTTGAGGCGTCTCAGAATCAGCAGGCATCTGAGGACCTTCATACTTGGTTCCACTTCTAAGCTGGATTGTCTTGCAATGCTCTTTCGGGTTCCCCTCCGGCATGGAAGGATATTTTCCCGGCTCTCTATTCACCATCTTTGCAATCTGGCTCATCTGGAACTCTATCGAAGTGAACCTTCGATTGCTCTCTTGTTGAGTTCTAGTCCACTCAACGTTCATCTTCTGGAGCTCTTGATCACGATGATCACCCTTCTTATGCAACTCTTTCACATCGTACTCCAAGGATGATAACCGCTTGCTTCCTTCCTCCACCTTCTGAAGGATCGCTCTCAACATCTCCTCGGTTGATGCACCGCCTTCTCCACCAGGAGGCTTAGACCCCGGATCAACACCTCCAGGAACAGTAATACCAGCTTTTGGGTTAGCATAAAAAAAATTCTCATTTTTCCTCCATGTGTTTTGAGGAGGCTGCTGGCCTCCTTGAACTCCTTGTGTGTTCCTCCATTGATTTTGAGGCGGCTGTGGCCCTGGAGGTGCAAATGGTTGGCCATAAGGAGGCCTTCCATACTGATTTCCACCTTGGTAGCCATTCTGATTGTAATATGGACCTCCCATGTAATTGGCTACCTCTTGCTGTCCACTTGGCTGGTCTACTCTATCATTCTCTGCTGCATGCTCTCCAACCAAATTCTTCCCCAACTCGAGGTTGTTTATCTTCTCCATCATGGCCATCAATAGCCTTATCGTTCCTTCTCCCTCTTCAACCTGATGCACCCTCTGAAAATCTGCATCCACACCCCAAGCACCGGCATTCATGACAATATTATCCACGATCTCCCTACACCTCTCTATGCCTTGATTCAGGAATGCTCCGCCCGCACATGCGTCTAAATGGTCTTGCCCCGCCTTGTTGGCACCACTATAGAAGAATGCCATAATGTCTCCCTCATTGTACCCGTGCTGCGGGCACTCAATCAGCATGTTTGCGTATCTCTCCCACGCTTGGCGTAAATCCTTTCCAGACTTCTGGCGAAAGGACGAGATCTCAATTCTAGCCTTGATCGTCCTAGATGGAGGGTAAAATCGTTCGAGGAACAGACGCTCAAGCTCGGCCTAAGTGGTAATACCTCCCCGCGGGAGCGTATTATCGTACCACTCATTGGTTATTCCCGTCAATGAGAATGGGAACAGCCTAAGCTTCTTGGCATCTTCAGTCATGCCATTGTAATTGAATGTGGAGGCTATCATGAGAAAGCTCCTCAGATGTGTATGAGGATTCTCCTTCCCGATCACCCCCTTGAACTGATTCTCGGTGAGCAGCTTTAAAATCCCCGGGGATATCGAGAAGTTGTTCGCCTCAATCGGAGGCAAAGCCACTCCATCATAGTACCGCTGTGGCTGCGCTGCAAACCTCCCTCGAATAGCCATATTGTGATCTGCGTTTTGAGGAACGTGTTGAGGATTAGCAGCAGATACTGGTACTTGTTGGGGTGGTGGTGGGTAAACAGGTGGTTGATTATAGACTGGGGGTGGAGGATACGGGTATGGTGGGTAAGGATAAGGTGGGTATGGGTAATGTTGGTATACTGGGTTGTTGAAAGGGTTATTTGGGTTTTGTGGGTAAGCAGGGTTTTGGTTCTGGCTTTGGGGTTGTGTTTGTGCAGAGTTGATTGTGTCTTGTGGGTTCGGGTGTGGGCTCTCAGTTCCCCCTATGGGTATCTGCTGATTGCTGCTGTTTCCATTGGCACCCTCTGCCCGTTCCACAAGAGCAGTATACTCTGCAACTATTTTGTCTAACTCCCCAAGTTCATCAGAAATCTTGTCTTTGTTTCCCGCGGCAGTAGTCATTCTTCTCAAGAAGGCTCGGTTCCTTCTAGCTATTGTCTCAGGATCTGCAGGTAACCTCTCTTCACTCGTATTGCCTTGTGAGCGTGTTTTCATAAACCTGAAACACTAGTAGAAGGATCAAAACGCAACTGCCTAATGAATGGAAATAAAAATAAAAACAGAAAATAAATCACCCACTACTAACTACTAAGCTATCTACAAGTCCTATTCAAAAAACATATAACGCCATCCCCGGCAACGGCGCCATTGACTTGATGCGAAAATACTAGCTTTTACTAGTAGCTTCCCCGCAAGAGTACGGGTTCACTGTAGTATGGGCAAGTACAGAGACCAAGTAGTATCGAACCCAAGGGACAGTGTATATGCGAATAGATCCCTGAAGATCTACGCGTCGTAATTAATATGAGTGTATTGTTTTTGGATTTTTTTAAAAGATTAATCAAACTAAACTAAATTATCCTACGAATGCAAAAGGCAAATTAAACGAAATAACAAAAGGTGTGTTTTCAAATATGAGATGGTGATGCTTAAGATAGGAATCCCTACGTATACTAACGGAGCAGGTACATAATTAAAATAACTGTGACACACAAGAATTAACCTAAGTCTAAGAATGCAAGGTGAAAGCTCAAGATTCTTAACCCTAATACTTTACCCTAACACTCGACTTCACGAATCTACTAACAAGTTACTAGATTGTGCTTAATTAATGAGACCCTAATTTAACTAAGGTGATGCGGTCGTCCTCCTTCGCTAAACCGGTAGATGAATTAACCTTTCCTAAACTCTCTCGTTAAGTCTACTCATTGTTAAAGAGTGATACGGTCGTCCTCTCTCTAACACCTTTCGAACGAAATTCAAGAGCGAAGTCTAGATTAATTTTAAGAATTCATTAACCAAGAGAATTAAAACCTAACGTCACAAGTTACTCTAATTACGTACCCACAACCTACTTCTACGAGTTCATCCTACCCTAAGCATGCAAGGGTTTTAGCTAGACATAGATTTAACGTAAACAATAACAATTAGACAAGTGACGAACATGAACATGGTAATTAAATCAAAGAAAATATCGTACATAAACTAGGGTTTTAAGATATAAAAGAATAAACTGAAATTAATTGACAAAACGAGGTCTCAACGTATTAAAGAACAAAAGATATTAAGAAACGAAACTAGAACGTGAAACCGTAATGTGAATTCGTAAGCAAAAACCTCAAAAACGTAAAACTAAACTTGCTCGTCTCTTCTCTTCCTTCCCTCTCTAAAAATTCTCTGTAAAAGTGATGTGGTGCGTTCCGGGATCCTTCAAAACGTGTTTGGAAGAGATATATATAGGCAACGGGCCGATTCGTGAACTCGTGGGCCGAAAAACGTAAGTTGGTGAAAATGCCTTGGAAGCGCTCGAGCGGGTCGCTAGAGCTGTTGTGGTCGAGCGGATCTGGTGCTCGAGCGGGGCGCTCGAGCTCTTTTGGTCGAGCGGTTCTGGTGCTCGAGCGGGGCGCTCGAGCTACCTCCCTCGAGCGGCCCAAACGTTCTGTATGTTTTTAGGCGCTCGATCTACTTCACTCGAGCGGGGCACTCGAGTGACGAGGCTCGAATGGGTCTTCCTTCCTTTGCAACTAACACTTTTCTTCACACATACTAATACCAATCGTATTTCTTCGATATCTTCTCATCCGGGCATCCGTTTGAGTCGATTCAAAGTCCTACGAACTCCGTTTTTCATCCTCGATTCACCTATGAGTATCAAAGAGACAAATTCATCAATGTATAGAAATATTACTCATTTGGCTCTAAAAACTCAATAAATTCGACCAAAACTAGGGCGTTTCTAGCTACGAATCATGACAATTTCACGCCTAATCAAATGTCCACATCAAATCTTCTAGATTTGGAATAATAAATCTTCTAGATTTACAACAAGAAGTTAGGGTGTTCATCTTTGGTTCCTAATCTTCCAAGAAAGAGAGGAAAACTAAAAGGGTAAGCCCTATAAACCCATTTCTCTTAATACTTTGATCATTTTTTTTTTTGGGCATGAAACCCTTAGAAAGGGCATGTTAAGAACCTTTCCCAAACTTAGTTAAACTGTAAGAATGATGTATGAGTTTAATATTTTCCACGATTTTGAGCTTATATGATCATTTATGAGAAAGTTCGACAAAGTCCGTTTCTACCTTGATTAGCTACTGCCCTCTTTTTGATGAACCCATTTCGGACCTTTATTGATGTTGAAAAATTATGAAAAATTACCTGAATGTAATATTTGATGTATATAAGAAACTGTGAAAATTTAGTGGTCATCTGATTTATATTGAGGGAGAATAAATTCATGGAAATATATATATTTGAAACCGTGTGAAACTCGGAGCAGCGACTCTATTTAACCTTTTTGGCTATTTCCAGAAGTGATAAAATTATACAAAAATTTGGGGATGTTCCACTTCTTATTGTTTAATATATATCCAAAAATCGTAGCTTTTTGTGCAGAGGATAATGAGATATGCCTGTCTGAATATTACGTGGTAAATACTTAACTGAGGTTGATTCATTGTTTCCAAAAATTCATTTAGCCCTTTTATAAGTGTTTAAAAATCTTAGAAAAATTTGGAGATGTTCTCCAATAAGTCTTTAATACTATATAAAATACATGGTTTATTTGATTTATTTTACAATAAGTTATGGATTTTTAAGTAAAGCATGCAATGTATGACAAACTATGTTATAAACCCCTTTTCCATCAAACATCTGGTAATTTTCCATAACTCAAATGACTTAGATTTCCAAATAAAAAATGTTAGATTTTCAGTTTTCTATAACATATTCTAATTTCATGATTTTTTAATGCACCTAATGCGAGATATAATTTTTAGACTTCATTATACACTGTTTAAACGAATGTCTTGCTGTTCTGTTTTCAAATGCAAATTTACCCTATTTTCGTTGCTCAAATGACTTGGTGCCCTTAATTAACTTTGTTCCATCTCATCTGATGTATAACATACTGAAATTTCATAATTTTTCAGTAAGTACAGTTAATACATGTATGTATGTCTTTTGTCAAATAAGTAGCACTAGAAAGAAGGAATAAATGATACTTTTATAAACAAGCATGTTTTAGGTATATGAATGGTTTTTGTTTACTTGTCCAAGAATGTGTTTGAGTGTTTTACTTGCTTTTGAGTGTTGAATGAACCCGGAAGACCCAAAACCCCAACCAGTGGACCCGTATTGAATTAGAGTAACCATACTACCCGAATGAACAAGTTTCAACTCCCTCCTTGAACTTGAACAAAAACCCTAGGACTTCTCTAATGAAATAAATATTCTCCTATAACCAAAAAGCCCTAAGTATGATGCGAAGGTGAGTAATAAACTAAAAGAATAAACAATGACTAAATGAACGGACTGTGTTAGGTAAAGTGAGGTTAGCTCGGAAGCTCGGAGGTCGCCCGTGTTCTAAGCAATCAAGAAGTTAAGCTTTACCTCTAAAATTTTCCAGGTGGGTGACACTATCTGTATAACTAGTTAATATTATATGGACTGTTGTCAGTTTTCTGAAATAAACGTAATGAATATCAGTAAAAGACAATAATAATCTTATGAATGTGAATGCGAGTATGCGATTATAACAATGTGAGCATGTGGTATGTGATTTGTGAACTATGTGAAAGTTGTAAGAGAAGCTGATGGAGGGATAAGGACGGAAGGGATAAGGACGCGGTGGAGTCGCTACCGGTGCCCCCCAAACAGGGATAAGGATGTGGTTGAAAGAGTACCAGTGCCCCCAAACTTTTAGGGACAAGGATGCGGTAGAGTCGCTACCGGTGCCCCCCCAACGGGGATAAGGATGTAGTTGAAAGAGTACCAGTGCCCCCATATTTTTAGGGACAAGGACGCGGTGGAAATGCCACCGGTGCCCCCCATATGAATAAGAAAGGAGATTGATGGGCCTTTGAGCCATATGAATGATGGGCCTTCGGGCCATATGAATGCTTTATTCTAAATTTGTGTTTATAAGTTTTATGTTAAAGAAAGCGAATACACGTGACCAAGAATTATAATGAACCAACTGAAAGGTGAAAATCTTAAAAGTATTATTATTTTGGATCTCATGACAGTCTGTATAACAGCATATAGGTTACCCGCTGAGATTTTATCTCACGCCCCTCTCTAAATATTTTCAGGTTATGATGTTGAGGTCCGGGAGCTGCCGTAGATGACTACTTCCCACTCCCGCTTATTAATTAAATAAAATGCTTTTATCAAGATTGAGACATTATGCTATTTTAATACTACTGTTAATCTTTTGTCACTAATGCCTCGAGAGTCATACCCAGGACTCGTCGGGATGTTTCCTTATTAAGTAATGGGATGATGATTTTTATTAAGTAACAAACTGATGTTTTCTCAAATAAGTATTATGTTTAGTTCTTCCGCTGCATTTGTATAATTATATTTATTGTTTTATCTTTTATAAATAAATTTTCTGGCTCAGTTTTTATGGTTCACTAAGTGATGACTCGGGTTTAGGATGTTGTGACCTCAAAGGTCAACTTTCTGAATTCCGGGGCGTTACAGAGTTCCATGAGAATTTTGGCAGGTGGATCATCAAAAGCATTAAATCTTTTTAACACTCTCTCCACATAATGTGATTGAGTCAAAGAAATTCCATTTGACATCCTTTTAGTTTGATGCCCAGAATCACATCAGCTACTCCCATGTCTTCTTGTCAAAACTACGACTCAACATGTTCTTCATATTATTGAGAAGATCATGATGGTTACTTAAGGTCAGCATGTCATCAACATACAGACATACTGTGAGAAATTCTTTTGGTATATCTTTCACATATACACATTTGTCATACTCATTTATACGAAACTCATTTGACAATATTGTATCAAACTCATTTGACAATATTGTGTCATCAAATTTCAAATGTCACTGCTTTGACGCTTGTTTAAGTCCATATAGTGATCGCACAAGTTTGCACATCTTTTTTTCCTTACCAGGTGCAACAAAACCTTCTAGTTGATCCATAAAAATTTCCGCATCTATCTCACCCTTAAGAAACACAGTCTTTACATCCATTTGGTGTACTTCAAGATAGTGCAAAGTAGCAATCGTGACAAGTACCCGAATGGAAGTAATCCTTGTTACAGGTGAGTAGGTATCAAAGAAATTATATCCTTCATTTTATTTAAAACCCTTTGCAATCAATCGGGTTTTATATTTATCAGCTGACCCATCTGCTTTATATTTTCTTTTTAGGATCTATTTGCATCATAAGGTCTTGCAACCTTTAGAGAGATCAACCAACTCTCACGTATTATTCTGTAGAATTGAGTCAATTTCACTATTTATATCTTTTTCCAAAGTGGTGTATGTGGACGTGACATAGCTTCACTGATGGACTTTGGTTCATCTTCCAAAACATATGTAATGAAGTCTGACCCAAATGACTTAGCCACTTTAGCTCTCTTACTACATCTTGGCTCTTCACTCTCTTGAGTAGAAGGACCTGTTGATCTCTTTCTTCCTAGTACCTTTTTCTAGGACTGTCATCTTTCTTATTTCTATAAGGGAAGATATCTTCAAAGAATATTGCATTCTTTGATTCAATCATAGTGTCTTCTTTCATATCGTGTATTTCTAATTTATAAATCAAGAACTGATAAGCACTGATATTATGTGCGTATCCTACAAAGATACAAATGACTGTTTTAGGGTCAATTCTAACAAGTTTAGGAGCCGTCACTTCTACCTTGGCTAAACACCCTTACTTTGAGTGATTTGTATGAAGATTTATGCTCTTTCCACATTTCATAAGGAGTCATGTCCTTAGTCTTATGTGGAATCTTTTTGAAAATGTGGTTAGCTGACAGAATGGTTTCTCCCTATAATTTTTTAGTTAAACCTGAGCTAATCAACATAGGGTTCATCATCTCTTTTAGTGTTCGAGTTTTTTTTTCGCAACACCATTTGATCAAGGTGAATACAGAGTTGTGGTTTGCTGTATGATGCCACTTTCGACACATAATTCTTCAAATAGAGCTACATATTCTCTACCTCTATCACTTCGAATAACCATAATTCAAGAGTTCATCTAATTCTCCACTTCATTTTTATAAAGTTTAAAACCATCCAAAGCTTCATTTTACTTCGTAAAAGATAAACGTGGCAGAATCTTGTACACTCATCAATAAAAGTAATAAAATACTTTTTCCACCTCTAGTTTGCACCAGTTTCTAATCAAATACATCGGTGTGAATTAAATCTAGAGGATTCGTGTTCCTTTCAACTAAGTTAAATGATAATTTAGCCATTTCGCTTCAACACATATTTCACATTTTTTTAAATGTATCAATATGTCTAATTAAAGTAAATAGTGATTTACTAAACGCTTTATAGATTTTAAATTAACATGCCCTAATCTAAAATGTCATAAAGAGGAACACTCACCGATGTAAATAAAAGAAGATTCAGTTTTATTTATATCTTTCTCACCATTACAACGTACAACCATGACATGCATATTGAACAATCCGTTGTTGAGATTGCCACGACTAAGATATTGTCCTAATTTGCTCAAAAATACTTTATAAGACTCAAATACAAGTTTAAACTAGTGACTAATAAGTAGGGAGCCTGAAATCAAATTCTTGCGGATGTCCGGGACATGCAGCATATCCCTCAACTTTAGTTATTTTGTAGAGGTCAGTTTAAGCACAACACATCTCATTCCAACCACTTCAGAAGAGGCACGATTCCCCATATGAAGTTTTTGCCCATCTGCAGGGACATAGGTTGAGAAAGCATTCTTTTCACAGTACACGTGGCAAGCGGATCGGATATCTACGAACCACTCATTGGGATTATTCACCAAGTTCACTTCAAATATGACTGTAAACATGTCCATATCGATAACCTCGTGTTGAATTACATTAGCACTTGACTACATTTTATCCTTGCTCTTTTTATCTTTCTTATCTTTTTTTAGCTTTCTTGGATTCTTGGCAATCTCATGCTCTATTGCCGGATTTCCCATAATTATAGCATATACCATAAGTAGCAGGTTTCTTACCATCATCATTCGGCCTCTTCCTTTTCCTGGAAGGTTCCATCAGGTTTGCTTTCGCTTTTGAGGAAAACTTGTTGAGCTTGTGTTGCATCCTATGATTGTCTTCTTCAATCCGAAGTTTCATGATCAAGTCATCAAGGACATTTCCTTTTGCTTGTGTGTGAGATCGCTTTTAAAATCCTTCCATGCAAGAAGAAGTTTAGCTATCACCAAAGCTACTTGAAAAACATACGGAAGAACCATACCATCCGAGAGGATATCATGTAGTATCAACTGAAATTTTTGAACTTGTTCCATGACAGATTTATCATCTACTATTTTAAATTCTAAAAACTTCATAACTACAAATTTCTTCGTTCCAACATCTCAATTTTATACTTTTTCTCCAAAGAAACCCACATTTCTTTGGCTATTTTAATTGAGGCATACACGTTACAGAGCATCAACTAATCCAGCAATGATGTAGTTCTGACACATATAATCACCCTGATTCCACTGATCATACGCTACACGTCTAGCAGTGTCCGTGTCTTTTTCATCAACCACGGGTGAATCCTCACGGATATACTGCACTAGGTGTAGTGTAGTCAGAAAAAATAATATTTTATGTTGCTACCTTTTGAAGTGACTTCCAGAGAACTTCTCAAGTTTCTCACCATGGACTAAGTATGGTGTGGTTTCAACAAGAACGAAGGGAGGGACGGGAGGGTTCGAACTCTGACCCACTCTAGAAACCACGAGGATAAGGGTATTGTTATTGTTATCATTTTCGTCAGATGTCATTGTTGTAAAATTCAAGAATTGTTTGTTTTGCGGTTGTTGGTTTCTAAATGCACCAACGATGGCTTACAAAATGACAAAATTATAAAAAAATGAAATAAAAAAAAGATTACAATATTAATGCAGTTTTTTTCCCGAACTAGTAAGTCACTCGAACCGGCGGGTTCCTTGATCAAGCAGGTACAACGAACTGCAACCACAAATAGGAACACACGAACATGAAAAGATTAAAGTCGAGTCAAGGACGTATTCTTTGCCCGCAAAACAAACACGTCCCAACTAGTGCTCACAGATTGACGTAATGTTTCAAAAGGTAAACAACTTCGTCTCTTATACGAGCAACACCATTACATATTAGAGCACCACCGAACGAAAAGTACGCTAGAACTGGACTAAAAAAAAGTAAAATGCAGGAGAGCTTATGATTTTTCAGGTGAATGTGGAGGAAAAGCTTGGTATGAAATGCATGGTTGAAGTCCTTATTTATAGGCTTCAATCCAACTCTATGTGGACTTTCTGGAAATAAAACAGACAATGATGACATTGATTGCTATTTCAGGTGAGGAAACAATTACGCCCGTAACAATCCGTAACAGCTCAGTTGCTACTCCTTTCTTAGATGAAATGTCCACGAACCTGGACATGCTCTGAGTTCGAGTACGGTAATTTCAAATTAGCCACATGTCTGAATTCAGTTAGCCCTCGTAATCGTTGGATACCTGTTAGCAATCTTGGGCCAGACAATATTTTCAAAAGTCCAAAAAGATAGGTAGGCCCAAAGTCTACAGACCCACGCACGGGTTCGACTCAACCAAATGGGCGGTGACGTGTGCGTGTGGTCTACATGATTATTCCTCTAGAAACTATAATTTTAAATTATCTAACTAACTCTTATTTATAAGGAGTACTTCACTTCCCCAATTGTTCAATGTGGAATAATTAACACTTAGACTGTGTTTGGATGGAGGGATTTGAGATATGAATTTTAAATCCACGACTTAAATTCACCCCACTTGTTTGGATAAGATATTCAAATGGATAAATTACAAATACTTAACTTTAATTCTTAGTTTAAATTGGAGGAATTTCAAATACCTAGCAAAACCATGTCATTTGAAATTCGTTTATTTTCAAATCCCTATGAGTTCAAATGACTCTATACATACACAACTTTAGTTAATTTTCTAACTCTCAATATTTTAATTCATAAAATGTTTACATCGTTCCATCTTTGTATATTAAATTCCCACTCACTGAAATTTAATTTTGATATTTCAAATATACTATAATCATTTACTCCAAGAGTATATCGATCCTATGTTGTTTAATTTTCCAAAAGTTAAACTTTGACCCAACATTTTATCCCTCAAGGATGAACATTACAATATCTCATTAAATGACAATTAAATAGTAGAAAAACAAATTTCCCAACAAGGCCTGAAATTAATGGGTGTTAATTTCTAGTACTTTATGAACTATCTCAGTCGGTCTACCACAAAATTTTGCCGTAAAAAATTCCATTGAAATCAATTATCTTTAAAAGGTGAAAGTAGATACCGTTCTCTTCCATCTAATGTAGTAATTTATTTATTTTTCTCATGGAACCAGTCAAGATCTGATTACAATAAGCCACTTTTAAAACTCATTGTCGTCGCATCCAGGATGTTATTACTGATCCATGTCTAATCACTAATTATAAATAAATCTTAAATTATGACATAACACATGCAATAATTACTATCATCTAAATTATTTCATAATACTATATTATTATTATATTTTTTTTGACGGAAAAATATTATTATTATATTGATACTATTAGAAATCGTAAATTGTGACATAGAACATGCAATAATTGCTGTCGTCTAAATCATTCATATTAAGTCCATACAATACGGCCCAAATAGGAAGTGCGCCTCCAAAAGTCCAAACTCCCACCTTTCTCTCTCCTCCTCAAAATACAGAGAACACGGGCAGTGAGAGAAAGAGCGAGTGGAACAGAATCGAGAATCGAATCGAAGGAATAGGCGAAAGAGTGGGTTTATAATTATAGTTAAGAGTTAGTTAATGGGGGGAGGGACGTTTGTGGATGGTGTTCGTCGCTGGTTTCAACGTCGCCCAACGTCTGTTACTACCACTAATATAGCATCTTCCAATAATAGCATTCCCATCAATGACCAAAACCCCAATGCCTCCGTTTTGAGCGATAACGAAAACGAAAAAGGGCTCACGGTTATTCAAGACGACTTTGATATTTCTGGACTTGATTCGATTAAAGTACCTAAGCGCCTTTATTTCCCCTTTTCATCTTCCTCCATGGATTCCCACAAAAAGGTATTCTTTCTTTTGCTTTCTCGACATGCATTGTGTAGATCTGTTTGTGTTTTCTTAATTTTATTTTTAGATTGTGTTTGATGGTCGGTCTTTTATACTCGATTCTCAGGATCGTGTTTCCCTGTGTGATATGATCCAACGAAATCCGTACTTCATTATTTTTTTTCGATTTTGTAGGTTTTATTTGGTTACAAGTATGAATCGAATTGCGTCGATTTCTTATTTCTGATTTAATGTGAACAATGAGTGAAGTGGTAGGTTAAACTATATATTGGCTGCCTTTTGTAATTTATTTTGCTATGATGCTACATAAATTATGATGATGTACTTTCTAGAGTGGAGCTACTTAATGTAATCCATCTAAGGGTGTTTTATTGTGATTGGATACAAATATCATGATCAAAGCAAATGAAGAATTCTGTCCTTTTTCACTCTATATTTGTCAAGAAATGCGTTAAGTTCTAATTAATCTCCCTTTATTGACAGGGTAATCTGGAAACAGAGTTCTTCACAGAGTATGGGGAGGCAACTAGGTATCAGGTTCAGGAAGTTGTAGGCAAAGGTAGTTACGGTGTCGTAGGTTCTGCAGTTGATACCCATACTGGAGAAAGAGTTGCAATAAAGAAGATCAACGATGTGTTTGAGCATGTTTCTGATGCCACTCGAATCCTCAGAGAAATTAAGCTTCTAAGGCTGCTTCGCCATCCCGATATTGTTGAGATAAAGCACATAATGCTTCCTCCCTCTAGGAGAGAATTTCGAGATATCTATGTTGTTTTTGAGTTGATGGAATCTGATCTTCACCAAGTAATTAAGGCAAATGACGATCTAACCCCTGAGCATTATCAATTTTTCCTATACCAGCTCCTGCGTGGCTTGAAATATATTCACACAGGTCTTCATCATCTTTAGATGCATAACAAATATCCTCGTTTGAAATGAAAATCAATAGTATTGACATGTTTATTTCCTTCTTTTCAGCAAATGTATTCCACCGGGATTTAAAGCCAAAGAATATACTTGCTAATGCTGACTGTAAGTTAAAGATTTGTGATTTTGGTCTGGCCCGCGTGTCATTTAATGATGCCCCATCAGCAATATTTTGGACTGTGAGTCTCCCTTCTGCGGAGTTTTGTTTCTTCTTGCAATCCCTCTTCCTAATTTTTTTTACTCTGCTTATATTTGCTGTAGGACTATGTTGCAACTCGGTGGTATCGTGCTCCTGAGTTATGTGGTTCCTTTTTCTCCAAAGTAAGCCTATCTTTCTGCTAATGTTTGATTCTCTATGTAATATTCATCTTTCTAAACTGTTTTATAATACTTGCCCTGTTAGAACCTGCATGCCTTCTCTTTCTTTGCCTCCTGTACTTTGTGTTCTCTCTTTTCTTAATTTAAGGGATGCAGAATATATATTACTCGCATTAGTTTAATAGTTTACTCCCTGAGACTGAGAATTAGGAGTAGATACCATTATATCATTTCTTGTTCCCACTTCTTCTCAGTTGTCAACTCGTCATGTCCCCTCAATATCCAACCTTGCTATGGCTCAGTAATACATGTTAACTTCAATCTCATCTTGGTTGTGTATCAATTGCCTGAAATTTTATTATTATTGTTTTTTTATTTCCCTCATTTTGGAAGTAATTTCTGTGTAAAGGTATGATATTTCTGGGTAGAAGTTTATTTGATTTTCTTCCTTGCAGTATACTCCTGCTATTGATATTTGGAGCATTGGATGCATATTTGCGGAGATGCTCAGCGGAAAGCCACTGTTCCCTGGGAAAAATGTGGTGCACCAGTTAGATTTAATGACAGATTTGCTTGGCACTCCTCCTCCTGAATCTATTGCAAGGGTTAGTTATTAACTAGATTTAAAAACTCTTGGAATTAGATTCTCAACCATTTTCTACACAAATGCTTTCTAGGCTCTCTATTTGTTGCATCGTAGTGATATATATATATATATATATTTTTTTTTTTTTTTTTTGGGACCAACAGTGAATGATTTAGTGCTTGATATTCCCTCTGGAATCATCTTTGTAACAATCTTTTTTCCAATTACAATGGCAGATCAGAAATGAAAAGGCAAGGAGATATCTCAGCAGTATGCGGAAGAAACAACCTGTACCATTTTCACAAAAATTTCCCGATGCTGACCCTTTAGCACTTCGCTTACTTGAACGTCTCCTTGCATTTGATCCTAAAGATAGACCAACTGCTGAAGAAGTAATTTATACGGGCTTTTAGGTTATTTAATTTAATTATGATGTCTGCTAAGAATAATCCCAAATAATAATATTTCAGGCTCTGCGTGAACCCTACTTTCATGGCTTGGCAAGTGTGGACCGTGAGCCGTCAACTGTACCCATATCGAAGCTCGAGTTTGAGTTTGAGAGGAGAAAACTGGGCAAAGATGATGTTAGAGAGCTGATTTACAGAGAGGTAGGCCTTCAATCACAAGTTTTGCTTCCCATTAATTGCTCGTTGTAGTTATGTCCGTTTCTTATTCTGGGTACTTGTATTGTGAGCAAGCAGATCCTGGAGTATCATCCTCAGATGCTTCAGGAATATCTCCGGGGTGGGGATCAGACTAGTGGCTTTATGTACCCAAGGTTAGGCCTGTTGAATATTGCAGATTAATTATTTTATATGATTAGCAGGTATATACTACCTTTGTCCTAAAGCTTTTGGTGGTTAGAGGTGATAAAGATCACATGGCATGCCTTCTACAAATCTTTATGTACCTTATTTTCTGATCCTTGTCGCTGACTTGTATTGTCAAGTCTTTTCTTTTCTTCTCACGTAATGCATTCAGCTAGAAAATTAACATCTAACAGTTAATAAGCAACTTAAAACTTAATTGTTGATGCTCGGGACAATGTGGAAAAGACATCTTTGAGCACACTAGTTCTGAGAGGAGATACATCCGTGTAATCTAATTGCCATTATTAGTTAGTTTTCTTCTGATTTTCGAATTCTATTTACCACATTCAGTAGAAAATTGATCTTTTTCCCTTTTGTGCATTTAAGTTGGAGAGATTGAACTTTTCTTAATTGATAACACAAACCATCTTCTTGAGTATAGTGAATTATGACTGGTTTCTGACACTGTTTTCATCATTTTGTGTAATTTAAGTGGGGTGGATCGGTTCAAGCGGCAGTTTGCCCATCTGGAAGATGGTTATGGTAAAGGTGAAAGAAGCACACCTCTTCAACGACAACATGCTTCGTTACCTAGGTAATGTAGCTTATGCATATTCTGAGCTTTCTTAACATGTTTGCAAGTGGTTAACACTGGTTTCTTCCATTTATTATCAGCTTGCATGTTTAATAGTAAGGATAGGTCTATTGTGCACCAGGTGCACTATGCAACTCAAGTGCGTTTTTTAACATCAATTGTTTTCACTGAAAAGTGCAAGTGAAAACAACTTCACTTTTAAGTTAAATTAGCTGATACTGATAAAATGAAACACTCGAGTTGGTGCAGTTGGTGCATACAAGACTTGATGTCTTAATTAATCTCTCTATTAGATGTATTAATCTCTCTATTAGATGTTTACTTAATGTTTCAAATGTTATTTTTATTTGTGCTCTTAAATTCTTAGTGAGCCCTTTCCCAGAGAAAATAAATGATTTCTGTGTTACGATCCCACATCGAATCCACAAGAAATTGTGGATGGTTATATAAGTGGATATTCGGGGGGGCTGCGGAATGGGGCTATCCAATGGTGGGCCCAGGGGTTGCCACCTCAGCTGTGGGCCCAAGGGGATTGCCACCTGGGAAGTGGGCCTTGGTATGGGTGCCATCCTGAGTGTGTCGTCCGGCTTTAAGGGAGGTCAATTGTTACAATTTCACATTGAGTTCACGAGAAATTGTGGATGAGTATATAAGTGGAGTCAATCCTTGACCTTTGAGTCTTTGACCATGGTTTGGGTTATTTTAGGGTTCCCTAACTTATATTCCTAACATTCTGGCTCTTCCATTGACCAAGAAGGCAACTTATTAGTTAAAAAAAATCATCTTACCTTAAGTTATTGGTTGTGCATTTAGCTAATTTTCAATTTCCAGGCATTGCTTTTGATGTTGAACAGCATTTCTGCAGCATCTCTGTCTATACTCTCTTCTGGTTTTATAACGCTACCTATGCTTTTTCGAGACAATTATTATACACGGTTCTATATTATAAAGAAGAAAAGAATCATATAGCTTGCTTCTTTTTATAATAATAGCATATAGCTTGCTTTTTTTTCTTAAGCTGTAAAAGAATCATTTAATATAGTTACATAGTTATCCTATATCGGAGAACATCTGCAAATGCTGATGGTCTTTAACTATTGTTATTAGATAATATGTGCGTGTGTGTGTGTGTGTGTGTGTGTGCGCGCATATATATATTGCTATCAATTACAATACTGTGAAGAAGAGACTCTTAATCATAGCCATTCACTATTTAATGCTAGGTATACCATTAGATACCCATCTCTTCAAGTCATTGTAAGCATGATTAATCTTGTTATTGGAAAGATTACTAAGCGCCCACACACTCTTTAGCGCTAAGTGTGCTGTCAGATTACAAATTTTCATTTACTAAAAATATGAATGCTAATATTCACGATACATTCTGCTGGAGAAAATATTAACTTTAAAAATCTAGTCTGAAGTGAATGGTTAAATTGATTCACTGTACTTCTAAACTGGATTTGCTTATGTTAATAGAGTTTTGATTGGACTGCATTTTAGATATTGTATATGTACGCGTGCATCGGTCTAGTTTTGATTTCTTGCCCCCAAATCGACCCTTTATTATCATGTTTCTTATCTGTCCCTCAAATTTGCATTCAGAGAGCGGGTCCCTCTACAGAAAGATGAAGATAGCGAAGGTAATGATTTTGAAAAGAGAACTTCAGCTTCTGTTGCTACGACTCTTGAGAGCCCCCCAGAGGACCACACTGCAAATGGGAATGGAACGAACAAGGGAAACTACAGTGCTCGTAGCTTGTTAAAGAGTGCAAGCATCAGTGCTTCTAAGTGTGTAGTTGTTAAACAGAAAAAAGATACTGAGGTAATTCTGTTATTTACATTCTCCTTTGTTTTTTTAAGTCCCAGTAAGTTATCCCTTTTGTTTTGTATTTCACAAATTAAAATAAGTTCGTGACTTTTCTTTCATTAGGCATACATTGCAGTCTATCCTGTAACTTTCATTTTTTTTCGACATATTAGTATGGTAATCGGCTTTAGGAGGTGAAACTTCTGGTTGACCTATCAGACTATGCCACGTGAACTAATCAGTCCCTACCATGTCAATGTCAATTGGACAATTTTCAATTCGTGAAAGTCGATTGGACTAAAACCAAAATAGAGATAGTTTACGGGACTAAAAATACTACTGTTTTCCCTTCCGAGGGATTAAGCAAACGAACTTCAAATCCACACAAAAATTGCCTAAAAAACGAGGTTGATGTCTTCTCTTACCAATTGTGTCTTTGTTTGACAGGAAGACCAAATTGAAGAGCACAATGAAGAGATAGATGGGTTGTCGGAGCAAATTGCTGCCCTCCGTGCTTGATCACCATTCGTGCTTGCATCGATGTAAACGATGTTGGTATGTGTAGTTTTGTTTTGTTTTTCACTACAATTCTGTGAGCTCTCTACAGCAGCAGCTATATATTTATTTAGTATTTTATTTAGAGATTAGGAAGGAGATGGAATTGCTTTCCATCATTTGGGTGAGTTGATGGGGGCAACCCATCACTTAATTGTTGTTATTATATAATAATCATTTTTATTGCTATTATTAATTCAGTTGTACAAAGTTAATGAGTGAATTTTCCGTTTGTGTATTATGAAACAAAAAGTTTAGTTGATTTGCTTCTTACCCCCATTGGGTAAGGAATTCCAATTTTTTTTTTTTTTTTACCTTACTCTTTATCGCCTCTCTCTTCATCAATCTACCCCTTGCATTTCTGAATTCTAACTTCTGTGCATAACCAGCTTACAAATTGCGTCAGGATCCCCTCCGATACAAGAGGGTCATGTGCAAATCCTGATTCTTGGATCACATGCACCCACATGTGTGTGATCCAAGGGTCACTGTCCTGCACTGGACCCTCCTGTACAAGAGCGGTTCACTCGACTCAAAATACCTTGTGAGTGAGTCAACGACCCAATATCATGATTTTTTTATTTATGTTTTTTGAAAATAGATAAATTTATTATATCTTACACATGGTACTCTTCTCATATGAGTTTTCGTGAAGAAAAAAAAATGAGTGAATTTAATTTTCACGACCAATAATGTAACCACAATATCATTCAATTGTCTGTCTTTCCTCGGAATTTTCCCTAAAAATTTCAGTCTCTAAGTTGATGTACATCTTCTTCACTCTTGTGGTTATTTTATAAGCAATATTGTCGACTTCATCCTCGTACTTCTCATACAAAAAATGGAATCGTCTCCGACCAAACAATGCCTAGCGTTCCACACTCAGCACATCAAATTAAATCGTTACAATTATTTGATGGTAA
Source organism: Ballota nigra (assembly GCA_947034835.1). Taxonomy (NCBI): domain Eukaryota; kingdom Viridiplantae; phylum Streptophyta; class Magnoliopsida; order Lamiales; family Lamiaceae; genus Ballota; species Ballota nigra. The sequence continues at coordinate 40,851,363 of OX344724.1, read as the reverse complement.
AATATACATGTTTCATTTTTGTAACATATTAATTGGTAATTCTTTTGTGCACTTGGTGTATGGTTCACTCACTCAACAGTTGAGACTGTTTACACTGAAAAGTATGGTTTGATTACATTGAAAAGTGGGTTAGATTACACTGAAAATTGATTTTCTCTGTAAAATTTTCTATAATCTAACTACACCTTTTAGTGTAATCAACCTATTTTTTTCAATGTAAACAACTTCAACTGTTGAGCGAGTGCACCATGCATCAGGTATATATGAGAGTCCCCCTTAATTGTTTTATTAAAATATCATAAAATTTTGTGTTTTTTTAACAATTTTCATATGTTTTAAAGACACAAGATTCATTTTACTTTTGAAGACACAATATTCATGAGATTTATATGTTATTACTATGTTCGACCTAACAAGATTCATATGCTTTAAGGACACAAGATTTTGATATTGATTAAATATTTGATATTTTAAAACAATTTTATGATAAGTTTATCATGAACTATTTTCATATAAAACATATCCATACTCGATATAATATGCATTAAAATAAATTTGAAAAGAGACACTCTCATATACACCAGGTGCACGGTGCACTCACTTAACAGTTACAGTTGTTTACACTGAAAAGTGTAGGTTGATACACTAAAAAGTATGATTACATTATACTGAGAAGTTTACACTGAAAATCGATATTCAGTGTAATCCAACCATATTTTACAGTGTAATCAAATCATATTTTTCAGTGTAAATAGTTTCAACTGTTCAGTGAATATATCATGCACCAAATGCACAAGAGAGTTACTCTGAAAATTTCATGATGTTTTGGTGAAATGCGGTTAGAAAGGGAAAAGAATAAAAGTGAAAAATTAATTTCTAAAATTGAAATAAATTTGGCGAAAAAAAAAATTCATTAGTTACTATTTTGGGACATGATTTAATTTATGCATATTGAAAGAATTTTATTTAACATACCAAAACATAGAAGATTCAAGGTAGTGATTGAGCCTCCAATAATAGAGATCATCCAAAGAGAAACAATCGTCTGAAAGAAAAAAAGAATTGTTTAATTTAAAATTAATGAACACACACATTAGATGAATATGATACTTATTTGTGTAGCATTTAATTACCTGTAGAAAGAGTTTATGATCATATCCACTTCCTACATACATAATGGTAAACAAGAGGTCGTTCAATTTTGTGTGACAGATCGAACCAATTTCTTTCCAATTTGAATCATCTGTAACTATCTGCGGAATGTCAGGAGAATTCCTGAAATTTCATACAAATTTATGAGAGACGATCTGAGTCAGGTAATAATATTTTCGAGTTTAAAATAATAAATTAAATATTAATGATAAATGATTTAGGGATAGAAACATTTTTAGTCTCATAATTTTTCACTTTTTCCAAATAATCCCAAGAAAGAAAAATGGTCAAAGAAAAACAAATGTACAAATTTAGTTTGACTTTTTTTTTTTTTTTTTAAATTGTACAATTTACATCTAAAATGTCGCAAGATTAAAAAAACGTCATCGTTTTTTTATTTGAGCCCGGCACATGTACGTTCAATTCGGAGATTTCGACGAACATTCGTTTTAAGAAGGTAAATCAAATTTGAAAAGCTATAGAAATTATTTTCCAATTTTTTCGACCAAAACATTAAAAATTTAAAATTCTTTCCAAACCCAGTCTTCTAAAATAAAACTATATATTAATAACCTAGTCAGCATGCTTGTCTGAGTTAAATGCTCATGTGCTTGGCACATGTAAAAAACTACAGTATTTTGTCGTTTCCGATGAATTTGGAACATAATTTGTACAGTTTGTAAAAAATTTGGACTTAATATGTACATTTTTTTTTTTGGAACTATTTAAAAAAAAGGTGAGAAGTTATAGACTAAAAATGTTATATCCCAATTCTAGTACGTAGGCTTCTCTCTCCCTCTCATAAACTTTTTTTTTTTTGTAAATTTTAAGAGAGAATTAATGAAAAATAATGAGTAAAAAACATAAAAATGGAATCAATACAATTTCTGTTTAGGGGACTCTTGTATTTGACGATCTTGTGTATGAGTTGGAACATCGCTTTATTATTTGGATCAAGTTTCTCGTCAAAATTTCATTTTAATTCCAAAATAAAATTAAACTTATATTTTGATTCGATTTGATTCTATTAGAACTTGTTACATCCTCATATTTAGGTTAAACGATTGGTAATACACAACGGCAAAAACTTGCGTGAATGAAACATTACAAATTCACCTTTATTAAAGTTTTAATGCGACATCCTCAATTTATATTTCATTTTACAGTCTCATGAACCTTTATTAAAGTGTTAATGCGGCATATTCAGTTTATATCTCATTTTACAGTCTCATTAGGGGTGGAAGTAGGCAAGGTCATACCAGACCTTGCACTAAAAAGCCTAGGCCTACTTCACAAAGGCATAGCCTGCGCCTGACCTATTATCTGTGATATGCTTTTCCATAGGTTAGGCCTGACCTTTTTAACTAAACAGGCCAGACCTACGAGCCTTTTAGAAACTTATTAAAATTTAATTCATATTATATTTAAATTTGTAATTTTTTACATATTTTTAAAATAGTCTAAAATTATTTATGTCTACTTTTACTACTGTCATGTCAAATCGAGATTGTTAGCATCGACTCGAAAAACATAAACTGAACTTTTAAAAAAATTAAATGAAAAAATAAATATAAAAAATCGTAGCTTTGAAATTATTATCCACCCTTTCACGATTCATATTTAATATGAATTGCACATATTATACAATAAAATATATAAAATAAATATTTAATAGGCTTTTAAGGCCTTTTACAAAAGTCTAAGCCTAACCTATTTAAATAAATATGTCTTTTAATAAGTATTGACCCGACTCGTTTAATTAATAGGTCAGACCGTAGGCCCCTGTCGGGTGGTCTGACCTATTTCCACCCCTACGTTTCATGGCATGAGACGGTCTTACAAAATATTGTCATTATTTTCATTCAACTCCACACTTACTTACCCTTTTAAAAAAAAAAAAAAAGTGCAACTTTAATGTATGAAAGTAGAGTTGAGACGGAGGGAGTAAAAAATTGTCACAGATAAATTATATACATGTGTATATATATTGCTTACCAATCCAGAAATTGAGAAGCCGAGGAGCAAATGAAGATGAGAAGCATTGTGGTAATAGTAAAATGGCACAGAAGAGTGACCAAGTTGTATTCCACAACTTCAAACATAAACCAAATTGCTGCAATCCCTATTAATATTGCACTTGCCACTCTTTTCTTCCTCCACAACACCACATCAGCCACTGTACATACAAACTTCATTAAAAAAAAAATTTGTTACAACACAAAAAATTAATAGCAGTGTTCAAAAAACCAATATAACAATTTTTTTTCATTATTTATTACTATTACTTTGAAGTTTTACTTCTTGTCACATATGAAAGAGACGCGATAATGATTAAATTGTCAAAATTATTTTACTTTGCAGTGTTACCTAATTAAAAATTCTAGTATGGATTATGGAACATGAACTATAATTTAATGCTTTGATTTGATTTGTTTTCAGTCTTTTGACTTTTGTATAATAATCTATATGATTCTATTTTGTTTATTTCAATGTGAAATTTATAAATTATACTTTTAATTTTTTATAAATGCATATTTATATTTTTCTAAAGTAATATGGAAAATATTAATAAAAAAAAGGCAGCGATTGGACCGTCAATGTGGTTATAAACTACATGATTAATACTCCCTACAACTCAAAAATAGTAAAATTTTAGGGTGTAATTTTTATTTTAGAATGTTTAATATTTAATATATTTTGTACTTTAGTTCTTCATTATACCCCTATTTCATTTCCTCTAAAATATCACTCGAATTTTACATTATTTTTTTATTAATTCTACTCCCTAAATAAATCAATTAATTATAGTCCATCTATATAAGGGAAGTGATATTTGTGGGAGAGAATGAACTACAATTAAAAATGTAATAAAAAATCTCAATAAACTATAAACTATAAGTGTATAATATATAGTCAACATATACCACTTCTTAATTTTAAGAACAAATTCTAAAACTTCACTTTATCTGAATCGGGAGGAGTAATACTTTGCGTTAAGATCAATTACCCTCCTTAGACAAAGTATTATATGGAAGTAATTCATGATAAACTTATCATGAAACCGTTTTTATGTATCATTAATCTCATTAGGGCTATTATTAATCTCATTAGGAGTATCATTAATTTGAGTCAGTGGTATTATATTATAATTGTCGTAAATTTTCTTGAATTTAAATTAATGATACTCCTGATGAGATTGATGATATTTTTAGTAAGATTAATGATAGTTTAAAACTGTTTCATGATAAATTTATTATGAGATATTTTCATATAAAACCTATTCCCCTTCTTAAGGGCCATGCAATTTGTTTTACATAAAATTAATAATATATATATATATATATATATATATTAAATACATTTTCATTTCATCTCAACCAAATAAGTAGTTACCTTTTCCTCCTCCTAGAACAGCATGTATTGGCCTCTGTCTCCCAAACAGCCTCCCTGAAGATGGCACCATACTAGTAACTAAAATGTGGTATGCAATGACAGAAATTACAAAATATATATAAGTAGAGAGCATATAATCAAATCTTGTTCGCAAAGAAAGTTGCAACTTATTGGTTAAGAAAAGTATATTTAATCAGATCTAAGATTTTAAATTTGGAAATACAAAAAATAAAATAAAATGAAATTAGGATAAAGTCTTATATTTGAACGATTATCACACTATCATTTTCCAATAGAATTTTTTTCACTTTTTAAAGTAAAATGTATCACTTTTTAAAATTTAACTTTAAAATATGATACTAACTCCATCCCAAAAATGTATGGGCGTTTGCTTTTAATAGATTTAAAAAAATATATAAATTGAATGGATAAAATAAGGGTATTTTAATGTATTATGTGATTTTTATGAATTAAGTGGTTGTTTATGGGTGTAAAATCAATGATATCTGAATGAATTAATTAATTAATGGTTACAAAAATAAAAAGAATAGAATATCATACTTTTGAGGGATAGATGTAGTATCTCTTAGTTAATTTTTTTTTTTTTTTTGCGTTTAATCTATAATCTATTAAAAAGTGACAAGCAAATGAGAATTTTTTTGGACGTTTTTGTCCTTCTATTTCTTTTGCTTTACTTTTCTACTCTCGCTCTAAATTAATAATTATTAGTCATTACTCATTACTCATTAGCAGATCATATCTATGACAAGCAAATGAGAAATATTTTTGGACATTTTTGCCCTTCTATTTCTTTTGCTTTACTTTTCTACTCTCACTCTAAATTAATAATTATTAATCATTACTCATTAGCAGATCATATCTATAATCTATATTTATATCTATGCTATCTATACTATATTAAAAGTGACAAGTAGTTGAGAAACAATTTTGGACAATTTTGTCCTTAGTATATTTTATTCTTCACTATTACACCCTAACGACTTATTTCATTTATTTTACTCTATAACTTTTAGAATTCTTACAGTAAATTAGCCATAATATACTTCAGTCTTGACTATTATATCCTAACTATCTACTTAATTTATTTATGGATTAATCACAAAGGAGGGCACACTTTGCCCTCAAAACACAAAAAAGGGCTCTATCTTTTTTAAAATTACAATGAAGGGCAAAATACCCTTAAAACCACCCACCAAACCCACCAGCCCACTCCCCATCCCCTAAAAGCTGTGATATGACATAAAGTAATTGTTTTTTTTAATTTCGAACTAATGTGCTATTTAAATAACAATTTGCACACACATAATTATTGGTATTCTCGTGTTATTTGAATGTGCATTTTCAATAATATGTTGCACAACCATAATTATTGGTTATTTAAAGATGTTTATCAAATGATCCAAATTTAAGTATTTTTTGCACATGTTTGCACACATATAATTATTGGTATTCTCATGTTATTTGAATGTGCATTTTCGATAATATGTTGCACAAACATAATTATTGGTTATTTTAAGATGTTTATCAAATGGTCCAAATTTCCTTATTTTTTGCACATACATAATTTTTGCAGAAGACATAGTCACAAATGAAGTAATAAATTCAAAAACACCAATTACAATATCAAATTGAAATTCTTTACTTATTTAAAATTACATTTATCGAAATTTTACATATAAAATCTGAAAAAATAAAGCAACAAAACTATTTAAAAAATGCACACACAAAATACTTCATCGGCAACAAAAGATCCATCAGTTGACGCATGATGCCTACTGTGCACAGAAGCCATCACAAAAAACAACTGCTAGAAAGAAAGAAAAGTAATTAGTTCCTCCCACAAATTCACTATAAAAAATAACAGGATTCAAACCTTTAATTATCAAAATCATTTGCAAAAATTAGGCATATATCCATTCCTTATACCAATTCCTAGAAAATCAACCATAAACCCCAAAAAGGTAAAAATAAAATATGCACATACCCAGATGTGACGAATCTGTTGTAGGAATATCGACGAGGATAATGGACCCGCGGTGATGGATGGGAAAGCAAAAACACTCGGTCACCCTGAACCTTGACTGATGCAGGTTCACAGCGGGACTCCAAGCACCGCCAGGCCTTAAAAACACGCACGACGACAGATCTAGAAAGCTGGGGGTGGATCGATCTAAAGTGTCTCTCCTTCGATCTGGAAATCAGCGGTGGCGGGATTCCAGGAGGCGGCGAATCGCGTCTGGATGCGGGGAGAACTCACGACGGAGGAGGTTATTGAGGACTCACGGTGGCGGATCGTGTCGGATATGGGGAGGACTAATATCGGCAGCATAATTTTAGGAGAAAGGGAGAGATTGAGACGGAGCAGCATATGCCGGATTGCGTCGGATTTGAGGGGAATTCCGGCGAAGGGGGTTGGTTTTGAGAGAACATGAATTTAATTTGAGAGAGAGGAGAGAGGGGGTGAGTGGGTTTGGATTGGAAAGGGAAATGGGAAAATGAGTAGATGGGGAAATGGAATTGACCATATATGGGGGCAAGAGAAAGGCTAGGAAAGGAGGGGGAGCGTGTGACACAGGTGAGAAAAAAACGTGGGTGGTATAGGGTGGGTTTTGCCCCTCTTTGTTATTGCTTTTTGGGCCTGCCCCATATTGTAATAAGATTATACATTTTTCCCCTCAATGTAAATGTTGGTCCTGAAACGAGTTATACAGGTGTATAGGGGAGGGGGGTGTGTGGGGGGGGGGGGGATACACATGTTGTTACAAATTCAAACTTCTTTCTAAAACTTATCAGATTAACTCAAGACAGTAGATCTTCAGTGGACTTGGAGGTCTGCTGAGATTTACTTAATGAAAGCTTGCTGAGATATCAGCTCCACTGAAGGTTCAAGACTTTCAGTTGAGTTGCTATCTAATTAGCTTTCAGTTGCGGATTAGTGAGCCCTTAAGAAAAACTCGTTTTACTTGATAAAAACTTATTTGAACAACACACTAAAGGATTAACAAAATGAAAGTGCACAAGATATAAAGTGGTTCAGAGATGAATCTCCTACGTCCACTGTCCTGATTAAATAGGAGAATTCCTTTCACTATGGAATTCCTTGTGTTATAGTGCCAAGGTGCATTGATCAAATAATCTTCTCTTAGGATATTTGATCCCTAGGATAATTCCAGGTCCTAGTTCCCAAAACAACCAGCTTTCAGACTGATATTAACAATCAGCTTACTAACACCTCTTAACTCTAACTCTCAACCTAACTCTGGGGTAGGGATTTTGAGTAGGGTTTGGTTCTAACTGTTTGTGAGATAATCCTTACAAGTTAGCTCAAGACTTAAGGATGGATTATCTCTTTCTAAGATTTGGATATGGCTATAAGCACAATTACAGAAGGTTTGGTATACTCTCTACAAATATGAAATACTTGGGAAACAATGGTGATTTCGAGTGCTTCATTGTAAGTTTATGAGTGTAGAGAATGCTTGTTCTTTTAAGTTTCCCGTGCGTAGAAATGAGCACGACCTTTTGTATTTATAGACCTTCTTGAAAATCTTCCCGTTGGAGTTGAATCTTCTCAAGTAAGTCTCTTGTATCTGATTGGTTCAAAACGACTCTATTTAGCTTTATGTCTCATCAAGAAAGGGCTGAAAGACCTTGCATGCTACCAGCTCTCTGGAAAATCTAAAGCAAGACTTTTGGTACTTGTCAGTCGGTGACAGGTCGGCTGTCAGTAGGGTACGTGTCATCTTCTTATAGGGCCGCGCAGTCTACTTGCTCAGAGTCTTGTCTGGTTTTAAGGTGGAACTCAACTGAGAGAACCTTCTTATTCCTTCATTTATTGCAAGCTTTACTGACATTCGAATTGCCTTGTTCCAACCAGATTAACTAACAACTTTTAATGTGTTTAGCATTGAATGTGCGTTGTTAGTCTTCATCAGTAGACTTCCTTTCCTCTACTGATGGTACTCCCTTAGTATAAATGCACTTAGAAAATATTTATAGCTAAGGCATCTTCTTCGGTTGACTTCTTCTCAGTGGACCTTGTCTTCAGAACAGCTCTTCAATACACTCTAGGAATTAGCAAATGCACTTCAGTTCCCTAACATTTTTTATTATGCCGAAACCTATCTATTACATAGTCTCTTTCAGTTGAGCTCATTCAGTTGGCATATCTTTAAAGGAACTTGTAAGTAAATATATTCAAGTGCAAAGCCTAAATGATAATGAGATATTATCTTGGGCTGTAAGAACAGTAGAGTTTTCATTTAATATCAAAACGAAGGGAATAATTTCTTTTTAGGCCAGTAGGTTAGGGGGGGTAGCAAAAGAAGGACCACAGGTCATCGGGCTGGCAATTTAAGGACACCAGATTTAAAATGTTGCAATTTGAGGCCAAATTGGCCCGAATTGACTCTAATTAGAGCTAATTCGGGCCAACATGGCCTCAATTTGCAAAATTTTAAACCTATGGTCCTTAAATTGCCAGCCTCAAGACCTACCGTCCTTCTTTTGCTGCCCCCTAAGTTGTGGTCTTAAAAAATTAATCCCAAATTAGATCTAATTGGACCCAAATCCCACGTACTCGACACATGACACCCGATATTTGACTAGTTTATACTCGTGGAGCCCGTCTGATATCACTTTAAAATTAAATATTTTTTATTTATAAATATAAATATATATTTAAAACAAAAATTTTAAAAATAACTATTTTGAGACATGACCCCGATTTCGGGCTATTTTATACACGTGCTTGGAACATGACCCTCCATCGGCTAAAACCAAGCCTGTTGCTTATGTGTAGTTCACACTATTCTACCTCAGCACCATTGACGGTCAAAAACTTGGGGTTGGACGGTCGAGGTAAGGGCTGGGGTGGGTAGGGACTATGGTCTAAACTTTGGGTGAAAAATGATTGGGGCGTGGGGTTGGTATGAGGAAGAAGAATTTATTTTTTTGTATTAATTTTTTTAAAATATATACTTATATTTAGAAAGGTAATAGTTATGTCTCAAAGTGGTGTTGGATAGGTGCAATGTGTATAAAATATCTCGAAATCAGGGGTTAATTAGTGCTAATTCGGAATAAAAAAATTACCACAATAATTTAGCAACAGATTATGTTTACTAACCATTTTACCAACAGATTACCAACAGATTGGTCATATAAATAAATATTTTATTTTTTGTTGGTAATCCGTTGATAATCTGTCGGTATTTTTTACTAAGGGGATACTATTTCGTTGGCATATTTAGCAACGAACAGAATAATAATGAAAAATATTCGTTGTAAATCCGTTACTAAGGGTGTGTTTTGAAATTCTATTGCAAAATCAAAAGAGATATTAATTGATTTTTGTAGTAAACTTAAAAGTGGGGAATATTTTGAAATAAATTGATTTTAGAAGTGGAAGTGTTTGTAAAAAAATCAATAGTGGTTTTTAGTTTTAAAGTACAAAAGTAGTGGGTCCCAAGAGAATCAATTCTCCATAATCCAAAAGCAGGTTTTTTTAACTTCTTCAAAATAGATTTTAAATAAGAGTAAGTCTCTTGTGCATTTGGTGCATGGTGCACTTACTCAACAGTTGATAATGTATACACTGAAAAGTTAGTCCCAATCACACTGAAAAGTTAGTCTCAATTACACTAAAAACTGATTTTCAGTGTAAACTTTTCCGTGTAATTGAGACTAACTTTTCCGTGTGATTGGGACTAACTTTTCAGTGTATACATTATCAACTGTTGAGTGAGTGCACCGTGCACTTGGTGCATATGAGACTTTGCCTTTAAATAATTAATGTAGTAGTTCCAAACACTTCAAAATAGATTATTTAAAAAAAAAAGTGATTCTACCTACAAAGTAGAATTTGCAAACACTCACTAAATGCAAATTCATTGATTAGCAACATAATTTTTCGATTGTTAAAACGTGAAAATCTTGTAATGAAAGGTAGTAAAAGAAGGACGGTAGGTCTTGGGGCTGGCAATTTAAGGACCATGGGCTGGCAATTTAAGGACCATAGGTTTAAAATTTTGCAAATTGAGGCCAGGTTGGCCCGAATTAGCTCCAATTAGAGCCAATTTGGCCTCAAATTGCAACATTTTAAATATGGTGTCCTTAAATTGTCAGCCCGAAGACCTGTGGTCCTTCTTTTGCTACCCCCCCCTAACCTACTGACCTTAAAAAAAATTATTCCCTCAAAACGAAGTACAAGTACAGTGAAGTTTACTGGAATAGTTCAAAAACAAAAGAGCTGCTGAGACTTATAAACAAATGCCCAAAACAACATTTTAACAGACTAGATGGAATCAAAGATTGACTCCAGACCATATTGCTTAAACACTATTATCTTCATATCATTTTTCCTCTCCATGATCTCCTTCGAATGACCTTTAAGACCCAAGTACTCACAAAGAGAAACCCACTCACTGGTGATCCTTTCTCTATCTACAGCACCAGTAGCATCAGTTGGGGACCAGTAAGTGATGGGTTCAGGAGTCTTCAGCGCATGATCTGGGAATTTGTCATTTCAGGCTTCATTGATATCTGGGTAGAGTTTTGTATAAGATTCAAAGAGCCAGTCATTGAATAGATCTTGAGCATTTTCTTTTCCAAGCTCTCCACTGACATAGTAGGAATAGACAAACTCTCTCTTGGCAGTTTCCCAAGTATCATTCAGCTTCTTGGGGACCCAAGTATCATGGTGTGGAAATTTAGCTTTGGTAGGAACCATCTTCTCCTTCTTCATCCTCGCAGTCCACTTCTGGTAGCCATTTCTGAACTTCTTCGAAGTGGTCTTGTCAAAGGTTGCTAACCTTTCCTGCTTCTTCCTCTCTGCAAGCTCAGCAATTGACTCAATCTTTCCAACAATCTTGTCCCTTCTTTCCTGCTGTTGAGCTGATAGCTTTTGTGCTCTCTCATTCATTCCTCTTGCTTCTTTGATCTGCTCAGTTAGCTCTGTAACTCAAGTTGGAGCAGACTTGGGGGTTTCATAAGGGTTCTCCTCATTTGGCTTCCTTGAAGAGATAGGCTTAGGATTAAGATCTGGAATGATCTCAGCTGACTCTGCCTCAGTTGACTTTGCAGCCAACCTTTGTGAAGATCTAGTCTTCTTTACCACCTCAGTTGAGAGTGCATCAGTAGCCTTCCTCTTTGTTGTCTCTCCCCTTAGTGCAACTCTCTCCCTCTTATCCTTTTCAGCAGCTTCCTTAAAGTTGGACAAGTCCTTTTCTTTCTCCACTTCCTTTCCCTTTATCAGTTGACTTCTCTCATCAGCTTTCTGTTGGGCTTCCTTATGAACTTTCTTCATGGTATTCTTGATTTGTTGACTTTTGGCAAAGTCATCAGTCTCAAGAATGAGCTCCATGGTATTGTTTGGATCTAGCTTCATCTGCTTCCATGATATCAACTATTCCCCCTTTTCGACATCAATCATAAATTCTGCAATTGTAATGCTAATCTTCATCTGCTCTTATTCTACTGCCCTCAGTTGGGTTGAGCAGTGATCCATTTCATCCTCCAGCCTTGTCAAAGTTGCTCTTGCATTCTGACCAAATTTGACAAACTGGTCCAGCTTTTCACTGATGATGACATCAGTTTTCTCTTGCGTGGGGAAGTCTTCTGCAGCTTGCTTCTTCAGGCTAGTAGCCTCGAATTCAACTACCTTCTTGTCCCATAACCCTTCAACCTTCTCCAGAAGATTAGTTGAGAAAGCTTCTACTGAGGACATTAGGTTATTTGAGACATTCTCCACTGAGGCTTCAAGAAATTTGGCCCTAGCTTCCTCCTCCTTCTTCTCCATGTCCTTGATGGCTTCAATTACCAGCACACTCTGACCTTCTACTACATCAATCACCATCTGTTGAGAGTCTTCAACTTTGAGAGTCAGGTTCCTGAGAGAGGTGGTTGCAGACTCCATCATTTCATCAATGTGGTCTGAGAGAAACATAGTCTCCTCCACATTTTCTTCCATTATGTCCTTCAGATCTCTCAATTGACCTTCAATGGCTGGGAGTCTCTCTTCCTCAACCTTACTGATGGCAAGCTTTAGAGGACTAAGACTGGAAATAGTCTTGGGTTCCTCAAGGGTTGGATTTTACAAATGTAGAAGGGTTAGCAAATTCCCCCTCAAACTCACCTCTTAACCCAACTCGCTCATCTACATCCATACTCACTCCCTCATTCTCCTTCCTCTCACTCTCCTTTTCACTCTGTTTTTCAACTAAGTTCTTTTAAGCCAATTCGCCCTTTACAGGGACGATTGCTCTTATCTCACCACTTACTACTTACACAACTTCCACCTCCTTTTCTTTTTCACTCTATTTTTCGACTCCTTCATTTCCAGACACCTCAACTGACTCTTGAGTCACCACTGAGGACTGTTGTGGAGCAGTTTCAGTAGACACCTCTACTTCACTGCTCTTTGGAAAGTTTTGTGCCTCAGTATCCCTTGACTATGCTTCGGGGTCAGTTGACCCGTCCTTAGTGGATACATCCTTGGCCACTTCACCATCACCTTGCACAGGTGAAGCGTCTTCCTTCTCACCTTCATCACTTTTCTCCTTAGCAGATTTAGCCTCGTTGATCTTATCAAACACTAGGCTCTGAATTTTTTTTCATCACACAACAACCTGGTTTTAGAGAGACCAGTAAACTCAAACACCTCCTGTTCCTCCTCCTTCCACTCCTCAGTTTTTCCTCCTCCTATAGCCAACAAGATCTCTGCCAATCTCATATCCTTGAGTTGGATAAGTAGCCTGACCCTAAAAAATATTGCCTTTAGGTCAGGATATTCGTCCAGCTCTAGATATTTGGACTCCAATGAGTATGTGACATCGTCTTTAAGAGTATCCAAGAAGGAATACTCCTCTTAATCATCATATGGCTCAGAGGGGGTGGGGGATTGGGGTTCTGTAGGCTCTTCAGGTATGGTTTCAAGGGTGGTAGTTTTATTTCCTTGGGGTTCTGAGATATTGGGTTCAGTGGGGGTGACTTCAGTAGGGTTTTGTTCAGTGGGGGTCTGGGTGATTGGGTCAGAGGATGTTTCAGTGAGGGTTGATTGGGTGGGTTCAGTTGTGGTTTCAGTTGAGGGTTCAGAGAGGGTTTCTTTTGAGGATTCACTATCAGGCTTTTGAGAGCCTTCAGTGGGGGGTTTTAGTGATTTTTGAGAGCTTGGAGATTCGTTTGGTTTTGAGTGGGGTACGGGGTTTAGTTTTGATCTTGATTTTGATGGGTGTGGGTGCATCAATCTCGGTTTCAAAAGAAATGTTAGTTGGGGAAGTTTCAGGGTTACCTGATGAAGAGTCATCAGTAGGGGTTGATTTCCTTGCTTTCTTGGTGGTGGGAGCTGCTTCCTTCACTACTCCAGCAACTCTCTTTTCCTTCTTCTTTGAAGCCTTTTCAGCAACCTCTTCTTTGTGTAGAGCCATCTTGTCACTCAGTTTGACAAGTCTCTCCAGCTTCGATTTCTTCCCTTAAGTGGGGTTCATTTCCTCTGACTCCTCTTCTTCCTCCGTGCTTTCCTCACTGTCACTCAGCTTCCTTCCTTCTAATGCCTTCACTGACTTGAAGAGTGACTTCAAAGTACTCCACTTCCTATCCTCCTTCCAGTCTACTCCCACATCAATATTCTCAATCAAATATGAGATTTTTGTGGCATAGTTGAGCTTACTAGCCAGTTGCACTGCTTTTTCGGGTTGAAATTTTGTGCGTTCTTTGTTCAGTGCACGAAGGAAGAACTGTTGCCAGTTGTACTCCTTGTCATTGCTTTCAACAATAACTTTCATCAGTCTGAGCTTTGGCTTGCTCACTTGTTCTGGACTGCGCTGGTTCGCAAGAATACATTTCCCAACAATTTCACAAAGAACATTGTATATAGGGAAAAATACATTTCTGTTCAAAACAGAGTGATACTTCACCCTTTTTTGCATAATCATATAAACACATTCCTCCTCCTTATCCACGATACAAGTATCCGAATTAGGGCTTTTAGACGGAAGACCAAATAGCTTCTTCACATCATCCTCCTTCAGCACAATCTCCTTCCTTACCTTCTGAAACTCCATATATTCCTCTCCATCTCGGATGATCTTCTTCTTCCTCTTCAAGAATAGGCATGAGTTAATCTCAGTGTCGGTGTTGTTGACACCGAAGAAGAATTCCAATGCTTTCCTATCAAAACAGTTCTCAGGATGAACTGATAAGAATTTCTCTAGGCCTGCGGCTTTAACCATCTCTAAGGCTTCCTTTATGTGTCAGAACTCAGGTCTAGATTGAATCTCTAGATTGTTGAACAAAACATTTGGTTCATACCAAAAGTTGTCTTTGTTGGTTAGATGTTTAAGATTGATTTTCGCCATTTAGGGTTTTGGGAAGAAATCTGACGAATTTCACAGGGGGTTTTTTTTAGAGAGAGATAGGGATTTAGGACTTGTGAGCTTTTGAAAAGGTTTCAGATTATGATATGAAAGCCTTTTATACTTTATATGAACGGTAAGATTAAAACATTAATCAACGGTTGGGGTTGATTCAGATGAGATCGTGGAAAGTTGGAAATGTTGTGGGGGGTTTTTTTTTATGTATCTAGATGGTTGAAATTGAACCGCCTAAAATGAATGGTGAGGATTAAAGTAGTTGGTAGCCGAAAGGTCACATCATCCGGCTTTTGAGGCGCGTGAGATAGGAAACCGTAATGGGCTTCTCTGACATGTACAACGCGCATTAATTACCCATTTTCACAAAATCTTTTCAAAACAGTGTAATAAAGATTTTAATCTTGCAGAAAGTACTTATTAAATTTTTTTAGAAAAATTTCCTTTTAAATAAGATGTCTTATCTAAAAACCTTTTAAAACAAGAGGAATTCAAATTTGAGAAACATAAGAGTTTAAGTAAGTTTGACCTCGACTGAAGCTGTATCTCTACTAGAGTTGTAGCTTTACTGAGATCTGTAGCTCTACTGAAGTCATATCTCCACTGAATAGATCCATCTCCTCTGAGATTTTATAGGATTTCTTTCTTACTCCCCTGGGTATTGGGAAAATAGGGGTGTCCGGGAACTATTCGGGATGATAATTAAATACGAATTTAAATTCAATTATTACTAGCATGAATTAATCCTAATTAATTCAAATAATAATTCCAACAATAATTTTATCATCATGCATGTTGAATTAATTCACATGAAAACCTAAAGCGGAATAACTAGGAGTTCACGTAATTCGTACCTCTTGTAGATATGGCCTTTGATAACAATGGGACTATCACGATCATGCTATCAACCAAAAGACCTTCTCAAGTATGTCCCTTTCGCCTTGCTTGTTCACCGGTGGGAAGTGCTCACAAGCAATTAGAATAACAAGGAAGAAAGAAAAAATATTGTTGCTGATTTTTTTTTTCAACACTGTGAAACTGTAAACTGGAGATGAAATAATCATCTCCTATATATAGGACTAGGAATTTCGAAATTTGCATATGGAATAGGGGAGATAATTTTTTTTTTCTTGGGCTTCAATAAATCTTGAATATATCTCATATATTCTTTTCTCCATAATAAAATATTCCATAAAAATCTCACCTCCCTAATATATGAGATTTTCGAAATTCATGGGGGAAATAAACTAGATTTGGATGTTCTTGAATTTATGAGATAATCTTGTATTCCAAGAATACATATCTTCCATAATATCTTTCCAAGAAAATCAACAAATCTTTTCTATACCAAATCTATAAATTTCGAAAATTATAAGCAAAAAATCAGCAATAATAATTTTTTTTATTTTAATCACCTTATTATTATCGGGCTACTTATTGGGCTACTTAAGGGGCCATTAGGAGAATTAAGATTGGACCTCCAATGGACTTCTGAATTTCAATATTGAGCCCCAATATAATTCAGCCCATTAATATTAATTAGTACCACTAATAAATTACTATTGCACTATCCACCTTAATCCATATTACGATAATATGGGCTCCCGGTTATTATTTCCCGCATTTAAGATTATCAAGTCCATTAATTAATTAAGCTTATGAATAACTCTAAATTAATTAACATCTTTCACCTTGGAGTAAAGACAGCTCAACATTATTATCCGCACCGAAGAAACTAATTTTTCACTTGCAAGATTTGGTACAATAAAACTTCTGAGCCCACCAAGGGGACAAATCACACGAGCCATACTTGCACGCGTTTCTCCGTATTAAATCTTAGCAACCGTCGTATGATTAATATTACTGCCCAAAGCACAAGGTTTGAAGTCAAGATAATTCACACCCAACATGAATCAAAGCAGTAACCATTAAGCATACACGGTCCTATTTAAGTGACGGAGATTAAGAAATCAATAACCACTGAGGTCTAATTCTTCACATATCATAACAGAAGAATTTATCCTCGTTGTAGGTCCTCTTCAACACATACTAAATATGCTAGTGCAATCTCTTGGTCAAGACAGACCAATTTGAGATATACACATCGACCTTTCACGGGTGATTGTTCAATTCCACTTGGGTCGTAAATTTATACGTTTAGTTACAAGGAAAACTGTTAATGTGATCTTCCGTGATCGGGTATCACCACATTAACTACAATGTAACATGTACTATATATTGAACGGTTTGCAATAGATATTCAACATTTAATCATAACTAACGCAAATGCGATAAAAGATTTATTCTCATAAATAAGTGTTTAATACATGAGTTATACAAAGTAAAAGCATACTTTCACGTATAACTCCAACACTGGGTCCAGAAGTCCTAGCTCTACTGACAATTCTTGAAACCTTGCTTCTGCCAAAGGTTTAGTAAATATATCTGCTTTCTGTTTGTCAGTGTGGATCTTGAGCATTTTGATATCCTTTTTCTCCACATGATCTCTAATGAAATGATGCCTGATATCCATATGTTTGCATCTAGTGTGGAGAATGATTAGGCGTGAAATTGTCATGATTCGTCACTCGAAATGCCCTTGTTTTGTTTGATTTATATGAGTATTTAGAGTTATTTGAGTATCATTTTCATAAACTAATGAATTTGTCTCTTTGATGTTCATATATGGATAGAGGACGAAAAGAGAAGTTCGTAGGACTTTGAATCGACTCAAATGGATGCCCTGATGAGAATATATCGAAGAAATACAAAAAGTATTAGTTCGAGGGAGCAAAAGTATCATTGAAGTGCACAAGCGAGGAGCACGAGTCACACCTTCTCGAGCGCTATACACGACTGCTCGTGCACTAGTGCACGAGCACTCGTGCACTGTGCACGAGCAGACGCGGGTCGTGCACTAGTGCACGAGTAAAGGAGGTCGAGCACTTTTAGCTCTCTGGAAGAATTGGAGCGCACGACGGGGGTGAGCTCGTGCACTGCACGAGCATACGTGAATTTTGGCCCATTAACTCCCGATTCGACCCGTTGCCTATTTATACCCCTTCCGAATACATTTTTAAAGAGGACTCGACAATACATCAAACCACGACATACACCACTTGATACCATAGTATTTTTAGAGTTAGTTTTCGATGAGCAAGCATGAGATTCACATTTTTGAGGTTTTCTTTATGAATTCATAGTACGATTTTACTTTTTAATTTCATTTCTTGAGACCTTTATTCGTTAATACTTTGAAACTTTATTTTTTTAATTTAAATTTAGTTCGTAGCGTTAATTTTCTTTCAACCCTAGTTTATGTTTGTTAATTTATTTGTTTTCATCATTATGTTCATGTTCGTTACTTCTTCAATTGTTCTTGTTTACGTAAAAACCATGTCTAGCTAAAACCCTTGCATGCTTAGGGTAGGATGAATTCATAGAAGTAGGTTGTAGGTACGTAATTAGGGTAATTCATGACATTAGGTTTTAATTCTCTTAATTAATGAATTCTTAAAATCAATCTTGACTTTACCATTGAATTTTGTTCAAAAAGTGTTATAGAGAGGACGACCGTATCACTCTTTAACAACGAGTAGAATTAATGAGAGGGTTTAGAAAGGGTTAATTAATCTACCAGTTTATCTAAGGAGGACGACCGCATCACCTTAGTTTAAATTAGGGTCTCGTTAATTAAGCACTATCTATTAACTTGTTCGTAGATTAGTGAAGTCGATTGTTAGGATAAAGTATTAGGGTTTTAAATCTTGAGCTTTCGTCTTGCAATCTTTTACTTAGGTCATTTCTTGCGCGTCACGATTATCTTGATTATGTACCTGCTCCGTTAGTATACGTAGGGATTTCTATCCTGAGCATCACCTTCACTTATTTGAAAACACACATTAGTTAATTCGTTTCTTTCGTTCTTTAGTTTAATTAGTTTATTTTAGTTTTGAATTAATTCTTCAAAAATCCAAAAACATACATTCATATTAGCTACGACGCGTAGATCTTCAGGGATCTGTTCTCATACACTTCATCCCTTGGGTTCGATAATACTTGGTCGCTATACTTACTCATACTACAGTGAACCCGTACGCTTGCGGGGAATCTACTAGTAGAAAGTTGGTATATTCACTTCAAGTCAATGGCGCCGTTGCCGGGGATGGCGTTGTATGTCTTTTGAATAGGACTTGTAGATAGCTTAGTAGTTAGTAGTGAGTGATTTACTTTTATATTTTATTTTGTAGTATTTTCGGCAGTTGCATTTTTATTCTTTTGCAGGTTTATGAAAACACGCTCACAAGGTGATACGAGCGAAGAGAGACTACAGCTAGATCCTGAGACAATAGCAAGAAGAAACCGAACCTTCTTAAGAAGGATGAACGCTGCCGGATGAGAGAACGAGAACCTCAACATGGGCATCTCTAATGAGTTGGATGATGCTGCGAATGAGTTTAATCAGGTAGTGGACCGAGTTGAAGGCACTGGAGGGAGTGGTAGTCAGAATCAAGCTCCATTAGGAGATAGCCAGAGCCTAAACCCGGGTACATAAAACGTAAACAATCCAGCTCATAACCTTGTCCAACATCCTCAGAACAACCCTGCTTACCCTCAGAACAACTTTCCACCAAACAACTTACCTTATCCCTACCCATACCCACCTTATCCGTATCCACCATACCCGTATCCTCCACCTCCTGTTTACAACCAACCACCAGCTTATCAACCACCACCACCCCAACAAGTACCCGTACCACCTGCTAATCCTCAACACGTTCCTCAGAACGCAGATCAAAACATGGCTATTAGAGGAAGGTTCGCGGCACAACCGCAGAGGTTTTATGATGGAGTGGCATTGCCCCCTGTAGAGGCAAATAACTTCTCAATTTCCCCAGGAATCCTTAAGCTGCTTACCGAGAATCAATTTAAGGGAGAGGTTGGGAAGGAGAATCCTCATACTCATCTGAGGAATTTTTTGATGATCGCATCCACATTCAATTATAACGCCATGTCTGAAGATGCCAAGAGGCTCAGGCTGTTCCCATTCTCTTTGACGGGAATAGCCAAGGAGTGGTACGATAACACGCTCCCACAGGGAGGTGTAACCACATGGGCCGAGCTCGAGCGTCTGTTCCTCGAGCGATTTTACCCTCCATCGAGAACCATTAAAGCAAGGATAAATATCTCTTCTTTCCGCCAGAAGCCAGGTGAGGACCTACGCCAGGCGTGGGAGAGATACTCGAATATGTTGATTGAGTGCCCGCAACACGGGTACAACGAGGGAGATATCATGGCATTCTTCTATAGTGGAGCCAGCTGGTCAAGCCCATCTCGATGCATGTGCCAGTGGAGCTTTTCTGAACCAAGGGATAGCGAGATGTAGAGAAATCGTCGACAATATTATCACGAATGCCGGGGCATGGAATGAAGATCCAGAATTTCAGCGAGTTTGTAAGTTGGAGGAGAATGAGGGTACGAGGAAGCTGTTGATGGCTATGATGGAAAAGATCAGTAACCTCGAGATGGGGCAGAATTTGGTTGGAGGGAATGTAGCAGTGAGCGAGAAAGTGGACCCACCCACGAGTCAGCAAGAAGAGGACAACTATATGGGAAGGCCTAACTATCCATAAGGCGGGTATCCACAAGGTGGCAATCAGTTTGGAAGGCCTTCTTATGGCCAACCATTTGTACCTCCAGGTCCACAACCGCCTCAAAATCAATGGAGGAACACACAAGGGTATCAAGGAGACCAACAGCCTCCTCAAAACACATGGAGGAAGAACGAGAATTTTTCATATGCTAATTCGAATGCCAGAATTACAGTTCCACCAGGTGTGGATCCAGGTTCGAAACCCCCGGGTGGAGAAGGCGGTGCCTCAACGGAGGAGATGTTGAGAGCTATCCTTCAGAAGGTGGAGGAAGGTAGCAAGAGATTGTCCTCATTGGAGTACGATGTGAAGAAGTTGCATATGAAAGACGATCAACGTGATCAAGAACTCCAGAAGAGAGATGTAGAGCTGAATCGAATTCAGCAAGAGAACAATAGGCGGTTCACTTTAATAAAGTTTCAGATGAGCCAGATCGTAAAATCATTGGGTAGAGAGCCGGGTAAGTATCCTTCTATGCCGGAGGGAAATCCGAAAGAGCATTGCAAAGCGATCCAGCTTAGAAGTGGGACCAACTATGAGGGTCCTCAGATGCCTGCTGATTCTGAGACGCCCAAAGGAGAGATTGAGATTGAAGAGATGTAAGTTGAGAAAGGGGTTGAGGGTGAAGGCATTCAGAAGAGTAAAGATATGGATGAGAGCAAAGAGCCTGAAGAGGAAGGCATTGAGAAGATTGAGAGAGTTCCTAAGTGGAAGAAGGCAAAGAAAGCAAGGGAGAAAGTGAAAGAGACCGAGCGTGATGAACGGGGGGTACCCAAATCGGTGATACCCGTCCCGTATCCACAGCGCTTCATGAAAAAGAAGCTTGATGAGAAATTCGCTAAATTCCTTGATGTTTTTAAGAAATTGCATATTAACATTCCTTTTTA
This sequence comes from Ballota nigra, assembly GCA_947034835.1. Classification (NCBI taxonomy): domain Eukaryota; kingdom Viridiplantae; phylum Streptophyta; class Magnoliopsida; order Lamiales; family Lamiaceae; genus Ballota; species Ballota nigra. Next base: position 40,829,892 of record OX344724.1, on the reverse strand, counting down.
TGATGCTTTGGAACATATGCCAAATTATGCCAAATTCCTGAAGGACTTGATAGCGAAGAGGAGGCGAGTAGATGAGCCCAAGTTGGTGCAGCTGAACCATGAGGTGAGTGCATTAGTGCACAAAGCGCTTCCACCAAAGTTGAAGGATCCCGGGAGTTTCACGATCTTATGTGATATCGGGAATGGAGTTAAGAAGGGAGCGTTGTGCGACCTTGGGGCGAGCATCAATCTTATGCCATTGTCGCTACTCAAGAAGTTGGAGGGTGGAGAACTTCAACCGACAATAATGACGCTTCAACTTGCCGACCGGTCTATTACTCGACCTCAAGGTGTAGTTGAAGACGTCCTCGTGAAGATTGGGGATCACATATTTCCAGCCGATTTTGTAGTGCTTGACATGGAGGAAGATGAGTACGTTCCATTGATCTTGGGAAGACCGTTCTTAGCAACTGCCAGGATGGTGCTAGATGTGGTAAATGGGAAGATCACGTTGAAAGTTGACGATCAAGAGATAAAGATTTCCCTATATGAGGCCATGAAGTACCCGAAGGAGGATGAGAGCTGTTATTGCGTGGATGCAATTGATCCTCGTGTTGAAGACACACCTCATATCCCTAATCTTTCTCATATTCATGATTTCGTCAGTCCTTCACTTGATAATTTAACCCATGAGCATTATGATCTTGATTATTTTGATAGGGATAAAGAGAAGAAATTGAAGGATGAAGAAGTGAAAAGTGAGGACGTGGTCCAGTTGGAGGGGAAAGGAGGAGTTAAGAAGAAAAAGTCCAAACGCAAGAAATTTCTTAGTAAGACTCCTCCAGATAAAGGTGAGAAGAAGTTGAGACCCCCACCACTTGGGGATGAGAAGGAAGCAAATGAGCTCATGATGGAGGGGCATCAAGGAAAGAAATGCAAGCACCACTCTTATGAGAGTAAGGGAGGTAATTTTGAGTATCATGTCCCATAAGCTCCTTTGAGCTCGGTCCGGCATGAGGACCTTAAAGATAGCACTGAATGGGAGGCAACCCATTTTTATTTATTTTTCATTGTTTTTATGTTATTAGGGTGTTATTGAATCGTAAGTTTTAACCTCGTATGAGAGTTTTATTTTGTAGGCTTGTCTCGAAGGAGTAGAGGAATCATGGATTTATTCAAAAGGAACCAAATCGAGACCAAGGAGTGTGCTATGTTGTTAAGAGAAACTGAATTATTTGGATGAGGTAACCCACAACCCCAAACTTAGATCTCTTCACAAGGTCGAAGTTGGGGGGTGGAGTTTTTATATGTTTTATTGTTACATTGCACCGGCGCACACGTCTCTTTGAGTTGAGTTTGGTTATTTGAGTTTTGAGATGCTCCTTGAGCTGATAATGTTTTGAGGTGCTGCTACATATTTCATGCCTATCAATCATCTTATGCTTGTTGATTGCTATCTTTGAGTATGATTTGATGAGTAGGGTGAATTGTAAGGTTGAGTTAGGAGTTTTGTTGTGTGAGTGCTTGAGTTAGAGTAGATTTGATAGAGAACTAGTATGCTTGCGAGTTTTTCTTTTGAGTACTTGGGTGATGAGAGTGAGAATTCACTAGGACTAGCATGGATGTGAAAGCCGTGAGATTTGAACCTTATGAGATTTTGATGCATGAATTGATCTCTTCGTTTGTGAGTAGATCGTCACCTTAGAAGATGCTAGAACTTGTGTGTGCTCTTGCTTCTTGATTGTGTCTAGTATGATATGCCGAATGTGATCTTAGGCCATCTTTGATTTGAATGAGTCACTTAGCCAAAATTTTTCCTTACCATTGATATTTGTCCCTTGTTAGCCCCTTTGAGCCTTAAGCCTAATTCAATTGCTAGCACATTTAAACACGATTCCAGTTCCTAAGCCTTTTTATCCCAATTTGAGTGGAGAATAGGAAAAGTGTGAATGTGAAGGGATTGAATTGAGTTGAAAAAGGAAAATGTGATTGCTTAGTGATTATGAGAAGAAGGTGTGATGAAAAAAAAAAGTTGTGGGAAAAAGAAAAAAAAATTGAGAATGAGCAAAAGAAAAAAATGAGCTCATGTGTTTGTGAAAAAAAAAAGAAAGAGAAAAAGTGAAGTGATTAAGAAAAGTGAAAAGAGTGAGAAAGAAAAAAATTGAAGTGTTGAGAATTGGAATTGAAAGTGTGTTGATTGAAATTGTTTGAAGTATTCTGTTCCTAATCTCGAAGTACCGAAGTTTGATTTTCTATTCTCCATTACAACCTTGAGAAAAGTCCTTTTTGATTCGGCATTGATTTCTAGAGTATGGTCGGAGTTAAGAGTGCTTACAAGCCTATGGCTGCCGATATGAGTGATTGATTGTTTGAGTGAGTCCCTTGATCATTGATATACACTTGTGAGGGAGTGAAACACATCGTTGAGTGCACATCCATGTTTGATCTTGGTGATTCTTGTTGTTGTTGCATGAGTATGATGAAGGAAGGTGAGTGAGTATACTTGTGATTGATCTTTGAAGCTCGAGTTCATTTGCTTGCATGATTTGATTCGTTGACTCATTCCTAATAATTTTACTTGACTTATTATTTCGTTGCTTGAGGACAAGCAACATGGTAAGTTTGGGGGGGTTGATTAGGCGTGAAATTGTCATGATTCGTCACTCGAAATGCCCTTGTTTTGATTGATTTATATGAGTATTTAGAGTCATTTGAGTATCATTTTCATAAACTAATGAATTTGTCTCTTTGATGCTCATAGATGGATAGAGGATGAAAAGAGGAGTTCGTAGGACTTTGAATCGACTCAAACGGACGCCGGGATGAGAAGATATCAAAGAAATACAAAAAGTATTAGTTCGAGGGAGCAAAAGTATCATTGGAGTGCACAAGCGAGGAGCACTCGTGCACATAGTGCACGAGCAGTCGTGTATAGCGCTCGAGAAGATGTAACTCGTGCACTGCGCACGAGCAGAAGCGGGTCGTGCACTTTTAGCTCTCTGGAAGAATTGGAGCGCACGACGGGGGTGAGCTCGTGCACTAGTGCACGAGCATACGTGAATTTTGGTCCATTAACTCCCGATTCGAACCGTTGCCTATTTATACCCCTTCCGAACACGTTTTTAGAGAGGACACGACAATACATCAAACCACGACATACACCACTTGATACCATAGTATTTTTAGAGTTAGTTTTCGACGAGCAAGCTTGAGATTCATGTTTTTTAGGTTTTCTTTACGAATTCATAGTACGATTTTGCTTTTTAATTTCGTTCTTGAGACATTTATTCGTTAATACTTTGAAACTTTATTTTCTTAATTTAAATTTAGTTCGTAGCGTTCTTTCAACCCTAGTTTATGTTTGTTAATTTATTTGTTTTCATCATTATGTTCATGTTCGTTACTTCTTCAATTGTTCTTGTTTACGTAAAAACCATGTCTAGCTAAAACCCTTACATGCTTAGGGTAGGATGAACTCGTAGAAGTAGGTTGTGGGTACGTAATTAGGGTAATTCGTGACGTTAGGTTTTAATTCTCTTAATTAATGAATTCTTAAAATCAATCTTGATTTTACCTTTGAATTTTGTTCGAAAAGTGTTATAGAGAGGACGACCGTATCACTCTTTAACAACGAGTAGACTTAATGAGAGGGTTTAGAAATGGTTAATTAATCTACCGGTTTATCTAAGGAGGACGACCGCATCACCTTAGTTTAAATTAGGGTCTCGTTAATTAAGCACTATATATTAACTTGTTCGTAGAATAGTGAAGTCGATTGTTAGGATAAAGTATTAGGGTTTTAAATCTTGACCTTTCGTCTTGCAATCTTTTACTTAGGTCATTTCTTGCGCGTCACGATTATCTTGATTATGTACTTACTCCGTTAGTATACGTAGGGATTCCTATCCTGAGCATCACCATCACTTATTTGAAAACACACATTAGTTAATTCGTTTCTTTCGTTCTTTAATTTAATTAGTTTATTTTAGTTTCGAATTAATTCTTCAAAAATCCAAAAACATACATTCATATTAGCTACGATGCGTAGATCTTTAGGGATCTGTTCACATACACTTCATCCCTTGGGTTCGATAATACTTGGTCGTTATACTTACTCATACTATAGTGAACCCGTACACTTGCGGGGAATCTACTAGTAGAAAGTTGGTATATTCACTTCAAGTCAGAGAACTGGATTCTCTGAGATTGCAATAGCACTGTTGTTGTCACAGAAGATAGGAACTTCATTTGCAACGATGTTGTAATCCCTTAGTTGTTGTCTTAGCCATAGAATTTGAGCACAACAACTTCCAGCTGCCATGTACTCAGCTTTAGTAGTGCTTGTGGCTACTGAACTCTGTTTCTTGGAGAACCAAGAAATTAATTTACTTCCTAAGAACTGACAAGTGCCTGAGGTTGATTTCCTGTCAATTCTGCATCCTCCATAGTCTGCATCTGAATATCCTGTGAGTTCCAAATTGTCATCTGAGGGATACCATAAACCCAAGTTCACAGTACCCTTTAAGTATTTGAGAATCCTCTTTGCTGCCTCCAGATGACTCTTCTTTGGATTTACTTGATATCTAGCACATATCCCAACAACAAATGTGATATCTGGCCTGCTTGCTGTGAGATACAGTAGAGATCCAATGATTGCTCTGTAGTGAGTTTGGTCTACTGATTCACCATCTTCATCAGGTTCCATCTTTGTGTTGGTGTTGAGTGGAACTCTTGCAACCTTACTGTTTTGATATCCAAATTTGTTGATCAGCTCCCTTGTATACTTGGCTTGATTGATGAAAATTCCTTCAGGGGACTGTTTGACTTGAAGTCCAAGGAAGAAACTCATTTCTCCCATCATTGACATCTCAAATTTTCCTTTCATCAGTTGAGAAAACTTCTCATAGAGGACTTGGTTTGGAGAACCAAAAATGATATCATCCACATAGATCTGCACCAATAGTGTGTCTTCTCCTTTTGTGATTTTGAAGAGAGTCATATCTACTCTTCCTTTGATAAAACCATGATCAAGTAAGAACTGAGATAAAGTGTCATACCAAGCTCTTGGAGCCTGTTCCAGTCCATATAGAGTTTTTCTCAGTCTATATACTTTGTGACTTTCTTCAAAACCTGGGGGCTGCTCCACATACACTTCTTCATTAAGTACTCCATTCAAGAAAGCACTCTTGACATCCATTTGATACACCTTGAATCTCATATGAGCAGCATATGCAAGAAATAACCTTATTGCCTCCAATCTGGCCACCGGGGCAAATATTTCATCATAGTCAAAACCTTCAACTTGTGAGTAGCCCTTTGCCACTAGCCTGACTTTGTTTCTGACTATGACATCATTTTCATCCTTCTTATTCTTGAACACCCATTTGTTTCTAATCACATTGCAATGATATGGCCTATCCACCAACTCCCATACTTGATTCCTTGTGAATTGATTAAGCTCTTCTTGCATGGCAATGATCCAGTTTGAATCTTGAAGTGCTTCTTCAATGGTACTTGGTTCCTGATTAGATAAAAACAACAAAACAAAACAAAACACTTTCTCCATGAAAACTTCTAGTTTTGACTCTCGAGGTAGGATCACCTAGGATTTGCTCAATAGGGTGATCTGAGAGCCAAGTTCTCCTAGACTGATGACCTTCAGTAGAGCACTCTTCTAAAGTTGAGTCAATAGATATAGGAATGAAATCAAATTCAGGAAATAAGACAGAGGGTTGAAGGCCTGAGTCATCATTCAAGGTATTTTCATTTTCAATGATAGTGACATTGGTTCCCCCTTGAATGATGGGCTCATTAGATGTCTCAGTTGTGACCATATCTTCATTGACATCACTTACCTCTTGAACTGGGATGGTGTCCATCAGTTCAGTTGACTGGTCAGGAGACCTTTCAGTTGAGCTGTCAGGAGTGATCTTGGTCTGAGTATCTTTATTGAATTATTGATCAGTGAGGTTGTCCCAAGTTGGAATGTATGCATCAACACTGTTCTCAGGATAGCCTTTAGATTTGATACTCAACCTAGTTAATTTCTTGCTAATCACCTCCTCAGTGTCCTTTTTCCTGGACTCAAAAGTAGATTCATCAAAGACCACATGAGGTGTTTCTTCCACAACAAGGGTTCTACAATTGTAGACTCTAAAAGCTCTACTAATTTGGGAATATCCTAAGAAAATTCTGATAGTCCCGTTTTCAAATACCAAAATGGGAATTCAGGGGCAATTTTTTTTTAAAACTTTTTGCTTAGGGAGTTCAGCAAGAGTGAAGAGTTCTCAAGTCACTGCATTGCTAAGAGGCTGAGCTACCCAGTCAGTGAGAAGACTGGAAGGCTCATGCTCTTAGCAACACAGTGACTCGAGAGGTTACAATTCAAGTCACTGCTCTGCTCAGAGGCTGAGCTACCAAGTCAGTGAGAAGGCTTGGAGACTCATGCTCTGAGCAAGGCAGTGACTCGAGATACTTAACTCTCGAGTGCGTTGCCTGAATTGGTCAGTGAGAGGATTCTCCCTGACCTGAATATTTAACCAAAGTTTCTTTTTTAACAATGCTCTCAGTGAGCAGATTTTCACAACACTTTAGTAAATACTTTTAAGGATAAGTACGCTCAGTTTAACGTGGTTCAGAGACTCAAGCTCCTACGTCCACGACCTGATTTAACAGGAAATCCACTAACTGGGATTCTTGTTTTTAACGTGCCAAGGTGCACTTACAACTGGACTCACGCCACTCCCTGGGCTGCCTCTCCTCACTAACTAACTTCCACCAACAAACCTAACTAGAGGGTTTTGGTTTCAGTTTGGTTTCTCCAACTATGTGAGGTTTTCCTTTACAATGTGTTAGCCTTAAGCTAAGATTAGGAAAACCTCTCTAAGCTATGAGTTACAAGCTTGACACTCAATGAATATAAGTGATAACCCTAAAGGTCAGTGTCGTGGGTGTGAGCAACACTTCCTTATGACTCCCTAACAACTCACACACTCTTATAGCTTGTAGGTGTTGATTTTTCTTTCTTCACACCCTTGAATACGCAGCTATGAGCTTGTATTTATAGTGTGGATTCAAATGTAACCGTTGAAGGAAATTACATTTGAATCCATACAATTAATGGTTTCAATCACTTTTCTAAGAATGCGGCCTTGTCAGTGTCAGAGTTGCTGCATTGTGCTACTTGGTCCACGTGGGCTGGATTCAACGGATCTTTGACTCAGTGGGTTGACCAAGACCCACTGACTTTAGGTAGCTTCCTCTTTCACTGACTGATGATCTTCAGTGGACTGAACGTCTTCAGTTTGGTTGTCCTTCAGAGACTGTTTGAAGATCACTCCAAGAAGTTTGTCATATGGCTGAATAACAAACTTTCCTAGCCACAGTAGCCTGACTCCTTCAGGGCCTACTTGGTGCAGCACTGATCCTCTTGATCATGCTCTTCACTGAGTGGTCCACCTGACTTAGCTTAGAACAACCAAGTTTACACTCAGTGGGACATCCTTCAGGCTTCTCTTCAGGTTCAGGTCACAAGCATGGCTTCAGTCAGTTCTTCTGGGTGTTATCTTGGTGTCCTCAGGCTGTGTTGCTGAGTTCCCCCTCGCTGAGTTCCCCCTCAACTGAGTTCTTCTCAACTGACAGCCTATTCTACTGAGAAATAACCTAGCCTGACCTGAAACAAAAGATACTATCTTGACTGCTTTCAAACCTATTACAAGTGGTTTTGGAAAATCATCAAAACTAAACATATCCCAACAAATTCCTTCATCAGCTTTGCTGTCAAAAGCTTTCAGTTGAGTTTTCCCATTGTTGTGAATGAAACACTTGCAACCAAAAATGTGAAAATAGGATACCTGTGGCTTTATGCCATTCCATAGCTCATATGGAGTTTTTCCTTGATGTTTGGTTACCATGGATCTGTTCTGAGTGTGGCAGGCAGGGTTGATAGCTTCATCCCAAAATCTTTTAGGAACTTGAGCTTCTGCAAGCATTGTCCTAGCTGCCTCCTTTAGAGTCCTATTTCTTCTCTCAACTACTCCATTTTGTTGAGGAGTTCTTGCAGCTGTGTCTCATGAGCTGTACCCAGCTCCTTGCAGAAGTCAGATATTATAGAGTCAATGAATTCAGTGCCCTTATCTGACCTTATCTTTACAATGTTCAGGCTCTTCTCATTGCTAACTTTCTTCAGTAGTTCTGGTAGCCTGACTTGAGTTTCCTTCTTGCTTGCAAGGAATGCCACCCATGTGTACCTGGAGAAGTCATCAACAACAACAATTGTATATTTTCTCCCATTGATACTTACAGGGGTTACTGGACCAAAAAGATCCATATGCAACAGTTGAAGTACTTTGTCAGTAGAGGTAACTACTTTGCTTTTGAAGGATGCTTTCACTTGCTTTCCCTCGTGACAGGCTTTGCAAACATGATCCTTGTTGTATACTTCATTTGGCATTCCTTCTACTAGAGCATGTCTTGCTATCTTGTTCATCACCTTGAAGTTCAGATGACTTAACCTCTTATGCCATAGCCAATTGATGTCAGTTGAGCTCTTTGCTATAAGGCATGCATTTGGTGTGCAAGACTTCCAATCTGCAAGATAGACATTTCCCTTCCTTGACCCAATTAGTAGTACCTGTTGTGAAGATGTATTCTTGACAAAACACAGGTTACATGAAAATTCAACATTGTATCCTTTATCACAAAACTGATTGATAGATAATAGGTTATGCTTAAGTCCACTGACATAGGATACATTGTTAACCTTTACTGAGCCAATAATTAAAGTACCATATCCTTTGGTGGCTCCTTGTGAATTGTCACCAAAAGTGACCAGTGGACCTTCTTTCTCAATGAATTCTTTCAGGAGACTTTTATTGCCAGTCATGTGCCTGGAATATCCACTGTCCAAGTACTAGACTGAGGACTTAAGAGCTTCTCCTTTGTCACTAAGCCCTGCAGTCAAGATCAAGCTTTAGGTACCCATTTTGTGTTGGGTCCTATCATGTTAGATGTACCTTTTGGAATCCAAATTTGTCTTACTATTCTAATCACTTTAGAGTGGCCAATTTGTCTTCCATAAACATCTACATAGATAGTTATCTCCCTTGGTGCCTTAGGAGTAAACTGTCTATGGGTGTCAGCCTTTGAAGGAACAAGAACCTTCTTAACTTTCTTCTTCTTAGGCTTGGGTGCACCTGGTCTCAGTCTTTGTTGATAAAGGTATTGAGAACCTTTTCCTTTAGGCACAAAAGGAATAGGTTTTCCATATGAGTCATTCCTTGAAGAATGCTCATGCCTGGATACTTTCAGTTGAGGTTGCTTCATTTGTGAAGACCTCAACTGATAGTACCTCTGATGAGTTCTAGGATGATTAGTCAACTGAGTCTTTCCAATTGGTTTTGGCTGTGTTTGACTTTTCTTTTGTTGAACATCAGCTGGACTTTTCCCTTTATCTAAAACCTGTGGTTGAAAGGTCACAGATTTAACAAAAACTCTTTTTGTGCCACTCGAAGAAGCAACACTCAGAGGACCTTCTGAAGGTTTTGGAATATAACCTATTCCACACTTGTTATTGGGATTGATTTGAAACTTTTGAATCTCCTCTATGACAAGAGAGGGTTTGTTTAGAGCATCAATCCTTTTTAACAAAGTCTTTTCAGATTTTTGTAAGACATCAATTTTCAGGAGAGATTCCTTTATTTGGCTTACCAATTTTATATTCTCTTCAGTTAACCTTGTCTTAGATTCAGTAAGATCTTTTATCAGTTGATCTTTACCATTTCCTTGACTCTTGAGGGTTTCCACCTCTTTTGTCAATTCAATGGTGGATTTAGCTGAGTCAAGATCTGCCTGATTCCCTGACTTAATTAACTTGGAGTTTTAACTCAAGAGTTTTTTGTTTTCATCCTGAAGACAGAAACTTGCTTCTTGCAACCTTGAGAAATCAATCATCAATTGTTCCAAAGCAGACTGAAGATTGAGTTCCTCTGTTGACTCTGAGCTGAGCTCAAGTAAGTGTCCTGAGGAAATAGATGGTTTAGATTGTACCTCAGGTTCTTCTCTGGCCATAAGGCACATGTCATCATCACTACTGTCAGAGAAGAGTCCTTCAGATGACTCCAACTCTTCATCAACATCCTCAGCAACCATGGCTTTCCTTTCTCCATATCTTCTGTCTCTTTTGACTTGTCTTTCTTTCCTCTCTTATGTGCTCAATTGAGGACAGTCGTACTGAAAGTGCCCAACTTCTTGCACTGATAGCATATGTTGGCATCATCATCCTTTTCTTCAGTAGACTCTATAGGCTTTGATGATGATCCTTCAGCTTTGGAGTAGTTCTTGTATTCCTTCCTTTTCTCCATCTCAGTGGAGCTTTTCTCTCATTCTCTTGTGTCTCTTTGAGGGTAACTTCTTCTTTCCCTGTTATCCCTGTAAAATCTTTTATATTTTCCAAAACGACTGTTAAGTTTTTTAAACCTTCTAGCCATTAGGCTTGGCTCCTCTTGCATCTCAACTTTGCTTTGAGATTTACTTATTTTTGTACTCTTTTGTGGCTTTGGGGACTTGGACCCAGTCTCCTTAGCTTTGAAGGCAACTCCCTTCTCAGCTGAGGTCTCATCTGGAGCCCTTTTCTTATTAAGATCAAACTTATAAGCTTTTAACTCAGACAATACCTGTTGCATGAACATGCTAGATAGATCTTTGGTATTTTGCATCATTACAGAGTACACATCCCATCTTGAGGTCAGACCTCTCAGGATTTTTAAAGCAACTTCTCTTTTTGTATACACTTTACCAAGAGAATTAATTTCATTCATTATATCAGTGAACCTCCCATAAAGTTGATCAATGGTCTCAGTTGGCTCCATGGTGAATTGCTCATACTTTTGAATAGCTACTGAGAGCTTGCTCTTTTTGATTTTATCAGTACCCTCACACATAAGAGCAAGAGTGTCCCAGAGCTCCTTTGCAGTCTGGCAATGGATCACTCTTCCCATAACTGAGTCTAGAATGGTGGTGTAGAGAATGTTCATGGCTATGAAGTCGAGGTTGTGTCTCCTCCTTTCATCTGCAGTAAAGTTATCTTCATCTTTGGGCCATTCTTCTCTAGGATCTGCAATAGTTTCAGCTGTAGTTCTTGGGTTAGGAGTCATAAAAAGAAATGGACCTTTTGTGATGACTCTTAGCATTTCATCATTCACACAAGCAAGGTGTGCTCTCATCCTGATTTTCCAGAAGTCATAATTTTCCATTGAGAATTGTGGAAGCTTGCGATGGGACATATGGTTCAAGGGATTGACTCCCATGTTGTTTTCTGCTGGTGGTGCAACCCTAGTTGCATTGTCAGCCATAGTATATAAACAAGATTATCACAAGATCAATTCAGTTGACCAAATACAATTTACCTTTTGAGCACAAGGTATACTTTAGAACAATGGTCTATTAAACCACTGCTCTGATACCACTTGTTGGTCCAGAAACGAGTTATACAGGTGTATGGGGGGGGGGGATACACCTATTGTTACAAATTCAAACTTCTTTCTAAAACTTATCAGATTAACTCAAGACAGTAGATCTTCAGTGGACTGGAAGGTCTGCTGAGATTTACTTAATGAAAGCTTGCTGAGATATCAGCTCCACTGAAGGTTCAAGACTTTCAGTTGAGTTGCTATGTAATTAGCTTTTAGTTGTGGATTAGTGAGCCCTTAAGAAAAACTCATTTTACTTGATAAAAACTTGTTTGAACAACACACTAAAGGATTAACAAAATGAAAATGCACAAGATATAAAGTGGTTCAGAGATGAATCTCCTACGTCCACTGTCCTGATTAAACATGAGAATTCCTTTCACTTTGGAATTCCTTGGGTTATAGTACCAAGGTGCACTGATCAAATAATCCTCTCTTAGGATATTTGATCCCTAGGATAATTCCAAGTCTTAGTTCCCAAAACAACCAGCTTTCAGACTGATATCAACAATCAACTTACTAAGATCTCTTAACTCTAACTCTCAACCTAACTCTGGGGTAGGGTTTTTTAGTAGGGTTTGGTTCCAACTGTTTGTGAGATAATCCTTACAAGTTAGCTCAAGGCTTAAGGATGGATTATCTCTTTCTAAGATTTGGATATGGCTATAAGCACAATTACAGAAGGTTTGGTATACTCTCTACAAATATGAAACACTTGGGAAACAATGGTGATTTCGAGTGCTTCGTTGTAAGTTTATGAGTGTAGAGAATGCTTGTTCTTTTAAGTTTCCCGTGTGTAGAAATGAGCACGACCTTCTGTATTTATAAACCTTCTTGAAAATCTTCCCGTTGGAGTTGAATCTTCTCAAGTAAGTCTCTTGTATCTGATTGGTTCAAAATAGCTCTATTTAGCTTTATGTCTCATCAAGAAACGGCTGAAAGACCTTGCCTACTACTAGCTCTCTGGAAAATCTAAAGTAAGACTTTTGGTACTTGTCAGTCTGTGACAGGTCGGCTGTCAATAGGGTACACCTACGTGTCATCTTCTTATAGGGCCGCACAGTCTACTTGCTCAGAGTCTTGTCTGGTTTTAAGGTGGAACTCAACTGAGAGAACATTCTTATTCCTTCATTTATTGCAAGCTTTACTGGCATTCGAATTGCCTTGTTCCAACCAGATTAACTAACAACTTTTAATGTGTTTAGCATTGAATGTGCGTTGTTAGTCTTCATCAGTAGACTTCCTTTCCTCTACTGATGGTACTCCCTTAGTATAAATGCACTTAGAAAATATTTATAGCTAAGGCATCTTCTTCAGTTGACTTCTTCTCAGTGGACCTTGTCTTCAGAACAGCTCTTCAATACACTCTAGGAATTAGCAAATGCACTTCGTTTCCATAACATTTGAACTGGCTAATTCTAGTCTAACTCTACTGAATATACTTTACTTATATTTGACTTAGGAGGAACCTTTTGACATCTTAATCAAAACATATGTCTATACAATTTCCCAACAGTAACTACCCCTTTATTTATTCTATAACCTTTGGAATTCTTATATTGAAAATTATAATTAGTATTATTTCTTTATCTTCTGCAGTAACCTAATAAGCCCAAGACCCCTTTTCTCAATACAAATTTTGCCTATCTAATTCATAGATTATTGTAATAGCATGAATGGTAGAAATTAATGATTCTGAACTCGAATCTAATTTTTTTGACTTTGAGTTCGTTCGTTCATATATTAAGAGATTCTAGCTCTCATTATTCTCAATTGCAAATTTGTCGAATAGTTCTCTTTTAGTTTAATTAATTTCATTATAAATGTTAATTTGTTATGTTCTCTGTTTTGACAGTGAAGTGTCTGGTTTTTAAGTGTGTCCAACGTAAGAAGAATGGCTAACGATAGATGAAGGATTTCAACGAGTTGCATAACGTGCTAAAAAAAAGATAAATGAAGTGTCTGTTTTAACAGTGAAGTGTCTGGTTTTAAGTGTGTCCAACGTAAGGAGAATGGCTAACGATAGATGAAGGATTTCAACGAGTTGCATAATGTGCTAAAAAAAAGATAAAGTGAAGGCTCTTCTGATACAAGGTGTCATAATAATTAAGAAACAAACATATAGAATGGCCGAGGAGTTGGTGAGAGATGTAATCGAAACAAGGAGGTCATTGATAGTTAGTTGTGGGCTATGTTGCATAGGTGTGGGTGCAGGAGTGCAGGGACGATACGATACGAGTTCAGAGATACAAATTTTTTTTAGAAGGGTGCGATTCGTCAAGAATATGTCAATTTATTTATATTTTATTATATATAATACCAAAAAAAAAAGCATATATATTTTAAAATTTTGTAAATCAATGCATATAATCCACATTTTCTCTGACCCAAAACTTAAGCATATTCAATATTTTAATATAATTAAGTAACCAAACATCAATTCAAGTTCCATTAGTCTAATACATATGTCATAACAATGAATTCAATCTAAAAAGAGAGTCACATTCTCAATTTTAAATTATATTATATAATAAAATTCAATTGAAATAACATATTTAATGCTTAATAAGTAGGATTCGTGAAGGAAATTCGAGTATCCGTTAGTTGTATTCGCTACATGGCAGTCGGATTCGCCACATGGAGGATCGGATTCGCGGATTCAAGAATCGCACCCCTATTAGGGGGCGAGTGCGAATTCCATAATGTATTATGATATTTTTAGAAGAATCTGGGCATCACAGGTTGCGGGTTATATATTTATTGGTGGATTATTGGCCTTAAGTTCAAAATTCAAATACTTTATTTTTTATATAAGTTAACGAAATCTTATTCTTTTTAATTTAAATGTTAACAATCGAGAGCAATCTTCAAAGCAAATCCTCTTACACATTCATGACAGAAGCTCAGAGAATAAAAGACAAGGGTAGAACTTAAATTTTAAAATTATTAAGTCCAAACATTAGATGGTTTTAAACAATTTATTTAGATAGTTTTAACTAATAATTGATATAGGGAAGAGTATTCTACAAATTGATTTATTTGTATAGCATCTTTAAAATTGACATTGTTATTGGTGCTTATAAAACTTTTTTTTTCATCCAAGAAAAGTATTATTAATACAAATATTCTATTTTTTAATCCTTCGACTTCTCATATATACTAACAAACTTGGCAAGATCAATTATAGATGTAGCTAGAATGTTTTGTTAAGAATAAGAGAAGCTTGCTTGATTTCTTTAATCCAGAGAAGGATATAATAAATTATAATTATGATAAATATTTTTAAATTCAAAATAAAAAAACAAAATTTAAAACTACTAAAATATAAAAATGAGAGTTGATTGTATTAAAAAATAAAAAAAACTAAACAAAATATTTATGATTCATAAATCATCTAAAAAATATCAAATAAAATTTAAGAACACAACTACATCGAATAAGATACCACAAGGAAGTTGGCAAACTAAAATTATACCCTAATGTAGAAGATCGCGTGACATTTAATTTTTTCGATCTCTTGTAAAAATTATTTTTATGTTAAATTCATTGAAAAATCCATGTGAATCACATATATGTATAAGTGAAGCCTCTACACGGGTTTTTTTTTTGAAAGATTAGAATATTGAAATCTTAATTTTTAAATTTTTTATTTTATTCTTTCCACAATATTACATACCACGTGCAATGCACGTGTATACAACTAGTCTATTTTAAAGTGACAATCAAATGAGAAATATTTTTGGACGTTTTGCCCTTCTATTTCTTTTGCTTTACTTTTCTACCCTCACTCTAAATTAATAATTATTAGTCATTACTCATTAGCAGATCATACAACATAAATTATTGCTAAACCCTTCACATTATGCATGGTGTACAAATACGTTTCAGTATAGAAATTATTGATGTCATTACTGCTAAACCCTTCACATTATGTTTGGTTCCAAATGCATGTCCAAATATGTTTCAGTATAGAAATTATTGTTGTCATTATTGCTAAATCGTTCACATTATTTGGCTCCAAATACATTTCAGTATATAGAAATTATATTGATGAAAGAAAAAAAAATATTTATACACGGGAGTTTGAATCACGGCGTCTCGAGCTTTGAATATGATTGTTACCCTGATATTGGTACAATTTGTGTTGCTTCTGATAATTAATTCTTGATATATATTTATTGGAATAATAGCATTTTTGGTCACAAGAGTATTAGTCCAACATATTTTTGGTACTTATTGGGAAAGTAGTCCTTTTTTTCGGCAATTTTGGTCTCACCCGTTAATTTGCAGGTCTCAACTACAATTTTATCATATTTTTCTGAACCAAATGTGCAGTTTACGCATTCTCTTGGAACCAAAATTACACTCTTTTGGTCCCAAAATTGTCGAAAAAAAATCCATGGAACTAAAATTGTTGAAAATTGGACAATTCTCAAATAAAAGTCATTCTCTTAGAATCAAAAATATTTTTTTTTACTATATTTATTGAATTTGTTTTAATTATTTTAAGGATGAAGGATTCCATGTACCTTTTAACTTGTGATGGCCTTGAGCCATGGTAACATAATGTCTAGCGAGCCTATATATATATATATATATATATATATATATATATATATATATATATATATATATATATTAATTGAATTGAAGAATGACAAGATTTTAATAGAATTCCATTTGACTTGTCATTTTGCTTTCTTTTTAAAATAAAAAAGTACTCACTCCATCCACAAAAAATAATATTTTGATTATTTTATTTGTCTGTCTACAAAAATAGTCTTGTTTTTTAAAATAGAAATAATGAATTTTATCTACATTTTTTAACATACACACATAATATTTTTAAAATAATTTACTTTTTAGCCTTTGATGTAATTTATCATCTTTACCGTTTTTATTGAATAAATTAGAATATCCACATTCAATAGAATTGATGCATATTACATCTAAGTAATTGTGTTGTATAATCAAGGTTGCAAATTTTATTTGGATGCATATTTACAAATACGATTTGGAGAATTAAAATAAATGAGCATAATACTCAATGTTTTTACAAATTCATTAGAAATTTATTCTTTGTCTGACTTTATTTTGTATGTTGCGCTTTCAAGAGTATGTCACTTGGAATATTTAATTTATAGATTTATTTTTCTTGATTTTGTAATTAGTCATGTCGAAAAAATATGTACAAGACTACAAATGCATAAAGGCATTTTGGATTTAAACATTAACGATGTACTTATCTTTTTCTATCAGTTTGCTTGATTAGGGAGTGGGGGAGAGGGGTATACATTGAAAATGAGCACTTTATGACTCTGGCTTTTGCTATATTTTTTCCTTCATATTATTTGATATCTTTTTATCTACAATAGACATTTATTTTAATTTGGAGGTTTGGAATCACATAATCAACTCTTGGTCCCCTAACAAGTAAATCATTGCTTTTACTTTTATTGTTGATGTGAAAATACCATTTTTATGGTGTTTTATATTACTATTTATTATTAATTTCTTTCAGGTAACGTGCATCGCACATGTATACGGCTAGTTACCTTAAAAAGTGATAACAATTCTATTGAAAAGTAATACCAATTGCATGGATAGACAGTTTCACATAAAAATTACTCTTAATAAAATATTATTTAATGTCTATCTATCTCGAGTATAATTTTAAATATATATAATAAGAATACGTAAAATCATAGATTTTTTATTAGCATTTTCTCTCTTTTTATTATACTATAAGAAAATAAAAAACTGTTTATGAAATTAGAATTGCCTACGAAATTTTCTAACAAAATATCACTGTTGTGGAATTGCCTACAATTTGCCTATAATTTTTTTTAATCATAAAGACACTTTCATTCCTCAACCTACAAATAGTTTGTCTACGAAATGAAATTTCTAGGTATTAATTACCTACAGTAATTTGCCTATCAGAATTTAACCACAAACAATTTGTCTATAAAGATTTCGTAGGTTAATTTTTTGTACGCAAGGAATGAAAATGCCTATATAATTAGAAAATTTGGGTAATACGGAGGTGTTTCTCATTTTGGGTCATACCCCAAGTACCTGATCTTCCTCTACCAAGTCAAGTGGTTTGAAAAGTGATCATTAAAATTTTGATCAAGATAATATTCCCATAAAATATGAAAATGGGTTCTTGGAATAGACTCTTTGCGGGTAAAGTAAAAGATTTTTCGAATTTACATCCTTGTACCCTTCAAGCATGGTATATGTACATGTCTGTATAACCAACATCACTTTATTTGGTTGTCTCCTCTTTTAATTATACTAGTTTTTGTCCACACGTATTGCACGTTTATATGTAAGTTATTCGTAAGAAGTGTAAAACTATGTCGCATTGAGCTTCAACATAAAAAAATCTATCAGTAATTTACCACAATTTTCATTATTAAAATATTCAAAGTAAAAGGAACAGTTTGTATTAGTGAATTGAACATGACTTGCTTAATTCATAAAATGAATATATCTAATATGACTCTAGATCTGCAATGGTTGGTTAAACAGTTATTTTTGGATCATTCCAACTTTTTCCCGTGTGGTACAATTATTATGCGAGGCCAAAAAAATAAACAAATTGTTCACCACCTAAAATGATTACTGACCAATATAAAATTTATTTTAGAAAAAAAATATTAAAAAATCCATGCATCATTGTAGAAATGTAAAAATGATGTAAAAAGTGATAATAACGAACCAAACATTTCAAGTTTTTCAATAAGTATTCTAGACAAATATCATCTTTTAGTCACCTGCTACCATATTTTATAATTACATATTGCATCTACATATTCTCTTCAATACTAATTTCTTAAACTTTCTAAACCTTACACATAATCTCTGGCAAACAAAGTTACAACATGAACAAAGTAAACAATTTAGGAAGCAAACCAAATCAGACCAGAAAATTTAATTATTGGAAAATTGTAAAAGATATGTGAAACTTTCTTCACTTATTTTCCTTCATCCACCCTTTCAGCATGTGACACAAAATATTGAAAAAATTATCTATATTACACGATAAATATATCATCACACTCTATTGTTTAAACATTCATTTTTACTATAATCATCAAATAAGGGCACAAGATTATTGTTAAAAACAAATTCGTCAACGTAATAAAATGTAGTTTTTGAGCACTGCGAAAAACAGACTAAAATAATCTAAAAGGGGAAATGCAAAAAATAGAAACAAGCAAACATGTAAAAGAATAAAAAGAGGGAAAGACACAACATCACCGATCATCATTGTTGATGATACAATCTAATCATGAGGATTAGTGGTTGTTTAATCAATTTTGGGAATCACCAAATAATTACTTGTGATTGATTACCCCCGTAAATGGAAAATACGTAAGTTCGGGGTAAATACGAGTATTGAATTCGTATATTCATACGTGTATTGAGGTGCATGTATATGTATTAGTATTCGGGTGTATTTCTTGTGTGTATTTAGGAAATTTGACTTAGTTTTATTCATGAAATTCATGGTTTTTATACATACCACCTAGTAGGTGGTGACAACCCTTTCAACTTCTACTCATGCATGCATGACACTTGTCATGTTGACTATTTGACCTTATCTAAGCTCTTTCTTAGTTACAAATGCTTCTTAGCTGAGGTGCTCGATTGCATAGTTGCTCGTTTTGGAGCCTCTTTTGATTAGTATTCCCATCTCTGCTCTCCCCTTAGGCTGCTCAATTTTCTTGGAGTCATGCTCCACTCTGCTTGCCCAGCCTTATGGGCACTTTTTCTTGGTTGGACAGATTCTTAAGGGTTGCTCGTCCATTGGAGCTGCTCGTCCAATGAGGCTGCTAGTCTCTTTGACCATTGACCTACTTTGACTATTAACCTTGTATTAAGGGCACAAATGTTGCTCGTCAAATCACTTGGTTGTTCACCTATCAACATTATTTTTTTGACAACATATGTCGCCGGATCTGGATATGAACCAATTGAGAGCAGCTAAACAACCTATTAATCGCTGCATTTCTTTTACAGATCGTGGAGGTTGCATATCCATGATAACATTTACTTTAGAAGAGTTGACTTCGATTCTTTTTGGCTGACCATATGGTCTAGGAACTTCCCAGAATGTACTCCAAAGCTATTTTTCTTTGGATTCAACTTCATATGCCACGCTCTGAGGATATCAAACACTTGGGTTAAGTGCTGGAGGTGGTCTTCTTTCTTGTGGCTCCTCCACAATATCATCTATGTATACCTCCACTGTTTCCTCGATGTATTCATCAAACATTTTGTTCACCAGTCTCTGGTAAGTGGCCCCCACATTGATCAATCCGAATGATATCCTCTTCCAGCATAATAAGTTTATGTTTGTATAGAATGTAGTATATTCTTAATCATCAGGGTGCATTTCTATCTGATTGTAATCAATCACATGTAATTGTTTTGTGATTCCCAAAATAGATTAAACATCCACAAATCCTCACAATTAGATTGAATCATCAACAATCATTACAAGTTTCCTTAATAAAAATAAGAAGCAGAATTCTTTAGGACTTATCATAAATAATTTCTATGAACCACATTTTTATTTTATTGCACTATGGAGATAGATATGCAGTTGAGGTTGTTGATAGCTGATTAGTCGAAGAGCACTTAAGAGCTATAACCACAAGTTTAACTACATACTCAACATAATGAGCCAGTGATAAGTGATTAGACGCATTTAAAAAGCAGATCTCATTGCCCCGTAGTAGCTAATCGCCCCAGACAAGATAAGACCAAGTAAACAGAAGAGAACAAGCTGAAGGAAAAAGCTAGGAGCTAGAGACTCCCCGTAAAGAAGCCAGATGATGAGAAACTATTGTATTATGACAAGAATGTTTAGCCTAGTCATAATCCACTTGTTAATAGAATGACAAGTGTCTTAACACTTGCCATAAGCTTAATTAGGAAGAATATGATAATAACACCTCCTCCATGCTTGTAATACTATAAATATGACCAATTTACACTAATAAAGTGGTTACAAAATTTCGTATTCCATTGGTATATTTTATCTCGCTGGTTATTTATCTTCCTAGTACTTCAAAAGTACATCCACCCTATATTTATGTGCATCCATATGATCAAGAGTGTCATAATCTAGTTTTATTTAACGATCTTCAAGTATTAAGCCACATAGTCATTTTCCTTACTCAAGATCATCAACAATTGACGCTAGAGGATGGTGTCAAACCTCCGTGGGATGATTTTTGGGGCATTGCATGAAGCTAATTCTAGTTGAATTCACCATTTCTAGGAGAATTACAACCATTTTTCCAGTAAGATTTATATTATTTTTCTAGAATTCTAGGGGTGTTGATTCCACGCATGTGTAATTAAGGTTTTCTTTATCAAAATAAGCACATGCAAGGCTAGTTGCCCCAAAAAAATTGAAATCATACCAGTTAGACAAGTTAACATTAGCCTAAAAAGTTAGGTTTCCGGTTGATTGTTGAGAAATTGAGATTTGATGATCTTGATACTGGAAAGTGGTGGACACTTGAACGTTGGCTTTGCATTTATGGGATTATCTTTGAAGTACCTAGCTCTCTATTCTTCCATTTAATGCTTGAAGAATGGTACGAACTGAAGAGATGCAACATTCCAACAACACCATCAAGAGCCTTTTCTGGGCGCGATAACGACAAACAAGAACTACGACGACCCAATAAAGAAAAACCCAACTTATCCACAATGAACCCAATACACTAGCAGGATTGGAATCTTTGCTTCACAGACCAGAAGAGATTGCAAAAACATTCGAGATACTGCGTGTCCTCCAGAAGTAGTGTGAGCAGACAACACAGCCCAAGGGAAAGAGTTTAGTTGATTGTCTGGTCAAACAACCCAAGAACATGGGAGACCAAACTTCTAGTAGAATGGACGAATCCAATCACAACACATCGAAAACCAGTACTTTGGAGAGATTAGGAGAGAGGGCAACTAGGTCAGAGAATAGAGAAAAGGATGATCGCCCGGTTGGTGATGAGAAACATGTTGAATTTGCCCAAATACAATCAACATAAGAGGCTTTAGTGATTGGCCTTGGATAGATTGGGCCCCAATGAGGCGAATAATATCAGGAAACCCTCTCAAGGGGTAACACCTCCAAGTGAAAGACTGCACTTGGTTAGCGTGATGAGCTCCAACCATGCGAACAACCTCCGAAGCAGGTGGTAACCTCTGATGAGTTGATCGCTAGTGAAAAGCTATAGTGAATCTTCAGATGCAAATAGATTCTCAAAGGAGCATTAGATTTACTTATCTCCCTTCATCGTCATTGCCCCAAGCTATTCTGGGTGTTGTCCAGAAGAAAATTCAATTTTCCATTTTCAACCTATGAAGGTGAAGTTGATCCAAAAGTTCATTTAACAAAGTACTTTGATTACATGATTTTCATGGGGGCATCAAATGCAGCACAATTCCTGCTTCATCCATTTATTTGCCTAACTTGGGAAGGAATTCCTCTTCCACTTTTCGAGCGTGGGATCATACCTCACACAAAAACATAGACTTTTCTAGGTATTACTTGGCTAAATCTCATATGTTCATCTTTAAGTGGTTCCTTCCTCTACATGCCAAAGTTATTGAACTAACCCAATGGGTGGTGAAACTTGAAATCGTATTAGGGTATATAAAGTATGGTAGAATTTTCTAACTATTTCAACTTTTGGAATTAGGTCTCATAATTTTTTTTGAAGTTTTATGGTACTATAATACCTAATATGTGGTATTCATCTTGTTGTCATTCTATCGGTGGTTGTAAATATAAAAGAATAATACTGGTACGCCATATAGGTATGAAAATTTATAAGAACAGAATCGAATCACGTAATCAACACAACGCTAGTACTGAGATACATGTGAGTATGTGTATCACCGCAACACACTGCGGCCGTCAATGGTACAATGATCACATAGGCACCGTATAATAGAAACCAGTGACATGTCATTTATCGATAATCAGATAAAATATAACAGTTAATATAGAGCAGATAACACACATTGCCAAGTAGCAATTTCATAACATATATATATCACATAAAAGTCTCAAGTTCTACGGAGGATAGTCTTCTTAATTCTTATCCCAAAATAAATACAAGGCTTTTAGGCACCGAGCTACTACTATTAGGGCTGTTCACGGTACGGACCAAAATGGATATTTGAAAATATCCGTGTCCGTACCAAAGTTCGGTTATTTTAAAATTCGAGTGTCCGTGTCCGTACCGAAATTTCGGTACGGTACGGTACGGATATTTTATTTTTCGGTGTGGTTCAGAATGGATTTTCGGTTACAAACTGACCGGATCGGTATGGTACGGTCCGGAGCGGATAAACGGAGTTTTTACCCTCTTTTTATCATTCTCTCCGTTTTTTAATCATAAAAAAAACATTCGATGCATGCACACTCACGAATACTACTCAACTTCAACTACAATCAAACATCTATCATTACAAGCTTGAATATAACACATTATATTATAATGGATGGTTAAAATATTTACGTAAATCACCACCAATAAAGTATTTAAAATACAGTATATAATATATATATATATATATTAGATATCTTGTGAATGAAAAGTGCAATATTAAAATTATATTGGTCGTAATTCATGACACAAGGTACACCATATCCAAGTTTTTGTAAGAAATGAATATACATGAACAATGAAATTAAAAGAATAAGAAATTAAATTTAAATCATTTTGATATACATTTAAACATAAGTTAACATTTTAAGAACTTAAAAGAGAAATAATATAGTGTTTGTGTTAAGAAAATGAGGAGAAATTATGAAATCGCTTAGTTGTACTTAAATTCAATAACATTATAATAATGTTTGATAAATAAAAAATAATAAAAAATTAATACATATTTAATTCGGTTATTCGGTTCGGTACGGTACGGTACGGTTCGGTACGGTCACATTCGGTTTTTCGGTACAGTTAATTTGGTAATATCCAGATCCGTACCAAAAAAATATTCGGTTCGGTTTCGGTACGGTTAAAATAAAAAAGTCCATAATTTTTTCGGTACGGTTCTTTTTCGGTGCGGATTTCGGTACGGGTTCGGTAATCTCCGAATTCCGTGAACAACCCTAACTACTATCTTAGGTGGATTCTAACATCGAAAGGAAATTTCTGGTCAAAATTTTAATTATGTAAAAACATAATTTAAACAATTAAAGCACATAATTTAAATAATTAAAACACATAGTTCAAATAGTCATATAACAACATTTATGAAATTTATAATCTTAAACAAATATATTTATTTATGCAATTCACAAAATATTGTATTTTAATGGTAACATAAGATATATTTCGTGGTTCTTTCTACACCATGTAGGTACTGTTTTGAGTTCTCGATATTTTGATTGGAGTTTTGTTGTGAAAGTCAACTCGTTACAAGTTTATAGACATTTAAACACTTAAAATAAAATAAGAACATACCTTCGAGGAGCTTCTGACGGTAATAGAAGACACATTTCCCCTCAAGTAATTTAATTAGTGGTCTATATTTATATGATAAGAAAAATTTAATTAAAGAGAAAAAAATTGGTTTGATGAAAATAATGATTTGGTTTTAGGTCCGAAAGTTTTGAACCTAGGCTCTGATACCACCTGTAACGCCCGGTATAATCCGAAACACATTAAATATCTCAGATTCGAGGTGTCACTTGTGAATAAAATCCGAACTATAAAATTTTTGATATAAAAAGGGATAATAAAATGAGAGGTGAGTTTTATGCAGCAGAAGAAATGAGTAGAATATTTAAATAAGTATCAGACACACATATATATATGAATATAAAGCTTAGTATTAACAGTAACATTTTATTTAAGCGGGGAACTCTGTGTCGTCTCTATTACTGTCCTTGCTCCACGAAATCATAATCTGCAAAGGTTGTAAAATGGGGTGTGAGATTTGAATTCTCACGTATGGGTGATTTGCAACGTCATGGGATTGGTAAATCAGAAGTATATTAAATTGTACTCATTGATAAAGTATTTAATTCATTTAAGCAATTCCACATATTAACAAGGATAACATATATCACAGAAGTAACAAGTTCACGTAATAATTAATTGGGCATAACAGGTTTCATATCATATAATCGATATATCACAAGTTGATTCACATTTAAGGGGCCGAGCCCAAAATCATTCTCACGTATCGGCTCAATATGCTAAAATCATTTTCCACCCATTATAAATCTCCCCCAAACCATTTCTCATAAACAATTCATGTGACCATGAATCTGAGTTATTATCACTCATGGTCACCACAAAATAATATCAGTGACCATGAATTTGACCTATTGTCACTCATGGCCATACGTGTCAATCCACAAACAAAACTGCTACGCATTAGATCAATGATTACCCTCTTTCCTCTTTCTGATAAAAAACTGTCATTTTAAATTGTGGGGAGAATTCAAATAATTCGTACTTTATTTGGTTCATGCTCATATAATGCCCTTAATCATGCAATGATGATTAATTTAAATAAAACAATAGATATTTGTATTATATATAAATATATCATGTAATTCAAACAGTTATATAGTAGGTGTACATTTATGTTGGATATTTGATTTTAGATTTTTTTAGTGGAGTTCAGAGTATGCCAGCACAACGTATTATTAGCAGATCAATCAACAGATCATCACCCGCATTTTAACTTTATAGCTAAGTTACAACTGTCTTAGAGTCGAATGGGGCTATCTGGAAGGAGTTATGAGAAAGATGGGCTTTAGAGAAAGTTGGGTAAACTTAATTTTGAGATGTGTGACATCGGTGACTTATAACTTCAAGATGGAGAATAGGATGTTTGGAGAGGTGACTCCTTCTAGAGGGCTGAGACAAGGGGACCCTTTATCCCCCTTCTTATTCATGATAGGCGCACAAGGTCTTTCCTCGATAATTAACAAGGCGGTGCAAATGCAAGAAGTGACGGCGATTACCTTAGCAAGAGGAGGCCCGACAATTGCTCAGCTTTTTTTTGCAGATGATAGCCTAGTTTTCTTCAAAGCCACTGAAGCAGATTGTAGAAAGATAAAAGGATGCCTAGAAGCCTATGAGGTGGCGTCGGGACAGGCCATAAACTTTGACAAGTCTGCAATCACTTTCAGCCCAGAAACGGCAAACTCCAACAAAAACAGGGTCAAGGAGATTCTTGATGTGAAAGTTAAGCAGGGCCACGACATTTATTTGGGACTCCCGACTTTCTCCACTAAGAGGAAAAGATTCCAGTTTTCATATATCAAAGAAAGAGTGGCGAAGAAGTTGGAGGCGTGGAGGAACAAAGATTTTTCGGACGGGGGAAAGGAAGTGCTTATCAAAGCTGTGGTCAACGCCATTCCTACGTATACAATGTCGTGCTTCAGAATTCCAGCCTCGATTTGTCACGAAATAGAAGGAATGATATCAAAATTCTGGTGGGGCTGAGGAGGAAAAGAGAGGCCAACGAGCTGGAAGGGTTGGGATGCGTTATGCAAACCCAAAAGTGAGGGAGGCATGGGTTTTCGGGAAATGATATCTTTCAACAAAGTCTTGATCGCAAAATAAATATGGAGAATGATACAAAATCCAAGCTCCCTAGTAGCTAGAGTTTTTAAGTCCAGGTATTTTAAGAAGGAGGATATTATGGAGGCGGACATCGGCACCAACCCATCCTTTATATGGAGGTCCCTTTGCTGGAGCCGAGACCTTATCGGGGAAGGACTAAGGTGGAGGATAGGCAATGGAAAATCAATAAACATCTTTAAGGATGCGTGGGTGGTAGGATTAGAGAGGGGAAAGATTGCCTCTAGAATCGCAAGCGCCTCCAAAGTGGCACGCTTTATTAATGATCAGGGCAGCTGGAAGGAGAACCTAATCAGACAAGCCTTTTTACCTCATGAGGCCGATGCCATTTTGAGCACACCATTGGGAAGCCTGGAAGACAACGACACCAGGTATTGGAAGGCGGGACCGAAAGGAATATATACGGTTAAATCTGGCTATCGACAAGCAGTAACCATGGAAAACGAAAGCCGAGATGAAACCGTATATACACCACTTCTAAAAGGTTGGTGTATTGGGGGAGTGTACTTACTAATTTCCTTGTTGTATGATTATTTCGATCTTTATAAAACAATCTCTTAATATCTTAGACTTTTATAACTAAAAGCTTTTATACCTAAAAGTATATCCATATAATATTTTCTTGGAAATAATTAAAAGAAAAGAAATTTATTTAAGTAATATATTAATATAATAAAAGTCTCAATTTTAATATTATTCTTTCTAAAATCTATATTTTATTTTAAAAGAACTCTTGAATAAAATTATATTTTTATAAATAAAAACCCCTTTATTAATAAATATTTTGCTTAAAGAATTTTATATAATAAATACTAAAAATAATATATATATATATATATATATATATATTTGTTTTATTATTAGTATTACTAATCAAATTGACTTGTGTCACTTTCAAAACAAAAGAATAATACTATTTTCCCAAAAAACCTCTTTTCATTTGTTACTAATTTTGGATATAAACAACTTTATCTTTTTAGTTCCTTTTTCTATATTCAACTAATATGACAATTTTGATAATCAAAAGTACTACTTTTAAAATCCAACAGTACTAGTCTTTTTCCCAAAAATTGGAACAAGGTTTTAAAGAAAATACAAAGCTTCTCCTTTGATCCTAATTTTCGAACAGTGGTTCAGGGAGAAGTTGAATTTCCCTTTGTCACTAAGAACTTCAACCAACAATAATACTAACCAACTAAAACAATAATACCAAACAGTTATTTCAGTAATACTAAACAACTATTTCAACACAACTTAACAGTCCATCAACAATACTAAACAATTACTTCAATAGTACTCAATAACTTATCAAGTGATACCAAACCACCTATTTCAACAAGGTCAGTCGGAATTTAATCAATAACAAAGTCCATCTACAAGCTCACAGGCTCCAATCCAAAAATAACTATCTCAACTTATAAGGTCTCAACATCAGCGAATTTAAAACGGTTAAATCTCTATTCCAACTACTACAAGAAACAAAGGTTACGAGCTCCGGTTTGTGGTGGCAAACGGGCAGCTTAACAGCGTCGTCTGGGGATTCGGGAAAACAAATTGAACAGCCTAACGACGTCCTCCGATTTTTCCAAAAACTTCGTGATGGTCCCGTTTTCAAATACCAAAATGGGAATTCAGGAGCAAATTTTTTTTAAACCTTTTCCTCAGAGAGTTCAACAAGAGTGAGGAGTTCTCAGGTCACTGCATTGCTAAGAGGCTGAGTTACCAAGTCAGTGAGAGGACTTGAAGACTCATGCTCTTAGCAACATTGTGACTCGAGAGGTTACACTTCAAGTCACTGGTCTACTTAGAGGCTGAGCTACCAAGTCAGTGTGAAGGCTTGGAGGCTCATGCTCTAAGCAAAGCAGTGACTCGAGATACTGAACTCTCGAGTGCGTTGCCTGAACTGGTCAGTGAGAGGATTCTCCCTGACCTGAATATTTAACCAAAGTTTCCTTTTTAACAATGCTCTCAGTGAGCAGACTTTCACAACACTTCAGTAAATACTTTAATGAAATGAACGCTCAATTTAACGTAGTTCAGAGACTCAAGCTCTTACATCTACGGCCTGATTTAACAGGAAATCCACTAACTGGGATTCTTGTTTTTAACGTGCCAGGGTGCACAAAACACTGGACTCACTCCACTCACCGAGCTGCCCCTCCTTACAAACTCACTGACAACTTACTCCCAACAAACCTAACTAGAGGGTTTTGGTTTCGGTTTGGTTTCTCCAACTAGGTGAAGTTTTCCTTTACAATGTGTTAGCCTAAAGCTAAGATTAGGAAAACCTCTCTAAGCTATGAGTTACAAGCTGAACACTCGTTTATGAATATCTATGAACTCTAAAGTTCAGTGTACAAGATGTGAATCGTGCCTCCTTATAACTCCCAATATAATGCACTAAATACTCACACCTTCACAGCTCGTAGGTTTTGATTTTTCTTACTTCACACACACTTGAAACGAAGCTATGAGCTTGTATTTATAGTGTTGATTCAAATGTAACCATTAGATGAAATTACATTTGAATCCATACAATTAATGGTTTCAACCACTTTTCTTGGAATGCGGCCTTGTCAGTGTCAGGGTTGCTGCCTTGTGCTGATTGGTCCACGTGGGCTGGATCCAACGGATCTTTGACTCAGTGGGTTGACCAAGACCCACTGACTTTAGGTAGCTTCCTCCTTCACTGACTGATGATCTTCAGTGGACTGAACGTCTTCAGTGTAGTTGTACTTCAGAGACTGTTTGAAGATCACTCCAAGAAGTTTGTCATAAGGCTGAATGACAAACTTCCCTGACCACAGTAGCCTGACTCCTTCAGGGCCTA
The DNA here is from genome assembly GCA_947034835.1 of Ballota nigra. Taxonomy (NCBI): domain Eukaryota; kingdom Viridiplantae; phylum Streptophyta; class Magnoliopsida; order Lamiales; family Lamiaceae; genus Ballota; species Ballota nigra. Next base: position 40,800,982 of record OX344724.1, on the reverse strand, counting down.
CTTGGTGCAGCACTGATCCTCCTGATCATGCTCTTCACTGAGTGGTCCACCTGACTTAGCTTAGATCAGCCCGGTTTTACACTCAGTGGGACATCCTTCAGGCTTCTCTTCAGGTTCAGGTGACTGGCATGGTTTCAGTTAGATCTTCTTGGTGTCATCTTGATATCCTCAGGCTGTGTTGCTGAGTTCCCCCTCGCTGAGTTCCCCCTCAACTGAGTTCTTCTCAACTGACAGCCTATTCTACTGAAGAATAACCTAGCCTGACCTGAAACTAAAGATACAATCCTGACTGCTTTCAAACCTATTACATGTTGTTTTAGAAAAACATCAAAACTAAAACATATCCCAACAATTTCCCCCTTTTTGATGATTCCAAAACTTCTAACCAAATGATTTTCTATTAGAAGTTGAGTGTCAGAATACAGGTAATAGTTTGAAATATGCAGGAATTCCCATAGTTTAAAACATTTAAGATCTGTTCGGTAGACCATTTTTTCTTAACAAAACTGGATCAGTGGTCATGTGAACAACCCGCTCTGATACCAATTGATGGTCCCATTTTCAAATACCAAAATGGGAATTCAGGAGCAAATTTTTTTTTAAACCTTTTCCTCAGAGAGTTCAACAAGAGTGAGGAGTTCTCAAGTCACTGCATTGCTAAGAGGCTGAGTTACCAAGTCAGTGAGAGGACTTGAAGACTCATGCTCTTAGCAACACAGTGGCTCGAGAGATTACACTTCAAGTCACTGCTCTACTTAGAGGCTGAGCTACCATGTCAGTGTGAAGGCTTGGAGGCTCATGCTCTAAGCAAAGCAGTGACTCGAGATACTGAACTATCGAGTGCGTTGCCTGAACTGGTCAGTGAGAGGATTCTCCCTGACCTGAATATTTAACCAAAGTTTCGTTTTTAACAATGCTCTCAGTGAGCAGACTTTCACAACACTTCAGTAAATACTTTAATGAAATGAACGCTCAGTTTAACGTGGTTCAGAGACTCAAGCTCTTACATCCACGGCCTGATTTAACAGGAAATCCACTAACTGGGATTCTTATTTTTAACGTGCCAAGGTCCACAAAACACTGGACTCACGCCACTCACCGGGCTGCCCCTCCTTACAAACTCACTGACAACTTACTCCCAACAAACCTAACAAGAGGGTTTTGGTTTCGGTTTGGTTTCTCCAACTAGGTGAGGTTTTCCTTTACAATGTGTTAGCCTAAAGCTAAGATTAGGAAAACCTCTCTAAGCTATGAGTTACAAGCTGAACACTCGTTTATGAATATCTATGAACTCTAAAGTTCAGTGTACAAGATGTGAATCGTGCCTCCTTATAACTCCCAATATAATGCACTAAATACTCACACCTTCACAGCTCGTAGGTGTTGATTTTTCTTACTTCACACACACTTGAAACGAAGCTATGAGCTTGTATTTATAGTGTGGATTCAAATGTAACCGTTGGATGAAATTAAATTTGAATCCATACAATTAATGGTTTCAACCACTTTTCTTGGAATGCGGCCTTGTCAGTGTCAGAGTTGCTGCCTTGTGCTGATTGGTCCACGTGGGCTGGATCCAACGGATCTTCGACTCAGTGGGTTGATCAAGACCCACTGACTTTAGGTAGCTTCCTCCTTCACTGACTGATGATCTTCAGTGGACTGAACGTCTTCAGTGTAGTTGTACTTCAGAGACTATTTGAAGATCACTCCAAGAAGTTTGTCATAAGGCTGAATGACAAACTTTCTTAATCAAAGTAGCCTGACTCCTTCAGGGCCTACTTGGTGCAGCACTGATCCTCCTGATCATGCTCTTCACTGAGTGGTCCACCTGACTTAGCTTAGATCAGCCTGGTTTTACACTCAGTGGGAAATCCTTCAGGCTTCTCTTCAGGTTCAGGTGACTGGCATGGTTTCAGTTAGATCTTCTTAGTGTCATCTTGATATCCTCAGGCTGTGTTGCTAAGTTCCCCCTTGCTGAGTTCCCCCTCAACTGAGTTCTTCTCAACTGACAGCCTATTCTACTGAAGAATAACCTAGCCTGATCTAAAATTAAAGATACAATCCTGACTGCTTTCAAACCCATTACATGTTGTTTTGGAAAAACATCAAAACTAAATCATATCCCAACACTTCGGCAGCAACGGTTTAGATCAATGTCGTCATCTTGAGCGACATTGAAACAAAAAGGGTTACGGGTGCGATCGGAATTAATTGTTAAGAAAAGAAATTAAAATTGAAAAAAGGGGGATTTTTAATTTCTTACTAGAAGAAAGAAAAGAGGCGGCGACGATTGGGCTGGGGATGCGACGGCGAGAGAGGCAAGGCGGCGACGACCGTCTGGTCACGGTGGTGTTGCTCGGCCTCGGTCGGGAATCAGGGAGGTGACAGTGTGCGAAGGAGGGCAACGCTAGGCACTGGAGGAGGAAGACAGCTTGAAATCAGGGAAGCGCGACGGCGCGAGCGAGGAGTGACGACGGAGGAGTCGACGCTCTGGCATTGGGGCGGTGATGCGGTGGCGTCTGGTCACCGAAAAGAGAAAGGGAGATGGAGGCGTTTGACGGTTGTCGATTGGAGAAGGGAGCGACGCTCGATGGTTGCACGAAAGAAGGGAACATAGCTTTCTGGGATAATTTGAGAGAGAGTGGAATGGATGATGTTGGGAATTTATGGAGTGAGACGTGCCCCAATTTTATACAAAAAGTTTTAATTAATTAATTAAAATTAAAAGGAAAGTGAAGTGAAGGAATAATTCTTATAATTCCTGATATTTTTGTTCCCAATTGATACAGTTTAGGGATCAATTGGTTCACGAGTTTAATTTCGAATTGAAAATTAATACAGTTTTAAAATTCAATTAATATTTTATTGCAATTGAACTATTCTCAATAATTTTTACGGATCGAAAATATAATTTTAAACTTGAACATTTAATTTCTCGTTGTCCCTTATTCGTTTGAAAGTTTCGATTCCTTTCTTCGAATTTAGGAATTTATATTAGGGTATAAATTTAAATCACATAGTAGCACACAAAAATAATAAAATTAAAAGAAACAAAGATAATAATATAAAATAAGATTTCTATCAAAATAAAAGGTATAAAATGGGACGGGGTGTTACATTGTCATTATAAGGTACTTCCAATTTTATTCATTATCTTTTGGTTCAATTTTGTGTTGTTGTTTTACTCGTTTGTCTTTTTGTAGATTATATATATATATTGTAACAGTTTGGTATTTATTGTATGACATTTTTAGTGGGTTAGTTTTCAAACTCATTATAGTGATTTAAGTTAAAGTAGTAAATATCTTTTTATTTAGTGAACAAGAAATAATGCACGTGAATATCATATTGTTTTCGTTCTTAATATATTTTCTTCTCCTATATCATTTCTTTTAATTTCTTTCGTGACTTTTTAATTTTTCCAGTGTGGGGAGTTTTTCATGAAGCGGTCTTCATGGATGATCAAATTATTCTCAGTGAATTTTAATGATGAAAGTAAGTTATTTTGTGTTAGTGGTTGCACATCATTCAATGATTTTATGTTCAGGTTATTGATAAGTGGAGTGTTTTGCAAGAAAATCATATTTCTTATCGTTATTCTCTTGGGAGTTTTTATAATTGTTGTTTGAAAATGTGTAATATTTTTTAAATGTATGTGCATTTTATATACTACGTTTATGAATAGCTAATCTTTAATCATATTCATTGTTTTTTAAAAGATTAACATGTACATGTGAAATATTTTTTCAATACACTTGCACATTATGATTTATATTTTAATTTTATTCTTATTTTTGACATGTGCATTATTCTTAGTTCTTTTGATTGTCCAGACGTACATTGTGTTAGTGATAGTTGCAAATTTCCTTCATATGTGCAATTTTATACTAACGAAGTTTACACATGTAAAATTCTATTTTTCCAATTATTAAAATATTTTTGCAATATTATGCACATTAAAAGTGTACATGTATGTTGTTATTGTAATTGTAATTGCAGAATACCATTAAAAAAATTAATATTCAAGTATATTCAGTTTTGCATGTTGTAAATTTATCAGTGATGTATATTGTTTATACTTGAAAATTTGTATTCCAAGCGTGATCTTTGATACTCATAAGTGTTTCACATGTGAAATGTTCATTGCATAGTGGTACAATATTTTTTGTAGCATTATATCCCATTTTTTTTTATTTTAATATACAAACATGGTGGGTTTTTATACATTTGCCAAATTTATTTTTTTATATTAACAATTCAAATATGCGTAAATTCATACACATACACGTAATATGAAAGTTTAAACTTTCAGTTACTCCCTTTTTCCAATATGAATGCTTCGTTTTATGCCTTTTAGGGGGGGCACCGTGTTCACCTTTTTTTTTTGTTGAAATTTAGAAATGGTTATTTATGTCAAATTGGTAGCTATTTTGTATAATTTGCTAATAGACTTGCTAATAGAAAATTTTGGTGAGAGTTTTTAGATATTATTTTTTCTAAATTGTATCTTAAAGTGAACCCCTCAATGTAAAATCTTTCAAAAAAGGGGTTGAGTTGAAAGAAAAGTCCAACCATGTGTTGGAAACTTCTGTGGAGACAATCTACAATAATGTAAAGGATATAGATTAGTTGTCCGCCCCTAGGAAAATCTGTCAGGAAAGAAGTAAGCTGAACCCCAACCAATATTGTGCCTATCATCAGAACATTGAGCATTTCACGAGTGAATGTAGGTACTTGTTAAAAAAATATGGAGGTTTTATTAAGAGGGAAAGTTGTCTAGATTTTTTAAGAGGGCTCCAGCAAAGAGACCTCAAATTCACGACCAGTCAAGTTCTGATTATGATGATAAGGAAGAAGATGGCCCTCAACAGCCGAGCAACCAAAAACAAAGAGCTCCTGCGCCGCCTGAAGGACAGCCAATCACCAAGGAGATTTTAATGTTGGAACCTATAGGATCTGTAGGAGGATGCTCAGAAGGCGGAAAACTTATGTCGAAGAGAAAGCGAAAGACAGAGATAAGAGCTCTTACACAAGTACATGAGTTTGGGGTGAATCCATCACTTAAATGAACAATTGTGCTCACATTCTCAGAGAAAGATCTGGATGGAATTCTCACTCCACTTAATGATTCGTTAGCGATTTGTGCGAACATTATGAGCACCAAGGTTCACTATCTCTTGGTCGACACACGAGCATACATCAACATCTTTTTAAAAGCACCCTCGATCAACTAGAAGACTACATAGAAGATTGTAATAATAGAATTCTAGGTTTCAGTGATGTTGTAATCATCCCTTTGAGTATGATTAAGTTGGTTGTAGAGCTTGTATTAACCGAGAACCTGACAAGAGACTAACTAGGTTTATAGAGTTCCTATTTGTAGATCAACAATCTATATAATGGGTTTCTTGGTCGACTCTTTATAAATGGATTTAAAGCTACAATTTCAACTTACTATTATTATGTTAAATTTCAAACTACTCAAGTTGTTTAGAAGAAAGCTCGTGGATGTCTGCTTTCAATAAAGCCAGTTAAGTTTAAAAGGATTTCGGTCTTTATAACTCACCACCTCACAAGCTGACACCTGATCTCCCCAACTAACAAATATCCAACAATGAAATTGACAAGATGGAAGTCGGCTAGCTTGGAGATAATCCATACTCATCAACTAATCACCTTTCCACTAAACCAATAAACTAATATGGACAACCATCAGTGAACAACCTAGAAATCCACACCGATAAGCCACAGTTGGATGATCTTGAATCGCATCTGGGAGTGGATCCTATGGAGATCGGGGATAGATTGAACTTGGAGGACCCCATCATCGATCCACGTTAGAAGAAAAAGAAAAGAAGGGTCACACCAGTCGAAGAGCTTGAGACGCAAAGTTGACCCATATCATGATGAGTTGGAGTAGTTCGTTAGGTCCAAACTCATTGAACCTTATCGAACAAGGATAATTGAATACTTGAAAGCCAACCTTGATATGTTCGCTTGGTCATATACCAACATGGTAGGGATCAACCCTAAACACGCATGTTATTAGCTAAACATTGATCCGACAAAAAGGCCGGTGATGCAAAATAGAAGAAAATTTGGTCAGAAAATTACCAAGCGTTGAACGAAGAGGTTGAAAAGTTAGTAGATAACCAGTTGGTCAAGAAGGCTTTGGGTCCTAGACGGGTGGCCAACCCCGTGTTAGTTCGAAAAGCAAATGGGACATGGAGACTGTGCATGGACTTCACAAATTTAAATGAAGCATGCCCTAAGGACAACTTTCCGCTCGCACACATCGATCAATTGGTGAATAGCACAACTGGGCATGTGGTTCATGACTTTCATGGATGTTTTTGCCGGTTACCACTAGATTTTCATGCATCCTGATGATCAAGAAGATACAACCTTCGATACTAATAAAAACCTCATTTGTTGGAAGAGAATACCTTTTGGATTGACCAACGTAGGAGCGACATACCAAAGACTTGTAAACAAGATAACCGATGAACACCTTGGGGATACCATGGAGCTTTGCATAGATGATATTGTGGTTAAAAGCAAGAGAAAAGAAGACCACCTCCAACAGGGCATTTCAGTCTTTCATGGCAAAAAAATAATGAAATATTATTTGTAGATAAAAAAAAAACAATAAATTCATTGCAAAAGCCTATTTGGGCTAATATTTTAAAATTTTAGCATTTATTTGTGTACTTAAATTCTTAGTGAGTCCCATTAGGTGCCCAGAGAAAATAAATGATTTTTGGCTCATCCATTGACCAAGAAGGCAACTTATTAATTAAGAAAAATCAGTCTACCTAAGTTATTACTTGTACATTTAGTTAATTTTAATTTCTTGTGACGTTGAACGACATTTCCATATCATCTCTGTCTATACCCTCTTTTGGTTTTGTAAAGCCACCTATTCTTTTCCAAAAAAATTATATACATGGTTCTATATTATAAAGAACAAAGTAACAGTATGCTAAAAGAATGTCTTTTTATAATAATAACATATAGCTTGATCCTTTTTCTTAAGATGTAAAAGAATCAGTTAATTACATAGTTATCCGTTGTTAGAGAACATCTTCAAATGCTAATGGATTTTAAATTTTGTTAATAGATAATATTATTATCAATTAGGAGTGCAATACTATGAAGAAGAGACTCCTAATCATGATCATTCATTATTTAATGGTAGAGTATACTTGATATAGCCCATATAAGTCAACTCAGACCTGACCTATATTCAAAAGAATTCAACTTGAAAGATAGGCATAACCCGTTGGGCTTGTTCCAAGTGAGAAAAGTAGAGCCCATGTCGTGTAGACCCCTTCATCTCCACAGGACCATAACGCACTCCTCCATCAGAGAGTTTATGGTTTGACAAGATACAATCAAATAAAAACCTTATCTGGTCCTAAAGAAGGAAGGGAAGGGTGTGTGTGCAAAGGGGGGGGGGGGGTAATGAAAAATGGGAGTATTTTTAGGAGGGGTATAAATAAAATTTTAGGATGGGTATACTATTCCTAGAGCGTGTACTCACCTGGTAGGTACTGGTCCAAAGGTTTTACCGAATCTTAAGTTGACAGACCCATTTTTAACAAATAGGACGTTAGGCCCAAAAGAGTCATCTTCCACACTAAGGATGACAAATTGTATAATCGTGGTGTTTGTAGTGGCACGATAATGACACAACACGATAAAGTAAAATACGAACATGACACGATAAGAATACATATCGGTAGACATGAACACGAAAAATTTCTTGTAGACGATATTACATGTTGCACGATATGACACAATATATGTAAAAAAAACTAAAAAAAATTAGAAGAATATCATGTACTACCTTTGTCCCAGATTAGTTTACACAATTGACTTTTCTGAGAATTTATTATGAGAGTTGATTTGTAGTATTTAAATAAATAAATAAATAAATAAATAGTTTTTTTATAAGTGAATGAAATAAACTAAGGCTATGTTTTCTTTGAATGATAAATGTAGTTTATAGAAATAGTAGGCCTTTAATTCGTGTTTACTTAACATGTTTAATCACCCGGAATATCAGCTCGACCCAGGATAAACTCATATTAAACAACCAGTTTTAATACGTCCATTTTGGGCGGATATTTATAGTTTGGAGTTTCGACTGTCCTAAAATTACCAAATTGTCCTCCACTCAACAGGGCATACCTTATCTCTAATAGTTAAACCCTATTTTGACTCGATGGTCTTTCAGTCCACGCTGCCTCTCCAAGACCGGGTAACCATCATTACTGGCACATCTCGCGGCATTGGTTGTGCCATTGCCATCCATCTGGCTTCCCTCAGTGCCAAAGATGTCATCAACTACGCCTTCAACTCAACTGTAGCCAATTCAGCCGCCATTGAAATTAATGTTGCCTCTAATCTCCGTGTCGTCACCTTCAAAGCCGACATATCCGATCCGAATCAGGTGAAATCGCTCTTCGACGCGGTGGAGGTAGCTTCAACTTGGAGGTTTCCATCCTTGTTAACTCTGCCAGCGTACTAGACTCGAGATACCCCTCCCACAGCTGCTGGCGAGAGATAAATTTTGTAGATTATGGTATAAAGCTAATTAATTAGGTGAGATTTTTGTAGATTACAAGTTGGAAGGAGTATTAATTGAGTCTCGATGTTAGTGATAGGGAAGAAAGGTAATTTAGGCAGTGATTAAGGCGTAATTTTCTAGGGAGTGAATTGAAAAAAAGATGAGATGATATTCTAGAATGGTCTAATCTATTTTTTGCTGAGATGACTGGTATATTTGTTGAAGGCGTAATTTTTGCTGGTACACTAAAGAATGGTATATTTGTAAATAAATAATTTTTACTGGTATAATTTTTAGGGTCTGTTTAATAGGGGTTCTTATTTGTATGTGGTTGAATGAGATAAAATAGTATGTAATATAAATAGTACAAGTATAAGTAGTATAGGTAGTTAATATGGATGTTTGAAGATTGTAAATAGGGGTTTCTATAAATTTATATTGTGTTTGATAGGATGTATAAAAAACCATATAACTTATAGAATGACAAATATACCCTTAATTATCCTTATCTCTGCTACTTGTTTGATAGGAGATATTAAATGTGTACATATTAATTTTAGGGCATATATATACCGTGTCTCCTAATTTTTCAATCCAGCAGCCGCATCGGGGGAAAGTGGAGAAATAGGAATCGTTCAAAGTTGTCGTCGACGAGGGATTCAAACGCCTATAGTATCGCCGGTGTTGTCCAGGTAAGTGCCTCTTTTTTTTTTTTAAACTTGTTGATATATACTGCGTCTCTGATGTTATCATTAGGGCAGATGCTTTTTTTTTAACTTGTGGTTATGAACATGATTTCGCCAGCGGGGATAAAATTAGATTTGTATGTCAGCCATCATTAAAAACCCAGTTCGAGGAGTAGTACTTCTCTTTCCCCTTCTAACATTACATAAATGTTAAACTGACAATAAACACATATAGATCTATGAATAAATTTAGAAGAATTAATTTCACACCTCTCTACAAATTTAAACTTTTAAATGAAATGAAATTCTTTTTCTTTGCAAACTAATGGTCATATATATATATATATATATATATATATATTTGGGTATAAAATGTCAAATGGTGGATTTTTTTTTAATTTGTTGTACCCAGTATAGAACGGAAAGACGAATTAGTAAATTTACGGGACTTCCAAAATTGAAAACTTTAGGAAATTTAAATCATAATTTGTGAAACTTACAAGAAAAAAATCTTTACCTTGAATATTTAGACTAATTATTGTATTCAACTGTGTTGCTGCAGGAGATAATTTATTTAATTAATTTATGATTAATAGTTTAGTTGAAGTCTATTAATTTAATATTCATGTTAATTTTATCGTCTTTTTCTTGCATTTTTTTTTTATTTGTAATTGTAATTGTAGTTGGAATTGAATTGTAATTCATCATAATGAACATTTCATTTTTTCAGTAATGTTTCCATACTCTAGTTACTGCTTTGTAGTTGTAATTGATAATAATGCGTTATTCTTTTATTACGGAAAGATGGTATCTTATGGTTACTTTACAAATATGATTATAGGATTTAGAGTTATGGAAGGAAGTAACAATTCGAACAGGAAAAAAGGCACTTGAAGAGCATGGTCCAACTATGAGGAACATCTATTGATGGACAACCTCAAAGAATTGGTTAAGACCAACTGAAAGACTGATAATGGGTTTAAGCCCGGTTATCAGAAAAAATTGGAGGACATGATGACTTGACATATCCCTGGGATGGACATTCGTGCAATCCTCCATATCAACTCCAAAATATCTATGTGGGAGAGGAAATACTCTTCAATTCGAACAATGCTTGATGATAAAATTACTGGAATTGGAATCAACATAACTACCGGTTTGATCGATTGCAACGATGAGCAGTGGGGAAAAGTTGTAAATGTAACTTTTTAAAGCCATGTTAATTGATTAACAATATCTTTTTTGTTGGGTTTAGGGCTTTAATTGATTAAAATTCTAGTTCTTTTTTTTTCATAGTTAGTAGTTACTCAATTGAAGTGTTATTTAATTGTAATTATTATTTTTTATTGACAGAAGGATCCAAACGCCGCTACTATGCGTCTAAAAACATGTCCTATGTACGAGGACTGGATTGAAGTGTTTAGTAATGATCGTGCAACTGGGAAAATGGTCGAGAATGTGTACGAAGCTTTCTCAAATCTAGAGGATGGAGAGAAGAGTCGATGTGGCAGTGAGTATCCGGATTTGTCCCAAGGTTCAACTGGATCCCCCATGAAATTGAATACAACATGGAGACTGAGGATTTTTTTGGGATGGATGGGACTAGCCAGACTATAGAGCCAGAGACACCCCCTGCCCTAAAGACTAGGTGTGAAAACGGATTGGATACAGACGGACAGTGCTTATACCATATCCTAAACCATATTTTTTTCTCGAATTCAGAGTCGGATTGATTAGGCGTGAAATTGTTATGTTTTGGTGCCCGATTTGCCCATGTTTTGAGTGTTTTCGATGAGTGTTTGGAGTCAAATGAGTATTATTTTTATTAACTTATTAATTTGTCTCTTTGGTTTTCGTAGATGGATAGAGGGCGAAAATAGGAGTTCGTAGGACTTTGAATCGGTCAAAACGGACTCCCGGTTGAGAAGTTATGAAGGTTTTACGAACATGTGTACAGCCAGCGGTCGAGCGCCTTCGCTCGACCTCTTGACCGCTCGACCACCAAGCTCGAGCGCTAGCGCTTGAGCTGCACCTGCACTCGAGCGTTTTTGCGTATTTTTGGCCCAAAATCGCCCAAATTCATCCCAAAGCCTATATATACCCTTTCCAAGCATATTTTCACATATCACCACATACCAACACATATTTTTACATACTTTGAGCGAGGAGAAAGCTTGGGGAAGAGTTTTGAAGGATTTTATACGTTGTAATCGAGGTTTTAATTTATGAATTCTTAGTTTTAGTATTTCTTTTGAATGTATTAGATTAATTCTTTCTTTCTTTATTCTTTGAGACGATAAACCCTAGCTTTTCAAATTTATATAGATTTCTTTAGAGACTTTAATTTGTTCTTTCGTTTATGTTCTTGATTCTTTCGTTAATTCAATTATGCATATGTTTATTGTTCTTGTGATTGCTTTTATTATTCAAACCACCATGTTAGGCTAGAACCCTTGCATGCTTGGGGTAGGATGAACTCGTAGAAGTAGGTTGTGGGTACGTAATTAGAGTAAGTTGTGACGTTAGGTTTTAATTCTCTTGGTTAATGAATTCTTAAAATTAATCTAGACTTTACTTTTGAATTTCGTTCGAAAGGTGTTAGAGAGAGGACGACCGTATCACTCTTTAACAACGAGTAGACTTAACTGGAGGGTTTAGGAAAGGTTAATTCATCTACTTGTTTAACGAATGAGGAAGACCGCATCACCTTAGTTAAATCAGGGTCTCATTAATTAAGCATAATCTATTAACTTGTTAGTGGATTAGTGAAGTCGAGTGTTAGGGTAAAGTATTAGGGTTTAGAATCTTGAGCTTTCACCTTGCATTCTTTTACTTAGGTTATTTCTGGCGCGTCACAGTTATTCTGATTATGTACCTGCTCCGTTAGTATACGTAGGGATTCCTATCCTGAGCATCACCATCTCATATTTGAAAACACTCCTTAGTTAAATTGTTTAGTTCGCTCTTTAGTTTAATTAGTTTATTTTAGTTCATAATTAATTCTTCAAAAAATCCAAAAACATTACACTCATATTAACTACGACGCGTAGATCTTCAGGGATATGTTCGCATACACTCCATCTCGTGGGTTCGATAATACTTGGCCAGTATACTTACTCTTACTACAGTGAACCCGTCCGCTTGCGGGTGAGCGATTAGTATAAGTTAGTGTAATTCGCTTCAAGTCAATGGCGCCGTTGCTGGGGATGGCGTTGTATGCCTTTTGAATAGGACTTATCGATAGCTTAGTAGTTAGTAGTGAGTGCTTTCTTTTCTGTTTTATTTTTATTTTTATTTATTCGGCAGTTGCGTTTTGATCCTTCTGCTAGTGTGTCAGGTTTATGAAAACACGCTCACAAGGCAATACGAGCGAAGAGAGAATACCGTTGGACCCTGAGACAATAGCTAGAAGGAACCAAGCTTTCTTGAGAAGGATGAACGCTACCGACTTAGGGAAAGAACTAATGGACATCACTAATGAGTTGGAAGATGCCGAGAATGAGTTTAACCAGGGGTTGAACCGGGTTGACGACACTGATGGCAACACCAGTAAGAACCAAGATCCATTAGGGGATAGCCAGAGCCAAAACCCGGGTACTCAGAACCAAAACAGCCCAGCTCATAACATGGTCCAAAATCCTCATAACAACCCTGCTTACCCAAATCTTAACATACCACAAAACAACTTACCCTATCCACCCTACCCTTACCCACCTTATCCTTACCCACCATACCCGTATCCTCCACCTCCAGTCTATAATCAACCATCTGTTTACCCACCACCACCCCAACAAGTACCAGTACCTGCTGCTAATCCTCAACACGTTCCTCAGAACGTAGATCACAATATGGCTATTCGAGGGAGGTTTGCAGCGTAGCCACAACGGTACTATGATGGAGTGGCATTGCCTCCTGTTGAGGCAAATAACTTCTCGATTTCCCTGGGAATTCTAAAGCTGCTGACCAAGAATCAGTTCAAGGGGGTGATCGGGAAGGAGAATCCTCACACTCACCTGACGAGTTTTCTCATGATAGCCTCCACATTCAATTATAATGGTGATGGTCCCATTTTCGAAGGGCAAAATGGGAATTCAGGAGCAAATTTTTTTTTTAAAACCTTTTTCCTCAGGGAGTTCAGCAAGAGTGAGAAATACTCAAGTCACTGCTCTGCTCAGAGGCTGAGTTACCAAGTCAGTGAGAAGGCTTGGAGACTCATGCTCTGAGCAAGGACAGTGGCTTGAGATACTGAACTCTCGAGTGCGTTATCAAATCACAGCTTGCACCCTGACTGAGTTCAGTGACGAAATACTCAAGTCACTGCGTTGCTGAGAGTCAGAGCTATCAAGTCAGTGATGAAACTTGAAAGCTCAGGCTCTCAACAAGGCAGTGACTCGAGAGACTGAACTCTCGAGTGCTAGCCTGATTCAGTCAGTAAGATGAATCTCCCTGACTGAAATGCTTAACTAAAGTTCCTTTTTAAACAATGCTCTCAGTGAGCAGATTTTCGTAATACTTTAGAAGAAAAGACATTCCAAATAATAACACTTGGTTTAACGTGGTTCAGAGACTCAAGCTCTTACATCCACGGCCTGATTTAACAGGAAATCCACTCCTTTGGATTCTTATTTTTAACGTGCCAAGGTGCACTTACAACTGGACTCACGCCACTCCCTGGGCTGCCCCTCCTTACTCACTGACTTACTCCCAACAAACCTAACTAGAGGGTTTTGGTTTCAGTTTGGTTTCTCCAACTATGTGAGGTTTTCCTTTACAATGTGTTAGCCTCAAGCTAGGATTAGGAAAACCTCTCTAAGCTAAGAGTTACAAGCTTGACACTCAGTGTATATCTGTGAATACTCTAATGGTCAGTGTCATGGGTGTGAGAGACACTTCCTTATGACTCCCTAACAACTCACACACCCTCACAGCTCGTAGGTGTATATTTTCTATTTTTTTTACACACACTTCAATCCGCAGCTGGACGCTTGTATTTATAATGGGGATTCAAATGTATCCATTGGAGGGAAGATACATTTGAATCCAACATTTAATGGGTTCAACCACTTTTCTTGGAATGCGGCCTTTGTCAGTGTCAGAGTTGCTGCCTCGTGCTGATTGGTCCACGTGGCCTGAATTCACGGATCTTTGACTCAGTGGGTTGACCAAGACCCACTGACTTTAGGTAGCTTCCTCCTTCACTGACATGATGATCTTCAGTGGACTGAACGTCTTCAGTGTAGTTGTCCTTCAGAGACTGTTTGAAGATCACTCCAAGAAGTTTGTCATAAGGTTGAATGACAAACTTCTCTGACCACAGTAGCCTGACTCCTTCAGGGCCTACTTGGTGCAGCATTGATCCTCCTGATCATGCTCTTCACTGAGTGGTCCACCTGACTTAGCTTAGATCAGCCTGGTTTACACTCAGTGGGACATCCTTCAGGCTTCTCTTCTGGTTCAGGTTGCTAGCATGGCTTCAGTCAGTTCTCCTTGGTGTCATCTTGATATCCTCAGGCTATGTTGAGAAGTCCCCCCTCGCTGAGTTCCCCCTCAACTGAGTGTTCCCTCAACTGAGTTCTTCTCAACTGACAGCCTATTCTCTAGGAGCTAACCTAGTCTGACCTGAAATAAAAGATACTATCCTGACTGCTTTCAAATTTATTACATGTTGTTTTGGAAAATCATCAAAACTAAAATACATATCCCAACAATTTCCCCCTTTTTGATGATTCCAAAACTTCTAACCAAATGATTTTCTATTACAAGAATAATGTCAGAGTACAGGTAATAGTTTGAAATATGCAGGAATTCCCATAGTTTAAAACATTTAAGATCTGTTCGGTAGACCATTTTTCTTAACAAAATTGGATCAGTGGTCATATGAACAACCCGCTTTGATACCAATTGATGGTCCCGTTTTCGAAGGGCAAAATGGGAATTCAGGAGCAATTTTTTTTTTAAAACCTTTTTCCTCAGGGAGTTCAACAAGAGTGAGAAATACTCAAGTCACTGCTCTGCTCAGAGGCTGAGTTACCAAGTCAGTGAGAAGGCTTGGAGACTCATGCTCTGAGCAAGGACAGTGGCTTGAGATGCTGAACTCTCGAGTGCGTTATCAAATCACAGCTTGCACCCTGACTGAGTTCAGTGACGAAATACTCAAGTCACTGCGTTGCTGAGAGTCAGAGCTATCAAGTCAGTGATGAAACTTGAAAGCTCAGGCTCTCAACAAGGCAGTGACTCGAGAGACTGAACTCTCGAGTGCTAGCCTGATTCAGTCAGTAAGATGAATCTCCCTGACTGAAATGCTTAACTAAAGTTCCTTTTTAAACTATGCTCTCAGTGAGCAGATTTTCGCAATACTTTAGAAGAAAAGACATTCCAAATAATAACACTTGGTTTAACGTGGTCCAGAGACTCAAGCTCTTACATCCACGGCCTGATTTAACAGGAAATCCACTCCTTTGGATTCTTGTTTTTAACGTGCCAAGGTGCACTTACAACTGGACTCACGCCACTCCCTGGGCTGCCCCTCCTTACTCACTGACTTACTCCCAACAAACCTAACTAGAGGGTTTTGGTTTCAGTTTGGTTTCTCCAATTATGTGAGGTTTTCCTTTACAATGTGTTAGCCTCAAGCTAGGATTAGGAAAACCTCTCTAAGCTAAGAGTTACAAGCTTGACACTCAGTGTATATCTGTGAATACTCTAATGGTCAGTGTCATGGGTGTGAGAGACACTTCCTTATGACTCCCTAACAACTCACACACCCTCACAGCTCGTAGGTGTATATTTTCTATTTTTTTACACACACTTCAATCCGCAGCTGGACGCTTGTATTTATAATGGGGATTCAAATGTATCCGTTGGAGGGAAGATACATTTGAATCCAACATTTAATGGGTTCAACCACTTTTCTTGGAATGCGGCCTTTGTCAGTGTCAGAGTTGCTGCCTCGTGCTGATTGGTCCACGTGGCCTGAATTCACGGATCTTTGACTCAGTGGGTTGACCAAGACCCACTGACTTTAGGTAGCTTCCTCCTTCACTGACATGATGATCTTCAGTGGACTGAACGTCTTCAGTGTAGTTGTCCTTCAGAGACTGTTTGAAGATCACTCCAAGAAGTTTGTCATAAGGTTGAATGACAAACTTCTCTGACCACAGTAGCCTGACTCCTTCAGGGCCTACTTGGTGCAGCATTGATCCTCCTGATCATGCTCTTCACTGAGTGGTCCACCTGACTTAGCTTAGATCAGCCTGGTTTACACTCAGTGGGACATCCTTCAGGCTTCTCTTCTGGTTCAGGTTGCTAGCATGGCTTCAGTCAGTTCTCCTTGGTGTCATCTTGATATCCTCAGGCTATGTTGAGAAGTCCCCCCTCGCTGAGTTCCCCCTCAACTGAGTGTTCCCTCAACTGAGTTCTTCTCAACTGACAGCCTATTCTCTAGGAGCTAACCTAGCCTGACCTGAAATAAAAGATACTATCCTGACTGCTTTCAAATTTATTACATGTTGTTTTGGAAAATCATCAAAACTAAAATACATATCCCAACAATTTCCCCCTTTTTGATGATTCCAAAACTTCTAACCAAATGATTTTCTATTACAAGAATAATGTCAGAGTACAGGTAATAGTTTGAAATATGCAGGAATTCCCATAGTTTAAAACATTTAAGATCTGTTCGGTAGACCATTTTTCTTAACAAAACTGGATCAGTGGTCATATGAACAACCCGCTTTGATACCAATTGATGGTCCCGTTTTCGAAGGGCAAAATGGGAATTCAGGAGCAATTTTTTTTTTAAAACCTTTTTCCTCAGGGAGTTCAACAAGAGTGAGAAATACTCAAGTCACTGCTCTGCTCAGAGGCTGAGTTACCAAGTCAGTGAGAAGGCTTGGAGACTCATGCTCTGAGCAAGGACAGTGGCTTGAGATGCTGAACTCTCGAGTGCGTTATCAAATCACAGCTTGCACCCTGACTGAGTTCAGTGACGAAATACTCAAGTCACTGCGTTGCTGAGAGTCAGAGCTATCAAGTCAGTGATGAAACTTGAAAGCTCAGGCTCTCAACAAGGCAGTGACTCGAGAGACTGAACTCTCGAGTGCTAGCCTGATTCAGTCAGTAAGATGAATCTCCCTGACTGAAATGCTTAACTAAAGTTCCTTTTTAAACAATGCTCTCAGTGAGCAGATTTTCGCAATACTTTAGAAGAAAAGACATTCCAAATAATAACACTTGGTTTAACGTGGTCCAGAGACTCAAGCTCTTACATCCACGGCCTGATTTAACAGGAAATCCACTCCTTTGGATTCTTGTTTTTAACGTGCCAAGGTGCACTTACAACTGGACTCACGCCACTCCCTGGGCTGCCCCTCCTTACTCACTGACTTACTCCCAACAAACCTAACTAGAGGGTTTTGGTTTCAGTTTGGTTTCTCCAATTATGTGAGGTTTTCCTTTACAATGTGTTAGCCTCAAGCTAGGATTAGGAAAACCTCTCTAAGCTAAGAGTTACAAGCTTGACACTCAGTGTATATCTGTGAATACTCTAATGGTCAGTGTCATGGGTGTGAGAGACACTTCCTTATGACTCCCTAACAACTCACACACCCTCACAGCTCGTAGGTGTATATTTTCTATTTTTTTACACACACTTCCATCCGCAGCTGGACGCTTGTATTTATAATGGGGATTCAAATGTATCCGTTGGAGGGAAGATACATTTGAATCCAACATTTAATGGGTTCAACCACTTTTCTTGGAATGCGGCCTTTGTCAGTGTCAGAGTTGCTGCCTCGTGCTGATTGGTCCACGTGGCCTGAATTCACGGATCTTTGACTCAGTGGGTTGACCAAGACCCACTGACTTTAGGTAGCTTCCTCCTTCACTGACATGATGATCTTCAGTGGACTGAACGTCTTCAGTGTAGTTGTCCTTCAGAGACTGTTTGAAGATCACTCCAAGAAGTTTGTCATAAGGTTGAATGACAAACTTCTCTGACCACAGTAGCCTGACTCCTTCAGGGCCTACTTGGTGCAGCATTGATCCTCCTGATCATGCTCTTCACTGAGTGGTCCACCTGACTTAGCTTAGATCAGCCTGGTTTACACTCAGTGGGACATCCTTCAGGCTTCTCTTCTGGTTCAGGTTGCTAGCATGGCTTCAGTCAGTTCTCCTTGGTGTCATCTTGATATCCTCAGGCTATGTTGAGAAGTCCCCCCTCGCTGAGTTCCCCCTCAACTGAGTGTTCCCTCAACTGAGTTCTTCTCAACTGACAGCCTATTCTCTAGGAGCTAACCTAGCCTGACCTGAAATAAAAGATACTATCCTGACTGCTTTCAAATTTATTACATGTTGTTTTGGAAAATCATCAAAACTAAAATACATATCCCAACAATTTCCCCCTTTTTGATGATTCCAAAACTTCTAACCAAATGATTTTCTATTACAAGAATAATGTCAGAGTACAGGTAATAGTTTGAAATATGCAGGAATTCCCATAGTTTAAAACATTTAAGATCTGTTCGGTAGACCATTTTTCTTAACAAAACTGGATCAGTGGTCATATGAACAACCCGCTTTGATACCAATTGATGGTCCCGTTTTCGAAGGGCAAAATGGGAATTCAGGAGCAATTTTTTTTTTAAAACCTTTTTCCTCAGGGAGTTCAACAAGAGTGAGAAATACTCAAGTCACTGCTCTGCTCAGAGGCTGAGTTACCAAGTCAGTGAGAAGGCTTGGAGACTCATGCTCTGAGCAAGGACAGTGGCTTGAGATGCTGAACTCTCGAGTGCGTTATCAAATCACAGCTTGCACCCTGACTGAGTTCAGTGACGAAATACTCAAGTCACTGCGTTGCTGAGAGTCAGAGCTATCAAGTCAGTGATGAAACTTGAAAGCTCAGGCTCTCAACAAGGCAGTGACTCGAGAGACTGAACTCTCGAGTGCTAGCCTGATTCAGTCAGTAAGATGAATCTCCCTGACTGAAATGCTTAACTAAAGTTCCTTTTTAAACAATGCTCTCAGTGAGCAGATTTTCGCAATACTTTAGAAGAAAAGACATTCCAAATAATAACACTTGGTTTAACGTGGTCCAGAGACTCAAGCTCTTACATCCACGGCCTGATTTAACAGGAAATCCACTCCTTTGGATTCTTGTTTTTAACGTGCCAAGGTGCACTTACAACTGGACTCACGCCACTCCCTGGGCTGCCCCTCCTTACTCACTGACTTACTCCCAACAAACCTAACTAGAGGGTTTTGGTTTCAGTTTGGTTTCTCCAATTATGTGAGGTTTTCCTTTACAATGTGTTAGCCTCAAGCTAGGATTAGGAAAACCTCTCTAAGCTAAGAGTTACAAGCTTGACACTCAGTGTATATCTGTGAATACTCTAATGGTCAGTGTCATGGGTGTGAGAGACACTTCCTTATGACTCCCTAACAACTCACACACCCTCACAGCTCGTAGGTGTATATTTTCTATTTTTTTACACACACTTCAATCCGCAGCTGGACGCTTGTATTTATAATGGGGATTCAAATGTATCCGTTGGAGGGAAGATACATTTGAATCCAACATTTAATGGGTTCAACCACTTTTCTTGGAATGCGGCCTTTGTCAGTGTCAGAGTTGCTGCCTCGTGCTGATTGGTCCACGTGGCCTGAATTCACGGATCTTTGACTCAGTGGGTTGACCAAGACCCACTGACTTTAGGTAGCTTCCTCCTTCACTGACATGATGATCTTCAGTGGACTGAACGTCTTCAGTGTAGTTGTCCTTCAGAGACTGTTTGAAGATCACTCCAAGAAGTTTGTCATAAGGTTGAATGACAAACTTCTCTGACCACAGTAGCCTGACTCCTTCAGGGCCTACTTGGTGCAGCATTGATCCTCCTGATCATGCTCTTCACTGAGTGGTCCACCTGACTTAGCTTAGATCAGCCTGGTTTACACTCAGTGGGACATCCTTCAGGCTTCTCTTCTGGTTCAGGTTGCTAGCATGGCTTCAGTCAGTTCTCCTTGGTGTCATCTTGATATCCTCAGGCTATGTTGAGAAGTCCCCCCTCGCTGAGTTCCCCCTCAACTGAGTGTTCCCTCAACTGAGTTCTTCTCAACTGACAGCCTATTCTCTAGGAGCTAACCTAGCCTGACCTGAAATAAAAGATACTATCCTGACTGCTTTCAAATTTATTACATGTTGTTTTGGAAAATCATCAAAACTAAAATACATATCCCAACAAATGACATGTCTGAAGATGCCAAGAGGCTTAGGCTATTCCCATTCTCACTGACGGGAATAGCTAAAGAGTGGTATGACAACACGCTCCCACGGGGAGGTGTAACCATATGGTCTGAGCTCGAGCGTCTGTTCCTCGGGCGATTCTACCCTCCATCCAGAACGATCAAAGCAAGGATTGAGATCTCTTCCTTCCGCCAGAAGCAAGGAGAGGATTTACGCCAAGCGTGGGAGAGATACTCAAATATATTGGTCGAGTGCCCGCAGCATGGGTATAATGAGGGAGATATTATGGCGTTCTTCTATAGTGGAGCCAGCAAGGCTGGCCAAGCCCATTTAGATGCATGTGCGAGTGGAGCTTTTCTGAACCAAGGGATAGCGAGATGTAGAGAGATCGTGGACAACATTGTCACGAATGTCGGGGCATGGAATGAGGATCCTGAGTTCCAGAGAGTTTACAAGTTGGAGGAGAAAGAAGGTGAAGGAACGAGAAGGCTGTTGATGGCCATGATGGAGAAGATCAACAACCTCGAGTTGGGGAAGAATTTAGTTGGAGAGCATGCAGCAGAGAATGATAGAGTAGACCAGCCAAGTGGACAGCAAGAGGTAGCCAATTACATGGGAGGTCTGTATTACAATCAGAATGGCTACCAAGGTGGAAATCAGTTTGGAAGACCTTCTTATGGTCAGCCATTTGTACCTCCAGGGCCACAGCCGCCTCAAAATCAATGGAGGAACAAACAAGGATTTCAAGGAGGCCAGCAGCCTCCTCAAAACACATGGAGGAAGAATGAGAACTTCTCATATGCTAACCCGAAGGCGGGTATTACAGTTCCTCCGGGTGTTGACCCAGGTTCAAAGCCTTCGGGTGGAGAAGGCGGTGCATCGACTAAGGAGATGTTGAGAGCGATTCTACAGAAGGTGGAGGAAGGAAGTAAGAGGTTGTCATCCTTGGAGTACGAGGTGAAAGAGTTGCATAAAAAGGGTGATCAACGTGATCAAGAGCTCCAGAAGATGAACGTTGAGTGGACTAGAACTCAACAAGAGAACAATCGAAGGTTCACTTCTATAGAGTTCCAGATGAGCCATATTGCAAACTCGTTGAATAGAGAGCCGGGAAAATATCCTTCCATGCCGGAGGGGAACCCGAAAGAGCATTGCAAGGCTATCCAGTTAAGAAGTGGAACCAACTATGAAGGTCCTCAGAAGCCTGCTGATTCTGAGACGCCTCAAGTTGAGAAGGGGATAAAAAGTGAAGGGATTGAGAAGAAGGTTGAGGGTGAAAGCACTCAAACGAGCAAAGAGCTTGAAGAGGAAGGCATTGAGAAGGGTGAGAGAGTTCCTAAGTGGAAGAAGGCAAATGAAGCAAGGGAGAAAGTGAAAGAGACCGAGAAAGATGAATGGGGGGTACCCAAATCTGTGATACCCGTCCCATATCCACAACGCTTCATGAAAAAGAAGCTTGATGAGAAATTCGCTAAGTTCCTTGATGTGTTTAAACAATTGTATATTAATATCCCTTTTTATGATGCTTTGGAACAGATGCCCAATTATGCAAAGTTTTTTAAGGACTTGATCGCGAAAAGGCGGCGAGTGGATGAGCCGAAGTTGGTGCAGTTGAACCACGAGGTGAGTGCATTAGTGCACAAGGCGCTTCCTCCAAAGCTGAAGGATCCCGGGAGCTTCTCCATTCTTTGTGATATTGGGAACGGGATCAAGAAAGGAGCGTTGTGCGACCTCGGGGCGAGCATTAATTTGATGCCCTTGTCGCTTTTCAAGAAGTTGGAAGGTGGTGAACTTCAACCCACAATGATGACGCTTCAACTTGCCGATCGGTCTATTACTAGACCTCAAGGTGTGGTTGAAGACGTCCTCGTGAGAGTTGGAGATCACATTTTTCCAGCCGATTTCGTGGTCCTAGAGATGGAGGAAGATGAGCACGTGCCCTTGATCTTGGGAAGACCGTTCTTAGCTACGGCGGGGATGGTGCTAGACGTGGCAAATGGGAAGATTACGTTGAAGGTTGATGATCAAGAAGTGAAGATTTCCCTATATGAAGTCATGAAGCACCCGAAGGAGGATGAGAGTTTGTATTGCATGGATGCCATTGATCCTAGTGTTGAAGACACACCTCCTATCCCTAATCCTTCTCATATTCATGAATTTTATAATTCTTCACTTGATAATTTAACCCATGAGCATTATGTTCTTAATTATGTTGATAGGGACAAAGTGAAGAAGTTGAAGGATGAAGAGGTGAAAAGTGTGGACGTGATCCAGTTGGAAGGAAAAGGAGGAGTTAAGAAGAAAAAGTCCAAATTCAAGAACCTGTTTGGTAAGACGCCTCCAGATAAAGGTGAGAAGGAGTTGAGACCCATAATACTTGGGGATGAGAGGAAAGCAAAAGAGCTCATGATGGAGGGGCATCAAGCAAAGACATGCAAGCACCACTCTTATGAGAGTAAGGGAGGTAAATTTGAGTATGATGTCCCATAAGCTCTTTTGAGCTCGGTCCGGCATCAGGACCTTAAAAATAGCGCTGAATGGGAGGCAACCCATTTTTATTTGTTTTTAGTGTCCTATTATGTTATTAGGGTGTTGTTGAGTCGTATGTTTAACCTCGTACTTGAGAGTTTTATTTTGTAGGCTTGTCTCTAAAAGAGTAAAGGAATGATGGAGTATTCAGATTGAAGGGACCAACTCGAGACAAAGGAGTGTGCTAAGTTGTTGAAGAGAAACTGAATTGTTTGGTTGAGGTAACCCACAACCCCAAACTTAGACCTCTTCGCAAGGTCGAAGTTTGGGGGGTGGTGTATTTATGTGTTTTATGACATTGCACCGGAGCACCCCTTATCTTTGAGTTGAGTTGATTATTTGTGTCTTGAGATGCTCCTTGGGCTGATTTTGATTTGTTT
Organism: Ballota nigra; assembly: GCA_947034835.1. NCBI lineage: Eukaryota > Viridiplantae > Streptophyta > Magnoliopsida > Lamiales > Lamiaceae > Ballota > Ballota nigra. The sequence goes on along the minus strand of OX344724.1, from coordinate 40,777,573 downwards.
TGTTACTCAATATTTCATGCCTATCAATTCTCTTATGCTTGTTGGTTTCTATCTTTGAGTATGATTTGATGAGTTGATGATTTGTGGATTTGAATTAGGGACTCTTTTGTGTGAGTGTTTGAATGAGAGTTGATTTGAGAAAGAACTTGTATGCTTGTGAATTTTTCTTTTGAGTACTTGTGTGATGAGAGTGAGAATTCACTAGGACTAGCATGGATGTGAAAGCCGTGAGAGTTGAGCCTTATGAGATTTTGATGCATTACTTGATCTCTTCGTTTGTGAGAGGATCGTCACCTTAGAGGATGATAGAACTTGTGTGTGCTCTTGCTTCTTGATTGTGTCTAGTTTGAAATGTCGAATGTGATCTTAGGTCATCTTTGTTTTGAATGAGTCACTTAGCCAAAATTTTTCCTTACCATTGATATTTGTCCCTTGTTAGCCCCGTTGAGCCTTAAGCCTATTTTATTTGCTAGCACATTTAAACACTATTCCAGTTCCTAAGCTTTTTGTCCTGATTTGAGTGGAGAATAGGAAAGTGTGAATGTTGAAGGGATTGAGTTGAGTTGAGAAAAGGAATTATGATGGTTGAGTGGTGATAAAATAAGGGTGTGAATGAGATTTGAGTTGTGGGAAAGAAAAAAATTGAGAATGAGCAAAAGAAAAAAATGAGCTCATGTGTTTGTGCGATAAAAGAAAAAAAAAGAAGTGAAGTGATTGAAAAAAAAAAGTGAAAAGAGTTAGAAAAAAAAATTGAAGTGTTGAGAAAAGTGGAATTGAAAGAGTGTTGATTGAATATGTTTGAAGTAGTCTGTTCCTAATCTCGAAGTGCCAAAGTTTGATTTTCTATTCTCCATTCACTTGAGTCACTTACCCATATTGCTATCCCACATGTCCAAAGAGACTACATTACAACCTTGAGAAAAGTCCTTTTTGATTCGGCATTGATTTCTAGAGTATGGTCTGAGTTAAGAGCACTTACAAGCCTATGGCTGCCGATATGAGTGATTGATTGTTTGAGTGAGTCCCTTACTCATTGATATACACTTGTGAGGGAGTGAAACACATCGTTGAGAGCACATCCATGTTTGATCTTGGTGTTTCTTGTTGTTGTTGCATGAGTATGATGAAGGAAGGTGAGTGAGTATACTTGTGATTGATCTTTGAAGCTCGAGTTCATTTGCTTGCATGAGTTGATTCTTTGACTCATTCCTAACAATTTCACTTGACTTATTATTTCATTTCTTGAGGACAAGCAATATGGTAAGTTTGGGGGGGTTGATTAGGCGTGAAATTGTTATGTTTTGGTGCCCGATTTGCCCATGTTTTGAGTGTTTTCGATGAGTGTTTGGAGTCAAATGAGTATTATTTTTATAAACTTATTAATTTGTCTCTTTGATTTTTATAGATGGATAGAGGGCGAAAAGAGGAGTTCGTAGGACTTTGAATCGGCCAAAACGGACTCCTGGTTGAAAAGTTATGAAGGTTTTACGAACATGTGTACAGCCAGCGGTCGAGCGCCTTCGCTCGACCACCAAGTTCGAGCGCTGGCGCTCGAGCTGCACCTGCACTCGAGCGTTTTTGCGTATTTTTGGCCCAAAATCGCCCAAATTCGTCCCAAAGCCTATATATACCCTTTCCAAGCATATTTTCACATATCACCACATACCAACACATATTTTTACATACTTTGAGCGAGGAGAAAGCTTGGGGAAGAGTTTTGAAGGATTTTATACGTTGTAATCGAGGTTTTAATTTATGAATTCTTAGTTTTAGTATTTCTTTTGAATGCATTAGATTAATTCTTTCTTTTTTATTCTTTGAGACGATAAACCCTAGCTTTTCAGATTTATATAGATTTCTTTAGAGACTTTAATTTGTTCTTTCGTTTATGTTCTTGATTCTTTCGTTAATTCAATTATGCATATGTTTATTGTTCTTGTGATTGCTTTTATTATTCAAACCACCATGTTAGGCTAGAACCCTTGCATGCTTGGGGTAGGATGAACTCGTAGAAGTAGGTTGTGGGTACGTAATTAGAGTAAGTTGTGACGTTAGGTTTTAATTCTCTTGGTTAATGAATTCTTAAAATTAATCTAGACTTTACTTTTGAATTTCGTTCAAAAGGTGTTAGAGAGAGGACGACCGTATCACTCTTTAACAACGAGTAGACTTAACTGGAGGGTTTAGGAAAGGTTAATTCATCTACTTGTTTAGCGAAGGAGGACGACCGCATCACCTTAGTTAAATCAGAGTCTCATTAATTAAGCACAATCTATTAACTTGTTAGTGGATTAGTAAAGTCGAGTGTTAGGGTAAAGTATTAGGGTTTAGAATCTTGAGCTTTCACCTTGCATTCTTTTACTTAGGTTATTTCTGGCGCGTCACAGTTATTCTGATTATGTACCTGCTCCGTTAGTATACGTAGGGATTCCTATCCTGAGCATCACCATCTCATATTTGAAAACACTCCTTAGTTAAATTGTTTAGTTCGCTCTTTAGTTTAATTAGTTTATTTTAGTTAATAATTAATTCTTCAAAAAATCCAAAAACATTACACTCATATTAACTACGACGCGTAGATCTTCAGGGATCTGTTCGCATACACTCCATCTCGTGGGTTCGATAATACTTGGCCAGTATACTTTCTCTTACTACAGTGAACCCGTCCGCTTGCGGGTGAGCGATTAGTAGAAGTTAGTGTAATTTGCTTCAAGTCACGGATCAGATACGAATTCGGAATATTCAGTATACGAATACGGGATAAATATCGGATGAATCTGGGCCAGTTATGAATAACTATAATGGATAATATATTTCATACGAAAATCATCAAAATGTAATTGAAACACATAAAAAAACTACCTATGCAATATTTCATAGAAGTTCTAATGCAAATTATAAAAATTATATCTACTGCTAATAATATGAAACTAAAAGCTATATCCTTCGTAACCATCACCACTCCAGCACAACATAACGCCTAAGAAGACATATATAATATTATACTAAACTTTCAAGTTGAGACTACAACACCACACTTTTCAACAAACTATTAACTATGAATCTGGAGTTAGAATTTAACTAAGTATAAGCACGGCTACTGCAGGGAGAAGAAGGGAGAAGAGCAAGCAGAAATTCTCGATCTTATGGTTTCATAATTAATTTGCAAATAGGAAAAATAAAATCAAAACCCAAGCATGAATAAAGCAATCAACAAACTGCTCCTAAGCCAAAGAATCATCCACTCATGAAAACATTAAATCATACGCAACATACATACGTTTCTTTTAACTAATGCTAATGAAGAATAAAGCACACCATCAAACACAAGTCTAGAACTTAATTCCTTAGTAAAAAACAGAGCAGGGAACATAAATTGGTTGAATGAAAACTTAAGAGGGACAGGGAAGAACATAGTTATTGAACATCAAATGGAGGCCTCAACTCTCGGATCCTCATCAATCCTCATCACTGTCCATTTCTTCTTTAACCTACATTTTTTTTGTAAAGCAGTTAGTATTTCAAGTTTGCAACTAACTTGGAAACTAATTATTATTAAGAAGTAATAATGATACCTCATCCCCCATATTTGCAACAAGTGTTTCCAAAACTTCAAGATCAGCAACAATGGATGCAATATTTTTTTGAGAACCTGAAATTTTTATAAGAAAATGCATAAGAGGATTATAGATACATAATTATAATATAAAATGACAAGAAGTTAAAAAAATAACCTTGTTTAGATGCAGCTATCTAATCCTTAGTATAAACTAGTGCTTTTACCATATCAGGATCCAAACGACTACAAAATGGATCTATAACACGATCACTAACACTGAATGCAGATTCGAAAGCAACATTTGACACTTGTATGGATAACACATCATGAGCAAGTCATGAGAGAATAGGGTATTCCTGTAGATGACCCTTCCACCAAGATAAAATATCAAAAATTTCAGATTTAGGCACCTTTTACAGAGGTTCTGCCGTGTAGTTCTCTAAGTCATTTGTTATTGCACCAGCCCTCTCATTGTCGTATAATTAACTTTCAAATTCATCGTTGTCTTTTTCCATAAATATAGAACTTGCTTCACAAGTTTCACCATGACTAGCAACAATAACAGAGCTCTTTGTGGCATTCGATGCATCACAAGCATATTGTTGATATAGTTGTCTCACAATCTTCATTATCTTTTCCGCTTCAGCTTGATATGCCAGCTCACCATGAAACTTCCTCATGAAATGTTTTATGATCCTTTTCTTGAATCTAGGATCAAGAAAACTAGCCACAACAAGAGCAACATTTGACTTCTTCCAATACTTATCAAACTTGACAAACATAGGCATTGTAATTGTCTTAATGGTGATATCATCACTAACAAGCCACTCTCCTAGCAAAAGCTTAATCTCACAAAAGTTCCGATAAAACAGATTTACAGTTGGATACAACGTGCCAGACAAAAGCTCAGTAATATCATTGAATTTCTTCAAGAATTTGAAAAGAGATAAAGCTTTACCCCATTCTTCATTTGAGCAATCTTCTCATACCTGTGGCGCTCCAAGACAAGAAGCCTATGAAAAGCATTCTTGTAATATAAAGCATCCATCAACATGAGATAGGTGGAGTTCCACCTTGTAGCTACATCTAGTGCAACACCTTTCTTTGTGTCCAATTGACATTCGGTTGCACACTTCATAAAATCCTCCCACTGTAATGGAGAGCTTTTTATAGCTACAACAAAAGCACGAATATTCTTGATTGCACTTGCAATTACAGCAAGACCACCTCTAGCAACAAGATTGAGTATGTGATTAGCACATCTCACATGAAAGAACATACCATCACAAATGATGGGGCATATTTTTCCAAGCCCAAAAATAACATCTTTAACACAAACGTCATTTGCAGATGTGTTATCAAGAGTTAGAGAAAACAACTTCTTCTCAATAAACCATCTCACAACACTAGCAACGAATGCTTCCGACAACTTATCACCAGTATGTCGTCCTCCTACATGCATGAATATGATGATTCTCTTCTAAATGTGTCAATCTTCATCAATCCAGTGTACAGTGACACACATATAACCTTTATTTTGATTTGATGTCCACATGTCCATAGTTGTGCTAAAGCGACATTTCACGGTTTTTTATATATTCGTAGAGCTTTTCCTTTTATTGTGTAAAGATCTCCATTATTTCTTTCCTAACGGTGATGCGGCTCTTCATTGGAAAACTTGGATGCAAAGACTTGATGAACTCAACAAAGTATTCATGCTCAACTATATTGAAATGATACTCATGCATGATTATTGCTATATAAAATTTTCTCAAGCTAGCTTCTTGATCGTACCTAAAAGGTTCAACAGTTGTGACACTGTCTTTCTTTTCCACTTTCAGTAGTTGTTGACCCGATAAAATATTGTGTTTGTTTTTCAAGTGGTTCCATAATGTTGTTGTTCCATTCGTACTCTCACCTTTAGCTTTGTGTTTGCATCTATTGCATTGTGCCCAAACTATCTCAGTCTTCTTACCATCCTCCAATGGTTTTCTTGACCATAGCAAAGTACTTCCCAACCTTCGATGTAGTCTTCTTTTGTTTCTTTGCTTGAGGCTCATCATGCACTTCTTTATCACATGCATCAACATCAATAGGATTTTCTATTGTAGATGATACAACTACACTTTTTGCACTTTCCCTACATAAACCATTTTTTGTAATGTACAAGTTTAACTTCAAAATCGACCGAAAACCACACCACAACGTGATTAAAAATAGAAATATATTAACAAGCGATTGAATTAGACACACATCAATTTAGAGTTACAATCTTTTCCACGATATTTCAATCCAAACAAATTTCACGAACCAAAACTATTGTTAGTGGACATTCATAAAATGTGCCAAAAGAATAGATGAAGAAAGGCAATATGCTTTCTTTCTTTTTCGATTCCTTATTTGCTAAGGTAATTTAATAAAGACTCCTTACAATTGTATAAGGATCCTTTGCTCTCTTGATTCATAAAAAAATGAAAAAAATGTATATGTATGCGCGTATCTAGGAAGAAAAAAACGAACACACACGTCACACACTGAAGATATAGGGTGAGATTTAAGAATATTCTTGAATTAATGGGACATAATAGGAAACAAAGCAGAAAAATTAATGAGTTCTTGAATTAATACAGATTAAATTAAAGTGGAGCAGTACTCAAAATAAAGAATTTGTCCTTACACTTGTATGGATGTGCTAGGTTTGGGAAGGACATTCAGAGGCTGTGAAGAGGCAGCGTCGGGCACCTCACTAACGGCAAGGTTGATCGACGACAGTGGATCTCCTTCTATTTGCGGTGGCCAGTGGCGGTGAAGGGATGAACGCGAAGAAGTAAAGATGGTTTAGGATACGGCGAAGATGAAAAGATGAGAAGAAGTGCGGCTGAGGCGGCGGTAGCAGAAAAAAAGGATCTCAGATTGTGCGCGGCCGTCAACGAACATAACCAGAACTCCCCGGCGGAAGAAACTGAAGGGGAGAGTGCGTTTGGGATTTGGTTTTGGTTAGATATTAGAATTTAGAAGGGGACTGATATTATATTATTATATATATAATATATATATTAATATAATAAATAAAATAAAATATATTAAAAAATCCGGATATCCGGATTTATTATCCGGATAATATCCGATAAAATAGGGAAAACTCAAATACAGTTGGATATTATGTATTCCGAATTCGATTCTGAATTCGAAGTCAACTATCTGTATCCAATTTCGTATTCGCCCGGATACTAGTTTTTTATACCAAATTCGATACCGACCGGATACGGCTCCAGATCGGTCGGGAAATATCCTATTTGTTTTCACCCCTACTAAAGACTACCCAGAGAAAGAGATTCGCCTCCACGTCTAGTCCGGTTGATCCACTGGTTGAAGTCCTTGGAAGGCTCGTGACAACCTCAAATGAACGGCTTGGAAACATTTGCAGTGTGATGGGGTATGAGGCCGAACTTGGAAAAGAAAGAAAAGAAATCTTCGACATGCTTGGAGCCTTCCCTTTCCTCACTTTGGATCAGCTAGCCAAAGACAGTGGTACATTGGAGATGTTGTTGGGTTTTAGAGGCACGTAAACACGTAATACATGCACGGCGGAATAAAACAGTTCACCAACAATGAACAATTAATTGCATAATAAAATACGAGAAAACATAAAATGAGTCGTTACATCGATACGTACACGGATTCCTCCACGATGGTATCCATGTAACAGTTTTCCACCAACTTGCACCGACGTGCCAACGTTGAATCTCAAGATGAACTTGTTAGGAAAATTCGAGCCAAAGATTTTATGGAGAGAATATATTTCTTGTGTGTGTGGAATTCCCGCAGGACTTATATTTATAAGGATGAACTAGCTTAATTTCCAAGTAAGATAAAAACCCTAGCCCATTAAATAAAATCTCTACGGATTTTGGTATTTATAAAAGTGGTAGAACTAAAGTGTATTTTAACACTTAAGGATATACCATTTAGTAATAATCTCATTTTAGTAGTGTAACATTTTGGTGTTTTGGGGTACCCTTATTAGCATTTTAGTTCTATGTTTTTCAAGAAATGCATTTTGGTTCAAAATGTGGGACCCTCAATCCACTTTCTCAGCCAATCTATCCACCATTCCCTCCCTTGATTGCTGACATCGATATGACAGCATAGCTTTTGCTGTCCCCCGTTCAAATTTTATGAAAATATAATTTTATTTAAAATAATTATTATTGTATTTTTAATTATATTTTCAAATTGAAATTGTCCCCTATCCTCCTTGCTTCATCAGATTGATGGGCACATTGTCCAATAATTTATTCAATTTGAACATTTGATTTTCTTAAAAAAAATTTGCAGAATAATTTGTCTAATTAAATACACATTTTTTTCTATTAAAATTTAATTAATTCTTATGAGAAAAATGCAGTTTCAGTCCCACAGGTCACGGTGATTCACGTTTTTGGTCCCAATAGTCTTCATTTTGGTCCCATTCGTAAAAACTAAGCATTTTTTGTCCCAATTTCACCAACTAACGGCAAAAATTAACGGAACACCCACGTGCTCCGTAGTTATTAATTGAAATAATAAAAAAAGTTACACTAAAAAAAATGTCAAAACAAAAAATGGGGGATATCCCATTCATCCCCAAACAAAATTTAGCCCTAATTTTGAAATTGAATCCTCAAATCGGCCACAAAATCGCACGAAGCTCGTTCGAATCCTCAAATCGACGTATCCCACCAACAAACAAAGCTCGTTCGACCAGAATTGAAGCCCCGAAGTCGTCGAAGCAAACAATGTCCTCCATGAGAAAGCCCACGAAGTCGACGAAGCCTTTGCCGGAAATTGGAGCTCAGCTGCGAAGAAAACATCTCATTCAATTTGGAGCCCCCGACTATGGTAAGTTAAGAATTTTGTTTGAATTGGGTTATTTTATTTTGAATTAAGGTCAAAATTGATTTTCAGAATTCGTGAAATTGGGGCAATTCACTGAAATTTTGGAAATTCGTGAAATTAGGGCTTTTTGTGAAATTAGGTAAAATTGAGGCATAGCTATTTCGTGAAATTAGGGCTATTTGTGCATACATGAGTGTTTTTTCGAATTAGGGCATATATTTGTGAAATTAGGGCTATTTCTTCTTCGAATTTGTGCATAAATAAGTGTTTTTCTACTGTAGGAGATGCCCAAAAATTTATACAATTAAATATCATCATGGGGGTTTTATGCATGAGAAAGAAGATGGGAATTTTGAATATGTTGGAGGAACAATCAGTGCATTTGATTTTGTTGACACTGGTAGGGTAAACATGAACTACTTGGATAATTTATCTAGTCAACTAGGGTATAATGGTTATAAGGTGTATTATTCCATGAACAAAGATGGGAAACTTCAGGTTGTTGATGGATGGTTTGATATTGAAAGAATTTTCAACTCTGCAATAAACAAGGTACCTCATTTGTATTTAGATGCAATTAGAGATGAGGTTGACAGTGAAAATGGGGATATAGAAGGGGAGGTGTGTTGACGATCAGTTCTAATCTTGAAGATTAATGGCTGTTTTAGATGGTTAATTGATCATCAAATAATTACGTGTGATTGACCACTAACGTAATTAGTGAATACGAATTTTCGGATTTAGATGGGTTAGAATCGTATGAAAGCTTACGTATTTAAGTTCGATTGTATAGTGGTCGAGCAGCTTTGAATCCTGGTGTAAATTATGTCTTTTAATGGTTGGAAGTTTAACATTGTCTTTGCCGAGCAGATCCAACCTAGCTAATGCAGGATTACATTTTTGGTCGCTTTCAACACTTGTAATTTTTTAAGATCGTTCCAATATTAAGTTGTTCGTTCAAAACAGAAATGCGAGCTCAAGGCCAATTTGTTGACGATCAGTTCTAATCCTGTTTTAGATTGTTAATTGATCATCAAACAAGGTGGAGTACTTTCATGATGGAGTGGTAGAGGAAACTGATATTAATGTCCAAATGGTAGATGAATTGAGAGTAGAGGAAACTGATATCAATGTCCAAATGGTAGATGAATTGAGAGTAGAGGAAAATGATATCAATGTCCAAATAGTAGATGAATTGAGAGGGGATAAAATTCAGACTAATGTTAGAGCTAGTTCTGATGGAAAAGAAGATGAGCTTGTTGAAGGAAAAGAAATTCATCTATTATCAGATTCATTTGAAGAGAATGATAGTGGAGATTCAGATTGGGTTGATAATGCATCAAGTGGTGATGATCTTTTGGATGATATAATATTTGCTGAAAATGTTGATAATGGGGTTGAGTGGCAAGGAGTTAGAAGGGAGGCCTCTACTGAAAACAACAATGAGGATAGTGATTCAAGTAATAATGAGGTTGCTGAGAATGAATCTGATTTTGATAGTGTTGCATCAGATGAGGATGTTGATGAGGATGACAAAGACAGGTATTTGACCTTTAGGCCTTCTCAATTATATAATCCTACTTTCTTCTTGGAGCAAATCTTTCCTACAAAACAGTTGTTCAGAGAGGTTGTGACCATGCATAGTATCAAAATAGACAGAAGTTTGGGTATTACTAAGAATGACAATAGAAAGATTTATGCAAGATGCAAGCAACAAGGTTGTGATTGGCATATCCATGCATTGAAGGTGTCAGGTGAAGAGTGCTTCCAAATCAGAGAGTACAACAAAGAGCACAACTGTGCTAGACAGTATCATGTCCAGAATGTCAAATCAGGCTGGCTTGCTAGGAAGTATGAAGAGTATTTTAGAGCTGATCCAAAAAAGACTGTCAGAGGTTTTAAGAATACCAAGATGGTGGAGTTAGGGTGCTACATTTCTCATCACCAAGCCTACAGAGCAAAACAAAAGACTTTAAAGTTGATTGAAGGAGATTCTACAGAGCAATACAGTAAGTTATGGGATTACTCCCAAACACTGCTTGAGAAGAACCCTGGATCTACTGCCATTCTGAAGCTGGACAATACACCTACAGGAACACAATTCAGCAGGTTGTACATATGCTTGGCTGCACTGAAGCAAGGGTTCAAATCTGGTTGCAGGCTATAGATTGGTGTAGATGGTTGTCACCTAAAAGGTCAATGTGTTGGTATTTTGTTGACTGCAGTTGCAATGGATCCCAATAATGACCCATATCCTTTGGCTTGGGCAGTAGTAGGGAGTGAGACCAAGGAAGCATGGGAATGGTTCTTGCAACTTCTAAAGGATGATTTGATGGATGATAGAGAAGATGTCTACACTTTCATGTCAGATAAGCAAAAAGGCTTAATACCAGCTTTTGAGAGCATTATGCCTGGTGTGGAAAACAGATTTTGTGTAAGACATCTTCATGGTAACATGAAGAGAGCTGGATTCAAGGGAGATGCATTCAAGAAAGTGTGATTGTAGGCAGTGGGGATTATCTGGTATTCCCTGTAAGCATGTTGTAAGTGCAATATGTGCACAAGGTGGGGATGTAGAAAATTTTATGCACAAGTGTTATTCTGTGGATACATATCAGGAAATATATAAACACTCAATTTCTCCCATGAATGGACAAGATTTATGGATGAAGACAGGTTATATCCCCCCTCTGCCACCAAACTTTGGGAAAAGGAAAAGGGGGAGACCTGAGTCTAGAAGAAGGCTGGGTGCAGATGAAGGGGGGAGAAGACATGGAGGGGTACTAAGGATGCAGAGACAGAAAGTCATCAGGTTGACTTGTAAATTTTGTGGTGATCAAGGGCACAATCAGAAAGGTTGCCACTGGAAAAAATTGGCTGAAGATTTCTTAAAGGATGACCAAGCTGATGAGATGACTCAACCTGATGATTGTCCACCAATGACACAAGAGTTAGAGTCAAATGGTGAAACTGTAAGTCTTTATCTCCTAAAATTTTATTTAGACACTACTGAAATTGAATAGTTTTGTTTATTAACCACTGAAATTTTATTTTACCAGGTTGCTCAAAACAAGAAAAGAGGCAGACCAACTACAAGACAAGGAAGGACTGATATGGTAGTGCAACTATGAGTTTTTGTATTTTTAATATACTCTTTTTTCAAATTTTTACCCCTGAATCCAATTTTAGGTAAGGAAAAGGGCAGAAACAAGTTATGGCAGCGGTTCAAGAAAGAATCTAGTTCAAGAATCTCAAATTCAAGTTCAAGAATCTCAAGTTCAAGACTCTCAAATTCCAGTATCTCAAAGTTAAGAACCTGTTGAAGCTCAAGTATAAATTTGTGTTATTACATATAGTAAATACAAGAACATGTACCTCATAACCCTAATAATTTGTTAATTTGCTAATTTGCAGAGTACACCATTGACACAACCACCTATTGATCAGAGTACACCTCCACCTATGGCATTTCATCCTCACAATTTAATTGGAGACCAGATCAATGTTGGTGCTTCCAGTTCTAGGGCAATGGAACCATCCACTGGAAATAATTTCAGTCCAAACACTTACATTGGATGCAATGTCAACATTGGTGGTGTGAACACAAATAGAGATGGCATGAGAGTGATATCTCAAGGAGGTAAGAAGTTTGTGACCTTGTCTAGTCTAAGTGAAGCTGCTAATACAAAAGGCAAAAAGAAAGTTAACAACAGTAAGAAGTTGGGGAAAAAAAGGATTGATGGTGTCTGCTTGTGATGGTTTTTAAGTATGTTTTTGTACTTTGTTGGATTCTGTTTAATGATGTTGATGGTGTTGGATTGATGGTATTTTGTGATGGATTGTTTAGTTTAGACCTTGGATTGCTATTGTTAAATTATGGTTTGTAGGTGCACTGTTAGTGCTCTGTTTTGTTTTGAATTATGCATTTGTGATGCACTTGAATGCTTTATGGATGCAATTTTTTTATATTTGTGATGCACTGGTAGTACTCTATTTTCTTAGACCTTGGATAGTTATTTGTGATGCTTTATGAATGCAATTTCTTTATATTGGGCAGTGGATTTGAGCTTACATTTAGAATAGTAAAATACCATTTCATTGCATAGATGATTCAATACATAGGGAACCCAATACATAACTTGAAAAACCAGTAGGTGCCCTACATTCTAAACATAAATTCAATGCATCAACTTGAAGATAGTTGGTGCCCAAGATAAAATTATAACAATGAAAAGGATAACTTTCAGCTGTTTGAGTTGTGAAAGTTGTTCTGCCATATGCATCATCTCATTCTTCATACTTCAGTCATTTCAATAGTTTTTTTCTCTGCTATTGTTGCATCCTTTAGCTTATGTGTAAGTTTCATGTTCTCGGACATTAGAGAGTCGATTCTCCTCATCATTCTTGGGAACATTCCTTGCCTAGCCACTTCATGTTCATCTGCCCAAACAAAAAAATTGCATCCACCAGTGCTCATTGAGTCACTACAGTTATGGAACAGTCTACCTTCGCTCTTTGGCCTTTGAGATACATATGTGGCCGCAGGTTTGCCACAATAGCACACAAGTTGGTGTTGACATCTTTGTGTTGAAGAAGATGATGATGACATTGCTTCTTTACTCATTTTTTTTCTCTCTCCCTTTTTCTCTATAAAAATTGTGTTTGCTATGAATTTTGGTTGCAAATTAGGGTATATAGCATATATATAATAGTTGTGGGTGGGAAATGACACCAAAAATTAGGTGGTTTCCCTCCAAAATGGTCAATATTGGAGTTATTGGTTTTTTTTTTACGAATGGGACCAAAACTGCTACTTAACGGAACTGACGGAATTTCTAACGTTGGGACAAAAAATGCTTGATTTTTTACGAATGGGACCAAAATGAAGACTATTGGGACCAAAAACGTGAATCACTGTGACTTGTGGGACCGAAACTGCATTTTTATCTAATTCTTATCTTACTTTTTTATTAAATTTACAAACAGACAACAGTTGCTAAATTTTATATGTGCAAAACACTTGTGCAAACCACCTGTGCTAAATTTTATGTCTGCAAAACAAGTGTGCTAAATTTCTGAATTTACATGTTTAAAATTAAAATTTATACATTAAAAAATCTGTGCAAAAACTCTGTGGAAATTAAAGGTGCACACAAACTCTTCAATTTTTTTTGTTTGCAGAAGTCAAAATTCATATCTAAATTACATATTCGTGCCTAAAAAAATATACACTATCTTCATCTTCCTTTTTTCTCCCCATTTGCTATCCAAGCTCAAAATCTTCAGCAATTATCAGATCGTTAAAAAAAACACAACAACAGCAAAACCACTGGCTCCAATAACAGGGATAATAGTCCCCTAATGTATGTGCTATAGCACTAAATCCAGTAGCAATTGCTAGAGCAGCTAACCCTATTAAAATATGACACACAAATATATTCAGAATCCAGTTGTACACCCAATTTAAAACTTCAAACCATTCAAAAAATAAATTAAGAATGATAAAAAGATACCTCTGGTAAATGCCAACAAGGTCCTCAAACTCACCACCAATAATACCTCCACGTTTCCACTTAGCCCACTAATGCAGCTAAAAACAGATCGGATGTTACCCCAAAACAGATCGGAGAAACCAATCGAGAAACAGATTGGAAAAAATGAAAATAGCAATAGATCGAAAAGAAATACCCATTTTGCAAAACTGAAAAGAAATACCCAGAAAATAGCAATAGATCGAAAAGAAATACCCAGAAAGAACTCGGTTACCATAGGTGGCGGCACTGAGTTATGATGGCACCGATTTGGGTTCCATGGCGATGGCGGCAACGCTTCTCATGGCCCTCGATCTGGGCGAGCAGATCTGCATGAAGTTGGTGCTTGGACGGCAGTGGCGTTACAGATCGCAGGAGAGCACCGATCTGGGATGCGTGTCGATGGCGGCACTTCTCATGGCCCGCGATCTAGACGCCACCCATCTGGGATGCGTGGCGGTGGTAAAAAATTTCTCAGAGCGCCAACGGCCTTGCAGTCCTTTCCTCTGATGCCGTCTGCACGTATGTAGATCATCGGACCTCCTTGTCACAACCCTGAGAGAGGAATAGGTGGAGGATATGGACGGAGGTGTGCTGGGTGTTGGGTTGATAGAGAGAGGTGTCCAGTGTGAGAGAGAGAGCGAGAGAAAGAGTAATCATGGAGTGAAAGGGATATTGACCGTATATTATGCCATGAGAGAGAAAGGGTGGGGGAAAGTAAGAGTGAGATGATGAGACCCCATTTTGAACCATTTTGGAATTTATAAAAGTGGTAGAACCAAAGTGTATTTTAACACTTAAGGGTATACCATTTAGTAATAATCTCATTTTATTTCCTTGTAAATATTTTCCTTAGAATTATTTCCTTGTGAATAATTTCCTATATAATAATATTTCAAATATTATTATTGAGAATTCCTATTTAATTAAATAATAATAATAATTAATTCTAAACTTAATTATTATATTCTCCATAACCATTACTTGTTGTTTGACCCATAAGCCCTCGTATATCGAGCGATTAGTCAAACTAACTGTCTTAATTGAACCCTAAATAATAAATAAGACATTCTCAATATACGAGGTACATTGCAGGGAAATCTGCAACTACCTGTAATACTGTAGACTATTGTGATATCTTCATTTTATTCACGAATACCCAATTAAGTCTTGAACATAATGAAGTGTCTATTCAATTAACTTAATCATATTATATCTAATCACTAATTGATCAAGTATATCACACTTAGCCATAAAGTCTAAGTTGATGTGCCTCGGCCGACGACTTAGATCCAATTATGATGAGAAAATGAGCATTCTTTCTAAATCAACATTTAAGGAATGAATCTTATTCTTGGCTCAACTACCACACACATGTACTTCGTGATGAATCCAATTCATGCCATAACTACCCGTGGAAGGGTGCAAGCTTTGATCATGGTCAAAGTTCATCACTTCACACACGTCGTGCGTATTGACTTCAAGTCAAAGAAGTATCACATTGCTCCCACTAACCGAGACACTCGTAGACACATGTTGTGGAATTACATCAAACGGTTTCTCGGATGGGTATACTAATACCCTCTAAGGTATCTGTGCATTCATCATGAGATACCCGGTATCTCGTAGTAAGTGAGATCTTACTACACTCTCTAAGAGTATGATGCAGATCCTCTTGTCTCCTTAGGATATCCCACAAAATAATTATTTTCACCTTCGGATTCCAACTTATCAGTTAGCATTTTCTTCACAACTGCGGGACAACCCCACGTTCTAATGTGTAGAAAATATGGCATCTTGCCGTGTCATAGCTCGTATGGAGTCTGCTCAACTGATTTGGACGGAATCCTATTTAGAATGTAGATCGAGGTTTGTAATGCATATCCCCAAAAGAATGTTGGAAGAGAGGAAAAACTCATCAAGGACCTTACCATGTCTAACAAGGTTCGGTTTCTCCTTTCGAACACACCGTCCATCTGAGGTGTTCCGGGAGGAGTCCATTGTGACTGGATTCCATGAAGCTTCAAGTAATCCATGAATTCATGGCTAAGGTACTCACCTCTTCGATCCAATCGAAGAGTCTTGATACTCTTACCAAGTTGTTTCTCTACTTTGTATATTAAGAACATCATATCCATAACTCAACAAAGGCCTAGCAGTTTGAACTATTAGTGAACATGTTTATCTTAACAACAACCATACTTGTTCTAGCAGCTAAAACACCTTGTGTTTTCTTCTCGGTTGCTAGAATCTTATAGTCCTTCTTCCAATACCCCTTTCAATTGCAGTGGGGCACACATCCTTATCAACCCGCTCTTACTTTTGAACTCCACCTTTTGCCTTCAGGAAGTTGGGCTTGGAGCCCTCTTAGCCTCACTCCTTCGCTTCTTCTCACCTTCAGGTCAGAAGAAGTAGAAGCGCTCACCATGAGCACGGACCTTTCCTTAGCAGTGGAAGACTCAAAAGTCTTAAGCATGTTATAAGGCTCCGACATCGTCGCTTCCGTCTTCTTAGTATTAAATTTACTACGAAACTAGAATATGAATCAGGGAGCGACTTAAGGATAGCACATGAGGTGAAATCTTCCCTCCTTTCGCTAATCGATATCTGAACAGATCTCTCATCACTTCATAAATCTCAAACAAGATCTAGAATCAAAGAGATCCTTCAGACGCTTAAGCATCTCGAAGGGATCCATTTTCTCATGTTGCCTTTACAATTCGGGAGTCATGCCGAGCAATCATAACATGGAGTCTGGAAAACATCATCTTGATGCTTCTTTGAGCCGTAACGTCAAACGTTGTAGCCTCAACTGAACCAGCCTCATAGGTAAAGGGATTGTCGTGTCTAACACATACTCAATCTCTTCTTGCCTTAGCACCAAACACACGTTTCAGTGCCAGTCCAGAAAATTTGGCCCAGCCAATTTGTTCGTTTCCAGAATATTTCTCAATGATAAGTTTTCATTTCACCAATTATAGAGAAATAAATTAAAACGGGAATTAAACACAGAATTCCTATGATCAATATTCAGCAATCAAAATAAACATGGTCTTTTAATTTATTTTGTCTCCATTATTTTCACATACTCAACGACCTCATCGGAAGAGTACAAATTTATATCTAATATAAATCGTAATGGACTAGGATCCACATTTCTACTATTACAATGACTGCTTGGGCTGAACATTGCAACAGTAAAACTGGTAGGTCTCTAAACCAATTGCCTCACGCAATTCCTAGTTGATTGAACCTAGTTCAATCGGATGTCACCTAATTCTCGTTTCCCTGCTAGGGCTGGTGAAACAGAATTAAGTTGGTTTACAACCATTAAGCGGGGACAAACGTGTCTCTATAAAAGTCTCGTTAGATGTAGATCCGAGAAAAAGGCTAGGGCCTTAAATACTCATTGGAACGAAATCTCCGGTTTACTTTTTATTTCAATGGAAGACATCATTCAATTTAATGAAAAACCATATTTTAGTGAGGATCATTTTAAAGGCGGGGTATTAATTGCTTAATCGAGATCCAACATGATAACTGCATCACATTTGAGCAATTATTGGGCGCCGCCTACCCAAACATCACATGTGCGGACAAACATATATTGGGCGCCGTCTACCCAAACATTTAATACGGTCCGACAAATATTGGGTGCCGCCTACCCAAACAATTTAATGCGGGCTATATAACTAATAATGCAAATATTGTTGGGAAAATAGGGGTGCCCGAAATCTATTCGGGATGAAATTTAAATACGAATTTAAATTCAATTATTACTAGCATGAATTAATCCTAATTAATTCAAATAATAATTCCAACAACAAATTTAACATCATGCATGTTGAATTAATTCACATAAAATCTAGGCGGAATAAACAAGAATTTATGTGACTTACGTACCTCTTGTAGACTTGGCCTTTGAATAAACGGGACAATCACGATCTCGCTTTATCAACCCAAAACCTTCTCAAGTATTTCCCTTTCGCTTTACTTGATCACCGGTAGGAGATGCTTTCAAGTAATTTAAATAACTAAGGAAAAAGAAAAATATATATGCTCTTGATTTTTCCAACACATGGAATTATGTACTTGGGGATGAAATAATCACCCCCTATTTATAAGAGTAAGTGGCCGAAAATTATAGGATTATTTGGGCTTGGAGAAAATCTTTTCTTAGGCTCTAAGAAATCTTGAATATATCTCATATATTTTTTTCTCCACAATAAAATATTCCACAAAGATCTCACTCACCTTATTAAACTTATGATTTTCGAAAATTACAAGTTAAGATCCCAAGATTTGGATCTTCTTGAATATATGAGATAATCATGTATTCCAAGAATACATATCTTCCATAATATCTTTCCAAGAAAATCAACAAAATCTTTTCTTTCCTTGATATCATATTTTCGAAAATAAACAAGAAAAATCAGCATATTATTTTCTTTTTATTTTAATCACCTTATCATTATTGGGCTACTTAATGGGCTACTTGAGGGGCCTTTAAGGAGAATTAAGATTGGACCTCCTAATGGACTTCTGAATTTCAATATTGAGCCCCAATATAATTCAATCCATTATTATTAATTATTACCACTAATAAATTAATATTGCACTATCCATCTTAATCCATATTACGATAATATGGGCTCCCGGTTATTATTTCTCATGCTTAAGATTATCAAGCCCATTAATTAATTAAGATTCTGAATATATTTCACCTTGGAGTAAAGATAGCTCAACATTATTATCCGTACCGAAGAAACTGATTCTTCACTTGCAAGATTTGGTACGATAAAACTTCAGAGCCCACCAAGGGGACTAATCACACGAGCCGTACTCGCACGCGTTTCTCCGTATTAAATCTTAGCAACCGTCGTATGATTAATATTACTGCCCAAGATACAAAGTTCGAAGTCACAATGATTCTCACCCAACATGAATCAAAGCAGTAACCATTAAGCACACACGGTCCTATTTAAGTGACGTAGATTAAGAAATCACTAACCACTGAGGTCTAATTCTTCACATTTCAGAACATAAGAATTTATCCTCGCTGTAGGTCCTCTTCAACACATACTAAATGTGCTAGTGCAATCTCTTAGTCAAGACAAACCAATCTGAGACTTACACATCGACCTTTCACGGCGAATTGTTCAATTCCACCTAGGTCGTGAAAATGTACGTTTAGTTACAAGGAAACTGTTAATGTTATCTTCCGTGATCGGGTATCACCACATTAACTACAATGTAACTAGTACTATTATGAACTATTTGCAATAAATATTCAACATTCAATCATATCTAAAGCATATGCGATAAAAGAATTATTCTCATAAAACAAGTGTTTGATACGCAAGTTATACAAAGTAAAAACATACTTTCACGTATAACTCCAACAATCTCCCACTTATACTTAAAGTCTGCTTTTTAGTATACATCATGCATGTCTTAGTGTATTAGCTCTACGTGACATCTCATGTCAACCTACACTAACCTAATAATTCCTCTCACTTATACTTAAAGCAGATCGGCAATAGTCTTGACTCTCATTCCATCCACATGTCTCTCGAATGTACTCTGAGGCAGACCCTTCGTGAATGGATGTACTAGGTTGTCCTTTGACATTTATCTTTGCCACCTCTTTATCTCCTCTCTTAACGATTTCTCGTATAAGATGGTGTTTTTTTCAATGTGTTTGCTGGCCTTGTGGGCTCTCGGTTCCCTTGAATTTGCAACTGCTCCGGCACAATGATTGTGATGGGTAAATTCAGAACAATGTCCAAGTCCACTAAGAAGCACTTGAGCCAAACCGCTTCTTTCGTTGCTTCCCAAGCAACTACTTATTCGGCTTCCATGGTCGAATCTGCGATGCATTTCTACAAATCGCTTCTCCATGTCATGGCTCCTTCTCCCATGCAAAACACACTACCCGAGGTAGATATTTTGGAGTCTATGTCTGATTGGAAATTTGAGTCCGTGTATCCCATGGGAATTAGACCGTCTGACTGTTAAATCAGCATTCTAATCCAAGTTCTTTTCAGAAACTAAAGAACGCATTTAATTGCAATCTAATGTGCTTTCCCGGGGATATTTTGATATCTTGCCATCATGCCCACGGCAAAGCAAATATCTAGTCTCGTACCCAACATTGCATACATAAGACTTCCTACGTTCGAAACGTATAGAACGTCTTTCATGTCATCTATCTCCACTTGCGTCTTAGGGCATATATCTTTGGATAGATGGATTCCATGTCTAAAAGGTACAAAACCTTTGTTGGAATCTTGCATGTTGTATCGCTTCAAAACAGTGGCTTCGTATGAAACTTGCGATAAGCCCAACATCCTCCTCTTGCGATCTCGAGTGATCTTGATCCCAAGGATGTGACTGGCTTTCCCTAAGACCTTCATATCAAATTGATTTGACAGTCATACCCTTACGTCTGACAATACCTTTACATTGTTTCCAATGAGCAGAATATCGTCTACGTATAATACTAAGAATACCACCGCAGTTCCGTCACACCTTTTATACACACAACTTTCGAACTTGTTTTGATCACAAACCCGTAAGACTTAATAACTTGATCAAAATACTGGTTCCAAGTACGCGATGCTTGCTTAAGTCCATAAATGGATCTCTTAAGCTTGCATACGAGGTGCTCTTGGCCTTTTTCAATAAAACCTTTGGGCTGTTGCATATAGATATCTATCCCGTCAAGACTTCCATTAAGGAAAGCTGTCTTGACATCCATTTGCCAGATCTCGTAATCTAGGTGCGCAGCGATCGACAAGAGAATACGGATGGACTTAAGCATAGCTACAGGCGAAAAGGTTTCCTCATAATCGATCCCTTCTTTCTGAGTATACCCTTTGGCCACAAGCCTCGCTTTGAAGGTCTCAACCCTCCCGTCCGGTCCTCTTTTCCTCTTGTACACCCACTTACATCCAATAGGTTCTACCCCATTGGGTGGCTCGACCAACTCCACACTTGATTATGATCCATCGAACCCATCTCGGTTTCCATTGCCATTTGCCACGACTCCGCGTCTTTGTCTTGGATTGCCTCGTCGTATGTCCATGGGTCTGATTCATCACCGGGAACCAAATCCGAAGATTCTCCTATCCCCATGAATCTCTCGGGTTGTCTAGCAATCCTCCCACTGCGACGGGGTTCTGGTTGTGAAGATGTGACTTGTGGTACATCATCTTGTATACTTGGTATCGAGGTTTGACCTCTCAATTCTTCTAAGGTAATTTCACTTTTAGGCTTCCGATTGTTCATATAGTCTTCCTCCAAGAATTTAAAGTGTGTACTAATCACGGTCTTTTGATCCTTGGGACTATAAAACATACACCTTTTCGTTCCCGCAGGGTATCCTATAAACAGCCTTAATTCCAAACGTGGATCCAACTTACCGGCCTCCTTATCTAGCACGTATGCTGGACAACCCAAAATCCGCAAATGTCTTAGACTGGACTTGCGCCCGGTCCACAATTCCATTTGGGTTTTAGGAACCGATTTGGATGGCACCAAGTTTAAAATGTAAGTCACCGTTTCCAAGGCATTACCCCAAAACGACTTGGGTAAATCCGAATAACTCATCATGGATCTGACCATCTCTAAAAGAGTGCGGTTTCTTTGTTCCGCCACACCGTTCTGTTGAGGGGTTCCCGGTGCGGTTAACTGGGATACGATCCCTTCGTCCGATAAGTAGTTCAAGAATTCATCGCTGAGGTATTCGCCTCCACGATCTGATCGTAGAAACTTGATACTATTTTCCCTATGTTTCTCGGCTTAGGCCTTAAACTCCTTGAACTTATCAAAAGTTTTAGACTTATGCCTCATAAGGTAAATGTACCCATATCTCGAGTAATCGTCAATGAAGGTGACGAAATACTCATACCCCATTCTCGCTTTGATCGTCATTGGACCACACACATCGGTATGAACGAGTTCTAACACTTCCGTGGCTCTATTCCTCTTGGCTCCAAATGCCCTCTTGGTCATCTTACCATCTAAACAGGATTCACAAGTTGGAAACGGTTCGACTTGGAATGATTCCAAGGATCCGTCTTTCACCAATCTCTCTATCCGCTTTAGATTAATATGACCTAGTCTAAGATGCCATAGAAGTGTTTCGTTCATCTCCGATGAACGCTTTCTTTTATTTCTCGAAATGATCGACGTGTTATTAGATTCATTATTTGAGTGGTGTGCACACTTAATCGTATAGAGATTGTTTACCAACGTTCCATGACAGATAGTATCATTCTTAAAAGAAACAGTAACAACTTTATTAAAAGTAACTGCATATCCATCAAAAAACAACTTAGAAACTGAAATTAAATTCTTCCTAAAGTTCGGAACGTATGAAACATCTCTTAAAATTAAAACTCTATCTTCAAAAGATAGGTGCACGACTCCCACTGCTTCGGCTGCCACTCTCGTAGCATCGCCCAAATTGATGGTGATCTCATTCTTGCTAAGTCGTCGGGTTAGCTGGAACCCCTGAAGAGTGAAACAAATATGATCAGTTGCCCCGGTATCCACTACCCAAACGTGGGCAGCATACACCGCAACATAAGTTTCAACGACTAAAGTATGAGACTTACCTTTCTTTACCGCCTTCTTAGGCTTAGAACAGATCGCCCTCCAATGTCCCTTCTCACCACAATTGAAGCACTTACCCTTAGCAGCTTTCTTTCCACCTCCTTCTCCCTTTGCCTTGGGTTTCGCAACGGTTGGATTTGCTTGGGTCTGGTCTTTCGTCCTCTTTCTCTTCTTCCCTCCCTTGGGACCCGAAGAGGCAGTCGGACCGTTTGCCACCATAGCAACAGCTTGATGATCCATTAACGTCTCCGTCGATACCAAAGCTTGCAAGAGCTCGGGCAAACTATTTGTCCGGTCATTCATTTGATAGTTCAATTGAAACTGCTCAAAGCTCTTCGGCAGAGAATGGAGAACGAAATCGACCTTAGTAGGGAGATCAAATTCCACACCAAGTACTTCCAACTTGTTGAGATAACCCATCATCTCGATAACGCGATCCCTTACGGGAGTACCTTCCACCATCTTCAACGAAAGCATCTTTCGCATGGTAATTTGCCTAGCTGTACGGTTCTGTCGCTTCTAGATTGAGCATTATCTCATAGGCGGTCTCCATGTGTTGGTGTTGGTGTTGCAACACATCTGACATTGAAGCCAGAATAGTACACCTAGCCATCTCATCGGAGTCAAACCAACTCTTATGCTTTTTCTTGACCGCCTTGGTCGCATCTTCGGCAGGCTCTTGGGGCTTAGGAGTAGTAAGTACCCATTTTTGGTGTTGAGCGGTTAGGACAATATCAAGATTACGTTTCCAATCAACATAATTCTCACCGACAAGTTTGTTATCTTTAAGTATACTAAACAGTGGATTAAAAGGTTGCGACATGATGAACTGAGAGTAAAACATACATTCATATCAATATCTAGAAAAATACGAAATTATCACATAATTCAATCACATCAATTATATTGAAACCTTAAAATAATATAATCATGCATCAGCCAACATCTCGAAACAATTTAAATGTGCCACGAGGGGTGATCTATACATTTAAACACATTCAAGCGGATCACAAACTTAAAAGTTACAAATCCTTAATTCAAAATTAATAGTTGGCTCCCACTTTGACCACATAGAAATTGACAGGGACTCCGAGGGGAGTAAGTTAATATCAATTTCCTATGCCTAAGTAATAACCATAATTAAATACAGGATTATTATTTCGCTTTGAGCAAGCCACTCGTGGTGAGGATCAATACCGCCACTAGTAATAATCCACAATCATCATTTCAGAATTTATTCATGTGAAATCCATCTTTTTGGCCGATCCGAGGGGGAAATGTATTCCAAAAAGACTTCACAAATAAATAAATTATGGAGGTCAAATTAATCCAATTTTAATATCCGGAATAAAATTGCGATTAAATAAACATACTTAGTAATTTTCGAAAGTAAGGTTTTTCTTGGACAATAAAATTCATGCAAACACATATTAACAAATAATAATAAGTGCACGAAATAAAACATCCATCAAAATAAAATTAAACACATTGGAGCACCCAAATCCAATTGTCACGGTTTAATTTCTTCACGTCTTGATACGAAATATCGTCCTTGTTGCTTTCCGTCGTTCGTCTCGACACGCTCCCACTCGAACATCAACACTTCATCAAAAACAGTATCGTTTGGGATTCGGGACGACGTTTAAAATCACACAAAAAAATGCAGAACTGAAATTAATTTTAAAAAAAATTCAACGGCCCGAGATACGGCGCGTGTTGGCCCACGGAGTGGGCCGAGCGCCTCTCGACCCACGGTGGCCGAACGCCGGGCGACGGGCAGCAGCCCCGCGCGCGCGCGCACTACCCGTCGTGCGCGGGTCGTGCACCTCGTGCACCCCATTCACCGGGTTTCACCGTTTGTTCTCGTTTTCCATCCTATGCATGATTTTACGTCCATGCATGCGCCGCGCATACATGCGTCGTCCGTGTACGCCGTCTTTAATTCTTTGTTTTTCGTCTCGATCCGGTTACAATTTATTTTACAAAAAAAATACTAGATCTAGACTAGTCTATTATAATGATCAAATCAAAATAAAAACAACTAATCTACTCGTGGATTTTCTCACGAGAAAAACAAATTCGAACGAATCGAATTAAAAATAATTAATTCACACGCATGAAAAATAACAACATTAAAACCATGACAATTGGATACCTGTAAAAAAGATCTAGCAATTCTACTATCCAATTTCAATTTAATGTTAAACAATTTAAATTCCAATTTAAAGATCAGAGCCCGAAACCGTGGCTCTGATACCAGTTGTTGGGAAAATAGGGGTGCCCGGAATCTATTCGGGATGAAATTTAAATACGAATTTAAATTCAAGTATTACTAGCATGAATTGATCCTAATTAATTCAAATAATAATTCCAACAACAAATTTAACATCATGCATGTTGAATTAATTCACATAAAATCTAGGCGGAATAAACAAGAATTTATGTGACTTACGTACCTCTTGTAGACTTGGCCTTTGAATAAACGGGACAATCACGATCTCGCTTTATCAACCCAAAACCTTCTCAAGTATTTCCCTTTCGCCTTACTTGATCACCGGTAGGAGATGCTTTCAAGTAATTTAAATAACTAAGGAAAAAGAAAAATATCTATGCTCTTGATTTTTTCAACACATGGAATTATGTACTTGGGGATGAAATAATCACCCCCTATTTATAAGAGTAAGTGGCCGAAAATTATAGGATTATTTGGGCTTGGATTAAATCTTTTCTTAGGCTCTAAGAAATCTTGAATATATCTCATATATTCTTTTCTTCACAATAAAATATTCCACAAAAATCTCACCCACCTTATTAAGCTTATGATTTTAGAAAATTACAAGTAAAGATCCCAAGATTTGGATCTTCTTGAATATATGAGATAATCTTGTATTCCAAGAATACATATCTTCCATAATATCTTTCCAAGAAAATCAACCAAATATTTTCTTTCCTTGATATCATATTCTCGAAAATAAACAAGAAAAATCAGCATATTATTTTCTTTTTATTTTAATCACCTTATCATTATTGGGCTACTTAATGGGCTACTTGAGGGGCCTTTAAGGAGAATTAAGATTGGACCTCCTAATGAACTTCTGGATTTCAATATTGAGCCCCAATATAATTCAATACATTAATATTAATTATTACCACTAATAAATTAATATTGCACTATCCATCTTAATCCATATTACGATAATATGGGCTCCCGGTTATTATTTCCCGCGTTTAAGATTATCAAGTCAATTAATTAATTAAGCTTCTGAATAGCTCTAAATTAATTAATATATTTCACCTTGGAGTAAAGACAGCTCAACATTATTATCCGTACCGAAGAAACTGATTCTTCACTTGCAAGATTTGGTACGATAAAACTTCTGAGCCCACCAAGGGGACTAATCACACGAGCCGTACTCGCACGCGTTTCTCCGTATTAAATCTTAGCAACCGTCGTATGATTAATATTACTACCAAAGACACAAAGTTCAAAGTCACTATGATTCTCATCCAACATGAATCAAAGCAGTAACCATTAAGCACACACGGTCCTATTTAAGTGACGGAGATTAAGAAATCACTAACCACTGAGGTTTAATTCTTCATATTTCAGAACAGAAGAATTTATCCTCGTTGTAGGTCCTCTTCAACACATACTAAATGTGCTAGTGCGATCTCTTAGTCAAGATAGACCAATCTGAGACTTACACATCGACCTTTCACGGCGGATTGTTCAATTCCACCTAGGTCGTGAAAATGTACGTTTAGTTACAAGGAAACTGTTAATGTTATCTTTCGTGATCGGGTATCACCACATTAACTACAATGTAACTAGAACTATTATGAACTGTTTGCAATAAATATTCAACATTCAATCATATCTAAAGCATATGCGATAAAAGAATTATTCTCATAAAACAAGTGTTTGATACACGAGTTATACAAAGTAAAAGCATACTTTCACGTATAACTCCAACAAATATCGACTCACATAAGCAGCTATACAAGTGGGGATCAACTAATCAAGTTCTCATGCTTTATTTCAAAATTTAAATTTGTATAAATAAAGCATATATTAAATATTTAGCACATAGATCAAATAAACATGCAAAATATTTAATAAAACGTAAATCAAATAAACGTGCTTAACAATTAATTATCCGTAGATAAAATATTGCTAAAATTAGAAATACCAACGAGCTCTAAGCTCTCAGTCAATTTCTAAAGTTATTTTCAAAATTATTTTGCCCAAAATATCAAATTATCAAATTTGGTCCAACCAAACATGACTTATTCTCATTTTTCCAAAAATTAAAGAATTTTGGTCTAACCAAATAAGCCTTTATTTAATTTTTCAGAAAAACAGTTTAATCAATCCAAACAAGACCTTAATACATTTTCTAAAATTTAAAATAGGACTCAGGGACCATGTTACAATTTTCAGAAAATCTAAAATTACACAAAAAAAACCTAGAGCCAAAATTGCAATTCGCAAAGAATCAAAATTGCAGAAAAGCCCAAGAGTCTAAATTATAATTTCCAAAAACTTCTAAAATTATATATAAATCCCTGAAGAAAATTAAATTTTCAACAAACAACCCTTAGGGCATTATACGGCAACGAGAATTGAGAACACCACACTATCGCCGCTACCAGTCGTTGCTTAGAACCACCATACTTACACGGCCACCAGCCGCCTTCCCATGGCGGTGCGACCTCAACGGTCTTCGCTGTCCGATAGCACCACGCCGCTGTTTGAAACAGGTATCCTTGGTCACAATTTCCCGAACCACAAAACTTGGTTTCGCGAGAGCAGAGACCGTCAATCGTCTGCTCGAAATCGGCCAAGAGGATCGCTGGAATCTTGCTGGGCGGCATCTAGACGACGGTGATGTCGCTGCACCAGATTGATCGTCGCCAGCGATCGACCTGCAACGGTGGGCCTAGCCACACCGCCGTGAACCAGCAACAATAGTCTGCTCATTGGCGATCGAATAGATGCGATGTAGTGATCGAGTTCATTAGTTTGGATAGAAGAGATGAGATGCGATCGAAAAACATGAGTTCTAGGCGTGTTTTGGTCAAAGAGAACCTAATTCCCCTCTTTTTTTTAAAATAAATTTTGATTACTGGTCAAAAGGTACGGCTAAAAGCACATATTTTCCCAGAAAATTCATCATGTACCTTTAGTTATAAAACCAATTTTATCAAATAAATGTATGTATACCACTATAAGTGGTATTTGGTTTCCAAAACCAAATCAGAGAAAACACTTGCTTTGATGAACACGAAAATCATGAGCAAATAAAATTAAAAATATGCACATATATTACCCACGGATAATACATAAATATGTATATACAACCAATGAAATCAAAGCCTGAGCTCTGATACCACTGTTGGGTTTTAGAGGCACGAACACCATGTTCGGCGCAGCGGAAGATAATAATTCACCAACAATGAATCTGCAACATGGTTGTATAACATAAAATATAAAGGATAAATAATAACATATAAATCCTTACATCGATTTGTACGCGGAATCCTCAACTATGGTATCCACGTAGCGACTTTCTACCAACCCGCACCGATATGTCAACGTTGAATCTAAAGACGAATTTGCTAGGAAAATTCCGACTGGAGATTTTATGGAGAAATTATATTTCTTGTGTGTTTTCGGAATTCCCATAAGACACATATTTATAGAGATTAACTTGACTTAATTCCTAAGCAAGATATCGGGCCTAGCCCGTAATATAATCTCTACGGATTATATTTCCCTAGATATGTTCCAACGAATAATATCTTTATCATATCTATTATTCTTATAATAATATTCCAAATATTATTATTGGGATTTCATATTTAATTAAATCCAATTTAATTAAATAATAATAATAATTAATTCCAAATATAATTATTATTATATTCTCCATAAATTAAATATTATATCCAATACAATATTTAATCAATCAACTATAATTGGTAAATTGTCATTACTTGTTGTGTGACCCATAGGCCCCTCGTATATCGAGCGATTAGTTAAACTAACGGTCTTAATTGAACCCTAGATAATAAATCAGACATTCTCAATATACGAGGTACATTGCGAGGAAATCTGCAACTACATGTAGGCTATTGTGATATCTTCCTTTCATTCACGAATACTCGATTAAGTCTTGAACATGATGAAGTGTCTATTCAAATAACTTAATCATATTATCTCAAATCACTAATTGATCAAGTATAGCATACTTAGCCACAAAGTCTAAGTTGATGCGCGTCGGCCAACGACTTAGATCCAATTATGATGAGAAGACGAGTATTCTCTCTAAATCCACATTGAGGAATGAATTCTATTCTTGGCTCAACTACCACACACATGCATTTCGTGATGAACCCAATACATGCCATATCTACCCGCGGAAGGGTGCAAGCGTCGATCATGGTCAAAGTTCATCACTCCACACATGTCGTGCGTATTGATCTTAAGTCAGAGGAGTATCACATCGCTCCCACTAACCGAGACACCCGTAGATATATTATGTGGAATTACATCAAACGGTTTCGCGGATGGGTATACCAATACCCTCTAAGGTATCTGTGCATCCATCATAAGATACCCGGTATCTCGTAGTAAGTGAGATCTTACTACACTCTCTAAGAGTATGATGCAGATCGCACACCAATCTCAATTGCATCATCAATATCCAATTCTTGATGATCCTTGATCGGGGTTATTTGAGAATCATACTTAAGTCATCTGCACTCAATGACAGTAGTGATTCATGGGAACACAAATAAGAATATATGCAAACAATCAAACATTATATTCAGATAAGTGTAACGCCATACATTTAATATTAAACGAACAATAATATTAAACCAAATCTGAATATTATCTTAGTATTATGTCCTTTCGATGGTTTGTCTCTAGGACACTAACACTAACATTATTTTGATGCCTATGGTTGCATGTAAGAACTTAACTTGGATGTTAGTAGGATTTGGATGACTGTAGGTATGTTTTAATCTATTAGGAAGTTTATCTATTTAGGACCTTAGTTCTTGTTTAGGATTTATTATTTTTGGATTTTGGATGTTCTTTTCTATTTATTAAAGTAACAATGGAAACCCATTAAGTTGAAGGGGATAACATTTTAAAAAAAAAGTAAAAAGTACCTAAAAGTGATAAGAGTCAAATAATGCGTTGTTCCTTAAATAAATAATGGAAATAATTGGACTTGTAGCAAATGTCATCTTCTTGGTAGACATTACGAATACATTTGCCATTAAACAATTGGAAACAAGCATTTTTATATTATAGATAGACATTTCCAAGTCTAATAAGAATGTTACAACAACATTATGAACAAGCCCATCCTAATCGAAACAAAACCTAAACCATTACATAGAATCATAAGTAAACATAAAACATCAAGATACAAAACATAGTGAAAACAAAGCCATTACTTAGATTCATTATAAATAATTCATTAAGTCATCAGTTGCTATCCTTCTTGGACTTGCTAGAAGATGCACCAGACCACAAGGGGAAACTTCGGCCTAGCTGGAATACGTGGTGGCCATCAAACTAAAGATTGTGGGACTGGCCATTCAAGTGGTGGTTCAACCTCATCAAACAAATTTCTTCGAGTTGGACGATGATTGCGTCCACTTGGGATAGTTTCCTTCATCATCCGAAATGACAATTGGAACATTCAACATATGACGGTGTTCAATAGACACGACAGGGCTATCAGTAATGTTGATAATCTCCACAGCATTGTCAGGATCTACAACTACATTCACCTCTTCTGGACCGAACTCCCCCTCATTGGCAAACAAGTAACAGAGCTTCACATATTCTGGATCTCTGTGGTGTATGTAGGCTTTTGCAAATTCATTCTCCTGATTTGAACATGAATTTTGCAACAGGTGTACGTAGGCTTTTGCAAATTCATTCTCATGATTTGAACATGAATTTTGCAACAAGTTAATAGTAGTACAAATTTATTAAACCATAAAATATAAAAAAATTGAAAGACCGCAAACCGCTATCATTCGAGCCCAAATCTTATCAGTAGTGTGGATGGTGTTTGCATCACGGTGCCACCAAACACGAGGGTGCTTAGTCATTAACTTGAACAAATCATAGCAATTTTTAAGATCAATTAGTCATTCCATAGCATTGGGCCATGCGAGACTCTTAGCACAAACTTCGTTCACCTTGGCAATAACAGTGACCATTGCATTAAAGTTTACCTCCCCTCTTCCATACCAATGTCCTACTTCAATGACCAAAGTGTTAATGAACACCTTGTCCATTTCGTAACTCCAAATACCATTATAGAGAAAGGTATCATGTGGTGGAATTTCAGAAAGAACCATGATGCACAATTGCTTGATATGAAATGGAAAAATGACTATGGTAAGCATAAACTATATAAATGGCTTTATATATATGTGTGGATTCTTAAAACTATCAAAAAGATCCAAACGTGGCTATCACAAAAAAGAAGACAACTCAATGTTATAGTAATGTAAACTGTTTTGAGTCAGGAATCTTATTAACAGTAGATTTGAATACGTATAACTTTTTCAAGAAAGATTTGACAATTCGAAACGAGGTCATCATAGTTGAGATGACTACACAATGCTATGGTCAAGAATCTGAAAATTAGATTTGAATCTGTACAATTCTTGAAAGAAGTGTTTTCAAAATAGTCTTTTAAGATTGAAGTGACAACTTAGATATAGAATTAATTTTTAATAAGCATATGGGTGTTTGATATAAAAACTAACATAATATATAAAAATAATAATACATTTGATGGTCCCGTTTTCGAAGGGCAAAATGGGAATTCAGGAGCACAATTTTTTTTTAAAAAACTTCTCCTCAGGGAGTTCAGCAAGAGTGAGTAATACTCAAGTCACTGCTCTGCTCAGAGGCTGAGCTACCAAGTCAGTGAAAAGGCTTGGAGACTCATGCTCTGAGCAAGGACAGTGGCTTGAGATGCTGAACTTCTCGAGTGCGTTGTAAAACACAGCTTGCACCCTGACTGAGTTCAGTGACGGACTACTCAAGTCACTGCGTTGCTGAGAGTCAGAGCTATCAAGTCAGTGATGAGACTTGAAAGCTCAGGCTCTCAACAAGGCAGTGACTCGAGAGACTGAACTCTCGAGTGCTAGCCTAAGCTTGTCAGTGAGATTGGTTCTCCCTGACTAAAATACTTAGCCAATCTTCTTTTCAAACTTTCCAAGTACACTCAGAGAGCATACACTACAAATAATTAGCAAGTGCTTAGATAATAATCAACGCTCAGTTTAACGTGGTTCAGAGACTCAAGCTCTTACATCCACGGTCTGATTTAACAGGAAATCCACTCCTTTGGATTCTTGTTTTTAACGTGCCAAGGTGCACTTACAACTGGACTAACGCCACTCCCTGGGCTGCCTCTCCTCACCTCACTACAAACCTAACAATCTTCTGAAAGGGTTTAGTTTGGTTTGGTTTTCTCCAACTAGGTGAGGTTTTCCCTTACAATGTGTTAGCCTCAAGCTAAGATTGGGAAAACCTCTCTAAGCTATGAGTTACAAGCTTGACACTCAAAGTATATAAGTGATAACCCTAAAGGTCAGTGTCGTGGGTGTGAGTAACACTTCCTTATGACTCCCTAACAACTCACACACTCTTATAGCTTGTAGGTGTTGATTTTTCCTTCTTTACACACAATACAACACTTCAACACACTTTACAACGAAGCTATGAGCTTGTATTTATAATGGGGATTCAAATGTATCCGTTGGAGGGAAGATACATTTGAATCCAACATTTAATGGTTTCAACCACTTTTCTTGGAATTCGGCCTTTGTCAGTGTCAGAGTTGCTGCCTCGTGCTGATTGGTCCACGTGGCCTGGATTCACGGATCTTTGACTCAGTGGGTTGACCAAGACCCACTGACTTTAGGTAGCTTCCTCCTTCACTGACTGATGATCTTCAGTGGACTGAACGTCTTCAGTGTAGTTGTCCTTCAGAGACTGTTTGAAGATCACTCCAAGAAGTTTGTCATAAGGCTGAATGACAAACTTCCCTGACCACAGTAGCCTGACTTCTTCAGGGCCTACTTGGTGCAGCACTGATCCTCCTGATCATGCTCTTCACTGAGTGGTCCACCTGACTTAGCTTAGATCAGTCTGATTTACACTCAGTGGGACATCCTTCAGGTTTCTCTTCTGGTTCAGGTCTCTGACTTGGCTTCAGTCTTTTCTTGATGTCAACTTGATTTCCTCAGGCTGTGTTGCTGAGTTCCCCCTCGCTGAGTTCCCCCTCAACTGAGTGTTCCTTCAACTGAGTTCTTCTCAACTGACAGCCTATTCTATTGAGACATAACCTAGCCTGACCTAAAACAAAAGATACTATCCTGACTGCTTTCAAACCTATTACATGTTGTTTTGGAAAATCATCAAAACTAAAACATATCCCAACAACATTACATAATAATAGTTCGAGTCCTATAAAAACAATAATACATTACATAACCATAGTTCGAGTCCTAAACGAGCAAGGAAAAACAATAGTCCCCAAAACAAAAAAATTTAAATAGCACGACCCAAAATGAACCCAAGCAACACAGCAACAAACAATTCAAATATTATAAAAATCACAACTAACAACCAGATGAGAAAAGACGATGGAGTTTCGTTTTCATTCACAAAAGACCAAGCTTGGTCAGTTGTATTCCTACGAGATGAGTGACTATCAACAACTTCTTCCCTCACTCGACGATTCACAAAGCTTCTGCTGGACTCACCAGTAAGTGAACTTGTGAAGGAGTTTGAATGTTTGAAATGTTTGTATGTTTGATAATACAAAAAATCAGGAACTAATTCTGGAGGATCATGCTTGTGATGCTCATCGCACCAAAAGAAACGACCCTAGTGAGTGCCATTTTTTGGGCAAACATAAAAGTACCTTCCAGCTTTTGGTCTTTCTTTAGAAGCACACCTTATGAGCATTGGCCTATATCCACATGCACATGGGGGAGATGTCATTTAACTGGATACATCCACACACATTTAGGAAAATTATTAATCAACATTTACATACATCCACACACATTTAGGAAATTTTTTAATTAACATTTAGGAAAATTATTAATCAATATTTACATACATC
Organism: Ballota nigra; assembly: GCA_947034835.1. Classification (NCBI taxonomy): domain Eukaryota; kingdom Viridiplantae; phylum Streptophyta; class Magnoliopsida; order Lamiales; family Lamiaceae; genus Ballota; species Ballota nigra. The sequence continues at coordinate 40,743,809 of OX344724.1, read as the reverse complement.
CACACACATTTAGGAAAATTATTAATTAACATTTACATACATACACACATTTAGGAAAATTATTAATTAACACATAAAGATAAGAATATTGCAACAACAATTTTTCTTACACCCTACAAAGGACAATAGAGTACAATTAAATAAATTAAAAAGATTTAGTATCTCCATACATATATTAAACAAACTAAACTTCAGCTCTCCACTCATTCCACATACTCAAAACCTTTTGTTCTCTCCAGTTGTTGAACTCTTCTCAAGATTTAACAGTATCAACATCAACTTCATCAAGGTTATTTCCTTCTTGGGGATCGCTGTCTAGGAGTTCTTCTAAAGGGTCAACAGGCATTTCAGAGCGTATGAAGTTGTGTAGAAGGAAACTGGTCATTATAAGTCTGATTTGGATTTTGATAGGATAAAAGGCTGGACTTGCTAGTATACCAAAACGCTTCTTCAAAACACTAAAAGCACGTTCAATAACATTACGTGCTCTGGTATGCCTCATATTGAAATGCTCATGGGGATTAGTAGGGTGTGAGGTCCCTGGACTCCATTAACTTAAATGATTCTTGTTCCCTCTATAAGGTACGATCAAACCTTCACTGTTCGGATATCCGTTGTCACACAAATAATAATTCCTTAAAATAAAATTGGTAGACATTTAATTTAGGGTTAAATTCAAATAAATCTATTGGAAATATTATATATCAAATTTTAGAATGGATTTTCCCTTTAAAACTTCAATCCACCTGGTCTACTTATGGCATCTCGAAGGACTCTACAGTCAGCAGCGGACCCTTCCCAACCGGGTAGAACATAAGTAAATTTCATATTTGTATCACGAACACCTAACACATTAGTAGAAACACACCCCTCTCTTGATCTATAATGAGGTTTGTCATATGAAGCGACTTGAACATCGATATATGTGTCGTCTAGCGCCCCTAGACAACCCTAGTCAATTGAGAAACATATAATCAAATATTATATTCTATAAAATTATTAAATAGCTATTATAGTAAACAAGCAAGAAACTGATGTACCTTAAACCATTTCGATCTTGGGTTAGTTGAGTCTTCCAGGACTGGTGTAGGTTTTACCAAGAACAAGTGGTGTAAATTTAAAATAACTTTCAACACTAGATGCATGTAGTGGGACACTGTTTGACCGGACCTTTCATAATCAAAACTGACAGTTCTATTTTTTTCTGTGATGACCCAATATACCTAAGGACATTGAAACTTGTTCCTCGACACACACATATCTATTGTCCTTTAATCCTCCTTGTTCCCTCAGTATATAACACAACCTAGCAAATGTATTTCGATCCATTCTTATATTTGATACAAATTCAGCATCCCTAATCGAATACAATCTGTTAAGCCTAATAACTTGTTGAGGAATCTTGGATATCATTTCTCAAGTAGTGTGTCTCCTTACATTTCTATCATTACGTCTTTTAACTATGACTGTGCATATAACTATTAAAATATTTTGGAACATGATTTCTTCAACTAACTTGTACAATAAATATTGTTTTTCACTCCTTGACAGCATCATACAAATCTTAAGAGGTAAAGACAGCAAACAAATCTGCACTAGGAAAATGGAAATCATAATAAAAAAAGATATCAACACAATACTAATTCATTAATTGTCCCTTACATTTTAAACAAGGCATTAAAAAAACCAATACCCCAAAATATAGTATACATTATTCCACTCTAAGATAACCTCAAATTATTAACAGTCCACATATTTTTAGTAAATAATCATTAGATCCTATAAAATGTCTTGAGCAATAAAATTTGTAGAGAATGTTTAGTGTAATGTGTATTCAAACCTTATTTTTATGAATGAATATCACTCCCATAATTTATTTGTTGTAGTTATATTAGTAAACAATAAGATTAACCAATAAAAAATGGGTAATTGTCTTTCAAATCCATCATTTTATAAAAACTTGCTTAGCACTTGGGTCCCAAAAAAAAATTACACTCCACTCAATTTATTTTGTATATTGTCCATAATGCCCTTACTTTTCATATTATTAATAAATCTTAATAAAAATCTCATTCTCTCTCCCACTACATACACTCTCTCCCACTATTTAATATTTCACCATTATATATTAACACCCCCTCCCCATTTATTCCCACGCAACAGAGATAAAAAAAAAGTTGGAAGCCAAAGAGAGAGAGAAAAAAAATTTGGAAGCCAAAGAGAGAGAGAGAGAGAGAGAGAGAGAATTGTGTGCGGTCAACAATGGCGTAGGAGGCTTCAATCTGCAAGGGAGCGGCGTCTTCGTAGATATGCAAGGGCGGTGGCGGCATCGATCTGCAAGAGGTGGCGCTACGGCGTCCTCTGCGGTGGATCTTTTCAGATCCGACACCACCGCGCTCCTTCAACCAGTTCCGGCAGCGTAAAAAATTTTGGGAATGAGGGGAAGCAATGGAGAAAAATCTGCGAGCAAGGCTGAGTTAGTTCTGGAATTTTATTCTCTAAATTCTGGGAATGGGGAAAGCAAGGTTGAGTAAGTTACGAAAATTATTCTGAATCTTTTGGTGGGGTTTCTTTTTAATAACATATTTGTTATAACTTTGCAAGAATTGATTTTTTTTTTTTTTTTGGTGTTGGGAATTATTGGTTATTGGATTTTTCTCAGTGATTTTATTTGATGAATCTGCTACCTTTATGATGATCATATCCCTTCTCTCTCTCTATCTTTTCCTCATTTTTTTTATCTTGAGATTAATATTTGAACTTTATTAATGTATATTTTGAACTTATAAACAAATTGTAATTGAATTTAAAATTAAAATTTTGAACTTTATGAATTTTATATTAAACTTACGTTTAACGTAATAAAATACGATGTTGAACTTTGTTTAATGTTATTTTGACATGATGTTGAACTTATAATTTGTTGAACTTTATGAATGTTATTTTAAACTTTGTAAGGAACGGGATGTTGAACTTATAATTCATTGGTCATATTTTTTTTTTAACTTCTTTTGTAGATATGAGATTTTTTCTGATAATATTAGTTAATTTTTTCAACACTCTTTTTGCATATTCAATGTTGAACTTAAATTTGCAATTTATTTTTTGATTTGAGATGGTGGAGATAATGTTTAAGTTAAATAAAGTATAATTTTTATGGAGTATAATTTTTATGGAAGTGGGGGAATATGAATTTTGAATTCAAAGTGTGAATTCAAAAGGGGGGGGGGGGGGGGGGAATATGAATTAAAAAAATGACATAAAATCCAAAAAAGAGAAATGTAGACTACTTTTGTTTTAGGGGCATTATTGGAATTTGTAATGGCATTCATGTAATAATGTAGCAACTTTTGAAGTGGAGAGTAATTATTTGAAAAGGTATGAGTGCTAAGCAATTTCACCTCAAGTTTTACACTCCAAAGCAAATTGCCCAAAAAAAATTGTTTAGTTTAATTAATGAAACATAGTGTAAATTATGGGTGTGGTGTTTGGTAAGTGGTTGAATGGCAATTGAAAATCTGCTTTGAGTTTTTTATACTCCTGTCAACTGTATACATATATTCCTCCCTAATTTTTGAAGACTTTTTTTATAAAATGGAATTTAAATTAAAACAATATTCATATTCTCTCTTGGTTTACTCCTTTGATTGATTACTTAATGACAACCTAACAAATTTCAAATTGATTTGCCTATAATTAACAAAAATCAAAACAACAATCATATCGAATTTATACAATAAACAACCATCAAATTTCTACTGTATTAGGCTATAATTAACACCCCACATAGTAAAACATCCCAAATCAAAACAACAACCATGTCGAATTTAACAACCATCAAATTTCTTCTTTATTAGGCTATATTTAACACCCCACATATCAAAACAACCCAAATCAAAATAATAACCATGTCGAATTTATAACAACCAGCAACAAGTTACTACTTTGTTCGGCTATAATTAACTCCCACAAATCAAAGCAGCCCCTAAATTTCAAATTTAATAGGCTAACATGTTCGATGCGGCCAAATCGGAAGGAGTTCAACAATTAGTGGTCGATCTGCAACCTCCACGACTTCTTGAACAGGGTAACCTTTAAAGAGGTGGGATTAGAGGTTTAATTGATAAGACCCTAAATTAATTGAAACTATTAGAAACCCCATCGAATAATTTAACATAAACCTGAAATACGCCGTCAATTACGTGCGCCGACAACACGCTGGGAGCCACTGTTACTTTTCTCGCCGGCGACAACAAAGAATCCTATCCCAGTTGCGTTTCTCTTCACACCGAAGCTCCTCTCAATCCTGTTGCTGTGAACGCTGTGGGATTGGTGAGAAATGGTGTTGTGCGAGTGGTGAGAATTGGCGGCCGGGAATAGTAGCGCCGATTTGGTGGCTGCGAACGTAAGGGGCGGGGGGTGCGAAATATTGGGGGAGAACGTTGTGCGAGTGGTGGCTACGAAATATTGGGGGAGAACGTAAGGGATGGGCACCACTCAATCTTAAAGGATCGATTTAATAGTGGCTGCGAACGTTGTGCGAGTGGTGAGAAATGGCGGCCGGGAATAATAACGCCGATTTGGTGGTTGCGAACGTAAGGGACAAGGGCTGCAAAATATTGGGGGAGAACTAGGGCTTCAAACGTGTTGTGGGGGAAGAGGATTGTTGAGTCTTTTTTTTGTATGGATTTTATTATACAGGGGGGGCAATTACAAATAGTATAGTTGTGAACAGTAGAAGCTCGGTAGAATACCATATTACTAATACGGGCCAACCTTTTTTTACAGGGCCTAATACTGTCTATCAAATAGACATATTATGCAATACTATTTATTTATACAGGCCTTATATGGCTTACCAAACACAGCCTGAAAGTAAACAATCATCTATTATATTAAACCAAATACAAATATATAAAAGTAAACAAGTTATATATTAAGATAACTTAGACATGGCCTACTATATAATTTTAACTACACAATCCCGACCACCAAAGTAAATGCAACCTATATGTATTTTTGTGTATAATTATTAGTGAAATGAAATATAATTTATAGGTATTTGTAACTGATGAACAATGTATTGCGAAAACTGATCTGACAGAAAAATAACACAGAAATTTCGTATCCTTAACGACACGATAAGATTAACACTAACTCGTATTTTCGTGTTGTATCCAAGGATGTAAAAAATGGCCTAGGTGGCCACCTATGCGCTAGGCGCCGGCCCGCCGCCGCGAATTGGCCAAAATCGGCCTGCAAAGTTATTTTCTCTTCTAGGCGCCGCCTAGGCAGCCAAGTCGGTCGAGTTAATTTTTTTTTAATTTAAAATTTAAAATTGAAAACAAGAATTAAAGTAAAAGGAAATAATCCCTTCAACCCTGCTGTCTTCATTCGAACAGAGAGAGAGAGAGAGAAACCAAAAAAGGAAACAAACCCTAATCTCACTGCCGCCCGCTGCTAGCGCTCGCCGTCGCTTGCTGCTGAAGCCAGGTAAGCTCTGTTTTCAGTTTTCACTTTTGCTTGCTTATTTATTTCGTATGTTGGGGAAAATATACAGATTGCCAAACATATGACTTAAGAATTAAGATTAAGAACAACCAATTTATGTTACCTGTAAAGTGTAGAAAAATTAAGATTTAAACATAGATTCATACATTCTGTTATTTTTGTGGCCTAATATAATTCATACATTCTGCATAAAGAAAAAGTCAGGGGAGAAAATATGTGAGAACTTCTATTATTAGTTTTTTATAACCTTTCTAATGATCATATTATGCCTTGCACTGTCAAATATAAGTTAGAATTTTTCTTTCTTAAATTTAATGCAGTACATGTGTTCAATCAAAATTGTTATATTTATCTGTTAGTTGCAATATTGCTTAGTTGGATAGATTTGCTATTATGGTAGAAATATGCTATTAGTTGGATAGATTGTTACTATATATTATTAAGTATGTAGTTTATGCTATATGTAGATGATAATTGATAAGTGATAACTAGATATATGTATATAGTTACTGTTATAATTATATATGTAATTATGTATATACTATATAAGAAATAGAATTGTTGATAACAAATATGGTAGTTTAATTGTTGATTTTTTTTATTGGTAAGGCATATAGCTTCTTCAACTTCTGTGAATGAGACTCTCAAAAGAAAATCAAGTGATGTTGGGTGGGAGTATGCTGTGTTGGTAGATCCAACAAATTTGGATAGGGTGAGATGCACTTTATGTTAAAAGGAAATTAGTGGAGGAATTTATAGAATTAAGTAACATATTGCGGGCATAAGGGGAAATGTGGCTGCATGCAAATATTCTACCAAAGAGGATCAACTCAAGTGTAGAATGCAATCGGCGAGGGAAAGAGAAAGAGGGCCGGGAAGGAACAACATGATGAAGATATAATATCGAATGTGAATTTAGGTGATGACATTGATATTGATGAAGATATATCGTTGAGAGAGTCTACAAGGTCCAAGACGCAGCGCTCGCCCGCTGGACCTATGGATAGATTTGCAAATCAAATCAACCCCGAGGAAGCCTTGAATCATCGAAAGAACTTGCGTGACCAAAACATCAAAGAGGTCATTTGTAACGAAAAGCTTGACAAAGTGAAAGACTATGTTTGTAGATTTGCCTATGAAACAAACATTCCTTTTGCTGTATTCGTAGATAGTTGCAAGGCGATGTTTGAGGCTATTGGTCAATATAGAACAGGGTGTAAGCCTCCTACACGTCATGAAATAAGCGAGTCTTTCTTGAAGAAAGGGGTTGAAAGGACAAAAGCAAAACTTAAGTCACAAGAAGAAGAGTGGAAAGTCAATGGATGCTCAATTATGACGGATGCTTGGAGTGATAGAAAGAGAAGAAGTATAATGAATTTGTGTGTGAATTGTAGACTTGACACTAGTTTTATTCCACCAAGGACTTCTCTGACACTCCACATACAAGCCAAGTAGTCCATGACTACGTCGATAAGTGCATTGAAGAGGTATGTGATTTCATTTATTATTTGAAGATTAAAGTTCATATTTATGTTTTATAAATTATAATATAGTATAATATTCGGTTGTGTAATGTACTAATTCTTTTTTTCTTAATGAAGGTTGGTCCACAAAATATTGTTCAAGTGGTAACTGACAATGCCTCGAACAATATGGTAGCTGCAAAATTGTTGAAGCTAAAGAGACCTCAAATTTTTTGGACCCCGTGTGCTGCTCACTCGATGAATCTTATGCTTGAAAGCATTGGAAATCTGCCAAGATTCAAAAAAGCAATTGATCATGCTAAATCATTGACTATCTTCATCTATGCTCATCACAAAACCTTAGCTATGATGAGGGCGCACACAAAGAAGAGGGACATAATTAGACCCGGAGAAACAAGATTTGCATCGTCATTTCTCTCTCTCCAGAGCCTATCCGAGAAAAGGAGTCAATTAAAGGCAATGTTTGCGAGCAAAGAGTGAGAGCAATGCAAATTCGCAAAGACCGCCAAAGGAAAAACTGCCTACAACACAGTGTTGAGTATGTCATTTTGGCATGGTGTCTCCTTGTGCTTGCAAGTTTTCTGCCCGTTAGTGAAGGTGCTTCGACTTGTTGATGGAGACAAAAAACCACCTATGGGCTTGGTATATGGTGAGCTTTTGAAGGCAAAGGAGGAAATTAAAACATCCTTGAACAACATTGCTAAGGGTTATGACCCTATCGTTGATATTATTGATGCAAAGAAGAAAAACAGGCTCAACACTCCACTCCATTTGACGGCTTATCTCTTGAATCCATTCTACCATTACCGAGATCCCCTTCTTCACTTGGATCCGGATGTTGTAGCTGGGGTCCTTGAATGCTTGGGTAATATGTTTCTTCAGAATATTGAAATGCAAAATAAGATTATGAATGAGGAGCTACCAATGTACAAGTATAAAGAGTCTCTATTTGGAGTGGAGTTAGTTGTTAAGTGTAAGGAAGCAAGCATTGAAAATTTTGATCCAGGTAAAATTTAATAATTTTATAGTTTTGAAATTTTAATTTTGATAAATTAAATTGAAGTAAGTTACATCTTTTATATATATATTTTTTGTGTAGTCTCTTGGTGGTCAACATATGGTTTGCATACTCCTAATTTGCAAAAGTTTGCTATGAGGATACTTTCTTTGACCACTGGTTCATTCGGCTGTGAAAGAAATTGGAGTACTTTTGAAGGGGTTAGTAAAATTTATTTGTGCTAAATTAGTAAATTATTATGTGACTCTTTAACTTTAATATTGTTAAACGTGAAATATTTATTGTTGTTACCCAAAATATGTATCTTAATACAATTTATGTGGCTTTGAATGAGTAACTAACTTAATAAATGTTGAGTGAATGAACATTAATTGCTTGAGGTTTTAGTGAAATAAATGAAGAACAATAAACAATAAATGCACGAAGATTTGTCAAGTCTTTATGAAGACTTGGACTTGAAGTTGTTGGATCCTTTATTAAATGCTAATGGGCATGTATTTATAGCCGAAGGGTATACCCTTGGGCAGCCCTAAAGCAATCCGGGCAGCCCAGCATTTAATGCTTGGGATGGCCCTAGTTTCGAGTTTGGACCGAGGACCTCCGAGGTCACGGCCTCATCCCAATGTGAGATGGACACGTGGAAAGTGTCCGTCTTTCTCTCTGTTACTAATGGAATTACTCTCTAATGTGTGATATGTTCCTCAGGATTAGGTAGAGATTCACCGTTCCTTGTCCTCTTTAAGGAATGATTATCTCTAACAGCGTCTGACATTGCCTTTAATGGAGTGTACGGTCCTTACCTCGTCTCGTTCTTGCCGGGTCTGTGTTTGTTCTTCATGATATTGGCTTGGAGGGAGTGATCCTTGCTTTCTCGAGCCGCACGTCGGTGTCTCCCCTTCATGCCGAGGCCGACACCTTTTGTCAATCTTAATAGCCGACTCTTCATTTGAGCTCATGTGGCCTCGGCGGCGTCTCGCCACCCGTGCGCCGAGGTCAACTTATTTTCCTTTAGGACGTGGTTGTCCTAACTCCGCCACGGCCAACCTTGCCTTCTCGTCTCGCCCTGAAGGCAGATTAATACGCACACAACAATTGCCCTCCGGATCCCATATTATGTTAGTGTAATGGGGGATCCGATTCTTTTGCCGTGGTGGCGTCGAGCTTCGTGGATGGGACGAGGTCCTTGGCATATCTGGAATGTTCTCTCAACTTGGCTTCCCCGCGACGCTTGGCGTCCCCTCGTTTTTCGAGGCGCAATCATTGATGTCATGGGGAAATGGAGCAGGTGTGGCCGAGTCGCGCAGGCGAACTGTTGCGATTGGGCCTCACTCGCGAGAATGAACATCACCGTTTCGCGTGAGGGGTCACACTTTTAAGAAAATTGTGTCTGGACCCCCGAGGCTTTGGGAGGAGTTTGCAAAAAGGGGCCTCCGCTTCATTATAAAAGGCAGAGTTGAGTTAGAAAACGGATTCCCTTTCTCGCTTTTGTGCAAAAACCCCAGGATTCGATTTTTCACTCCGACGATCTTGTTTCCCAGATTCCGGCGACCCTTCTCTCCAGATTCCGGCGACCGATTGATGTAAAAATACCTTTCCTTTACCCTTTATCTTTCTCCCTTGAACTTAAGTACCATGGCCCATCTTCCAAAGAAAAATACCCCCTCTGGTGCTGGTAATTCCTCCGGCATTCGATCGGCCGGGCGCGTGCCTCCTTGCACGATTCTGCCTACGCGCTGGTGGACAGCGCCCCTCCAGCGCCTTGGTTGGTGCCCCTTTGCTGGGGCCAGGTATCTCGATGACCTTGTGAAGGTCTCCGACTCAGATTCTGGGGCGGATTGTACCCAGGACTTGCTTCCCAGGCAGCTAAATACGGACCGTGTGTCCGACCCTCCCGATTTCTCTGGTCGAAGGGCGTCCCAGTGGCTCTCACTTAGAGCCACATAGGTCTTTTTCTGAGGCAATTTGCCTCGGGGAGGATTTTTCCTCTTCGGGGCAGGAGGAGTGGCTTGTATGCCGAGGTCCTGCCTCATTTCTCGAGCCTTTCGCTGGAGCTGTTTGATGACAGTCTCCACCTGCTCTGTCGTCAGGGATAATGGGAATATCCTGTGTCTGCCTAATCGACGTAGTGGCGGTCGCGGCCTCGGGTGCCAAGTTAGACGTTCCCGCCCCAGCGTTGTGATCGGCCATATCTTAAGATTTTTGGGAATCTTTGAAGATATGAAGATTTATATGTTTTTTAACGTCGAGCAGTGAGCGTTCTTCGAGCTTTTGATTCAAGATTTCTGGGTTGACTACCTTATTTTTAGCGCCAATTGTTGTTACCCAAAATATATATCTTAATACGTTTTATATGGCTTTGAGTGAGTAACTAACTTAATAAATGTTGAGTGATTGGACATTAATTGCTTGAGGCTTTAGTGAAATAAATGAAGAACAATAAACAATAAATGCATGAAGATTTGCCAAGTCTTTATGAAGACTTGAACTTGAAGTTGTTGGATCCTTTATTAAATGCTAATGAGCATGTTTTTATATCCCAATAATATACCCTTGAGCAGCCCTAAAGCTATCCGGGCAGCCCAACATTTAATGTTTGGGCTGACCCTAGTTTCGAGTTTGGGCCGAGGCCCTCCGAGGTCATGACCTCGTCCCAATGCGAGATGGACACGTGGAAAGTGTCTGTCTTTCTCTCTGTTACTGATGGGATTACTCTCTAAAGTGTGATCTGTTAGGTAGAGATTCACTGTTCCTTGTCCTCTTTATGGAATGATTGTCTCTGACAGCGTCTGACATTGCCTTTAACGGAGTGTACGGTCCTTCACCTAGTCTCGTCCTTGCCGAGTCTGCGTTCGTTCTTCATGACATCGGGTTGGAGGGAGTGATCCTCGCTTTCTCGGGCCGCATGTTGGCGTCTGTCCTTCATGCCGACGCCTTCCGTCATTCTTGATAGCCGACTCTTCATTTGAGCTCATGTGGCCTCGGCGGCGTCTCGCCACCCGTGTGCCGAGGTCAACTTATTTTTCTTCATGACGTGGTTGTCCTAACTCCGCCACGACCAACCTTGCCTTCTCGTCTCGTCTCGAAGGCGGATTAATGTGCACACAACATTTGTTTTTACATCTTTTTAGATACACACGAAGAAAATAAATAAGTTTCTAGCAGAACGAGTAAACAATCTTGTGTATGTCCAATTCAATGCAAAATTGTTGAACAAAAAAAAAAAGAGATCAAACGAAAAGGATGTGGAAGTCCTTTTAGCAAAGACGCTAGTTTTGCACAAGATTTTATTATTGATGGGGTTGTATCTGTTGATGATGATGTTGTGGAAGAAGATATTACCTCGGGTTCGGGATTGAGCATGACTTTGACTACGAGTTCTCATGATGAGAAGGAGGATGTTCCTCAAAAAAACGTCCGATTAAGAGATCTTGATGAAGATGATTTCTCTTCCGATGATGAGGAAGTAGTGGAGGACATTGAGTTTGAGTTTGATGATGACGATAATCGCGTTTATGGAGATGAACAACCTTTCGATAATCCTACCGTTTAATTTGGTTATTGTCATTGATAAAATATTTGTATTTATTTTGAAATAGACCTTTGGATTCTTATTTTTTATTTTGTAATTTATGACTATAATTTTCTGTTAATTGTTGAGAAACTTACGTCTTGTGTTTTCCGACTTCTGCAACTTTGGTTGTATACGAATATCCGACCCACTCCCACTATTCCACACTCACACTCATTGGCGCATACAGCACAATCGTAGCTTCGAAGTAGAAAGGCGCGGCGTAAAATGGCGGCACTCGATTCCATCAGGTAAGCATCGGGAAGTCGCCGGGATTTGCTGCTCCGTCTTCTCATCGTCGGAATCGAAAATTGTGGGATTTGAGCGACGCCGTCACTCGCACTTTTAAGATAAAGGTTCAAGAGAGAACAACTTCGGATAAAATGATATTTTCCCCAAGCTTCCCGCCACCAGCTCAGACACAGCTCAAACTCACGGGCATGGCCGCCGCCGGTGGCCTCCTTTCGCTTCCATCCTCCCTCACCCCAAGCACGTGCCACACCGCCACGATTCCCACTCTTTCTCGGACACTGACGAAAGCAAACCCTATCTCCTCATCGTCCTGCGCTCTTAACTGCCCTCACTTTCAATCGTACGTCCAGCATCTCTCTATTTCGTCATGTGATAATTTTAGTGCTGAATTTTTAAATCCTCAAATTTGCAGCTGTTCCGGTTGTACTCACGAGTACAACCTGCACCACCCGCCCATTCTCGACGAGGCCATGGAATTCTTCAAGCGTATTGGGATTTCTAACTTCACTTTCGATAGTTGTAGACTGGTAATTCCCTGAGGCTTGCTTGCTTGTTTGTTCGAACCATTAATTCGGTTTTCTAGTTTAACTTGTTTCTTTGATTTGGTAGTGGGGATGGAGGTGTCGTGCTAAGCTTGCAGTTCGTGGTTCGTCCGTGAAGCCATTGATTGGGCTATACGAAGAGGGCACCCATAATGTTGTCGACATTCCTGAATGCACAGGTCGAAACTTAAGTATTTAATTATTAACCTTCTTCTTCCTTGAGGGTTTGAATATATAAATTTTCTTCTCATACTACTGTGTGTTAATGATTTTGTAGCTCATCATCCGAAAATTAATGCTGCTGTTGACCTACTAAAGCAAGGTGAGGTCTGTATGTTGTCTTAGTATGAAGTCTCTTTTATTTCCTGTCTTCTTTTCTATCTGGGCTGATGCCCTTTTCTATGCTTTTTGTTTGCTTCTCTTAGCAATGTCTGAACTGAATATTGAACCGCATGATGAGGACAAGGGGACTGGTGAATTGAGATATGTTCAGGTGATGGATTTCATGGAATTATAGTTTCATGCTTTCATATTTGAATAATGGACGTTTACGGAGCTAAGAATTTGAATTAAAACTTGCTTGACCCTTGATTAGAAAGCCATTTCACAGTTTTTTTAATTTTAACAGTAATGATGCTGATATTTTATTTTTGTCAACAAATTACACCCGAAGATGGCCGTGACAACTTACAACACATCACTTCCTGCCTCGGAAAGATACAAAAATGGTTTGTAAATAACTAATTATGGATTATGATCTAGTTGGTTCTTGAGCTGATAAATATTGTAAATAATAACAGGGAAGGTGCAGATTGCTTTGGTTTGGAATTCCAGAAGCGAGAGCTCGCCTAGTTTTGTAAAGTTAAATAAACTGGCCAATGTGAGAAGCGGTTGTTTACTTGCATTCCTTTGGTTTACAAAACCTCGTACTCCAAGTGTTGATGGATTTCTAAATGTTTAGTATCTCTGGATCAAAGGGGGGCCAAGGAGCAAAGTGCATTTGATTCATTCAGTCTGGGCTAACTTTCAGACATCAACAACTAATGTGAGTCTGTCTCAACTTAGATCCTGCTGTTAATAGTCTAATTGTTTATGGTATTATTACTGAGTAAATTGGCCTTCTGAAGCAATCCGTCTATATTATTATTTTATATGGTTTTATTTATTGACATTTTATTAGGGCAATAGTTGTAGTTATTGGCCTTGTTTTCCAAAACCTGTTTGCATATGTCTACTTATATCTAAAACAGTCGAGGAAATTCCACGAATTCCCATGGTATTATAAAAGATAATAAGATCTTCAAGTTTTTCTTCTATATACTCTGGTGGTTTGAATATCTGTTAGCACTAAAGTCAATGAAGGGAAGAACACACTTGACATGAAACTTTGTCAAGTAAAAAGTATTTCATAAGGGGATATTCTATCTAAAGCATTTGCAAATTTATGCTGCTGCCCCAGGACAGGATTTCTTTTCCAACTTAGACCATTTTGGAATGAGGGAATTTTGAATTCTTGATTTTGCTTACCTTGGTTCTGGGTGATGAATTTTGACCTGGTTGGTAGAAACCCAAATTCTATAAAATCAATTAAATCTGCACTTAGATCCTAAGGAGACTAAAAGGATGGCGATCCATTTATTGATTGCATGTTTAGTGATTGACTGACAATACTCTTAAAATCGTGACATCTTTTTGTCATGCCATGTAATTAAGTGGATTTGGCAGATTTATATATGAAAAGGACATGGTCAGTGGCCAATAAATGGAACTTATCTTTTCCTGTGAGTTTTGAATCCTTGGAAACAAGAAAAGGGCCACATGAGATGTTTGAAATAATAACATAATGTGCATTTAGATGTCCTTGGAAACTTAAGAAAGTTGGAGAAGCTCCAGATCATGCAATTATAGTGAAATTAAATTGGGAAAAACTGTGGAAGAAAAATGTTGGACAAGCACTTGAATATGCATGTATATATGAATGCTTTGGTTTTTGCTGGGTAAATGTTCTTCCTTCTGAATATCGAGGCAAGCATCCCATGTATTCTCTTTACTCTTTTACAATCTTTCTTAGGCAAAACAAATTTCAGTTTGGTATGGAGAGCCCAGAGACAATCTTATCTGAATATTGAATAAATAGAAGTACTTGCAAATCCATCGGGACATGTAGTACTAACATGATCTGAGGACTGGCATAAACACAGATGCATTCTATATGGTAATTGAATAGTGTTTGTATAAACCACATTAGAAATGACATTGATATCTGAATTCTTTAGTGTATTGCCTTACTTTCTTCTTTCTCTGCTGTTGCAGGTTATTTTTGGGAACAGATGGAGACATCTTTTAGGTGAGAGAGACTTCTGGGAGCATGTTGGGGGAATTGATGTTTCTATGCTACCTTCAAGCTTTGGACAAGCAAATACACGGGTTAGTATTTGGAATAAACACTTCTATGACTTCTCTTTGTATAGAAATAAATTGTTGATCTTGGAATGGATGTGTTTGTTCTTGCTTAAAATACTTAGTTTTCCTTATCCCGTTGAACACCTATCGTAGCTCGCATTGGAATTCAAACCATGAAATCAAATTCTGCTCTATAGCAACACAAAATGTATGCCATCAACACCTAGGTTACTATTGCTCTATTCTTTGGAATTTTGACAGGCTTTCGATTCTTTACTCTATAAACTACAAAAGTATGTCCCTAATGGTGCGGCAGTAGTTGATCTATATGCTGGTGCTGGGGTGATTGGTTTATCATTAGCCGCCACAAGGAAATGCAGGTGGGGGAATTGTTAATAGAGGCATAATTCTATTCTTCCAATCAGAAGCTAGGCACGTAAATTTTGTAGACTTTCTTTGTGTTAACAGATCTGTGAAATGCGTGGAAGTGAACAAAGATGCAAAGCATTCTTTTGAAAAGACAGCTTCTCGGTTACCAACCAACGTGGACCGCAACATCAGCTGGCATCAAGCGGACGCTTCAAAAGTTAGCAGTAAATTTTATTATTTGTATTTCCTTTATTTAAGCAATGTATTTTGTTGTAGTGTGGATATTAGCGATTGTATATTAATCATTGCATGTATGAGTCATGCGCTTTAAGTATTTGGAGACTATGAGGAAACGGGGAGAGCCTGTATTCTTTCAGTGCATTTAAACTGCTAGTTCTGACAGCTGTGGATTAGTTTTTCTGTAAAATTGTTTACTAATAAAAATTTGGCAGGATCCACTGTCTTGGCTCATGGGATCAGATGTTGTTGTGGTTGACCCTCCAAGGAAAGGACTGGACCCATCTCTGCTCATTGCTTTAGATTCTTTATCATCCATGAAGATCAAAGATTTACCTGATAGGTGGGCCTGTTATGGAGATCTTTAACCATTGAGTGCATCCAAAATATTATTACTTTTGGCGTGTGAATTGTAAGTCTTGTAATAATTTTTGTATGTTATTCCAGTAACAAGAGAAAAGTCAAAATTGAAAAACGACCATGGGTTCTTCGGGAAACAGAAACATCAGTGCAGATTAATGGCCAAATAGCACAAGAGGAAAGCCAATCACTGCCTGAAATTCTCATATATATAAGCTGTGGATGGGATAGTTTCAAAAAGGTATGTTTAGCCACCACCTAGATTTCCACCTGAGTAAGATTAGTATTGTCAATTTTTTGCATTCATATAATTCTATTTGTCACGCACAGGATTGCATGTCTCTGCTCTCCAATAAGGCATGGCGTTTGGAGAAAGCTGAAGGTTTTAACTTTTTTCCTGGAACACAAAGGTCCCTCCCTCTATTCCTCACACAATTCACACACAAAATTCTTGTTCTGAATTTACTCTACCATATCGTGAGTAAGGGTGTACGTGGGTTCATTCAAAAGGTTTGTAAAGTATATGCAAAACTCTTTGGTTTAAATTTTTCTAAAGTTAAACCAAGCCATTTACAGGTGAAACCATTGTTTTATGGTTTATTTGGTTAACTTAAAAATAATTTAGTTTCGTGTTGAACTAAGACTTTTTCTGGATTGTATTGCTTTTGGAATGAAGACTAGTGTTAAATTTTCTATATAATTTTTGTTATGAAAATGAAGTGTGAAGTTATGAATAGATAAAGTCATAGTTGTTAGAGTGAGAGGTGCACAAAGGCGCAAGGGCCCTTCTAATGCTCATGGGCGCCACTCGAACATGAGCACAAGTAGGAAGAGATTTATTTTACATGAAAGAAAAATAAATACCATGGGCTTAGAAATAAATACCATGAGCACATCTATAATATTTCTCATCCATGGTTCAGGATGTGTATCCAAGAAAAATAATTCTTTTAACTCCAATATTGTCATAGATACATGTGTTGAAGCAATCTCCTTCCGTTTTAGCAGTTAGAAGAACCAGCATGTTAACAAAACTTTAATTATAGCAGTAAATAGTTGATATAATAATTTATTAAAACCAATGCTTGGATTCTTAATTTTTTAAATCCAAACCATCCCACCATAAGTATAAACCATGATATTTGTTGCAGTCGATTTGGTTGAATTGGGTAGGTTTTGTCGGGTTTAGAGTTTTATGTAACCCTATTTACTTAGGAAGTGCGTTTATGCAATATGTCAGCTATCGACTCCCTTATCAGGAGGGGAATTATAATATTAAAAATAGAAGTAAAATTGTGCTTGTAATCTATTTTCATATTGGAACACAATTTGTGAGGAAAGAAATTTCAACTATATGTTTATATCATGTATGTAACTACAACGATGACAATAAACGAAGCCTTTATCCCATTATATGAGGTTGGCTATATAGACCTGTAATTGCAAATAGAAGTACATACATAGGCTCTATATCTATTCTTTTATCTGAAACGCAACCAACATAAGCTTTTTATTCATCTATCTCCCTAAACTTGCGTGTGACTAATTTTTGAATTTCACCTCATATGCTGGTAGACTAACGACTCTAATCCAGTTTTTGCTGCGTTGATTGCTGACTGATGCTTTTGTTATATGAGCTATTTTTTTTAGTCTAATTGACTAATTGGCTAATCTAACCTGATGTCTTTACATCATGCAGTATTGAGATCCTGGCTGTGTTCAAGAGAGGCGCTGCATTAAAGATAAAGGGGAAACAAATCGCCAAAAAGAAAAGACCCACTTAAGGCGCTATTTATGTCAATAGAAGTGAAATGCAGTCATTAGGGGAGAAGTTTTCAGAGAATCTTATTTCAATTAGATTTCATTGGACAAAAAGTTCAGTTTTCCCCTTCCTGTACCAGTGACATTGGATAATATTGTATAAAGACCAAATGATTTGAAGATATGAGATGAATTACTGATGTATGATTATAACGACATTGTACCATGATAAACAATCTACACACCTTTGGATATTATATGCTTATGAATCTTGTAAAAGAATGAATTCTTCTACGAAAATACATGGTAGAGAATGTGATGTGTCTGGATTCTGGAAGGTGACAGTCCCATATTGTGTAGGGAAACTAACGTCCCTTTTTAGATCCAATAGATTTTTCCAGCTGAGGAAAAGCACTCAAAATGTTGTGGGCTCTCAAATCCTGCCTTGTCAATATTCCCACCACTGGATATACCTATCATGCGGTCAAAACCACAGGTTAGATATATTATATACTGAGCAAAACATCCTCTGCCTTTATACTTGCTAAGTATCATATGTTTTGTCTTGTAGTGAAAACAAATGCATCATAGGATAAACTATTTGTATCTCTTAAACTGTAAAAGTGATGATCCTCTTTCATTATTTAACTGCATTCCACACATAGCCTTCGAACAAAGCTATGTGTTGAAGTTTCTCGGGGCGCTTGGTTCAAAATTGTTCAATTGGAATAAGAAAAAGAATGTATATAGAGTAAATATGGTGTTTAATGAGAATAAAAGATCATCAATTTACCTTCAGCATACTTGGTATGAGGAATGAGACTCAAAATGAGGCAATGAGACTCAAACTGAGGTAATCATTACCCCATTTTGATTAACTACCTCCCTCGTATCGTCATTTCTCCTCAATCAGCAATATTTTTTTTATCTCCATTTATTCCTAAATTAGAGCAAAATACTATAGTTGTAACACTCATCTCCGTCGTAATTCATTATTCAATGAAAAATTTGAACCAAACACCCCCTTCCTGATGCAGATTATGAAGTGCAATTTAAACTTACCCCTGCTGCTTGATATTTTGGTAGAACGAGCATGTGGCGGAGCCCAACTTGCCTAAAGAGCACCATTGCCTTGCCCACCGACATGCTTTCGACCACTGTGTATGGAGTTGTGTTGGTTAGGGGATGTAAATCAACAAACATCTCCATTTCATCCTTGGTTACGGTTACCTCTTCAATTTTGCCTCCCCTTTCAGCCAAGTCAATAGAAGTGAATTTCTGTCTAACTTCCCATTCCTCTGTTCTTCGTCTTTCTAGCAGGAACCACTTCTTTTTCAGCACTAGAATAAGATGAGCTCTCAAGACCATCCCCTGCAGTTCAGTTGCCACGTTTGTTCCTGCATCTACAACCGGAAAGCCATTGTGTGTGGTATTTCTCAGGACTTGCACAATACGATCCACCTTTTCAATTCCACCAAGGGTGACAACTGCTGGCTTGTGATCAGCAAGTTCGCCAACTGTAATATTCCTCATCCACGGCTCAGGATGTGCATCCAAGAAAGGTAATCCTTTTAAGTCCAATATTATGTCGTAGATGCTTGGGTTGAAGCAGTCTCCTACTGTTTTTGCAATTAGAATAACAAACATTGTGATGGGTAGCAAGAGAAGGTTGTTGGTAAGCTCAAGAAATATGACACAGAGGGAAACGGTCATTCTCATAGAACCAGCCATAAGGGAGGCCGCCCCAAGAACAGCATAGAGACCCTGATCAATTTTTGTGTATGATCCCATGGCAATACCAAGCACACGACCATAAGCTGCACCAATTAGGATGATAGGGAGGAAGAGTCCAGATGGGGTGGCAATCCCAAAGGTTATCAGACCTAATATAGTGTATAGTATGAAGAAGATAACGAGAGTGGAAATATGGAATTCTGTTGGCGTGTTTATGGAGAAAATGTGGCGGACAGCGTCATCGTTGGTGGTAAACAGAAGAGTGGCTAGGTCATTGTAGTAGCCTTTTGGACAGTTAAATTGCTTGAAATTTCCAGCTCGAGTGGTTGTGGGACATTCCTCACCCGGTTGGCACGGTTGGCAGTTTGCAAGGAAAGGAAGTCCATACGCGCATATGGAAGTGAATATGGATACGCTTAGACTGAGAAGAAGTTTATGCAATTTGCCCTTCCTGCAAGATAGGATAACATTACTCAGGAAGGAAGCAGAACGAAACATTGAGATGTTAAAATATGGTGCTAACTCACTCGTTTATGATGTTGTAGACCTTGAGGACTTTGTGGAGAAGATGGTTGTAAAGGCTTCCCAAAACACCACCAATTATTCCTATCACTACAACAGGGATGATGTCCACCACACGATAACTTACAGAAACACCACTGACATCAAACAGGATTAACCCTCCTTGCCCAAACAGTCCACATTTCCGAGATTTGCAGTATTCTATGAAGGCCCTGAGAATAACCACCACAATGGCAGTGCTGAAAAAACTTCTCCAGAGGAGAGCACTTCTCCACCACGTTGCCACCTCCTCAAACGCGAACAAGACACCGCCAACAGGGGATCGGAAAGCAGCACATACTCCGGCTGCGGAACCGCATGTGATTAAATCACGCCGATCCCTGTCATTGTTGAAGTAGCGTAGCCAGCGCCATTTAATGCGATAATTGTCAGGCCCACCTTGACCTAATAGGGATGCAATGCAGCCGCCAATGTGCACCAGTGGCCCTTCTTTTCCAAGATCCAGCCCAGCAGAAACAACTCCAATGCTTCCGATAATCTGACATGACATGATGATGAGACAGGGTAGCATAACTTAGCGTATTAGTCATAATGTTTTCTTCTTGAATAACACATCACTGAAACTGTCTTGGTTTGAGACTTTGAGTACATCAGTATCTCTTCGTCAATAGAAACAAGGCAGAAAGGAGAATTTAATGGCATGTTAGGCTTTCTCTAAATGTAATGGGTTGAATGTAGAATGAGATGCTAATAAATTAATCAAGAAAAGAGCACCTTGACGATCAATGTTGTCGCTCCAAACATGTTTGGGGTATCGACTCCGTTGAGATAAGCTTTTATTTCAGGAATTCCAGGGCCAGCTGCGGTAGGTGCGAAACAAACACAGAGAAGAGCAGCCACCAGCGTCAGAAGAAAATTTGATAAAGCCATATATACGAATCCCATCAGGTATCTGCATACATCAGTATTAACTCAATTATAAGTTCCACCATCTTAATTACACACAAAATTAATTGACTGACTGATATCACCTTTTCTGCTCGATGCATTTAAATACAACAAGCAGTTTGTATCCTGCAATATTTTCAACTGCAAGGTTGATGAGAGTGGCTATTAGCCCTGTTAAAAGCCCAACAAGGAAAGCCAGCAACCATTTCAAGAAGACATATTGCAAGATTTCGACTTTTGATCTTCTCCTCCAGTCATGCTTGAATAGATCATTTTCGTTGATCCTATGCACCAATTACAATTCCTTACCATAATTGTCAAGTAATCATCAAGATAAAAAATCTAATAATATTCCTTACTCGTAGTCCAAGCTCTCTATGTGAGAAACCTTAGCTCCGACTATGGCTAGTGGGCTCGAAGAAAGCGTTTGATTTCCTTTAAGGAGAGGCCGGCGGAGCATGTTGTTTTCCGGGTCTTCGCCTTCATCTTCTGCTTGTGTTTCTATATTTGCTGCTTCCCCTTGTGCTAAATCTTCCATCTGAAGCAGAAAAGATGGTCTGAGTCAGTTATCACTTTGATGTTCAAGTAAGTAAGCAAGTTGTTCCTTGGTCTGTGGAATAACACTTGCACAAATGACTGTCTTTATGTTTTTATTAGTGACAAGGCAGAGTTTGGAGTTTCTATAATGCTTTGCTGGAAATGTGTCTTATTATGTGATGCTGCTACAAATTAGAGTTGGTTATGCATGCCACTCTCTAGATCTCAATCCTATTTTTATACAACCATTGGTATATTAGAGAACCATCAGATAAGTTGGAACCTAATGAAAGCAAAAATATCTCTTGGGTTGAAAGCTACAAATAATAATTGTATAAGGTGCAACTCTTTTATTGTGTTTGTGCAAGTGGCAGGTTGGTCTGCACCCTATCTCAATCAATACGCTATTTACCAAGCATCATTAACCATATTAACCATAATATTATTATTCTGATGGACCCCCTCATGTGACCAATTATCTCTCATTTATGTGACAAGTTTAGTTTTTTTTTACCGGGCTAACAATTCATTATGGGTTGATATCGCCTGAACAAAACACATAACAAATGTGATAAAGTATTCATTCCTTTTAAACCAACTAAGTAAACATGCCCTTATTAAACCTTTTTTTATGGCTAAATCAGTAGAAACCAAAGAGCAGGGTATAACTAGAGCTGTTACACGAAACGAGCTGCTCGTGAGCTCGGCTCGGCTCGACTCGTTAAGGTTTGACTCGGCTCGACTCGTTAGGTTAAACGAGCTCGAGCTCAAAAAATACTCGATTTCTTAACGAGCCTAACCGAGCTCGGCTCGTTAGGCCCGATAACTAAGTTTTTTCTTAAAATTCCATTAGGCTCGATAGGCTCGACTCGACTCGATGGGCTCGATAGGCTCGTTACACTCGTTAACGAGCCGAGCCGAGCTCGAATTATTACTCGTTAGTGTTACCGAGCCGAGCTCGGCTCGACTCGATAAGAGCTCGAGCCGAGCTCGAGTATCAAGTACTCGAGCTCGCTCGGCTCGAATAACAGCACTAGGTATAACTGAGTTTATGTAGAAATAACAACTCATGGACGGCACCAAATGGCTTTGAACTGATGTACAAATATCCAATCATGAGAAACTTAGACAAATTCTTGGATGATAGGTGTAATATGAGATGAGTTGTAACATAGATTATACTCCATTCGTAGTTAAGTTTCACTATACTTTTTACAAAAAAATAAATAAAATATTGTATTATTAAATGTATAATGGAGTGTTTGATAGGAAAAAGAAAAGAAAATGTAGAGAGATAGAGAGAAGTGTGAAGATAATTATATTCCATATTTTGAAAGAGAACTCTTAATTTAGGACGCTCTTTTTAATAGAACTGAAAACTTAACAAGGGATGGAGTAAGTACAAATTATTTTTTTTACTTACTTACCTTTGAGTATTCTTTCTAATTTATTTATATTTATGGATCATTTTACAAAAGAGTATCTCAAAAATGTAAATGTTGAGAAATTTTATAAAAGACAAACAATTGTATTATATGGTTCATTAATGTTAAAATGTTATTTTCAGTTTATTTCATCACACTGTGAGACTGTCTTAAAAATAACCTAATCATTTGAAAAATATTCAATCTTGGGTAGCCTGACTGTTTTTGCATGTTGGATAATGCCTGTCTACATTCAAGTATTTTCTTGTCCATTGAGCACATTAACCGGTCATTATCCCTAATTATATAACTCTTGACACTTATAAGTAGACAAGTGGCGATCTTGTTAAGAACAAATGTCAGTCTATCATGTGGTGATCCTACGATCCACATGAGCAGATCCAACGGTCAGGAAAAATAACCTTTGTAGTTGATGATGAGTCGCAATATTTAAATGTGAATGATTGAGCAATTAATCTATTGAACCTGTACAGGAAATGCATTTTAAATCTCTCTAGCCTGGGCCCTGCTGGTTTTATAGGACACCTGGCAATGATCAATGTCCCAACAATTTGGATAGTTTCGTTTAATCTTATAAATAAGTATGATGTACTCCCTCCTCCAATCCATTTTGTCCGTTGTTTAAAAATATTATACACGTATTAAAAAAAGGCAAACTCCACCAAGTACACTACTCACTCAACAGTTGACGCTAAAAATTTGTTTCAATTATACTGGAAAGTGTGGTTGAATTACACTGAAAAGTTTACACTAAAAACTGATTTTTAGTGTAAATTTTTCAGTATAATACAACCACACTTTTCAGCGTAATTGAAACAAACTTTTCAGTGTAAACAATCTCAACTGTTGAGTGAGTGCACCATACACCAAATGCACATGAGAGTTGTTCATGTAGCTAGTAACATATTTTTTACTATGCAGTATCACCTTTGTATTCATATAATAACACATTTTAAAATACATTATTTGTGTTATTATAAGGACAAATATCTATTTATGTAAGGACAAGTATAGTATATATTACTTGTCCTTAATAACACATACATGCATTTACTACACATGTTTTCCCTTTAAGTTACACAACCCGATGACGAGTTTTTATGTTTTGTATTTGTGCGATTTTTTTGAAAGATTCGTTTAACCAGGCTAGAGTTCGCAAACAAAATTTGGGCCTTTATTTCACAGATCAAATATCCGTGAAATACTTTATATAAGCGTTTTTCTTCTTTAATTTACCTATTGTAGGCAAGCAAAATTGATTGCGAATAAAAAAACGACGCATGTTAATTAATTTTTTTCTTGGGAATTTAAATACATCTACTATCTAAAATAAATAGATAAATAATCGATAAATTGTTGGTCCCAAGTAGTGAAGGTCAGTGGGGAGGGGAGAGGGGGGGTGTGGTTGAATAGACTTTCACACAATATTTTAATAACTTTTTCAAAACAAAGATAATTGTAGGACATGAACTCTACAACTGCAATGTTGGGCTAAGTAAAATAAATAACTTAAAAGCTTAAATAAGTAAATAAAGTTATAGAATTAGATTATCACACTTTGAGAAG
This sequence comes from Ballota nigra, assembly GCA_947034835.1. Lineage (NCBI taxonomy): Eukaryota > Viridiplantae > Streptophyta > Magnoliopsida > Lamiales > Lamiaceae > Ballota > Ballota nigra. The sequence continues at coordinate 40,719,552 of OX344724.1, read as the reverse complement.
TATACTGAGATATCTAAGTGCACCAGAATAAATAAGTGTAAGTAAATGTTATGAAAAACTATACAAACAATTCTACAATTGAGTGACTTAAGAAAATCTACAGATAATCTGACTTAAGAAATTTTAACAATTAAAATGCTTAGTTTATAGAGTATGATGAATGTAACTAAAAGGAAATACGCAAGAAATTTATAATAGTTCAGAGGTGGTGTAATCCTCCTACGTCCACTGTTACACCCTCAGGCGCCTACTTTGCAAGTCTTGCACAATGCATGCACACAAAGATCACTCAGATTACAAAGTTCCCCTAAAATCTAGCTTCACTCAAATTTCCTAAGTTTAGTGGAATTCAAGAGCTATCACATAGATGAACTCCAATCACTCAGATTTTTTTTTACACATTTATCCATGGTCGCTTTTGGAACAAATAAAATAAAATTTGATGTGTACCTCGTAAAAAATATTTGTTTGTTTTGTGAGATTAACCATTTACTTTCTTTTGTAAAGAAATCATAAAGAAAAATTCTACACTAAGGTAGACAAAATACAATGAAATTTTTTGTGAGGGAACAACAATTCACTGTGATTTAACTCTAAGAAACCCTAGAAAACTAGTCATATGAATCACATAATTACAAAACACTTTGTAGGAAAGTTGGTTGTAGGTTTGCTTGAAGTAGAATGCTTGAATGCTCTACTGTTGTTGTTGTTTCCCCTTGGGGTAGAGCTCCTATTTATAAAGTTCTGAGGAACTCCTATCCGTTGGGGATTCCTGGAATTTGAATTTGAAATCATTATCTCCTTCAGAGTGTTTTTGACTTAAGACATTTAATGCTTCTTCTTCTCTTCGGTCTACAACAAAGTACAATTTGTCTTCTAGTGTTAGTTGTTAGATTGGTCAACTAACACTTTTTGAGCTTATATCTACTGGCTATTCTTAGGAGTCTTTAATTTTCTGACTTCCTCAATCTTTATGAGTGAATGCAATATTAATGCTCCACTCATCCATGTAAAATTAAAAAATTAATCACTGAGGTCTTCATCAACTGTAGATTTCTTCTCTTCACAACTATAACTTTGCTTGATTGCATACTTGGAAACTCTACAACTGTAGACCTGCTCTCCTCGACTATAAACTTAGATTAATTCTAAGTCCTTCAGGGTTTCTTCCTGCAATGTTAGTTAATACAAAACATGCAATCCTATGCTTTGATATCATCAAAATCTAACTAAAGAAATACCCAAACATAAATCAAATGGGGCCTTTATAGTCCAATTAATTGAATTGGACCTTTAAAGCCTAATATATTGAATTGAGCCTCTGAAGTCCAATAAGTTCAATTGGGCCTTTAAAGTTCAATAAATTTTCTGCAGACATTCTTCAAAGGCCACGGTTATTTGCACTTGCCCTTTTCTTAAATACACTACCCTCAAATGAGTTTGACACACGTTTCCTTCGCAACCATTCAAATAGTATTTTTACCAAAGAGGCTAGTGAAAATACTTTGGTGAAAATAGTGAAAATAGCATGGGCCTATGGGGATCTAGCAGCCCATTGTTGACAAGAAAATATCAGGCTAAGTAACTTAATTGGGCCATACAAGAAAAGTAGGATCCATCCAAAATTGGGCCTGATTTGAAAATTAACCCAACATAAATGGAGGCCTTCTCAAAAGGCACAGCCCATTAATTCTCCGCTGGAAATAAGAGCATGCAGAAAACTAAATGCCCTTCGGTTCTGCCTCGTCGTATGAGTTAATTACATTGAAAGCCTGTGTGAAACATTTGTTAATGGAAGAACGTATAACAAGAGAGAAACGATATAGCTAGTAATCACCAAAACACTTTACAGGGAGCTTCAAAGAAAATCTAACGATGTCCGATTGAAATCTCACTATATAATTACTTCTCAGGAGCGAAAAGGTGCATGAAAAAATCATTGAAAATCATTCAACCTGGCTTGCTCGCATGAAACTAGGAAGAAAGTTACTGGGCTGTGAAAAACATGTTAATTAGTTGAAAAATAAACACAGGCCAGGTTATTGTTAGATACCCAACTTGCTTCTCGTTTGTACATGAAAAGGAAAATAAGAGAAAATATATTTTTTTGTGCTTTAATTTTCGTTGACTTTCACTAAAAAAAAGAGCGGATTAGCAACCGATTTTTTGTCACAAAAACATGATTAACGATCGATAAACGGCGGTCGCTAAAATGCGGCTAGCTAATATAAGTGACCACCATTATCGGTCGCCGATTAGAGACCGCCTAAGCGATCGCTAAATATTAGAGACCGCCTCCGGTCAGTCGCTGATCCGGCCTGGTATGACCCGATTGGGTAGAGGGTTTTGTGAACGCCCAAGATGACGGTCGCTAATGTAATTTGACAAAGTATAGAGTGAAACTGGTTTATACATAAATCACTGAATGATATAAGGTGTTTTCATTGAAGAGTATTAGTTGTATTTACTGAAGAGTATTACTAATTTACACTAAAGAGTCTTAGTTGTTCAGTGAAAATGAACTAAGACTCTTCAGTGTAAACCAGTAATACTCTTCAGTAAAAACAACTAATGCTCTTCAGTAAAAACAACGAATACCCTTCCGTGCTTCATATATAAACCAATTTCACTCTATACATACTCATGTAATTTTTATTAAAAATATTTGTTTAATTTAGAGTTTACGATTAGCGACCGAATTGATGGCGGTCGCTAATCGCCGAACCTGCGAAAAAAATGGTTCAGTGGGTTCGAACCCACGCCCATTTGGGTATGTGCGGGGCGCGAACCACTGAGTCATTAACTCATATTAGCGAGTCATAGTGCATATAAGCCTTTGTAAGACTTGTAGAAATAATTAGGCATATATGCGCCCAAGAGGAATCGAATCGCCGACCTCCAGAGGAGGCGTGGATCACTCGGACACTTGCTATTATTGTTCGTTTTTATACATTTAATTGTATATAACTTCAAATTGAGTCCATTTTTTTTAAATTCATCAAATTAATTCTTTTTTGTTTCTAATTAATTTATATATATATATATATTAACTAACTCTTTTTATTTATTTTGTAAATTTAATATATTAGACTAATTTAAATTATTAATTTATTCATTTTTTATGCATTTAATTGTATATAGCTTCAAATTGAGTCCTTTTTTAAAAAAAAATCATCAAATTAATTACTTTTTGTTTCTAATTTATTTCTATATATGTATATTCACTTTTTTTTCTTTGTAAATTTAATATTTTAGACTACAATAAATTATTAATTTATTCGTTTTTTATGCATTAATTGTATATAACTCCAAATTGAGTCCCCTTTTTTTTAATTCATCAAATTAAATCTTTTTTTTTATTTCTAGTTCATTTATATAGATTCATACAATATAGACAAATTTATAATGATTCATACAAATTAATTATAAAATCATAATAAAAACATAATAGAAATATTAATATCAATTAAAATATTAGAAATATTCAACAACAAAATATAAAATATTAACAAAAATACAAATTAAATAAATTATTTATTCATTTCTCTTTTTTCTCTCTCCTACTCATCATCAGATGATCTGAAGAAGGCTTCCACCGGATCGTTCTCCTCATCATCGTCATCCTCGCCACCTATCCCACCCGCTGCATTCCCTCCGTGCCCGCTACCCCCGGCACTAAGCTCTCGTGGAGGTGGAGGTGAGGGTTGACTCCCTGTTGAGAGATCGAGGAGCACCAGTGAAGAAGAGTCTCGTTGTAGTTCGTCAGGACCTCCATCTTCTTCCGGACGTCTCTCAGCTGACGCTCCATCTGAGAGGGAGCAGAGTCGATCGAGGAGGACGATCCATTGGTCGGACGGTGGGATTGCAGGACGGCCTTACTGTGACCGCCCTGTCCAACGATCTCCCCCTTCTTGACTCCGACCACATCTAAATAAATGTGGTCCTCATCAATCCGGGGAAGGGTGGGGTTCTCCCCGCTGTTGTCGGTGGGAGCCACCTGCTGTGAGGCCTGGACGAGACGATCCTTGAAATTGTTCTGAAATTATATAAATAACATACATCTATAATAAAATTACAATTATAATTACATTATAATTAGAATTTAAAAAATACTTACGTGGATCTCGGTGGTGCGGGCGTAAGTAGACGTCCCAGTCTCCGGGTTCACTGGGAAGAAGATCTCCATCTGCTCATAGAGAGTGGGCCGTCATCCGTGCTCCTTCTCCTATTACGATCCAAATTCAATAGATAATTAAATTTTAAGCATTTAAAAATTTATTAATATTCAAATGTAAATAAAAATTATAATACTTGCAAAGGCGAGAGAGTGCTCATAGATGGATCGGGATCGGGATCCAGCCCGATGTCTGGCGACGTCGTTCATGGTGGGGTCCTTCAATCGGTTCTCCTTGGCATTGTTGGAATTGGCTTTGAATGCAGCACTATTCCAGTGATCCACCAAAGCGTCCTAGACGGAACGCCCGTCTGCTCCTCGGCCCAGCTCCAGCTGCTTACCCGTGTCAAACTGCTTCTTCAGCCCGTAGATAATATTTTTGTACCGCTCCTACACTTTTGCGCAGAACAAGCCGTACATAACACTATCATGAGCAGGGTCACAAACGCACAACTTCTGCAATTAAATTAAAAATTAAATATTAACAAATAAATTCAAAATAAAATATTAAAAATTAAAATCATAATAAATAAATATTTTATACCTTGAACTTCTCGAAGTAGTCCATCCTCTTTCACTCGGACACCAGACTCCACAAGGAGGTACCAACCTCGAACGGGATCTTCTTAATGGCCTCTGAGAGCGCCACCTCATGGTCTGGAAGCATACTGCGACATCAAAATAAAAATTCAAATTAATATTAATAAAATTAAATATATATAATTCATTAAAAAATACTTACATGTTGTCGCGAGGGACAATAGTGAGACAGCTATCCACCAGAGGATGCTGCCGTAAAGCCGAAGATCCGGTTGTTGAAGAAGAGCTGCCAGCAGCACTAGACTACTATGAAGAGGATGGTGTCATCTCCGGGGCCCGTCTGACCTCCCGGATCTCCGGTCTCAATAATCTCGACCTCCTCTTACCTCTCCCCCGACCCCGACCTTGACCCCCAATCTGATCACTGTGATCTTGAGAGCTTATCTGTAATAATTATAAATTCAACAGATCAACATACCAAGTTATATTTATACACATTCAACTAAATTCATACCTACGTTTATCAATCAACTAAATTCATACCTACGTATATCAATCAACTAAATCCATACCTACGTATACCCATCAACTAAATTTATACCTACATATATCAATCAACTAAATTCATACCTACGTATATCAATCAAGTAAATCCATACCTACGTATATCAATCAACTAAATTCATACCTACGTATACCAATCAACTAAATTCATACCTATGTATACCAATCAACTAACATATATATCAAATAACATATCAATCAACTACCAATCAACATGTAAACATGTATATTCCTAACAAAATATATAATTTCATATATAAAACATGTATATCAATTCCAACAAACACATAAATATGTAATTTCCTCAACAATAATATATAATTTCATAACAAATATATATATAAATATCCTATAAATATATATATATATATATACATATAAAATTGTATATAACTATCCTATAATTCATAAAACATGATTTAAAAATAATTCAAATGGTAAAAATTTAAAAACTTACGGTTATTGCGTAGACGGGAATGCAACGAGTGTTTTGACCAGAATAAATTTCTCGACGGAGGCGGCGGCGGTGGAGGCAAAAATTTCATGGTAAGGAGAAAATAACATACGGATTCTCCCTTAAAAGGGTAAAAAAAATTAGCGACCGTCTGGGGCGGTCGCTAATCAGTAATTTTAATGGTTATGGTGACCAATTTTACAGTTAGCAGCGGTCGCTAATAACCGGCCATTAATGAGTCTCACCCGTTTCCTAGAACAAGCCAAACTTACCGATTTTCGACTGCTAATGGCGGCCGCTGATTGTATAGCAGTCGCTGAATGGACGGTTAAAATTAATGGGTCTTTTTTTATAGACCTTTGGGTTTATGGACCGCTGCGAATCGTGTTCGATTAGGGACCGACCTGTCTTGACGATCGCTAATCAATCAGTTTAAAGACCAATTTCATCGGCGGTCGCAAATATTTTTATTTTGAGACCATCAGTCAATTTCGGTCACTGGTTGGTTGCTAATACATGAGTTTGAGACCATTTTTTTGCGGTCGCTAATTTTGGTCGCAAAAATGCATCTTTTTTGTAGTATTTGGTTTTTGTCCGACTAACTTTTGAATTTTGAAAATTGTCCTATAACTTACAAAAATTTAATTTTTTAGTCCTATTACGTGCTACTTCAAGTCACTTATCCGGTCATGCACTGACGTGACACAATTTTTCTATTTTTATTAATTTTATTATGACATATTTCTTATATGGAAATCTGTAATTGATGGTGAGTATATTAAAATTAAGGTTTTTTCTGTTGCGCCCCGAGTGTATATGGAACATAGAAATTTATAGCCGTCCAATTTTAATCTCTTTCAGTCTCAGCCGTTACTTCGTCCACGGTAAAAATATGGTCAACATATTCTGACAGACACTATTCATCCTGCCACCATGTCCCCCCTTCTCTCTATTTTCACACTTTTGTCGGTGGATTTCTCTCTCTTCACTCTTGAGCACGATTGTTTTAGGTGTGAGCTCAGAGCACCGTTCTCTTCTTTTTCCGGCGACGAATAGTAATTTTCCAAAGGAGACGTGATTTCCGTCATATCTCTAGCGAGATTGCTTCAATTCCCAACACCGTGAAGCATTCCATCTCCGACGTGTATTTCAGGCGTCAATAGATCTTTCCGACGTGAGCTATGGTGGTGTGAATTTTACGGTCTTGAGAATTTTCCGACGAACAATATGTTTTTCAATTTCCAGCTTGAGAATTTTCTGGTTGGAGCTCCCGACTTCCATTAATGGTGTGAAGCTACAAAAAAGAACAATGACAACTCCTTTCCCTCTCTTAAAAAGGTAGGCAGAGGTTGTAAATGGTGGGGTCTAGCTGGTTTGATGAAGTCCCCTTTGTATTCACGTGGGTCTTCAATTGATTAATTGTAGCAACCAACTTGCAATTCTCATTACAATTTCTCTAGCACATGGCCTCCAATTTGGGCCGTGGTTTTTTTAAAATTAAACTAAGGCCCAATTCATTCTTTTCCAACTCAATTTTTTTGTCTTCGCTCGACCTCAATAAGTTAAAGGCTTGGGTTTTGCTCCAAAAAATCATATTTTCCTTCAAAATGAACACAAACACATTTCTCGATAATTAAATAAAAATAATATAAATAAATGCAAGAAATCAATTCAAATAAGCAACAGCAAGTGTAAAATTCGGATCCACTCCTCCACTTAGTCCTCTAAGCATATGTTTTGAAACAATACTTTAAAATCAAAAGTGATTTTAAGTGATTTTTATAGTTAAACTAAAAGTGGAAAACATTTTGAAATTAAGGGATTTTAAAAGTGGAAGTGTTTGCATAAAAATCAATTAATGAATACAAATCCACAAAAAAATCAATTCTACGTACAAATAGTGATTGCTAACAATCATTAAGTCTATTTTTTAATATATATTTTCGTAACTGGTTTCCTAAATTGTTGTATAGTGCCTATCCTTATTAAAGGGTATTAGTTATTTTCACTAAAGAATATTAGTTGTTTTCATTAAAGGGTATTAGTTATTTTCACTAAAGAATCTTAATTTGTTTTCACTATACAACTAACACTCTTCGGTGAAAACAAGTAATACACTTCAATGAAAATAACTAATATTACTCTGTAGTGAAAGCAACTAATACCCTTCAATGGTTCATGTATGAACCATTTTCACTTTATATTTTATCTTCAAAATTATATTGTATATAAATTTTTTATTTATATTATAATTAGATATGCAAAAATAATTACAAGTGTTAATATATGGAAAAATAATTATTTCTATAAAATTAAATAAATAAAACCATTAAAAAATAGAATAAAAAATAAAAAATCTGAACAATCTTCAGCGTTCCATATTCATCAAACTTTAGTCTTCCAAGAATTCAAATTAGTATTCTTATAGGAAAAAATTGAGTTAAAAGAGGGATCGCGATAGTCATTCCAAGAATATATTATATGAGGTAGTGGGTGATCTGGCTTCAAATCAACCTACATAATAAATGAATGAATTATTAAATTAAAACACTAACAAGGCATATTCAAGAAATAAAAGATGTATGTACCGCAATAAAATATCTTCTTTGTTCGATTAGTCCAATGCAAATGCATTTCGGATCAGCTGGAGCCATTGTTATGAAAGGTAGATTTGTATTGCACACAAGATCTGACAATGTGAGAAATATCACATTGTATGTTGATACAACAAGGTGTCCCATCTCGGGCAATATAACCAATGATATTCAGGACCAAAAGTGTCAAAATTGTTCAATCTTTTCATTATATTATCAACAACACCCTCCAACATGAATACTTTTGAGTACAAATCTTTGTGCAATGATAATTCTTGCATGAGATCGCATCGGACCTTACGTTATTTCTTCTCTCCAATCCTATTTGTTTAGCAACAACACGGAACTCACAATGTCCATCCCCGACAATATCATGAGTATCTAAGACATACCCGTAAATTAATGTTAGTATGTCTATAAACACAACTGCACGTGAAGGTATAGTTTTTCGATGTACCTATTCAAATTAAAGATTAAAATAAAAATAATAATAATCAATTAAAAGTATAAATATAAATAGTACCTTTTCTTTTTATCCTTTCGCATTACTGAACATAGGCATTACGTGCACTGGTCCACCGAATTCAATATTGATAACAATTATCTACGATGGAGCTGATATACTCAAACACACTTGTTGGAAAATTGTATAGACTTAAGTTTTGATTAAGATGCCAAAATATTCCTCCTAGGTATTTGTAAGTAAAATGTTTAGTAGAGTTAGTACTTAGTTAATTCAGTTCAAATATTAAGGAACTGGAGTGCATTTATAAATTTGTAGAGTGTATTGAAGAATGAAGTCTCCTGAAGTCGAAGTCCGCTGAGAACGAGTGATCTGAAGATTAGTCTAAGTCTTGAATGTTTTCTAAGTGCATTCTCACTAAGACTAAAACCATCAGGTGAGGGCCAAGGCCCACTGATGAGAACTAACAAAGCACATTAAATGCTAAACACATTAAAAACTGTTAGTTAATCTGGTTGAAACAAGGCAAAAAAATTTTCAGTGAAGCTTACAATTAATGAAGAATTAAGAAGGTTCTCTTAGAGGAGTTCCACCTTAAAACAGGACAGGATTCTGAGCAAGCAGACTGAAGGCCCAATAAGAAGATGACACGTAGGTGTACTCTACTGACAACCTACCTATCCCAGACTGACAAGTACCAAAAGTCTTTCCCTAGCATTCTACAGAAAATTGGTGAACAAGGCATGGTCTTTCAGCCGTTTCTTGACAAGACTTAAAGCTTCAAATAGAGCCGTTTAAACCAATCAGATACAAGAAGACTTACTTGAGAAGATTCAAATCCAACGGGAAGATTTTCAAGGAAGCCTATAAATACAGAAGGACGTGATCATTTCTATGCACGAGAAACTCACAAGATTAAATCTATCTCTACATTCATAACCTTTTAGAAGCACTCGAAATTACCTTTGTTTTCCAAGTGTTTCACATTTGTAGAGAGCAAAACAAGCCTTCTGTAACCGAGCTTAAAAGCTATATCCAAACCTTAGAAAGAGATAATCCACCCTAAGCCTTGAGCTAAACTGTAAGGATTATTTCACATCAGTTGGAATCAAAACCCTACTCAAAACCCTACTCAGTTGTTAGGTTGAGAGTTAGTGTTAAGTGGTGTTAGTAAGCTGATTATTTGTATCAGTCTGAAAGCTGGTTTGTTTTGGGAACTAGGACCTGGATTTATCCTAGTGATCAATCATCCTAAGAGAGGATTAATTGATCAGTGCACCTTGGCACTATAACACAAGGAATTCCAAGTGAAAGGAATTCTCCTGTTTAATCAGGACAGTGGACGTAGGAGATTCATCTCTGAACCACTCTATACCTTGTGTACTTACTTTCTGCTATTTCCTAAGTGTGTGTTATTCTCTCAAGTTTATCAAGTAAAACGAGTTTTCTAAAGGGCTCACTAATCCGCATTTGAAAGCTAATTAGATAGTAGTTCAACTGAAAGTCTTGAGCTTTCAGTGGAGGTATTATCTCAGTAAGCTTTCATAAGTAATTCTCAGCAGACTTAAAGTCCACTGACGAGTTACTATCTGAAGTAACCTGATAAGTCTTCAAGAGGTTTAAATTTGTAACCACAGGTGTATTCCCCCCCCATACACCTATTTACTCGTTTCGGGACCAACAATTGGTATCATAGCAGTGGTTCAAAAGACCATTATTCTAAGTATACCTTGTGCTAAAGGTATTCTCTATTTGGTCATTTGAATTGATCTTTTTGATAAACTTGTTTAGATATTATGGCTGATGATTAGGCGTGAAATTGTCATGATTCGTCACTAGAAATACCCTAGTTTTGGTCGGTTTTGTTGAGTATTTAGAGTCAATTGAGCATGATTTCTATAAATTGATGAATTTGTCTCTTTGATGCTAATAGGTGGATTGAGGGTGAAAAGAGGAGTTCGTAGGACTTTGAATCGGCCAAAACGGACTCCCGGTTGAGGAGATATGAAGATTTTACGAACAAGTGTACTGCTGCTGAAAAGTGCTCGAGCGAGAGCACTCGAGCGCTTCCGCTCGAGCTTGACAGCTCGAGCGCCCCAAACTTACAGAAACTTTTTGCTGCTCGAGCACAACTACTCGAGCGCCTCTGCTCGACCGCCTGCCCCATTCGACCATCAAGCTCGAGCGCGTCCGATCGAGCGGGACAGCTCGAGCGCCTCCGAGAGCAAATTTCCAAGTTCGTTTTTCCGTCCCATGAGATCCCGATTCAGCCCGATCCTTATATATACCCATTCCAAACACGTTTTTGGAGGACATTCCAAATCACTTACCACATCACTTTTAGACTTAGTTTTGAGAGAGAGAAAGAGGAGAAGAGACTAACAAACTTTACTTTTACGTTTTTGAGGTTTTTCTTTACAAATTCATAGCACGATTTTGCTTTTTATTTTCGTTTCTTTAGACCTTTGTTCTTGAACACGTTGAGACTTCATTTTATTGATTTATTTTCAGTTTATTCCTTTATTTCTTGAAACCCTAGTTTATGTTTGATCTTTTCTTCGTTCTAATCATTATGTTCATGTTCGTTATTTATTCAATCGTTATTGATTACGTAAAACCCATGTCTAGCTAAAACCCTTGCATGCTTGGCATAGGATGAACCCGTAGAAGTAGGTTGTGGGTACGTAATTAGGGTAATTCGTGACGTTAGGTTTTAATTCTCTTAATTAATGAATTCTTAAAATCAATCTTAACTTTACTTTTGAATTTCGTTCGAAAAGTATTAGAGAGAGGACGACCTTATCACTCTTTAACAACGAGTAGACTTATCGAGAAGGTTTAAAAAGGGTTCATTCATCTACCGGTTTATCTAAGGAGGACGACCGCATCACCTTAGTTTAAATTAGAGTCTCATTAATTAAGCACAATCTATTAACTCGTTAGTAGATTAGTGAAGTCGATTGCTAGGATAAAGTATTAGGGTATTAAGTCTTGAGCTTTCATCTTACAATCTTTTACTTAGGTTATTTCTTGCGCGTCACAATTATTTTGATTATGTACCTGCTCCGTTAGTATACGTAGGGATTCCTATCCTGATCACTACCATCTCATATTTGAAAACACAATTTTACGTTCTTAGTTTAATTTTTCTGTTTGCATTCGTAGGATAGTTTAGTTTATTTTAATTAATTTTTCTCAAAAATCCAAAAACATTTCACTCATATTAACTACAACGCGTAGATCTTCAGGGATCTATTTGCATACACACTTTCCCTTGGGTTCGATAATACTTGGTCCCTATACTTGCCCATACTGCAGTGAACCCGTACTCTTGCGGGGAAGCTACTAGTAGAAAGCTGGTATTTTCGCATTCAAGTCAGCTGACAATGCAGCTAGGGTAGCACCACCAGAAGAGAACAATATGTGAGTTAATCCCTTGAACCACATGTCCCATCACAAACTTCCACAATTCTCAGTGGAAAATTATGACTTCTGGAAGATCAGAATGAGAGCTCATCTTGCTTGTGTACATGATGAAATGTTAAGGGTAATTACTAAAGATCCATTTATTTTTATGACCCCTAACCCTAGAACCACAGCTGAGACTATTGCAGATCCAAGAGAAGAATGGCCCAAGGATGAAGATAACTTCACTGCAGATGAAAGGAGAAGAAACAACCTCAACTTCATAGCCATGAATATTCTCTACACCACCATTCCAGATTCTGTAATGGGAAGAGTGATCCACTGCAAGACTGCAAAGGAACTTTGGGACTTTCTTGCTCTCATGTGTTAAGGAACTGACAAGATAAAAGAGAACAAGCTCTCTGTAGCTGTTCAAAAGTATGAGCAGTTCACCATGGAGCCCACTGAGACCGTTGACTAGCTTGATGAGAGGTTCACTGACATCATGAATGAGATAAATTCTCTGGGAAAAGTCTACACCAAGAGAGAAGTTGCCTTAAAGATCCTGAGAGGGTTAACCTCAAGATGGGATGTGTACTCTGTGATGATGCAGAATACCAAGGATTTGTCCAACATGTCTATGCAACAGGTATTCTCAGAACTTAAGGCTTATGAGTTTGATCTTAACAGGAAAAGGGCTCCTGATGAGACCTCAGCTGAGAAGGGAGTTGCCTTCAAAGCTAAGGAGACTGAGCCAAAATCCCCAAAGCCACAGAAGAGTACAAAGGCAAGCAAATCTCAAAGCAAGGCTGAGATGCAAGAGGAACTCAGCCTGATGGCTAGAAGGTTTGAGAAGCTTAACAGCCGATTTGGCAAGTATAAAAGATTTTACAGGGATAACACAGAAGGAAGAAGTTATCCACAAAAAGACACCAGAGAAGGAGAGAAAAGCTCAACTGAGCTGGAAAAGAGGAAGGATTACAAGAAGTATACCAGAGGTGAAGGTTCATCATCAAAGACCAAGGAGTCTACTGAGGAAAAGAGTGATGATGCCAATAGATGTTTCCAATGCAAGAAGGTTGGGCACTTTCAATATGATTGTCCCCAACTGAGCACCAAGGAAAGGAAGGAAAGGCAAGCCAAAAGAGACAGGAGATAAGGAGAAAGGAAAGACATAGTGGCTGAGGATGTTGATGAAGATCTGGAGTCATCTGATGGACTGTTCTCAGACAGCAGTGATGATGACATGTGCCTCATGGCAAGAGAAGAACCAGAGGTACAATCTAAACCATCTATTTCTCTAGAACACTCACCTGAGCTGAGCTCAGAGTCAACTGAGGAACTCAATCTTCAGTCCGCTTTGGAACAATTGATGATTGATTTCTCAAGGTTGCAAGAAGCAAGTTTTTGTCTCCAAGATGAAAACAAAAATCTCCTGAGAGAAAACTCTAAGTTAATTGAGTCTGGAAATCAGGCAGATCTTAACTCAGCTCAGTCTACCATTGAATTGACAAAAGAGGTGGAAACCCTCAAGAGTTAAGGAAATGGCAAAGATCAACTGATAAAAGATCTTACTGAATCTAAGATAAAATTAACTGAAGAAAACTTAAAACTGGTAAGCCAAGTGAAGGATTCTCTCCTGAAAATTGATGTCTTACATAAATCTGAAGAGACCTTGTTAAAAAGGATTGATGCTCTTAACAAACCCTCTCTTGCCATAGAGGAGATTCAAAACTTTCAGACCAATCCAAATAACAAGTGTGGAATAGGCTTTATTCCAAAACCTTCAGAAGGTCCTCTGAATGTTGCTTCTTCAAGTGGCACAAAGAGAGTTTTTGTTAAGTCTGTGACCTTTCAACCATAGATTTTAGATAAAGGTAAGAGACCAGCTGAGGTCCAACAAAAGAGAAGTCAAACTCAACCAAAACCAAATGGAAAGGCTCAGTTGACTAATCAGAATAGATCTCAGTAGAGGTACTATCAGCCGAGGTCTTCACAGATGAAGCAACCTTAGCTGAAAGCACCTAGGCATGAGCACTCCTCAAGGAATAACTCATACAGAAGACCTATTCCTTTTGTGCCTAAAGGAAAAGGCTCTTCATACCTTTATAATTAAAAACTTAGGTCAGGTGCACCCAAGCCTAAAAGAAAGAATGCGAAGAAGGTTCATGTTCCTTCAAAGGCTGACACCCATAGAAAGTTTACTCCCAAGGCACCTAGGGAGATAACAATCTATGTAGATGTTTATGGAAGACAAATTAGCCATTCTAAAGTGATTAGAACTGTAAGGCAAATTTGGATTCTGAAAGGTACAACTAACCTGGTAGGACCCAACACAAAATGGGTACCTAAAGCTTGATTTTAATTACAGGGCTCAGTGGACCTCAACAAAGGAGAAGCTCTGAAATCTTCAGTCTGGTACTTGGACAGTGGATATTCCAGGCACATGACAGGCAACAAAGATCTCCTGACAGAGTTTGTTGAGAAAGAAGGTCCACAAGTCACTTTTGGTGACAATTCACAAGGAGCCACTAAAGGTTATGGTATCTTAATAATTGGCTCAGTAAGAGTAAGCAATGTATCCTATGTCAGTGGACTTAAGCACAATCTGTTGTCCATAAGTCAGTTGTGATAAAGGATATAGTGTTAAATTTTCTTGTAACCTGTATTTTGTCAAGAATATATCTTCACAACAGGTACTACTAACTGGGTCAAGGAAAGGAAATGTCTATCTTGCAGATTGGAAGTCTTGCAAACCAAATGCATGTCTCATTGCAAAGAGCTCAACTGATACTAATTGGTTGTGGCACAAAAGACTAAGTCATCTGAACTTCAAGATAATGAACAGAATTGCAAGACATGGACTGGTGGAAGGAATGCCAAATGAAGTATACAACAAGGAACATATCTGCAAAGCCTGTCAGGAGTGAAAGCAGGTGAAAGCATCCTTCAAAAGCAAAGTAGCAACCTCTACTGACAGAGTACTTCAACTGCTACATATGGATCTCTTTGGTCCTGTAACCCCTGTAAGTATCAATGGGAGAAAATATACACATGTTGTTGTTGATGATTTCTCCAGGTACACATGGGTGGTATTCCTAGCAAGCAAGAAGGAAACTCAACTCAGGCTACCAGAGCTCCTGAAGAAAGTTAGCAATGAAAAGAGTTTGAACATTGTAAAGATAAGATCAGACAAGGGTACTGAGTTTATTAATTCTATAATATCTAACTTCTGCAAAGAGTTAGGTATTGCTCATGAGACCTCAGCTGCAAGAACCCCACAACAAAATGGAGTAGCTTAAAGAAGAAATAGGACCCTTAAGGAGGCAGCAAGGACAATACTTGCAGAAGCTCAAGTTCCTAAAAGATTTTGGGTTGAAGCTATTAACACTGCCTGCCACACTCAAAATAGATCCATGGTAACCAAGCATCAAGGAAAAACTCCATATGAGTTATGGAATGGCAGAAAGCTACAGGTATCTTACTTTCATATCTTTGGTTGCAAGTGTTTCATTCACAACAATGGAAAAACTCAATTGAAAGCTTTTGATAGCAAAGCTGATGAAGGAATCTTCTTAGGATATTCCAAAATTAGTAGAGCTTTCAGAGTTCACAATTGTAGAACTCTTGTTGTGGATGAAACACCTCATGTGGTCTTTGATGAATCTACTTTTGAGTCCAGGAGTAAGGAGAATGAGGATGTGATAAGCAAAAGGCTAACTAGATTGAGTAACAAGTCTAAAGGCTATCCTGAGAATTGTGTTGATACATACATCCCAACCTGGGATAACTTCAATGATCAACAATTCAAAGAGGTCACCCAAAGTCAAACCACTCCTCAAAGCTCACCTGAGAGCTCTCCTGAACAAGTAACTGAATTGATGAACACAATCCCAGTTCAAGAGGTAAGTGATGTCAATGAAGATGCGGTCACAGCTGAGACATCCACTGAGCCCATCACTCAAGGGGGAACCAATGATAATACCATTGAGAATGAGAATACCTTGAATGATGACTCAGGACTTCAACCCTCTATTTTATTTCCTGAGTTTGATTTCATTCCTATATCTAGTGACTCAACTTCAGAAGAGTTAAAATCTACTGAAGGACATCAGCCTAGGAGGACATGGCTCTCAGATCACCCTGTTGAGAAAATCCTAGGTGATCCTACCTCAGGAGTCAAAACTAGAAGTTTTCATGGAGAAAATACTTTGTTTTGTTGTTTCTTATCTAACCAGGAACCAGGTTCCATTGGAGAAGCACTTCAAGATTCAAATTGGATCATTGCCATGCAAGAAGAGCTCAACCAATTTACAAGAAATCAAGTATGGGAGCTGGTTGACAGGCCATATCACTGCAATGTGATAGGAACCAAGTGGGTATTCAAGAACAAGATGGATGAAAATGATGTCATAGTCAGAAACAAGGCCAAGCTAGTTGCAAAGGGCTATTCTCAAGTTGAAGGCTTTGACTATGATGAAACCTTTGCTCCAGTAGCCAGATTGGAGGCAATACGGTTATTTCTTGCTTATGCTGCTCACAAGAAATTCAAGGTGTATCAAATGGATGTTAAGAGTGCATTCTTTAATGGAATACTCAATGAGGAAGTCTATGTGGAGCAACCCCCAGACTTTGAAGAAAGTCACAAAGTATATAGACTGAGAAAAGCTCTATATGGACTTAAACAGGCTCCAAGAGCTTGGTATGATACTTTTTCACAATTCCTTTTGGATCATGGTTTTATCAAAGGAAGAGTAGATAGAACTCTCTTCAGGATCACAAAAGGAGATGACACCTTGCTAGTTCAAATCTATGTGGATGATATCATTTTTTGTTGTCCTAACCAAGTCCTCTGTGAGAAATTTTCTCAGCTGATGAAAGGAAAGTTTGAGATGTCAATGATGGGAGAAATGAACTTCTTCTTAGGACTTCAAGTCAAACGGTCTCCTGAAGGAATCTTCATTAATCAAGCCAAATATACAAGGGAGCTGATCAACAAGTTTGGATGCCAGACTAGCAAAGTTGCAAGGGTTCCACTCAACACCAACACCAGATGGAACCTGATGAAGATGGTGAATCAGTAGACCAGACTCATTACAGAGCTATCATTGGATCTCTATTGTATCTCACAGCAAGAAGGCCTGATATCACATTTGCAGTTGGGATATGTGCAAGATATCAAGCAAATCCTAAGAAAATTCATCTGGAAGCTGCTAAGAGGATTCTTAAATATCTCAAGGGTACTGTGAATATGGGATTATGGTATCCCTCAGATGACAATCTGGAACTCACAGGATACTCAGATGCTGACTATGGAGGATGTAGAATTGACAGGAAATCAATCTCAGGCACTTGCCAATTCTTGGGAAGTAAGCTGATCTCTTGGTTTTCCAAGAAACAAAATTCAGTAGCTACAAGTACTACTGAAGCTGAATATATGGTAGCTGGAAGTTGTTGTGCTCAAATTCTTTGGCTAAGACAACAACTGAGAGATTACAATATCTTTGCAAATGAAGTTCCTATTTTCTGTGACAACAATAGTGCAATTGCTATCTCAGAAAATCCAGTTCTCCACACAAGATGCAAACATGTGGATATAAGGCATCATTTCATCAGAGATCATGTGGAGAAGAAGGATATCAAAATGCTCAAGATTCATACTGACAAATAAAAGGCTGACATATTTACTAAACCCTTGGCTGAAGCAAGGTTTCAAGAACTGTTAGTAGAGCTTGGACTTCTAGATCCATGAGAGTAAAGGAGGGAGCCAATCTCAGATGAGTTGATTTCGAGTAAGTGGAGGTTCAACCTCAGAAGAGGATCAACCTCAATAGAGGTCAAGTTTTAAACTCTGCTATTTTTTTTCAAAAGTCTGAAGGCTATTAGTTTTATATTATAAAACTCTTATAAAAAATAGCTAATGAGTATTTTCTTGGAAATTAAATCTTTTTACTCTATTTCAAAAAGATTTCATTATGGCAAGCATTTAATGCGCGTTGTACAAGTCAGTTTTGCTTTTACAATTACCTATCTCACGCGCCTTAAAAGCCGGATGATATGACCTTCTGGCTACCAACTCCTTTAATCCATACCTTTTATTTTAGGCGGTTCTTTTCTAACCGTCAAGATCTCTCAAATACTCCCCACTAACCCTTTCAACTATCCACGACCTTACATCCAATCAATCTCAGACGTTGATTGCGGGATTAGATCTCACCGTTCATTTCTCATATAAAACCCCCCCAAAATCAGCCAAAGAACCTTTTCGAACACACTTTCAAGTAAACACCTACTATCCTTCTAAACACTCTCTGCAAACTTTCTCTTCATACTTTCTCAATGGCCAAAGTAAATCTTAGATTTTTGACAAACAAAGATAATTTCTGGTATGAACCCATAGTGGTTTTCGATTACCCAGAAATTGAATCAAGACCGGAGTTCGCACACATTAAAGAAGCTTTGGAGATGGTCAAAGCTGCTGGGTTGGAAAAGTTCTTATCAGTTCATCCTGAGAACTGTTTCGATAGGCAGGTTCTTGAGTTCTTCTACAATATATCCAACTCTGACTCCAGAATCAAGTCATGTCTATTCCTCCAAAGGAAGAAAAAGGTGGTAAGAGTTGATATGGAAGCTTTTGAGCACCAAAAGATCAGGAAGGAGATTAGGATCAGTGGTGATGATTTGAAGGAATTATTTGATCTCCCCTCTGAAGGTCCAAACCCAGATACCTGCATTGCCGACAAAGAGGAGGACTGGGTGTACACTATTATGCAGAAGAAGACAAAGTACAATCCCACCATGAACAGAAGTGTACTTCTTCCCGTATACAATGTCCTGTGTGTGATTGTTGGGAAATGTATATTGGGAAACCAGGGAAGCACTGAGCAAGTGAGCAAGCCCAAGCTGAGACTGATGAAAGCTATTGTTGAGAGCAAGGAGAGGACGTACAACTGGCAACAATTTTTCTTGAGAGCACTAAATAAAGAGCACTCTAAATTCCAACCTGACAAAACTCCCCAGTTGGCAAGTAAGCTAAATTTTGCCACCAAAATCTCTTACTTGATAGAAAATGTGGATGTGGGAGTAGATTGGATAAGAGATAGGAAGTGGAGTAACTTGAAGGCCTTGTTCAAATCTGGAAAGGCCTTAGAAACGAGGATGATCAAGGCAGCAGTAGAGAGCCCTGAAGCGGCAGAGGAGGAGATGGAAGCTGGGTCTGCTGAGGGAAAGAAGACCAAGCTAAAGAGGAGGCTGGTCAATCTTAGCGATAAAATGACCCTTCACAAGGAAGAGGAGGCTAAAAAAGCCTCAAAGAAAGAAAAGAAGAGATCTACTGAGGCTGAGAAGGAGAGTGCCTCAAAGAAGGTCAGAGTCACAAACTCTACTGATGAGTCTTCATCAGGTAACCCTGACTCTTCTCCGAATGTGATTTCAACTGAGTCTGACTCAGATGTACCTGCCCCTACCCCCATCAAAACCAAAACCAAACCCAGAACCCCTGTTAGAACGAAGAAAATCTCCAAAATTACCAAAACCACCACTGAAGGCTCTCAACAGCCTGAAAGTGGATCCCAAACTCCTACCCCCTCTGAGGCATCTGCTGAGGCATCCTCAACCACTTTTGAACCCATTCACTCTAACCCTACTGAACAAACCCCATCTGAGCCCCAACCCCAAACCCCTCTGAACCTAACCCTCCTGAGACCCATTCAACTCACCTGGAATCCATTCCAGAAGAGCCTACCGATCTCAGATCCCCTACCCCTTCCCTACCCTCAGACGATGAGGAGGAGAACTCCTTCCTGGATACTCTGAAAGATGAGGTAGCCTACTCCTTGGAGTCTAAATATCCTAAGCTTGATGGGTACCCCACCCTAAAAGCAATGTTTTTTAGGCTAAGACTCCCTGTCCAGCTAAAAGACAGGAGATTAGGTGAAATCATGATAGCTGTCAGAGGAAGTAATGTTGATGAATGGAAGAAGGAGGAGGTGGAGATGATGAAGTTTGTTGGGATGACCAAAACTAGACTTCTCTGTGATGAGAAGATCTTTCAAAGTCTGGTTTTGGACAAACTAGCTGAGGAAAAGGCTGAGGAAGTTGATGGAGGGGAGAAGGAGAAGATAGAGGAGGCAGAGAAGGTACCTGAGGAGAAAGAAACTGTTAAAGGAGGAGAGAGAGAGAGAGAGGAAGAGAAAGAGGAGGAGAAGGAGACTGAAAAAGGAGAAGGTACTTCACCACAGCAAGGTGGTGGTGAAGTAGCCAAGGATGTATCTTTGGCAAGAGATACTGAGGCACATAATTTGCCACAGGAGAGCTCAGTAGAGGTGTCTACTGAAGTTCTCCCACAACAGCCCTCAGTGGTGACTACGGAGTCAGCTGAGGTGTCTGGAAAAGAAGGAGTTGAAAATAAGAAAGAAAAAGAATTTGAGGTCGAAATAACAAATGTTGTGAGTGGTGAGATTAGAGCAATCATTCCTGTAAAGGATGAATTGACTGGAAAGAACTTAGTCGAAAAAAAGAGTGAGAAAAGTGAGAAGAGTGAGGAGGAGGGAGCCCAAATGGAGATAGATGAGTCAGGAGACTTAGGTTGTGAGAAAGATGGGGAAAGGGCTAACATTGTTTGTCATGCAGGTGTACAAACTGATGAAGTTCCCCCAGTCCAAGTCAACCTAACTCCACTGAGAGATGATGTTCACTCCCTTCAAAATGAAAGGCTTCCCTCTCTTCAAGCTCAACTGAGGGATGTACAAGAAATTGTACAAGAAGAAGTGGATGAGATGGTCATTCTCTCATACCATGTAGATGAGATGATGGAGTCCACAACCAAATCACTTCAGAACCTGACCCTAAAGATTGAAGACTCACAACAGATGGTGCTGGATGTGGTTGAAGGTCAGAGTGTGCTGGTTATTGAGGGCCTGAAGAAGCTGGAACAAAAAGAAGAAGAAGTCAGAGCTCCATTTCTGAAGGACTCTGTGGAGAACGTGTCCATTAACCTAAAGTCCTCTGTTGAGGCTTTCTCCGCTGACCTTATTGGGAAGGTTGAAGGGTTATGGAACCAAAAGATACTGGAGTTTGAGGCCAAACATGAGGAGCTGGGAGCCAAGCTAAGTGATGTACTGAAGAAGGCGGCAGAGGACTTCCCCACCCAGGAGAAGACCAATGTCTTAATTGATGAAAAGCTGGCCCAGTTTGTGCACTTTGGGCAAACAGCTGGAGCAACCCTAGAGAGGCTGGAGGATAAAGTTGACCATTGCTCCCCTGAGGTGAAGGCCCTTGCCCATGATCAAATGAAGCTAAACATAACTGTGGCAGAATGCATGATTAATACCGAAAAGGGGGAAAAGAGGGTAAGTGCCAAGGACATGAAGCTGGACCCTAAGAACAAGATGAACATTATTCTTGAAACCCCTGAGTTTGAAAGAGGCCAACAAGTAAAGAGCACCTTAAAGAAGGTAGATGCTGAGGCCCCGAAGATTACTGAAGCCAAGAAAGGCAAGGAGACCTCATCAGAAGACTTATCAAAGTTCAAGGAAGCTCACCTGAAGGAGAAAGAAGAAAGAGCTGCTAAGAAGGGGGAATCTACCAAGAGGAAGGCAACTGATGTTCTCTCAGCAGAGGTGGCCAAGAAGTCCAGAACCTCAGGGAGGTTGGCTGCTAAGTCCACTGGCTCAACTGAGTCAGTTGAGGTACTTCCTATTCTGAATCCTGATCCTATCTCTTCTGAAACTCCAAAATCTGCCCCCACCAGAGTTACATAGCTCACTGAGCTAATCAAGGCGGTTGGGGGTATGAATGAAAGAGCCAAAAAGCTAACTGCTCAACAGCAAGAAATGAGAGATAAGGTTGTAGGAAAGATAGAATCCATTGCTGAGTTGGTTGAAAGCAAGAGGCAGGAGAGGCTAGCTACTTTCGACAAATCCATGACAAAGAAATTCAGAAATGACTATCAAAGGTGGGCTGCAAAATTGAAGAAGGAGAAGGTGGCACTTGCAAAGGCCCAGTTCCCTCATCTTGACACTTGGGTTCCCAAGAAGCTGAATGATGCTTGGGAAACTGCCAAGAGGGAATTCGTATACGCATATTATGTCAGTGGAGAATTGGGGAAAGAAAACGCTCAGGACTTATTCAATGATTGGCTTTTTGATTCCTACCCAAAAATCTATCCTGACATAAGTGAAGCCTGGAATGATAAATTCCCAGATCATGCCCTGAAGGCTCCTGAGCCAATCATCTACTGGCCTCCTCAAGATGCAACTGGAGCTGTGGACAGAGAGCGGATTACAAAAGAGTGGGTGTCCTTATGTGAGCATCTAGGTCTCAAGGGACATTCAAAAGAGGTGATGGAGAGAAAAAATGAGCTGAAGATCAGAGTCTTCAAACAATATGGACTTGAGCCTCTGTTTGAAACCATTTGAAGAAGTTAAGAGTTTTGTTGGGCATTTGTTTATAAGTCCCAGATGTTTCAAGTTTGAACTTTTTGATAGTAGATTTCATGTAACTGTACTTCTCATATTTCTCATGAAATGAAACTCTACTATTGTTTTTGCCCAAGATAATATCTCATTATCATTTAGGCTTATGTACTTGAATGTTTTTACTTACAAAATCCTTGAACTTTTTATGTCATCTGAAAAACCTCATCTGAAAGAAGATATGTAATAAGATAGGTTCTGACATAATCAAAAAGGGGAAAATTGTTGGAAAATTGTATAGACTTAAGTTTTGATTAAGATGCCTGTTGGTCCCACTAAGTAGATTAATTGCGGAAGCTTTAAAGATTATATCTTTTTATCAAGATCTTTTATAAGAGCACTATAAGTAAAATTAAAACAGAAATGAAGAAAGCAGTAAATGGACCGGATATATAGTGGTTCGGATTTCAATATCCTACTTCCACTCTCCCTTTGATCAAAATGGGTCTCACTAACCAACAACAAACCACTTACGTACTGGAATTGTGAAGTACCGGTTCCTTCTTACAATTCCTTTAGATCTAACTTCGATCTAAAGTCTACAACCTTCAACCTTTTCTTGAAGATGAACAGGTTGAGATCCAACAACTCCTTCAAGAGTATATATGTAGTAAGATAAGAGCAATAAGTGTGCTTAAGAGTGAATGAACAAGGCTTGGAAGATGTCTTCTTGCGCGTGAGAATCTCTAGAGCCTTTCTTTGTGTCTGCACTCTTGAATTTATAGAGGTGATTAGGGTTTAGCCGTTGGAGAGCTAATCTAATCAGATCCTCTATTTACAGAAGCTTTCAATCAATCAATTCCCTAATTAATTGATTGGGTTGGTGGGATCCTTGGATTGATCGACTTCAAAACTTTCCAATCCGATCATGTTTGACTTGATTTGAATCACCAACGGTCAAGTGCTTCCAATGCCTAACTCTGATTCTCTCCAGAGAAGGCAAGACCAGGTACCAGGTAACCTCAGTGTCTTCTGGTCTGGATCTGGTCAAGAACCAGAATACTCAGTAGAATCAAGGGATGATTCTGAGCATCTTTTGATTCACCAGACTCGTCTGGTCTGGGGAAGGTTCTCTACCTCTGGTTAGTCTCATTTGGTGAAGTCTTCTTGTGGAGTCCTCTGGAGAAGTCCTCTGGAGGGTCTTCTGGTGACTCTTCTGGTCTGGCAGTTCCCCTAGACTAAGTCCTAATCTAGTTCATCATCTGGCTAACAGGTCCAGATGGTCCTATTACATTTTCTGGTTTGTTTTAACTCATCAAAACTAACAACTTTTATCCTAACAATTTCCCCCTTTTTGATGGAGTTAAAACTTAACCAGAACTGATAAAAAACAATAAACACTTAAGCATGAAAACAAATAAAGGGATAAGACCTTAGAATAGATCTTATCAGGCAAACAATAAAACAACAAGAGGTTGTCTTTTGAACAGAGAAGATATGACTTTTCATTAATAATATAGGACAAAAGATTACATGTTACATTGCATTTCAGAGTCCTAAACTATGCATATCTTCTGTTCTCTTTAGGCACCAGGAACCAGTCGAAGAACCTGTCTTGAATTGCCTTGAGTTATGCAGAAGATGTTGGAGTGAAGTTTGCCAACACCTTGGTCTTGTACAACTTCTTCAGTTCAGCCCAATCAACCTGGTCCGCTATTATTGGAGTGTTGAGATAATGGAATTCAGGGGGAGTGACCTCCAGGTTGAATTCAATGGTAGAGTCCATCAGCTGCTTGTAGAGACCTGCATCGTAAGCCTTCATCCAAGAATGGAAAGTTCTGTTGATAAGCACATCATCCTCTGGTGGAGGCCTTTGGATGTAGTGCTGGATGAACCACAGAGTCTTTGCCTCTCTCCATCTTTCAATTAGGGGCACAGGCACAGTAAAGTCAAAGGATCCTTCTGTCCTGAGAGGCAATATCTCCATCACTTCAACAGGCGCTTTTCTTCTCTGGCTGGATCCACTGGCACCAGAAGAAATGCCAGCTTCTCTGGTCTGCTTGTTCTGCCTCCTAACATATCGGAGCCTCTGCTCTTCATCTATGTTCTTCCTTATTCTGGCTTGCCTCTCTTCAGGCGTCTCTTCCTTGAACCTCTTCTCTGTCTCTTCAACGACAGATTCAAGGAAGCTCTTCTTCACTTTCCTTATCTTCCTCTTGGCAGGTCCAGAAACGGCCATATGATCCTGCTCTGTGTCCGTGGACTCCTCTTCTGCCGCCAGCTGCTTCGCCATGGTAAGAGATTTCAACTCTTCTTTCTTCTTCTTCTGCAGCTCTGCCTGGGCTAATGTATTCTCCAGCAGGTCCAGGCGAGCTCCATGGCTAAATAGAATCTCCAGAGTGGTCTTCGCCAGATCAGTTCTAGACTGCTCTTCCCCCTTTTTAACTTCATCAATAAGGGGCTGCACTACCTGCCTTATGAGATCAGGCAAGGCAGTGGAGGAGGAAGAGTGAAGATCACGGAGTTGCCTGGCCTCATCCAGGTAGGCCTTAGACTCAGCTACCAGCTTCTCTTGCTTCTCGAGCATCTCCTGGAGGGAGTCTTTGAGCTTAGCAGTCTCCAGCATCTGAGAAGCCAAATCCACCTTTAGCACAGAGACTGGACGCAGCTGGTCCAAAACATGCTCCTGGAGCTGTCTCTGGCTGTGCATCACATCCAGCTTTAGCATAAGTCCATTTGCCTTAAAGGATGCCTTGGCAGAGGCAAAAGTGGACTTGATCTACTTCAGAAATATCTTTCTCTCCTGCTGAATCTGGTGCTCAATCATGGCAGGAGCCATATGCTGGAAGGCCTTGGAGAATCTGCCAATCTGCATAATCTGTTCATTAAAGAACACTTTCATCTTTTGCAGCACGGCTGGAGTGACATCAAAGTCTTCTTCATCGGAATAGAGTTCTGGAGGAAATGAGAAGTGAGGGCCAAAAGTATAAGAGGGGCCCTCTGGGGAGATCATCACACCCTTCTGGATCAATAAGGTGCGAATCACAACCTTGGCTGCTGCTGGGGTCTCAAGCTCTGCAGGATTTTGAAGGTTGAGCTTCTTCTTGAGATCTATCTCCCATGCAGTGAAGGCTGCTGTGGTCATCTCCTCCAACAGCAAAACCAAATCTTTCACATCCTCCAGTCTGGCCTTGCTCCAGACCTTGGCATCCGTCAAATTTGCCAGGAGGGGTAAGTGCTCCAACAGGACTGGAAAGTGCTCTCTTAGCTAGAGCTGAGCACTTACACTTATGCTCTGCCTGATGGGACCCATTTCTATATAAGAGAAAGTAAAGGGTTTGGGCCCAGAGGCAGAGGAGGATGGTGCTAAGCACTCCAGCTCCAGTGAAGCATCCTCACCTTCACTATCATCGCTGGACAGACAAGTGGGAGAGGGAGGGGGAGCAGAGAATCCCAAAGTCATGGAGGGGGTCTGTTCTATATGAGATTGGAGAGGGGTAGGTATTTGTGAGGTAGAGATGGAGGATAGAGGCTGTTCTGCACCAGAAGATGTAGAAGGAACTTCTGGCACAGAGGCTTGGTAGGGAATTTGAGAAGAGGAGGAGGGTGGAATGGGTTGTTCTGCACCAGAGGTTGATGGCACCTCTGGTACATGGGCTGGGGGAGAAGGGTGTGTGGGGAGAGGGATTTGGGAAGTGGGGGGAGAGGGTGTTTGTGTAGGGATGGTGGAGGGAGTGTATTGGGGTGTATCAGGTAAGGTTTCCCCTGGTGAAGAAATGGGGGCACCAGAGAGGTTGTGGGGAAAGGTTTCTGGGGGAGAAGTAGAGGGAGTTACAAGGTTAATGGGAATTGATGGGGGATTAGAAAGATTTACCTGCTCTGAAGCCGTGGCTTCCTCCATCAGATGAGAGGCCTCCTCAATGGCCTGCTCCAAAGCATCTCTAGGTCAGATCCAGAGTCTGACTCCTGAAAGATGGCTCTCCTGGCCTGAGACATCTTCTTCTTAAGAGGCTCAACCTCTTCTTCTTCCTCCTCTTCTGATGGCTCATCCACCAGAAGTGTCTTTATAGCCCTTCTGCTTGTTCTGGGCTACTTAGCAGAGACCTTCTTGGCTTCATCTGGCCTCTTCCTCTTAGCTGCTCCAGCCTTCTTAGCAGCTTTTTCACCATCACCCTTCTTCTTCAAAACATCTTGAAGGGGAATCTAGTCCTCCTCTGTGGAACCAGAGAAAGCTATGGTTGTAGAACCAGTAGCCTCAACAACCTTTTTCTTGCTCTTCTGCTGCTTCTGCCCCTTAGCAGGTGAGGGGACTGCTTGGAGAGGGGGGGCAGGAATGGCTGCTTCTCCAGCAGAGTCAGGATGGCCATGGAGAGGACCATCCTTGGAGAAGAGGATCTTGGACTTGTGAAAGCCCTTGCACCATGACTCCTTCCACTTCTTCTCTGGGAAGATGGAGTCCAAGATCAGAGAAAGCTTGGTGCCAAGAGACACGTTGGCATTGAAGAAGTACTGCAGCTCTCCTGGCAAGCTGGGACACTCCTCCTTCTGTACCTTCAACTTGTTCTTCCTTAGCACTCCCCAGAAGAACTCAGCCCAGTTGCATTGGACACCATCCAAAATGGTCCTCATAACACAGAGCCTGCCAGTGAAGATGGCATCTGTGCTATGGCTCTCACACATCAAAACTTTGACAATAATGTCAAATCGAACCTTGTACCTTTGCCTCAAGTGCTTATCAAAAAAGCCCTTGGTCAAATTCCAGCAAGAATTTCTGGCAAACAACTTGAACGACTCCAAAGCTTCTCCTTCCTTGTACTTCAAGGGGTCCACACCTTCTGAAGAAAGATTCCCGAAAAGTCTGCAAAAGTCGTGCTTCGAGAAAATAACGTCCTCCTTGTCAAGTTTGGAGGAGATGTGGTCATCGTGGATCTTCATCCTGACCAAAAACTGGGCAGCATACCCATCCAAGGTGCGCAGATCCTTGGGGACTTTGGAAATCAACTCCTCCACTCCAGATTTCCTCAATAATTCCAGAATCTCTAGCGCAGCTGGATTCTTTGTGGAATAGAAGTCAACTACCATTTCTGACTTCAATTTCTTGTATACGTGCTCTGGATCAAAATTGCATTTGGGTGCCATTTCTGTGAAAGAGAGAGAGAGAGAGAGAGAGAGAGAGAGAACTTGCAGAGAGAGGTTAGGGATTTGAGAATAAGGAAACGTGAAAGGACAGATTGAAGAAAAGTTTGATTTAAATAGGGCAAGACGCATGGCTTGATCAATTAAAGAAGTGTGAACGCGTGTAATTGTAAAATTTAATTTAGGGAACAAAATTAATTTTAGAATTGATTGATATATTGCACAGTACTTAAATCCGACGGCCAAGATTAAAAGGCAAGTTACATATTTAATATAGTGCGTGGGCATGGTCATTGGGACTGGGATCGAGAGGGTTTTGTGGCAGTCAAGAGAAAAAGCGAAATGATTGCCTAGGCCCTCAACCCTAGTCTTAAATACACTCCGAAGACGAAACGATTTGAGTGTATTTATTAATTTTGAAAGTGTATCCCAATGATCAGAGGCCAGAGAAGTAAATACATACCTGTCACCTGGTATTGTAACCAGATGATACCACGGTTAGTCTGGTGTTACATCTCAGCTGATGGAAACTCATCTGGTTCTGGTTAGATTTGACTCCTGAATTCCCTGGAATCTATCTCTGTGCCTCATCTGGAATGTACCTTACCTGGCACACATCTCATCTGGTACAGACCTCATCTGGAGATGTAACTTCCATGGTATATCTAAAATGTAGGCATGTTAGTGTGAAAAACATAAACTTATGTATCAAAATGAAACAAAGGATACTTCTCTGATGTTCCCCCTAAACCAAATCTATCTCTGGATGCAAAAGTCCTAACTCAAAAGCTAACTCTCTGAATCTGGTTTCAGCCAAAGGCTTAGTCAAGATACCTGCTCTCTGCTTCTCTGTTGCAATCTTTTCCATCCTTATATCTCCCTTCTCAACATGATCTCTGATAAAGTGATGCCTTATATCAACATGTTTGCATCTGGTATGAAGAACGGGATTCTGGGTGATTGCTATTGCACTATTACTATCACAGAAGATTGGAATATCCTTAGCTCTAATCTGGTAGTCCCTTAGCTGTTGATTAATCCATAGTAGTTGTGAACAACAGCTGCCTGCGGCCATATACTTTGCTTCTGTTGTTGATGTAGCAACTGAAGTCTGCTTCTTAGAAAACCAAGATATCAATTTATTCCCTAAAAATTGACATGTTCCACTTGTAGACTTCCTATCTATTCTGCACCCACCATAGTCTGAATCCGAATAACCACTTAACTCTAAGTTGTCATCTGCAGGATACCATAACCCCAAGTTCATTGTACCTTTATGATATTTCAATATCTTCCTAGCTGCTTCCAAATGACTTTTCTTAGGATTTGCTTGAAATCTGGCACACACACCAACTGCAAAGGTTATATCTGGTCTGCTTGCTGTCAAGTACAGAAGAGAACCAATGAGTGATCTGTACTGAGTCTGGTCCACACTCTCTCCAGACTCATCTGGATCCATGTTGAAATTTGTCATCATAGGGATCTTGGCTGCTTTGCTAGATCCTATTCCAAATTTCTCTAACATGTTTCTGATGTACTTCGCCTGATTGATGAAAATTCCCTTCTCTGTTTGCTTTACCTGCAGACCTAAGAAATAATTCATTTCACCCATCATAGACATCTCATACTGGCTCTGCATGAGTTCACCAAACTTCTCACACAGCTTCTTGTTAGGGGATCCAAATATAATGTCATCAATATATATTTGGACCAGAAGGATGTCCTTTCCTTCTTCTTTCCTAAACAAGATCATATCAATCTTACCTTTAGTAAAACCATTGTCCAGAAGAAACTGAGAAAGAGTGTCATACCATGCTCTGGGTGCCTGCTTCAGCCCATAAAGAGTTTTCTTAAGCTTAAACACCTTGTCACCTTGTTCAAAACCAGGAGGTTGTTCCACATACACTTCCTCAATGAGAATCCCATTAAGAAAGGCAGATTTCACATCCATCTGGTATACTTTGAACTTCATATGAGCAGCATATGCTAAGAACAATCTGATGGCTTCTAGTCTGGCAACAGGAGCAAATGTCTCATCATAGTCTATTCCTTCAGAATGAGAATAGCCCTGAGCCACTAGCCTTGCCTTGTTCCTAGTGATGACATCATTCTCATCTTTCTTATTCGTGAAAACCCACTTAGTGCCTATCACCTTTTGATGTCTTGGTCTGTCTACCAGCTCCCAAACATTCTGTCTGGTGAATTGATTCAACTCCTCTTGCATAGCAACAATCCAATTTGAATCTCTCAGTGCCTCCTTGATATTCTTGGGCTCAATCAAGGACATATAGCAACTGAATAAGACAGCTAAGTTAAGAGTTCTCCTAGTCTGGACACCCTTAGTTGGATCACCAATTATCAGGTCATTGGGGTGATCAACCAGGGTCCTCCTTCCCGTGGCCTTGCCTGATTGAGTATCCACTGCAGTACCTTGGTGAATATCACCAACTGCATAAGAGCTTCCACCTACAGGAGTTCCAACCTCCTCTGGTTCTATTCCTTGTGAAGACTTCTCCTTCAGAGAACCAGAAGATGGGCCATCATCTGAATCTGAATCTGAGTCTGAATCAAGAAGGGGTGGATTGACCTTGATTACTCTGGGAGTAGTCTGATTCTGTGTCTCATCAGAAGGCTTTAATTCCACCTTGCACTCAACAGCAGATTCATAAAAAACAACATGGGGTGTTTCCTCCACACAAAGTGAATTCTTATTAAAAATTCTTAATGCTTTACTAGTGGTGGAATATCCTAAAAATATTCCATCTGCTACTTTAGCATCAAAGGTTTTTAATTTTGATATCCCATTGTCATGGATGAAACACTTGCAACCAAAAACATGAAAATATGAAATAGATGGGGTTTTACCTTTCCATACCTCATATGGAGTCTTACTATGTCTCTGGGCAATTAGGCATCTGTTCTGGGTATAACAGGCTGTGTTGATAGCTTCTGCCCAAAACCTTTGTGGTGTGTTGTACTCTACTAGAAGAGTCCTTGCAGCTTCCTTTAGGGTTCTATTCCTCCTTTCTGCTACTGCATTTTATTGGGGTGTTCTGGCAGCAGATGTCTCATGAAAAATTCCATGTTCCTTGCAATACTCTGCAATGTGTGAGTTCAAAATCTCTGTCCCTTTGTCACTTCTGATCCTGACTATGCTCTGATTCTGCTCATTCTGAATCTGCTTGAAGAATTCTGGCAGCTTAGTGATAGTTTCATTTTTCTTAAACAAGAACACTACCCAAGTGTATCTTGAAAAGTCATCTACTATCACCAAGGTGTACTTCCTTCTACTGAAACTAAGAGGAGAAACAGGTCCAAACAGGTCCATGTGAAGTAGTTGAAGTACTCTGGTTGTGGTTGTGCTCTGGACATCCTTAAAGGAGGTCTTGGGTTGTTTACCCTTCTGGCATGAACCACAAACCTGATCCTTCTTAAACACTTCATTAGGAAGACCTCGAATAAGACTTTTTCTGGCAATCTTATTCAGTGTTTTGAAGTTAAGATGGCTCAATCTCTTGTGCCATAACCAGCTATCTTCTGCAGATCCTTTAGCAACCAGGCAAGCATTTCTTGGGCAACTGCTAAAATCCGCAAGATAAATGTTACCCTTCCTCAAGCCTATAAGCAAAATATCATTATAATCAGAAGAAAAGACAGTGCATGAGTTACTAGAAAACTACACTGAGTATCCCCTGTCACAAAATTAGGATACTGAAAGCAGATTATGCTTGAGTCCTTCAACATAGTAGACTTCATCTACAGATACGCCATTAAAAGTCAACTTTCTAACACCTCTGGTGATTCCATAGTTGTTGTCACCAAACATCACTCTTGGCCCATTCAATGGCTTGAAATCCTGGAGATGATCTTTCTGGAATGTCATATGCTTGGAACATCCACTATCAATGTACCACGCGTGTTTTCTTGAAAGTCCTTTCTCCAATGAGCTCTTATCATCCTGCAGAGAAATCAATTAGGTCCCCTACTAGAGCTGGGTCCTGATTGGTTAGTTGCAGGTTTTGTAGGAATCCAAAGATAAAGATCATCCCTTGCTGTCTTCCTTCCAAATCTATCTACCAGCACATGTCCTCTTACAATGACATATTGAGCTACTGGTCTAATTAGAACACCTTTCCTATAAACAGGTCTGGTGTATCTTTTCTCAAATCTGGCCTTTGGAATGGCCTGCCTTAAAGACATGGTCTTAAAGGTCTGGTTGTAAGGGTACATCCTAGAAGAACCATCTCTGGTGTCATAACTACCCATATCAGTTGGTTTTCTATAGATGGGTCTCTGGACTTGATGAAATCTGGACCTTTTCTGGTGGTTATAGTTCCTCTGAGTGTATCTGTTCTGGAATTGATTCCTCTGAGAAAACCGTTTCTGGGGTACCTGGTTCTGTTGAACATTATTCCATCTCTGATAGTTCCTATTCTGATTGGAATTCCCCCTTCTTGAGTGTCTCCTCTGAGGTCCCGTAATTTGGTTAGGTTCCCCTCTTTGAGGATTCCTCTGGGTTCCTTCAATCTGAGTAAGTTCTACTCTTTGAGACTTATTGTTAACAGATCCATCAACCTTCAATAGTTCCCCTTGTTGACGTTTGATCTCTAGGATTCTTTCTTCCAGGACAGTCAACTCTTCTGGACTATATTCTATGGATTAGCAGAGTAGTTCCTTTTCCAACCAGGATTGTGAACCACTTTGTAACCATTACCAGTTGAGTCATTTTCATCTCAGATTTCTACCAATTCACCAGATCTTACAGACTTATCTTTGTTGTAAAGATATTTATGAGATTTGGTAGTAATTCCAGAATATCCTAAACCACTCTTATCATTAATGCGCTGAGAAGACTCTTATATAATAGATACAACAGATGGTATCTTAGGAGCTTCTCTGGGCATGGGTATCTCTTCTATGGTTTGCTCAACTTGTTTTCCTTTGATAAAGAGTCTGGTATTTAGCTCTAAGTTCATTGAACTCATCTTCCTGAGAGTTCTTTTCCTTTATGAGTTGATCTACCAGAGTATCTCTTTCTGTGATCTTATCCTGAAGTTCAGAGACTTCTTTGGAATGATCTTTCATGAGTTCTCTGGTGGATTTTTGCTCATGAGAGAGGGATTGAACTTCAGCTCTGAGCCTACCATTTTCCTTCTCAAGTTTTTGACATAGTTGAACACAATTTTGGAG
Source organism: Ballota nigra (assembly GCA_947034835.1). Classification (NCBI taxonomy): domain Eukaryota; kingdom Viridiplantae; phylum Streptophyta; class Magnoliopsida; order Lamiales; family Lamiaceae; genus Ballota; species Ballota nigra. The sequence goes on along the minus strand of OX344724.1, from coordinate 40,686,617 downwards.
ATCTGATAGCATTTGTTGCATATCAGACTCTCTAGAGTTACCAGATGAATGAGATGATTCAGTATATTTGGAATTAGATAAGCATAGGGTAGGTTCATTTACCTCAGTTATGTCTGCCATAAGACATACATCATCATCAGATCCGAAATCAGAAGAAGAAGAACTGGAACTAGTGTCCTCCTCCCCTGCTTCTGCCAGTAGTGCTCTCTTGTCTGCATATCTCCTATCTCTCTTGAGTCTTTTCTCTTCTCTTTCTCTAGGAGTCAATTGAGGACAATCATAGCTGTAGTGACCAGGCTTGTTGCAGGTGTAACAGGTGTTATCTCCTCTGGGGCTGGGACTAGGATCTCTCCTCCTCTGGTTGTACTCTGTTCTGGCTAGACTACTCTCTCTTCTCTGGTAGTCAGATCTGCCAGAACTGCTATTCCTCCTCTGGTAATCTGATCTCCCAGAGCTGCTATCTCTTCTCCTCTCTGGAGTTCTGAATCTGGTCTCCCTTGAGTCTCCAGATGTTCTCTCTTTATCTGCAGCTTTGAAGGAACTCTTCCTATCTCTAGTAGATTCCTTCCAATGCTTTTTGTACCTGCCATATTTAGAACTCATCTTATCAAGTTTACGGGTTAGAAGTGCTACCTGCTCCTTGAGACTCAAGTCATCTGCAGTAGACTCATTTGGCTTATCATCTGACTTGATAGTTGAGGAAAATGCAACTCATTTCTGGTCAGAAGAGGAAACCTCTTCTGTTTGATCCTCCTCTTGAAGATCATACTCGTAAGCTTTAAGATCAGACAGCAGGAGATGATGATCCAGAGTGTTGAGATCTTTATTGTCTTTAATCACAGTTACTTTGATTCTCCACCTGCTGGTTAGTGAACACAAAATTTTACTATTAATCTCTTTTTCTGAATAAGTCTTACCTAAAGCACTAGCCTTGTTGAGGAGATTTGTAAGGCGCATATCCAGCTGGTCAATGGTCTCGTCTGGTTCCATCTTGAAAGTGTCAAATGAGTGTTGAACAGCTTGGAGTTTGTTATCCTTTATCTTCTCTGTTCCTTCACAGAGAAGGCAATTTAATCCCACATTTCCTTGGCAGTGGCACAAGTTCTGACTTTCTCTATCACCTCCTTTGTGAGTGTGTTGATAATTTCAGTCCTTTCCACCTGGTCCAAATTATAGAGTTTCCTCTCATCATTGTCAAGCTCGTCTTTCTTCTTGAGGATCTTCTGTCTGGGAACTCTATCCTCAGCAGCTTTCTGGGCAGTTTCACTTGTTTCTTCTCTGGACTCTGACCTGCCACTATCAATAGGAGTCCAGTAAAATTGAATTGGACCACTCTCTACCACATCTAACATGCGGTGATGGATAGCTCCAAGATGATTACTCATCATGAAGCTCCAGTGGCTGTAATCCTCAAATGAGAATTCTGGTAACTTGCGGCTCTTATATGAAGATTTTGAAGACATTTTTACTCAAAAAGATTTAACAAGAAATTTGATAAAACACAATAAAGAGCAATGGATCTGCCCGGTGACCACCAAAAAGCTTTACAAAGCAGTGGTCTTTGGACACACTGCTCTGATACCACTTGTTGGTCCCAATAAGTAGATTAATTGCGGAAGCTTTAAAGATTATGTCTTTTTATCAAGATCTTTTATAAGAGCACTATAAGTAAAATTAAAACAGAAATGAAGAAAGCAGTAAATGGACCGGATATATAGTGGTTCGGATTTCAATATCCTACGTCCACTCTCCCTTTGATCAAAAGAGGTCTCACTAACCAACCAACAAACCACTTACGTACTGGAATTGTGAAGTACCAGTTCCTTCTTACAATTCCTTTAGATCTAACTTTGATCTAAAGTCTACAACCTTCAACCTTTTCTTGAAGATGAACAGGTTGAGATCCAACAACTCCTTCAAGAGTATATATGTAAGATAAGAGCAATAAGAGTGCTTAAGAGTGAATGAACAAGACTTGGAAGATGTCTTCTTGCGCGTGAGAATCTCTAGAGCCTTGCTTTGTGTCTGCACTCTTGAATTTATAGAGGTAATTAGGGTTTAGCCGTTGGAGAGCTAATCTAATCAGATCCTCTATTTAGTGAAGCTTTCAATCAATCAATTCCCCAATTGATTGATTGGGTTTGTGGGATCCTTGGATTGATTGACTTCAAAACTTTCCAATCCGATCATGTTTGACTTGATTTGAATCACCAACGGTCAAGTGTTTCCAATGCCAAACTCTGATTCTCTTCAGAGAAGGCAAGACCAGGTACCAGGTAACCTCAGTGTCTTCTGGTCTGGATCTGGTCAAGAACCAGAATACTCAGTAGAATCAAGGGATGATTCTGAGCATCTTTTGATTCACCAAACTCGTCTGGTCCGGACTCGTCTGGTCTGGGGAAGGTTCTCTGCCTCTGGTTAGTCTCATCTGGTGAAGTCTTCTTGTGGAGTCCTCTGGAGAAGTCCTCTGGAGGGTCTTCTGGTAGGTCTTCTGGCGACTCTTCTGGTCTGGCAGTTCCCCTAGACTAAATCATAATCTAGTTCATCATCTGGCTAACAGGTCCAGATGGTCCTATTACATTTTCTGGTTTGTTTTAACTCATCAAAACTAACAACTTTTATCCTAACAATGCCAAAATATTCCTCCTAGGTTATTTGTAAGTAAAATGTTCAACAGAGTTAGTACTTAGTTAATTCAGTTAAAATGTTAAGGAACTGGAGTGCATTTATAAATTTCTAGAGTGTATTGAAGAATGAAGTCTCCTGAAGTCGAAGTCCACTGAGAACGAGTGATCTGAAGATTAGTCTAAGTCTTGAATGTTTTCTAAGTGCATTCTCACTATGACTAAAACCATCAGGTGAGGACCAAGGTCCACTGATGAGAACTAACAAAGCACATTAAATGCTAAACACATTAAAAGTTGTTAGTTAATCTGGTTGAAACAAGGTAAAAAGAATTTCAGTGAAGCTTACAATTAATGAAGAATTAAGAAGGTTCTCTCAGAGGAGTTCCACCTTAAAGCAGGACAGGATTCTGAGCAAGCAGACTGAAGGCCCAATAAGAAGATGACACGTAGGTGTACTCTACTGACAACCTACCTATCCCAGACTGACAAGTACCAAAAGTCTTTCCCTAGCATTCTACAGAAAGTTGGTGAACAAGGCATGGTCTTTCAGCCGTTTCTTGACAAGACTTAAAGCTTCAAATAGAGCCATTTAAACCAATCAGATACAAGAAGGCTTACTTGAGAAGATTCAAATCCAACGGGAAGATTTTCAAGGAAGCCTATAAATACAGAAGGACGTGCTCATTTCTATGCACGGGAAACTCACAAGATCAAAGCTATATCTACATTCATAACCTTTTAAAAGCACTCGAAATTACCTTTGTTTCCCAAGTGTTTCACATTTGTAGAGAGCAAAACAAGCCTTCTGTAACCAAGCTTAAAAGCTATATCCAAACCTTAGAAAGAGATAATCCACCCTAAGCCTTGAGCTAAACTGTAAGGATTATCTCACATCAGTTGGAATCAAAACCCTACTCAAAACCCTACTCAGTTGTTAGGTTGAGAGTTAGTGTTAAGTGGTGTTAGTAAGCTGATTATTTGTATCAGTCTGAAAGCTGGTTTGTTTTGGGAACTAGGACCTGGATTTATCCTAGTGATCAATCATCCTAAGAGAGGATTAATTGATCAGTGCACCTTGGCACTATAACACAAGGAATTCCAAGTGAAAGGAACTCTCCTATTTAATCAGGACAGTAGACGTAGGAGATTCATCTCTGAACCACTTTATACCTTGTGTACTTACTTTCTGCTATTTCCTAAGTGTGTGTTATTCTCTCAAGTTTATCAAGTAAAACGAGTTTTCTAAAGGGCTCAGTAATCCGCATTTGAAAGCTAATTAGATAGTAGTTCAACTGAAAGTCTTGAGCTTTCAGTGGAGGTATTATCTCAGTAAGCTTTCATAAGTAATTCTCAGCAGACTTAAAGTCCACTGACGAGTTACTATCTGAAGTAACCTGATAAGTCTTCAAGAGGTTTAAATTTGTAACCACAGGTGTATTCCCCCCCCCCCCCCCCCTCATACACCTATTTACTCGTTTCGGGACTAACAGCACTCGTCACGCTTTGTTGATTTGTCCTTTTCTTTATGTTTCCCTTTCGGTCTACACCGACTCTTCTTTAGAGAATGCGGCTCAAGTAATGGCGTTGCAGGATTTACAACTTCCCTTAACCTCTTCAATATCAATAATTATTCTGAATCACTGTTAGCATCAACAACTACCCACGTGTCAAACTAACGACTTCTAATATCATTTCCAACCCCCGGATTTGATCCATGGTTTAGCCCTTAACTGGGCCCCTGAATTGGGTGCATGACCCTCATATCCAACTTCTTCCAAAATCTATCAATTTTGTCTAATGAAATAGGAGTGTCATTGACTTTGAATTCTGTGATCTCATGCGAACAAGGAAACCCACAAGTCTTTCTTAGAATACATCTACATAATAAAGGATCGTCACAAGACCTGGATTCCATTTATCTTAGTTTCATCACCAATGCCTTGATTAAAATCTCTCCTCTCAAAATCCTAAATATAGACGGTTTAAATTTATGTTGCACCACATGGATGCTCTTCTCGAGCGAAGCCTTTATCGCAATGTGCAAGGACTCAAAAAGAGAATGAATTTTGGACAAACAAGTCTCAAAATTACCCTGGCTCATTTTTAGGCACCTCTTCAACTTTGCATGATTACTCTCGACCCTATAATAATAAAATTAGAAAGTTTAGCAAGTATGACCAAATAAATTTTAGAAGAATCTACAGTGCATAATATCTACAGGTGCCTATTCGTCGTGATATTGTCATAATGCATGACCTTGTTTGTATAAGCCGATACAAATTTTTGTTTGTAAGGTGTAATCCATTAATTCATACAATATTCAACGGCTATTGTGGACTTCGGGTTCTTCGAGTGGTCAGTCTAAAACCTTCTAAGAAAATTAACAAATTTCCCTTCATTCTCAGCATCAGTCACATCATCAAATGAGCGACTAAACAACTTCCACTGTTCATCGGTGGGAAAGTATTTATTTTTCTTGCAGTTAGCCAACACGGTTTTACGAATGTGCCACTTACGTAACAAATGTATGACGGATGGGAACGTGAATTCTACTACATTAACCAATGATAACTCCCTATCGGTGATAATAACAGTGGGCAAACAATACTCGTGCATCAAATCTTTTAGGATGATGCACGCCCATATATAATTGTTCTCCCGCTCTGACTCTATATAAGCAAATGCAACAGAAAATGTCATTCCTATTGAAGTCACACATACTATCTCCAATAGGGGCAATCTATATATGTTGTTTTTGTACATACAAACCATGAACAAGACAAAATGAGAAGCATGCAGTAGCTCCACACTTGTAGGATGCGTGAAAAATATGTCCATGACCATGTTGGTCTTCTCGCATTGCCTATGATGAAATGGATATTTTTCTTCTTCCAATTTTTTCATAAGGTATTGCATTTTTTATTGACCCTTACGCTCCACAACTCTATGCTTTAATCGAGCATTATAAATATGCATAAGTGTAGTCTTTGTCTCCGGCCATTCTTTTTTCAAAGCTCTCAATATTTGTAATCGTTGGTTGTTGACTTTTGACAAGTTCAGAACAAATGCATCTTGGGCAGGTGTTAAGCGACCAACAAATGTGTGACCTTCCAAAAAATGGCCAATTGGGTGGTTGTGTGTGCCACGTGCAACCTTCAACTCCCAGTGACCGTATAGATCAATTTGGTTCCCTTGCAACATAAATTAACAACCACACTTTTTTGTCACATTACTTCTTCTATCAAGTGTCTTATTGTCTTTTTTTTCTTTATCAATATTTAATTTAGAAGATACTTTTTTTTGGATTCACTGAAGGTACCATTTCTTTCACGGGCAAGCGTCACACGCGGACGCCTTCTACTTTCAGCATTGTCAGGACTTTTAATTACCATAATCATGTCATTCGAAAGAGCCGTTTGCTGAACCCAACTAATCATTTCTTCCCTAGATTCAAAGAAAGCCCTTGTCGTGAACAAATAACCATAATCTACCGCCAATTCATTTTCATTTGATTCCTGTATGCAACAATAATTTAAACATTAAAGAATATTATATACGATAAATTTATTGTTTACAATCCAGAGTGTGTTCGACTACAATATTATGCATGCACAACTTGTAAAATGTTCGACAATTTTATCATGGACAGATTTTGTTCGGCCACAACAACTTGTACAACTTGTGTTATGTTCACCCACATAACTATGTACATATCGCATTGTGTTCGACCAAAGCAGCCGAACACAACTGGCTGAATTCTTTCCCACAATTACGTACATCTAATGTCATGGCCGAACATTTGACCATTGTTCAGCCGCGATTTGGGCCAAACAAAGACGCGATTGTACTTTATTAAACTTAATGTAAACACGATTTCTACCTAAAAACATCCTGACCAAAATAATAAAAAAATATTAACTCATTTACATTAATGTTCTCCATTGAATTTTCTTGTTCTATCACAATGATTGTTGAAATATTGATCAAATGGCTTGGGAGGGTTTAAAAGAATGCGTGAGAGAAATTAATGTACGTGAAATTAGAGAAGGGTTTATTATATTTATTTATTATATAAGGGTATCTTAGTCACTATTAATGTGTCTATTTTTGTCTTAAATATTTTGGGGTTTATTTAGAGGAATTTGGGGTTTGAGTGGTGGCACTCCATTTTTAATTAAATAGTGATAAGTCGTAATTATTGAGTAAATTGTATGCTTTAATTCGTTGTTTTATAACAATAATTTTATATTTTACTCGTAATTATTCGATTTATCCTATTATGATTTCAATACATTGATTTTATATTTTTCTATGAATTTTAGGGTATTTTGGAATTGGAACAAGAGATCAAGTAAATAAGGGAGGAGATTTGATTTCAAGATTTGATTTGGATTTGGAAATTTTATTTACCAAGTATTTGGTAAATCTTACAATCTTGCGGGAGAAGAATAAAGAAAGAACGGCCCATATCTTCCCAGCCTTTGATTCGGGAGAATGGAGTATATATATATGCAAGTAGGCAGCAGCCCTAGCATTTAGGGGTGTAAATGAGTCGAGTCGAGTAGTGTTGAGCTCGAACTCGACTCGAATGCAATACTCGAAGCTCGAAACTCGACTCGAACTCGGTCGAGCCTAATTTTTTTAGCTCGGGCTCGACTCGTCAAAAAACTCGATAAACTCGAGCTCGACTCGACTCGATAACTTTACTATTTTACAAAAATTAAGTGTAAAACGTATTTTAGTCCATATTTTGTCTAAATCTTGCATATCAACTACACTTGAAAATTTAAACAACTCAAAGTTCACAAATACAATAATATTCATTAAAATTAAAAAAATTGAAAAACATTGTCAAATGGACAAATATTCCAAAAAAATAAAAAATTAATTATTTCGTGGGTCGTGAGACGTGATTTTCATTCAGATTTTGGAATTTATAAGAACGTAAATGTACCATTTGTATATATTTTATTTTATATTTAAAAATATTGCTATATATAATATAATAAATAAATAAAATTAATGGCAAAATAGTAAATATTGTGCAAGCTCGATTAGGCTCGCGAGCCTCGCGAGCTGAGTATTTATAAGCTCGAACTCGAACTCGAACTCGTGAGCTAATCGAGTAGCTCGAGCTCGGCTCGATTAGATTCGAGTCGATTTCGATCTTTTTACGAGTCAAGCACGAGTAGCTCGCGAGTCGGCTCAAGTCACTTACACCCATTCCCGCCACCACACATATTCACTAGGGATTCACACATTGACACATTCATCTACCACGACCTACTGCCGCCATAAGCCACCGCCATTCCCATGCATACGTGAAGTATCGAAGCACGCACGACACCGTGAAGATGATTTTCATGGAGATGTCCACCACCATATCTAGTTAGTTTGTTTTTATTCAAATTCCGAGGATTTCTAAATGTGTGTTTTGATGATTGCTAATTGAACCCCAATGTTATTCGTGAGACTTTTTACACGGATTATTTATATCATCTATTTTCATTGTTTAATTGGTTGAGTAATTAATTTAGCTTGATCACCTAGATTAATTATTTTGTGCATGTCTGTTAGTTCATATTTCGTAATCCGTAATTGTTGCGATTATATGACAATTGGTAGCAACTAGTAATATTTACTAGGGTGATATAGATCGGGTTCTTTCTAATCGAGCTTGCATGTTTGAGAATTTGTTTGACCTTTATCTTATCCTAGGGTTTAATGCTTCTACCAAATTAAATTTAGATCGTATCTAGACTGTTTGGTTAGAAAGGTTCATTGAAGAGTTTGTTTCAATAGCATAATATTAAGGGATAAAATTAGTGAACAGAGCTTGTTGTTTATCGAGGGTCATTAATTCGTGGAAAAAGTTGAGCGAATAATACGTTTGATTAGCATAGTAAGACCAAGTGGTGAATGAACCGCGAATTGGAATCCATTAATTAATTGAATTTCTATTGTGTTATTTGTTTGCTTAGTTTATTTAATTTTAATTATTGTTTTAATAGTGTTAGAAAAACCAGTCCAAACTCCCCCCTATTTGTTTGTCCCATTAACCATCTCAAGAGACATAATTTTAATTTCTACATTCCCCGTGGATCGACCCCTTGCTTGCCACTACTACTAGTAGAGTAATTGAGGGTTATTTATTTATTATAATTTGGCGTGCCTCGACAGCGCGACCCAAATAGTGACACATTTTAAGTTAAAATAGATCAAATAATATAAGTCTCATATTATGAGACAGTCTCACATAAGACTTACTCAAAAAAATAATGAAGGATAGTCATCCAGCAACCGATGCACCCTTATCCTCGCGTAATTGTTCTTGTATATTTGATTTTTGAAGATCATTTTTAATACAAATTTGGGAGAAAATTTAAATTTTTTGAGTTTGTCTTTCTCATCTGAACGATATGCATATAATAAATGATGTTTCAATTTTTTTTATGTAAAAATTTAATTTTCAGCTAGGTTATATACACATTATGTTTGACTTGTATTGTCACGAAACTACATCATTTTGGACCAAGGCAAGGCTACATGGGAGTCTAAATTGCAATCGAAATGTTAAGTTCGTAATTCAATTACCAAAAAATTTAGTTGCAATTAAATAAAAAACCATGGTTTTATATACAATTAAGCCTAAAGATAACAGTCCGCCTCATAAGCTTTTTTACATAAGATGGGATAGTAGTAGGAGATACAAATTTTATAATAATTAGACATATTATACTGCTTGGTAAGTTATATTATGAGACTTTTTTTCAACCCATCAAGACACTTTATTCTTGATTTGAGCATATAAAAATCTATTTTATACAGGCCAGACATAATAAATTCGGATTCATATTAAAAGTATTATACTAGCATGCTCTATCAAATAAATTTCAGTTACATAAAAATGACAATAAGAATCTTTTATACCCAATAATAGTTTTGTTATGACACATCATCGTGCAAGTAGTATGTTGCTTCTTTATTAATAACTGGCACGTGCTCATTTTTAACATAATCTTCATAATTTTATTGGTACATGATGTCTTATGGCCGTCTGCATTGCGTTGGTTTATTATAATACATATACATTTTCTTTTTTGATCTTACATTTGAAAAAAAGTAATATTAAAAATAAGTGGTCTAAATATTCAATTTAGGGTCACTTGAGTGTCAAATTCTAGGCGCGTCTTTTTCTTGGAGAGAGAAGGAGGAACTAGGAAGATTGATATCTCTACTTGTAAGTATTATAAGACTTTTGGGTACAACCAACACAACTTAAGACTTGCACTCCATTATCAATGACATTGGATTTGTTAAATTATAATATTAAGAGATGTCATGAAACACATCATCCGATCAATGATAAAAATCATCGAATTATAAATATTAATTTGATAATGGTTTGCGTGTTCTATTTTTTTTTTAGCTGAGTAGACCAACTCATTGTCATGTGATGGTGCAATAGGGTAATACATTAGACATGACGTATTAATATTTTAATAGTGGTGAATGTTAATTTGTGTTGTCTCATGCTATAAAACGATCTCACACGAATTTGTGTCATTTATAGTTAAATAATAGAGTTTGAATCACAAAATATGATATTTAAAATATGAAAATAATATAATTGCATTTATCAAGTGATACCAAAATATTAGTTTATTGATATTATTGCATTTATAAACTAATGCCGTGGTTTAAAATATTTTGGGTATAAATTTATAAGAGTAATAGTATCATTAAATAAATGTAATGAGCTCGACTCATATCAAAACTCTCAAATCAAGAGTAGATAGGTATCTTGTGAGCTCGAGTTTACGTGAATTTTCTTTTTCAAGTATCATTGTTATGTATATACACTATCACTGTTATGTATAACAATTATCATTGTTTAAAAACATACTTGATTTTTTAGACAGTAATTGCGTGTATGCATAACAGTAATAGTGTGTATGCATAACAGTAATAGTGTGTATGCATAACAGTAATAGTGTGTATATATAACAGTAACACTTAAATAAATCGAGTTATTTTTGTCACAAATCAAACAACTTAAGGAATCCATCTGCTTTGGAGGATATCTCAGTTTTATGAAATTGGAATGAATAGTTCTAGTGTGCATTTGAGTGCATGGTATGCACTTAAATTTTTTAAAAAATATCTTAAACAGAGATCAGTAAAATCCTAAGAAATAATTAGTGATATCCAAGAAGTAATCAATAATACTCTAATTATAAAAAGAAAAAAATTTGTCGTCTTAATTTGTGTTTTGAAAAATATAAAATTGAAGTCAAAATTAAACTTGAAATCCAATTATACGCTTAAAATATGCTTAAAATTTGTAAGTTGGGATATATCTTGATGTCTATGTACATCATCAGCAATAATAGCGGCAAAAGTTGGAATATTTGGTTTTCTCCTCTCGCGTCATCAAGATCCAATTCCAAGAATTAATTTCTTAAACAAAAATCCTTGTTAAGTTGATCGTGGAAAGAAAATTAAACAATACCTATACTTATTCCATTTTTATTTGTACATTTTACTATTTCATACAATATTATAAATATATTACCTTTCACTTTTAATTTCTTTTTTGTTTTTGTCTTTCGGTTCCCGTAATTAATTAGTCAAACTTATCGGAGGAATCCTATTTTACACTCCACTACTAGAAACCCATGTTAATGTTGCTTCAAGTATGAATACAAATACGAGTAATAGTCAAAAGCTGCAATCATATCATTTTATTAACAAAAAATTAAAAGCAAACAAAGTTAAGAATATATTCAAACTTCAACATTTGTTTGGCCATTCTATTCCATTACCTTGATAATTTTTTCTTCATCAATGTATCTCCCCATTATTATCATCATTCAAGTCTTCATTAATTTTGTAGATGGATCTTGTGACCCCCAAATATGCAACGGATTGAAAATAAAATCCCCCTTTTGGATTCCAATCTCACAACAATCCGAATGTGGGCCCCCCGGGTTCAATATCACCTGCAACCACAAGAAGCCACTTATCAACATTCATGGCGACAGTTTTATTGTCAAAGACATCTACTACACGAACTCTTCCTTGTTATTGGCGAGGGACCGGACAGCTGACACAAGCAGCTGTCCGGTACCTCGCCGTAACTTCAGTGTGGATGGGACGCCGTTCAGCTATGGCCCATCCACCACGGATCTTTACTTCCTGTACAACTGCACGACTCCCTACGACAAACAGACGTACCCCGTGAATTGTGGTCGTCAGTACTCTTTTGCGGTTTTCCATGTGGAGCTTCTTCGACATTGGAACTACTCCATTAGTTCCTGCGACGCCCTAGTTACTTCTCCTGTACTCGAAGGTCCTATCGATCAGCTGTTGAGGATGAATTATAGTGTTGTTCTGGACGACGGATTCGTTCTACAATGGAACGGAAATAGTCGGAGTGGTAAGCCTTTCGCTTTCTTGCAAATAAATTCACCATCTTTTCACAATTTTGCAATTTAATCACCACTTTTAATGTCATATGCTAGCTGCGGGCTATTTTCCAGCAACTCTTTGTTAAGTTTTTGTATATGATATTGTGATTAAGTTGCAAAATATCCCAGGATTGTAAATATATTTGCAATTTCCCCTCTTCTATAAGCTAATTTATTATAGTTCAACTAGCTAATATGTACTGTTCTTAAGCTATTAATTTTTAAGTTTCCTATTTGTAACATTGATTTATTGTATTACAGGCTACAGGTTAAACTTGGGACTAAAGATTGGCATAGGTACTGGCCTCATATATATATATATATATACACACCCACACATTATAAGGAACATCTTATTTGCTCTCTTTTTTGTGGGGCAATTTTTTTTCCTAATATTTAAAAACACTACTTTTTGCCCTTTCCAAGTGTAAAATATCAAAAAAGTTCTTTTAGATTGACAATTCAAAATACAATTAATATAGTTGACAACTCAACATACAGTTGATATATATTTAGAAATGTCGATGACGGCACAAGGTGGCGCTCGAAGGAGGCGGCAATGCAATGAACATTAAAGAAAACGACTGAAAATGAAGAATTTGGGGTAACAGGAGAGAAACTGAGGAATTTATGAATAAGATTGAGAAGGATTTTCTTAACATTTTACAGCAACCATAAAAAACAAAATAGATGGTTTTAAAAGATTAGGACAAAAAATATTTTGTACCTCAAATAAAGCAATTTTACTAGTTTTCTCAATGGTGGTATATATGTATAGTTGATGGTGGATTTTTCTATAGTGCCCAACACTAGCTAAATCACTTGTATGTTGTAGCATGGTACAAGTAATTTATGCTGATATTGGATCGTATGAAGAAAACTCATCATGCTTTCTTTTATAACCATTTTTACATTATAGCATAGTACAAATAATTTATGTTGATATTGGACTATTTATATATTCTTTTTTCATATTGGATATTGGACCATATGTTTTCCAGGTGTAGTAGCATCAATATTGAGTTCCATCGCAATGTGCATAATATTCTCCGTGTATCACCACCGTTACAAGCGCTACACTGCTGCCTCTTCTTCACAAACATCTCACGAATTCTCCCATCTAGAAAAGGATCTCGACAAAGCCGGGGTCCACATCTTCAAATACAAAGGACTAGAAGAAGCCACGTGTCACTTCGACCCCAAAGCCGAGCTCGGAGACGGCGGCTACGGCGCCGTCTACAAAGGCAAACTCGCAGACGGACGAACCGTCGCCGTTAAAAAACTGTACCACCACCACCTCCGAAGATTCGAACACTTCTTAAACGAAGTCGAAATCCTCACGCGCTTAAGGCACAAAAACCTCGTCTCCCTCTACGGTTGCACTTCCTGCCATTCCGCCGAGCTCCTACTCGTCTACGAGTACGTCCCGAACGGCACCGTTTCCGACCACCTGTACGGCCTGCGGGCCCCGCTCTCCTGGCCCACGCGCCTCAGCATCGCCGTGGAAACCGCGTCCGCGTTGGCGTATCTCCACGCGTCAAGTGTCATCCACAGAGACGTAAAGAGTAGCAACATTCTGTTGGATGACAACTTCGTGGTTAAAGTCGCTGATTTCGGGCTTTCGCGATTTCTCCCGAGTGACGTCACCCACGTGACCACGGGCCCACAGGGGACCCCGGGTTACGTGGACCCGGAGTACAACGAGTACTACCAGGTTACCGACAAGAGCGACGTCTACAGCTTTGGGGTGGTGTTGATTGAGCTTGTCTCGTCTAAGCCTGCGGTGGATATTGGGAGGAAAAGGAGTGACATTAATCTGGCCACCATGGCGGTTGACAGGATCCGGAATGGTGCCTTGGGTGATTTGGTGGATCCGGGTCTTGGGTTCGGGTCGGATCACCGGGTGAGGGGAATGGTCAGTGATGTGGCGGAGTTGGCTTTCCGATGCCTGCAGAATGGGAGGGAGACGAGGCCTCGTATGCAGGAAGTTTTGGAAGTTCTGGAGGAAATACATAGGACCAATTATGGATAAACAAAATTGGAACGGTGGGAGCACAATACAATGACATTTGGATTGAAAGATTTGTCCAAATTAAATGCCTAGAACCCACTTACTACCCCTACTAGTATCGTTTTTCTTTCTGATTAAATGATAAAATTTTACCCGTAAAAGGGTTGTCTATACTAATATTTTTAGAAAGTGATATTTACATCTTGTGCACTAACTGCCAATGCCAATAGGCAATAGTTTTAATTCGTTATAAGCAATGGTATTAGTTTTTACAAGAAAATAGTATTAATTGAGTACTATGAAAAAGGTGAACATAATGCTTTGCCCATGTCTTAGTTACATGCTTACACTCATCATATATTGTTACACTACTGTTTTTTTTAGCTTGCACATGCTTTCACTCATCGTTACATTGTTATGCTAAATTGAAAAGGCAGATCTTTCAAGTCAAAATGCTCAAAGCCACTCCCATCAAAAAATAGAACTAGTGCATTGGGAAAGAAAAAAAAACACCTAGAGGAACGAAGCTTAATCCATAGTAGTGGAACCTAATAACCTCAATTCCAAAGATCGATTATACAGTAAAAACTCTATATATTAATAATGTTGGGACCAGAAGATTTTATTAATTTATAGAGATATTATTATATCGATAAATTAATAATTTATTAATTTAAAGAGGTTTTAACGTATATGCACCGTTGACCTTCAAAATTCCAAATTCTTTGAATAACTTTAAGTATACATGCATAGTTATTGATGAAAATTAAGTTAAAATACAAATGTACTAGTAGAATTCCATGAACACAAACTCACGTGGAAGTTGGAATGACTTGTTTAAATTAATTCGTTTTGGAAAATACAAAAATATGGTTCATTGGACTAACATTTGTGCATTGAATCATGGATAGAAGTCAGCACTATATATTTATCCATTGGAATCTTGGTAAATCACACATAAAAATGACCACTCATCTAAAAGGAATTCAAAAATCAACCATGACCAACCAACAACGAAAGATGTTATGTGAGTATAAGAGAGATTAACCTGGATGCACTCAGAATGATTTGGTGAAATGGGTTGAAAAATCTTTCAATTTGAAAGTTAGTCAAGCAACAATTTCGAACACTCTTAAGAGATCTGCAGAATTCATATCATCTGACTTTGAGAAAGGTGGGTCGTCTAAGCGTCAGAAATCAGCCAAGTATCTGGACCTTGAGAAGGTTGTTTGTGAGTGGTTTCTCCAACATCAAGAGCGTGTGAATATAACCGGGGAGCTAATCTTAGAGAAGGCGAATGAGGCGCTTAAGCTTTTACATCCAGAGGATCCCGCAGATCATCGCCTTTCACAAGGTTGGCTTGAGAAATTCAAATCAACGCATGGTATCAAATCATATCGCCGTTTCGGAGAGAGTGGATCAGTCGACATGCATGATATGGAGAATAAATTTGAGTCCATTAGGGAAAAAATTGATCAATTTCCAAGGACAGATATTTTTAATATGGATGAAACTGGTTTGTTTTACAGGTTACATGCTGATCATTCACTTGCAACAAAGCAACTTGAAGGTAGAAAACAAGATAATGAGAGGTTGACAATTGTTATTTGTTGCAATGAAGATGGCTCAGAAAAAATTCCTCTATGAATTATTGGTAAGTATGCAAAGCCCCGTTGTTTTAAGAATGTCAATATGAATAGCTTGAACTGTCAATACCGTGCCAACAAGAGAGCTTGGATGACTGGAGTGCTTTTCGCAGAATATGTTCGTTGGCAGGATGAACAAATGCATGGAAGAAAAATTCTTTTGGTAGTCGATAACTGTCCAGCTCATTCAAACAATATTCAAGGTTTACGAAACATCGAGTTATTTTTCCTACCCCCAAACATGACCTCAAAAATTCAACCATGTGATACCGGCATAAATAGAGCCTTCAAAATGTATTACCGCAAAAGATTTTACTGTAAGATTTTGGAAGACTATGAGTTAGATATACCATCTCCAGAAAAGATCAATGTTTTAGATGCTATCAATATGACAGTGTCAGCTTGGACCGAAAATGTTCATCAAGAAGCAATAGCAAATTGCTTTTGACACTGCAAAATTCGCTCGGAAAATCAAAGCGACTCAAGTGAAAATGATGCAACTCCTGGAGAAGACATTCGTGATCTTGAGAATTTGATCACCGGTATGCAATATCACCACAAAATGGATGTGAATCAGTTGCTCGACTTTTCGGGTGAAAATAATCAATGTCACGAAGTTCAGAGTCTAGAAGAGATAGTGGCCGATGTCATTCATAATCCGGAAGATGATGAAGCAGAGGATGATTCAATAGCTTTGCAACCGGTCACTCTAAAAGAAGCATTGCAAGCATCAACAACTCTTCATAAATTTTTGTTGCAGTACGAGAAGACAACGCCACAACTATTGGGTACAGTAAGAAGATTTAAAGATGAGATCAACATAGATTTGAAGTTCAAGAAAAAGCAAGTTACAGTAGATTCTTATTTTACTAAGTTATCTTAAGAATATTCAAGTGCATCATATATATATATATATGGATTATTTTTAATAATTATTAATTTATAGTTTCATCGGGACCAATATATATACACTGCGATTTCAAAAAAATATTATCTTATAATTTTATTGATTGAGTCTCAAATTTGTACTGGTCCTAACTTGGGACCGGACAAATTATTAGTTCTAGCGAGGTTATTAATTTATCGAGTATTAATTTAACGAGGTTTTATTGTAGTTTAAATGAGTCCATAGTCTTAGATCTGTGTTTAAATACTAGTTCAAATCAAATCCTGCTCTGGGTTGTTAGAAGACTATCTTCGAGTATGGTCTGCCAACTTTTTTGCCTATTCAGCCATTCTACATACATCTGTGATAAAGATTAACATGTAAAAGAATTTTTGAAATAAACTATTAGGCTATAAACTAACTCAAAAGTATTTTTGGTATACCAAAATTTAAAACATACAAAATAAAACAGAGCAGAACAAAACAAAACCAAAAAAAGAGGCGTAGATTCCTCCCCCTCCAAGAAACTCTTGCATCATTCCCCAAGAAACTTCCGTTTTTTGGTAGTATTCATGTAAGGCCTAATAACCCATTCAGTTTGAGCTTCATCTTGATCTACTGTTCCCAATTTTATCTGAAATGCCACAAGAAAGTCACAATAACAACGAAAGTCAGTGGAAGTCGCATACATTATTAATTGACAGTTGCCTTTGCAAAAGAATAGAGATGTGAGTATTAGTCAAAATGAATAATTAAACACAAAAGCAACTTCAAATGATAAGTGAAACAGTTCCACAAATCCCACTTCGTTAGACAAAGCCTAATAACCATTATCTTGACCCGTTAGGATGGTAATGAGTAAAATGAGTTGTGTTCAATTTAAATTGGGGCTCCAACGGCCTCATAGGAAACTTCCTTAAAATAACTTTTTCGTTGAAGGAGTACAAGTACAGAACATTGTATCTCAAATCAATGGGAATATTGCTATCAATCTCACATTCTTCAAAACACTACCTCAATTATGTTGTTGACCAACCACCCCCACTCCCAAAAAAAATGCCCAAAAGTATGCAAAATCATCAATTAAAGTCACTATGAATATATATGTGGGAGCTCAAAATTCAAAACAACAGCACCACCAATTCAAAATAAATGATGCACCATGAAAAAGATCACATACAGAAAAGGATACAATGAGTCCAAGTCAAGTATCTCAAATAATTTTAGCATACCTGGTAAAGCCGCAATTCAAAGCGAGGACCAACCTCTTTCAGTTCAACTGATTTCGGACCTCCACGTTTCTCATAGACATGATGCCTGCATAATCAACTATGTTAGAACTACAAACCAGAAAGAAAACCTAGCATGACACAGACAAGCATGAACACAAAATTAGTCAAAGCTTATGTATCCACTGTATTAGTTTGGCTTGAACAATTATTAGCAACTCCCTTTACAATTAACATGTGTATCACCAGCTTACTGTTAAGAGTTCTAATGAAATGCTAAAAAAGAAACCTAGTGATGTTCACGAATAAAACCTCAACACTGCTGATGTTCATCTCATTGCAACAAAATTGCAGTGCAGGGTAGTATTTTAAAAGGTTCAAATACCTAATGATAACGTTTCAAACTGAAGGATATAATGGTCATATTGACCAACACACCCAAAGAGTTACAGATAACAGACCGTGCGCTTATTACTTTACAAGTATTATGTGCAGCAAAAATAGCCAGATTTTGAGAAGTTTTGATAGTTCGGTATTTGTTAATAAGTAAATTCAGATCAAGAAAGCCAAAAGGACAATCTGAGTATGTTAGGAGATTTGACTTTGACTAGTTTGACGTGAAACTTGATAAGATAAGCCATAAGAAAATTGTACCAGCCTTGAGAGTTGAGAGTGAAAGATTAAACAAATGATCATGTGTATAACTGTGAGAGAATAATCGAATAGAGTTAAAAATATATTGGAACTGTTGGTGCTATATTTAGAGTAATAGAGTATACATACGTTATGAACAATAACATGAGGCCGATTCCGATTAATTTACTTATTTGGTAGAAATGACATCATACAGTTAAAATTTTACATAATGGGTCAAGAAGATAGAGTCCAGGAATAAACTAATGAAGGTTGGAAAGAAAATAAAAGAGATGAAAGAACTGAAGAGAGACTAAATAATGTTAAAAGTTAGCACCAGTCGCTCCCCATCCCTAAAACATACCCACTATAAAATAAATAAATCAACAAAGAATAATATGAATGAGCATGAATCTCACTAGAATAATAATCAATTCCAAGAGCTACAAAAGACACCAACCTGAACGATATATAATCTGACTGATTCGCAAAAGTGAGAATTCGTTTCGTATCTGGTTTGGGTACGGGAAAAAGATACTTTATAATGTTTGCTGTCCTTACACCAAGCTGCAATGATATAACAATTCCATGATAGTCAGAACCAATATAAAATGCAAAGCAAAGTTTTAAATGTTTGCTGCCCTTTGACAAAGCATCCCTAGATTTTTATTTTTAAAACCATAATAATTAGAAACAATATGAGCAAAATAAATTACACCCTGCGGCTCCTCGGGTGAATATAGCAAGAATCCTTGGTAAAGTTACTAGAAACCTCAGGGAGAATAATCCACTTCGTAAGACAAACTTGAAGGTGTTTCTGGTAAAAAAATCTATTTAATCGACGTTGTATTGCTTTTCTTGTAGTGTGGGGCAAGCAGAAGGATGATTCATGCAAATATATATCCAGATAGAAAAAGTGCAACAAACAAGAAGAATTTACAAAAGCATTCAGTAAATGGTTAACATTAGTATAATATAGTCAACTTCAGAATTATATCTCGTTTTTTAGTTCATCAAATAATTGAAAATAACTTTTCTTCATGTTTAGTTCATCCAAATCCAAAAACATTTAAAAAAATGTCTTTCAATAAGTACACAGCTCATAAATTAACAGAACTCAAATGAAAATACATTATATATATCAGATAAGGAAAGCCACTAACTTCCTAAACCACAACGGCCAAATCCAATGCAATCCAGTAACCATATATCTAGAAGGTATAAGTGAAAAAGCAATTAATTGATACTCCCTCCATCCCCAGGTAAACTTCCCATTTGATTTTTTTTACTTTTAATGTGAGGCTCAATTTGTAGTATTTAAATGGATAAATATTTTTTTGAGAATGACATATTTTTCATTTAAGTCAATGAAACAAAATGAATATGTTTTTCTATATAACCATTAGTGGAATTGGAAGTAATTTAAAAATCTTTGAAGAGAGGTGAACAGTACAATGAGAAGTTTAGTTGGGACGGGGGTAGTATGTTTTAGTGAGAAAATAATGGAGTAAGTTGTTTGAACTGAAGTTATATTTATAGGCACTGACAAAAAGGTTTACTATAAAGGTTAGCAAGTATTCTCTTGAAATTAAATGGAAATTATAATGGTCTTTGCAATAGCTGTAAGAGCAACTACTAGAATGTGAGGAGTACTTGATTCATAATAACCATAACACTGGCAAATACAATGACACAAAACTATAAACTGGAAATTCCAAACTCCATAAGTTAGCTTAAATTGGATCGAAGATAAAAATAAAGACAAAATAGGTGTATGGAAACACTGTATTCTTTGTTTCATAATTTGATTTCACCAGATATATTTGCAATTAGTATTATTTGACTTAGAGGACTATATAACTCATTGATGAAGGTACAATAGCAGAAAACGCACCCTGTTAAGTTCATATTTCTCATGAAAAAATAGTTGTAAATCAAAATTCGTAATGAATGAATGTACAGATTAGTGTCACCTTAGTAGAAAAGTTGTTAAGAATCAAGTGTGGGTAAGCCTCAGGCATCGTTCCTATAGCATCTTTGTCCTTGATGTCGTGTCTCGTCACCTACATAGATTCTTATATCAAGATAATACAAAAACAAGATGATGAAGCAGTACTACATACCAAAAAGTAAATCTACTCACCACATTGAGCAGTCCAAAGTATGCAGTGGGACCAAAAGGTAGATGGCTTATGATCATGCCATCTGGCACACCACGATGTTCATGCACTAATATAACATCTGTAAAATCATGCGACCGACAGGTTTCAATTATTTCTGATATAACCTGTGACATAATTCGCAAATGTTATTATAGCATATGTGTAAAACTGATAAAAGTGGTATCATGATTAATCCAATAATGCAGAGTAGACAACAGATTATCCATCTGTGACTGAATCACATAATAAAGATTTAATTTATACAAATTTTAGTACTTGGTCAATCCAATAACAAAAGTAGTAATGAACAAATTAATAGGTAAAATATTTGCTATAGAGCACTCAAAAATGCCCACAAAATACATGAGCATCGGCTCCATGCAACATCTTAACTTTGATTAATACTTAAGAAGGAATAGTTTCTTGATTACACACAAGTTACTACTTTATCATCTACCATATCGTGGTCGTGAATGAATTGGTTTCCTACAACAAAGTGTATTAATATGAAAGCGTCTAAATGGAACTCCAAACATGTCCGTGTTCAGTATAAAAGAAAAGACTGCTTTTATTTCACAGATTAAAGATAAGTCCATACTTTGTTTCATTATTATTTTAATTTTATTTTTTTGTACTGCAGCCACGTCACTGAATTATAATGGATATAGTCATTCATACAGTATCCCATTAAAAGATTTACAATATTATCATCTATGCTCTAATTCAATAATAATAACATGACACTGATAAAAAAAAGAGAGTCAAATAAGAAGGAAATAAAAAAAGAAAGCGAAAAGAGTATGGAAAATCTGCAGTTTACCAACCTGACCACCACGATTCATTCGCTGTGCATTTGGGAACACAAACTTCAATTCCTACAGATAAAATATAACATCATGAAGTGCACCACTAACCCATACACTCAATACAATCAAAATTTAAAACTTGACAACCTTCACAAACTGTGTGAGGGGAGCACTTGGATTGCGCGAAGTCGTAAGCAAAATCTTAGGATCTCTATCAGCCGCATTTGCATATTCATCATCAATGGTTGAATGAGGAACTACAGTCAAGCAATTAATAAGTTAACTTTACATTTAAATCCAGAAATTCAAACTGGTAGGCTCATTATTCAATTACTCCATTCAACAAATATCGCAATCACTAATTTTCCAACATCTATTTAACTTCAAGCAGTAACAGAGTCTCAAAAGAACTAAAAACACTAACAAAAACCGAAAATAACCATAACGAAAAGCACATATTACCAGCGGTATGTTCATCTTCGAGGTCAATTTCTTGGCGAAGGGCGGCCTCTTCGTTCCGGAGCTCAGTAGGAATCGGCTTTCCCTCTATTCAGAATTAGCAGAAACATTATGAAAAATATTGATTACACGAGGATGTAGTTGATTAAACACCGGAAATTACACGAGTAATAACCTTCTAAAGCTTGGCGAATTTTGCGCTTCTTCTCATAGAGCAATCGTTCTTTGCCCTCCAAGCTTTTCCGGTAGAGATACTCTCTCCTTAGCCTCACGTTCCTTCGCAACATCTTTCTCTCTCTTTGCCAACAAAAACCCTAGTCCAAGACTTGAACTTGCCGACGGCGGGTAAGGGTTTAAGCCTCCAAAACAGCTGATTTGGTTTTCGACGATCCACTATGCTATATTGGGTCGGGTTATTTGTATAAATGAATTCGGAGCGGATTGATTTTCTTTTCTTTTTTGATAAAACAGCATAAAAATAATCTTTTTTGATAAAACAGCATAAAAATAAAAGAGGGGTAGGTATTACATGAGTAAAGGGGTGGCAAAATGGTGGGCCCGTCTTTTAAAATAAGTTGGGTCTGAAAATTAATGATCTGAAAATAATCGGGCCCCGCCTGATAGGCCCGGCGGGCCGATCGTGTTCAGGCTAGATTGGGCCCAATCTTTATGTTGGCTCGATTTTTTTTTTTTTATTAAATTTATATATTAAGTATAGTTTGATCTTATATGTCAAGTGTTACTATTAACATGTCATGTGATGTTTTAGAGTGCTTGTGAGTTATTATTACTATATATTATCATGGTCAATAATTTTTCCAAAAAATTAATATTCTTTCCGTTCCATCATTATTTGCATATTAACTTTATTTTCGTGTTTTAGCGAGCGAGTTGTTTATTAATATTTGAAATGATAAAGTAACTTTTAAGGTAGAGTTTGATAGATCTATCTCTCCTCTATTATAAAATGACTTAAAAATTATTTTATCATTTTAAATACTAATAAAAAAACTCGCTCGCTAAAACACGAGAAAACAGTAAAAGTGCGAATAGTGGTGGTACGGAGGGAGTATAAGTTATTTATTGGAAGCGGATAGTCAAATCATATCATAAACTAGTATTAATGATAATTATATTTCATATCTTGACAAAGAAAATATGACTATAAACTTTGGGGAAAATTGGCAAAAATGCCCTGTATGTTGGCGGTATTGGTAAAAATGTCCTTTATGTTTTTAACTTTGTGATAATGTCAATTATGTTTTCAAAATTAGGAAAAAAATGCCCCGTAACCGGCTACAATAGGTTTTTAACCGGTTTTCGCTGACGTGGTGCTCTCTCTCCACCATGTGGCATTTTATTATCGTTTTTTTATATCTGGAACATAAATGGATGATTGTGTCTGATTTAGGAGGGAAAATCATAACATTTCCCTCCAATTTCTCATTCCTTCTAAACCCTAGATATTAAAATAGAGGAGAGAGGGGAATTTTATTCCCCTCAACAACACGAAAATTCCTCTGATTTGAGAGCAAATGAAGCAGGGGTAATATAGAAAGAAAATGTCATTCTCATCTTCTTCTCCAATTGGATTCGTTTATTGTGATTTGAGGGCCAAAATTCAAACTGCTCGAAAGGAAGTTAACAGGGGAAGAAGATTCTACGGCTGTCGGAATTGGAATGTATGTTTTTCACTTAATTGTTTTCTTGAAATTATTGTCTATTACTCTTAGAATTGTGGGTGTCAATTATTTTGTTGATTTATACTCTGTTTTTTTTTTTCCCCTTAGAGAGATAGGTGTGAATTTTTTGATTGGGTGGATCCTCCATCATGGTCAACCGAAAATACAATTGTTCCAGAGTTGCACGCAGAAATAATTGAACTAAAAAGAAGGTTGAAGTTTTGCATAAATCGAAGAAGGAAAAAAAGCTTACTACTATTATCATAGTATCATGGATAATTTTCTTTGCAATCTTGTTCTATTTGAAGTAATGTGTTGTATGTTGAAGTGATTGTGAAACTTGAAGTGGTTGTATACCACATTAGTTGTTCCCTTTATGATATTGTAAACTCTGTGTTTAATTTCACTGTTATAAACTCTGTAATAGTTCCAAATGATATGAACTCTGTTTTTTATTCCAATTGTTGTGAGTTATGTTTTAGTTCCATATGATGTGATATTGTAAACTCAATGTTTTATTCCAAAATTTGGGATCTAATTATGTTTAATTCCAAATGATATGACTTCTTTTCTAGCTTTTGACACGATGAATCGCCTTCCTCAAAATATATTCAATTATACTAACATAATTGCTCAAAATGAACCAACACTTGTTCAATACATAGTGACACTTCCTCACAATATATTCTGTTATACTAACACAATTGCCCAAAATATACTAACATTTTCTCATAATTTCTCAAAACATACCAACACTTGTTCAAAACGCATTCACATTGTTCAAAATATCAATACTAGTTCACATAAGTAACACTTATTCACAATTACAATGCTAACACTTGAGCAACATTTGCTCAAAACTTAGGGGGCGCTTGGTTAACAATTCTTCAATGACAATGGGAATGAAAATTTATTTCCATCTATGCCCTCATAAGAAAAATGATATGTTAAGGGAAGAAGTATTCCAATGGTGACATCATTGCTAGTGTAATGCCCCAATTTTGAAATAGAAGTTGACAACAAATGGTTGTTGGTGGAGGAATGGGGGAATGATTGAGGAGGAGGATTGTAGGAAGAGAATAGAGTAATCAAAATGGAGTAGTGATTACCTTATTTAGGAGGAGAGGTAGTGATTTTGTTCTCATGAATCATGCTAATTACACTAATTTTCAATCTCATTCCCATTACCATTGAAGAGTTGTTAATCAAGCGCTCCCTTAACATTTGTTCAAAACATACAATATACAAAGATAATGTTTCAAAATACTAATATTTGTTTCAAAACATAACAACTAATTTGAAAATGGTCTATCTATTTAAACTTCTTCTTGCCGAATACTTTGGTCAATTTGTTGGGGAAGACAAACTTCTTTCAACCACTCTTCTTGATTGTACCAACAGTTGATCCTCCACTTTGATCACTTGTAGTATTAACTTGTCAAATTAACCACCTTATGCATTTATAAATATCAAATTAGCCATATTATGATTTTATTATCTTGAAAAATGTAAGTTATACCTTTCTTGTTGGCAACAACTTACATGCTCTGACATGTGCTTCTCCATGCATATCATTTTTACCCTAAAATAAACACAATACAAACTGTAAACTATAATAACAATATATTTGGGAAATTAAATGAAAATTAGAATGTCAACTAACCACATTTTTATTCTCTTCTAGCTGAGTCACTTGACTTATAGGTTCACTTTGAGTTTGGATATCATTCACCATCTAATATGCAAATTTAATGAAATTAGAAAAAACATTAAAAATTACAGAGACTCGGGAAACACTTCAAATATAGACAAACATCAATACCAATAATTCCACCACCACTAAGAAGAAACAATAATAAAAAATAATATTAATAGAGACAAAAAAAAAATACCAATAGAGACAAAAAAAAAGAACTTTGGGGTCTCCCATCCACACCCGACAACTTTAAACCTTGAGGTCCCCCCATCCAACCCACATCAAATTGAGGCCCCCCCCATCCCCACCCACATGAATACAAAATACATACCTGCACCCAAGAAAAAATACACATGCAGTGGGGACACCCCAAAAAAAGCACAACCTTAATCGCATAACCAAATGTACTCCAAAGAGAAGAAAAATAAATTTACCATATTGAGGAAGAGGCTCCTTAATCTTATTCGAATCTCTAAATCGCATCTCCAAAGGTTGGGTGACTTGAACCGAATACCAACTTTCTACTAGTAGTTTCCCCGCAAGCGGACGGGTTCACTGTAGTATGAGTAAGTATAGCGACCAAGTATTATTGAACCCAAGGGAAAGTGTGTATGCAAATAGATCCCTGAAGATCTACGCGTCGTAGTTAATATGAGTGTATGTTTTTGGATTTTTGAAGAATTAATTTTAAACTAAAATAAACTAATTAAACTAAAGAACGAAAGAAACGAATAAACTAAGGTGTGTTTTCAAATAGGTGATGGTGATGCTCAGGATAGGAATCCCTACGTATACTAACGGAGCAGGTACATAATCAAGATAATCGTGATGCGCAAGAAATAACCTAAGTAAAAGATTGCAAGACGAAAGCTCAAGATTTAAAACCCTAATACTTTATCCTAACAATCGACTTCACTAATCTACGAACAAGTTAATAGATAGTGCTTAATTAAAGAGACCCTAATTTAACTAAGGTGATGCGGCCGTCCTCCTTAGATAAACCGGTAGATTAATTAACCCCTTCTAAACCTTCTCGTTAAGACTACTAGTTGTTAAAGAGTGATACGGTCGTCCTCTCCCTAACACTTTCGTACAACATTCAAAGGTAAAGTTAAGATTGATTTTAAGAATTCATTAATTAAGAGAATTAAAATTAAACGTCACAAATTATCCTAATTATGAACCTACATCCTACTTCTACGAGTTCATCCTACCCTAAGCATGCAAGGGTTCTAGCCTAATATGGTGGTTTGAATAATAAAAGCAATCACAAGAACAATAATCATATGCATAATTAAATTAACGAAAGAAAATCAAGAACATAAACGGAAGAACAAATTAAAGTCTCCAAAGAAATCTATATAAATCTGAAAAACTAGGTTTAATCGTCTTAAAGAGTAAAGAAAGAAATAATTAATCTAATACGTTCAAAAGAAATACTAAAACTAAGAATTCGTAAATTAAAACCTCAATTACAACGTATAAAATTCTTCAAAACTCCTTCCCAAGCTTTCTCCTCGCTCAAAGTATGTAAAAATATGTGTTGGTATGTTGTTATCCTCCAAAACGAGTTTGGAATGAGTATATATAAGCGTCGGGGCGAACCGGAAACTCATGGGCCGAAAAACGATTTTGGAGGCAAATAATAGGAAAGTGCTCGAGCAGCTCAAGCAGGGGCGCTCGAGCATGTAGCTCGAGTGGTGCAATCGGTCGAGCGCTGGCGCTCGAGTGGTTTTCGGTTGCTGTACACTTGTTCATAAAATCTTCATATCTTCTCAACCGGGAGTCCGTTTTGGCCGATTCAAAGTCCTACGAACTCCTCTTTTCGCCCTCTATCCATCTATGAAAACCAAAGAGACAAATTATTGATTTTATAAAAATGATACTCAATTGACTCCAAACACTCATAAAAAACACTCAAAACATGGGCAAATCGGGCACCAAAACATAACAATTTCACGCCTAATCAACCCCTCCAAACTTACCATATTGCTTGTCCTCAAGCAATGAAATAATAAGTCAAGTTAAATTGTTAAGAATGAGTCAAAGAATCAAATCGTGCAAGTAAATGAACTCGAGCTTCAAAGATCAATCACAAGTATACTCACTCACCTTCCCTCATCATACTCATGCAACAACAGCAGGAATCACCAAAATCAAACATGGATGTGCACTCTACGATGTGTTTCACTCCGTCACAAGTGTATATCAATGATAAAGGGACTCACTCAATCAATCAGTCACACATATTGGCAGCCATAGACTTGTAAGCACTCTTAACTCCGACCATACTCTAGAAATCAATGCCGAATCAAAAAGGATTTTTCTCAAGGTTGTAATGTAGGCTCTTTGGACAGGTGGGATAACAATATGGTAAAGTGACTCAAGTGAATGGATAATAGAAAATTACACTTTCGCACTTCGAGATTAGGAACATAATACTTCAAATATTTTCAATCAACACAATTTCAATTCCACTACTCTCAACACTTCAATTTTTTTCTCTTTCTCACTCTTTTCACTTTTTTCAATCACTTCACTTTTTTTTTCTTTTTCGCACAAACACATGGGCTCATTTTTTTCTTTTGCTCATTCTCAATTTTTCTTCTTTTTCCCACAACTCATAACTTCATCACACCTTCTTCTCATACTCACTCAACAAACAACATTTTCCTTTTTCAACTCAATTAAATCCCTTCACATTCACACTTTTCTTATTCTCCACTCAAATTGGGATAAAAAGGCTTAGGAATTGGAATAGTGTTCATATGTGCTAGCAATTGAAATAGGCTTAAAGCTCAAAGGGGCTAACAAGGGATAAATATCAATGGTAAGGAAAATTTAGGCTAAGTGACTCAATAAAATCAAAGATGGCCTAAGATCACATTCGGCATATCAAACTAGACACAATCAAGAAGCAAGAGCACACACAAGTTCTAGCATCCTCTAAGGTGACGATCCACTCACAAACGAAGAGATCAAATCATGCATCAAAATCTCATAAGGCTCAAATCTCACGGCTTTCACATCCATGCTAGTCCTAGTGAATTCTCACTCTCATCACACAAGTACTCAAAAGAAAAATTCACAAGCATACAAGTTCCTTCTCAAATCAACTCTATCAACTACTCACACAAAAGAGTCCCTAACTCAAATCCAAAAATCACCCTACTCATCAAATCATACTCAAAGATAGCAATCAACAAGCATAAGATGATTGATAGGCATGAAATATGCAATAGCGAATCAGATCAAAATCACCCCAAGGAGCATCTCAAGACCAAATAACCAAACACACTCAAAGATAGGGGGTGCTCCGGTGCAATGTAATAAGAAACATAAAAAAAACTCCACCTCCCCAAACTTCGACCTTGCGAAGAGGTCTAAGTTTGGGGTTGTGGGTTACCTCAACCAAACAATTCAGTTTCTCTCAACAATGTTGCACACTCCCTTGCTTGAGTTCCTCTCTTTTGGATAGCTCCATGATTCCTCTACTCCTTCGAGACAAGCCTACAAAATAAACTCTCAAGTACGAGGTTAAAACTTACGACTCAACAACACCATAATAACATAATAAGAAACTAAAAGCAAATAAAAGTGGGTTGTCTCCCACGCAGCGCTATTTTTAAGGTCCTCATGCCGGACCAAGCTCAAAGGAGCTTATGGGACATCATACTCAAATTTACCTCCCTTACTCTCATAAGAGTGGTGCTTGCATGTCTTTTCTTGATGCCCCTCCATCATGAGCTCTTTTGCTTCCTTCTCATCCCCAAGAGTTATGGGTCTCAACTCCTTCTCACCTTTATCTG
This sequence comes from Ballota nigra, assembly GCA_947034835.1. NCBI lineage: Eukaryota > Viridiplantae > Streptophyta > Magnoliopsida > Lamiales > Lamiaceae > Ballota > Ballota nigra. The sequence goes on along the minus strand of OX344724.1, from coordinate 40,657,501 downwards.
GAGGGGTCTTACCAAACAGTTTCTTAAATTTGGACTTTCTCTTCTTATCTCCTCCTTTCCCTTCCAACTGGACCACGTCTATCTTTTTCACCTCTTCCTCCTTCAACTTCTTCACTTTATCCCTATCAAAATAAGTCAGATGATAATGCTCATGGGTTAACTCATCAAGTGAAGGATTAATGAAATCATGAACATGAGAAAGATTAGAGATAGGAGGTGTGTCTTCAACACGAGGATCAATTGCATCCATGCAATATAAACTCTCATCCTCCTTCGGGTGCTTCATGGCTTCATATAGGGAAATCTTCACTTCTTGATCATCAACCTTCAACGTAATCTTCCCATTTGCCACGTCTAGCACCATCCCCGCTGTCGCTAAGAACAGTCTTCCCAAGATTAGGGGCACATGCTCATCTTCCTCCATCACTAGGACTACAAAATCGGTTGGAAAAATGTGATCTCCAACTCTCACGAGGACGTCTTCAACCACACCCTGAGGTCTCGTAATAGACCGGTCGGCAAGTTGAAGCGTCATCATTGTTGGCTGAAGTTCACCACCTTCCAACTTCTTGAAAAGCGACAAGGGCATCAAATTAATGCTCGCTCTGAGGTCACATAGCGCTCCCTTCTTGATCCCGTTCCCGATATCACATAAGATGGTAAAGCTCCCGGGATCCTTCAGCTTTGGAGGAAGCGCCTTGTGCACTAATGCACTCACCTCATGGTTCAGCTGCACCAACTTCGGCTCATCCACTCGCCGTCTTTTCGCGATCAAGTCCTTCAAAAACTTTGCATAATTGGGCATCTGTTCCAAAGCATCATAAAAAGGGATATTAATATGCAATTGTTTAAACACATCAAGGAATTTAGCAAATTTCTCATCAAGCTTCTTTTTCATGAAGCATTGTGGATATGGGACGGGTATCACAGATTTGGGTACCCCCATTCATCTTTCTCGGTCTCTTTCACTTTCTCCCTTGCTTCCTTTGCCTTCTTCCACTTAGGAACTCTCTCAACCTTCCCAATGCCTTCTTCTTCAAGCTCTTTGCTTGCTTGAGTGCTTTCACCCTCAACCTTCTTCTCAACTCCTACCTCTTCAATCTCATCTCTATCTTGGGGCGTCTCAGAATCAGCAGGCATCTGAGGACCTTCATAGTTGGTTCCACTTCTTAACTGGATAGCCTTGCAATGCTCTTTTGGGTTCCCCTCCAACATGGAAGGATACTTACTCGGCTCCCTATTCAATGACTTTGCAATTTGGCTTATCTGGAACTCTATTGAGGTGAACCGCCTATTGTTCTCTTGCTGAATTCGATTCAGCTCTATATCTCTCTTTTGGAGTTCTTGATCACGCTGATCATCTTTCTTATGCAACTCCTTCACATCATACTCCAAAGAGGATAATCTCTTGCTTCCTTCCTCCACATTCTGAAGGATAGCTCTCAACATCTCCTCAGTTGAGGAACCGTCTTCTCCACCCGGAGGTTTTGAACCTGGATCCACGCTTGGAGGAACTGTAATACCCGCCTTCGGGTTAGCATAAGAAAAATTCTCGTTCTTCCTCCATTGGTTCTGAGGAAGCTGCTGGCCTCCTTGGTACCCTTGTGTGTTCCTCCATTGATTTTGAGGCGGCTGTGGACTTGGAGGTACAAATGGTTGGCCATAAGAATGCCTTCCTTGAAAATTTCCACCTTGTGGATACCCATTCTGATTGTAATAAGGACCTCCCATATAGTTGGCTACTTCTTGCTGAATTATGGGCTTGTCCTCTTGCTCATTCTCTGCTGCATTCCCTCCAACCATATTCTTCCCCAACTCAAGGTTGTTAATCTTTTCCATCATGGCCATCAACAACCTTCTCGTTTCTTCACCTTCCTCAACCTGATGCACTCTCTGGAAATCTGCGTCCACATTCCAAGCCCCGGCATTCGTGACAATGTTGTCCACGATCTCTCTACACCTCACTATTCCTTGATTCAGGAATGATCCACTAGCACAGACGTCTAGATGGTCTTGCCCAGCTTTGTTGGCACCACTATAGAAAAATGCCATCACATCTCCCTCATTGTACCCGTGCTGCGGGCACTCTATCAACATATTTGAGTATCTCTCCCACGCTTGACGGAGGTCCTCTCCTTGCTTCTGGCGGAAGGAAGAGGTCTCAATCCTTGCTTTGATCGTTCTGGATGGAGGGCAGAATCGCTCGAGGAAAAGACGCTCGAGCTCGGCCCAAGTGGTAATACCACCCCATGGAAGCGTATTATCGTACCACTCTTTAGCTATTCCCGTCAATGAGAATGGGAACAACCTAAACCTCTTGGCATCTTCAGACATGCCATTATAATTGAAAGTGGAGGCTATCATTAGAAAACTCCTCAGATGAGTATGAGGATTCTCCTTCCCGATCACCCCCTTGAACTGGTTCTCTGTAAGCAGCTTTAAAATTCCTGGGGAAATAGAGAAGTTATTTGCCTCAACAGGAGGCAATGCCACTCCATCATAGTACCGTTGTGGCTGTGCTGCAAACCTCCCTCGAATAGCCATATTTTGATCTGCGTTCTGAGGAACGTGTTGAGGATTAGCTGCTGTTACGAGTACTTGTTGGGTGGTGGTGGTTGATAGACAGGTGGTTGGTTGTAAACTGGAGGTGGAGGATACAGGTATGGTGGATACGGATAAGGTGGGTATGGGTAAGGTGGATAAGGTAAGTTGTTTTGTGGTAAGTTAGGATGTGGGTAAGCAGGGTTGTTATGAGGGTTTGAACAAGGTTGTGAGCTGGATTGCCTATGTTTTGTGTATCCGGGTTTAGGCTCTGGCTATCCCCTAACGGAACTTGATTCTGGCTACCACTAACTCCAGTGCCTTCAACTCGGCCCAATTCCTGATTGAACTCGTTCGCAGCATCATCCAACTCATTAGAGATGTCCATTGGTTCTTTCCCTCCTCCGGCAGTGTTCATTCTCCTCAAGAAAGCTCGGTTCCTTCTAGCTATCGTCTCAGGGTCCAACGGTATTCTCTCTTCGCTCGTATTCCCTTGTGAGCGTGTTTTCATATACCTGGCACACTAGCAGAAGGATCAAAACGCAACTGCCGAATGAATAAACATAAAAATAAAACAGAAAATAAAGCACTCACTACTAACTACTAAGCTATCTACAAGTCCTATTCAAAAGACATACAACGCCATCCCCGACAACGGTGCCATTGACTTGAACCGAATACCAACTTTCTACTAGTAGTTTCCTCGCAAGTGGACGGGTTCACTGTAGTATGAGTAAGTATAGCGACCAAGTATTATCGAACCCAAGGGGAAGTGTGTATGCAAATAGATCCCTGAAGATCTACGCGTCGTAGTTAATATGAGTGTATGTTTTTGGATTTTTGAAGAATTAATTTTAAACTAAAATAAACTAATTAAACTAAAGAACGAAAGAAACGAATAAACTAAGGTGTGTTTTCAAATAGGTGATGGTGATGCTCAGGATAGGAATCCCTACGTATACTAACGGAGCAGGTACATAATCAAGATAATCGTGATGCGCAAGAAATAACCTAAGTAAAAGATTGCAAGACGAAAGCTCAAGATTTAAAACCCTAATACTTTATCCTAACAATCGACTTCACTAATCTACAAACAAGTTAATAGATAGTGCTTAATTAAAGAGACCCTAATTTAACTAAGGTGATGCGGCCGTCCTCCTTAGATAAACCGATAGATTAATTAACCCCTTCTAAACCTTCTCGTTAAGACTACTAGTTGTTAAAGAGTGATACGGTCGTCCTCTCCGTAACACTTTCGTACAACATTCAAAGATAAAGTTAAGATTGATTTTAAGAATTCATTAATTAAGAGAATTAAAACTAAACGTCACGAATTATCCTAATTATGAACCTACATCCTACTTCTACGAGTTCATCCTACCCTAAGCATGCAAGGGTTCTAGCCTAACATGGTGGTTTGAATAATAAAAGCAATCACAAGAACAATAATCATATGCATAATTAAATTAACGAAAAAAATCAAGAACATAAACGGAAGAACAAATTAAAGTCTCCAAAGAAATCTATATAAATCTGAAAAACTAGGTTTAATCGTCTCAAAGAGTAAATAAAGAAATAATTAATCTAATACGTTCAAAAGAAATACTAAATCTAAGAATTCGTAAATTAAAACCTCAATTACAACGTATAAAATTCTTCAAAACTCCTTCCCAAGCTTTCTCCTCTCTCAAAGTATGTAAAAATATGTGTTGGTATGTTGTTATCCTCCAAAACGAGTTTGGAATGAGTATATATAAGCGTCGGGGCGAACCGGAAACTCATGGGCCGAAAAATGATTTTGGAGGCAAATAATAGGAAAGTGCTCGAGCATGTAGCTCGAGTGGTGCAATCGGTCGAGCGCTGGCGCTCGAGTGCTCTCGCTCGAGTGGTTTTCGGCTGCTGTACACTTGTTCGTAAAATCTTCATATCTTCTCAACCGGGAGTCCGTTTTGGCCGATTCAAAGTCCTACAAACTCCTCTTTTCGCCCTCTATCCATCTATAAAAACCAAAGAGACAAATTAATGAGTTTATAAAAATGATACTCAATTGATTCCAAACACTCATAAAAAACACTCAAAACATGGGCAAATCGGGCACCAAAACATAACAATTTCACGCCTAATCATTGGGGCTCTCCAATTCCATAAAGTAATTTGGGGATTTTGGTTGAATAAACCCTAGAATCCTTTGTTCCCATTCGCGCCCAATGTTTAATTCCCTCTTTGTTTTAATTGATATGTTTTTTTTAGAAATATAAGGGAATTTTGAAAAGAAAAAGAAAAAACTGATAATAAAATGTCACATGGTGGAGAAAGAGCGCCACGTCAGCGAAAATCGGTTAGAAACCTATTGTAGCCGGTTACGGGGTATTTTTGCCTAATTTTAAAAACATAATGGGCATTATCACAAATTTGAAAACATAAAGGACATTTTTACCAATACCGCCAACATACAGGGCATTTTTGCCAATTTTCCCTAAACTTTGTTTGAAAATAAGATTATTTTATTGAATATAAATAATTTATTTTATAAATTTAATTTTTTTTAAAAGGGCCATTTTGGCCCGGTGGCTCGCCTAGGTCTAAGCTTGGCCTTTAAAATAGAGACCAAATTGGTATCGGGTTCGACCTAGTCAGCTCGTAAAATAGAGAGTACTACTCACTACAAGCAAGTTTCAATGCACATAGCAACACACAATTTAGTATGTTTTAAAATATGTTCAATCTATTAGACTGTATTTACTTTAAAAGTTAGGATAGCGTAAAAAAGATAATTTAGTAGAGAAGGATAAGTTAACGCTATGTACCAATTGCTTACTTTGTTTTACAAGTATGGCAGTGTTTACTTTAATGGTATGGGTTAACAAGGGATAAAATTAAAGTTATTATGCATGCTATTTGACTTTGGTTATCTCCTGTTTACTTGTACAGTTTACCTTTAATTTTTAATATGATGATTTTAGTATCCTTTGTTTACTTTTATGGGTTAAGAGTTGGGTATTTTGTTAAATTACCAAAATAACCCTCAAAATTGAATTTTGTAAAATAGATTCAGCAACCAATTATTCCCCAATTTTTAGGTTTTCCCATTTCACTAAAACTACAAAGCGGCGATAGCCCAATCTAACTCCACTACGACGAGGACACCACGACGATGCACTATGTTGATATGATGGCTACGCACTAGGTCAGTACGACGGCGACACACTACGGCTGTGGTATCGATTAGCACCAAAGAAGGGATTCGTCGATCTCTCGATATATCTTGAGAATTTCTGCAAAAGAACACAACGCGGTCGTACCCGAAGACAATCACAAATAGTTGAGAACACAACAGAGTAAATTTGATTCGTAAAAAAGTTGAATCATTTCACGATATATATATTTTTTGTTCATTTTTTGTAAAAATCTTAGCGAAAATGGTTTGAAAATCCATTTCTAATTAATGTGTCTCGAACATCTTGCATTGTTTGATCTGAAATTAAACTACTTCGTTCCATTTTTTGCCCTAGAATAAGCTTATAAGTGCCTTAACTTGTGTTCATATTTAACTTCTAATGTTGTAGATCAATTTTTATATTTGCATTTGATTTTACATAAAGCGTATATCTATGTTATTGGAATGAAAGTTGCAATTTATAAATCTGCATTCCGCTGGGGCCTTCTGTGACACTTGTGTGCTTAAAAACTATAAGTTTAATGGCTTTTGTGGACCAATTCATAAAAAAACCTACTTACATTTATCCCATAGCTCACCTTATACGCAAAGCTTATACCTTCATGGGTGTTCTAGTTGCACTTTATTAATATGGTTGAAAATTTTATTTTTTGTTGTTGTTTGCTATGAACTTAATTTATTTCATTCTATTTTTGTTGTTGGTCATTAATTTATTATCGTGGAATTAAGTTATAGGTGACTCAACTTGTACTTGAGTGATCAATCTTCTGTATTGAATTATTTCTTACTAAAGTAGTCTGATTTCTGAGAATTATTTGCATCTTACAAAGAAAAGAAAGTATAATCAACTAACAATTTCAAATGTGCAATTTCAATCAATCTTTTGTAGTGAGTTTCTCAAATTCACAATCAACAGACAATTCGAGTATGGGTGGATGTCGACTTTGTCATTGTGGATTAATAATAACACAATATGTCTCTCATCAAAATGGAAGTTGTGGTCGTAAGTTTATGCGATGTCGACTGCAATGTGTAAGTGATGTTATTCATAGAATACATGTTAGTTTAAATTTTATTCTTTGAAAATGAATTCTTTTTTCTTTGCAGCCACATAATTGTGGATTTTTAATGGCTTGATGAAGAAGGGTGTTGATAGACGACCAGACGAGCAGTAGTGTTTAGGAGATTAAGAAGCTAATAATCTAATCAGGAAGAAGGCAACCAGCAGAGCTTAAGAAGAGTCAAACCACCAAGCGACCAGAAATAACGTCAGACGGATGTCAGGCGACCAACACAGTAAAAGAACAAGACGAACAGGTAATTAAAATAAAAATAAGGGCAAGGCACTCACCATTTAGGCGACCAAGCCAGCAAGACTGAGCCACGAAGAATAGCTCAAAATTCCACTAGTTTAAACATTACATTAGGAGCAAACAAGTGTACTAAACACTTGTCATTGTATAAAATGTAATAGTTTAGGAATAAGACAAGTGGCTAAACACTTGTCAAAGTCAAAATCAAAAGGGTTAAGAGAGTGACACCTCCTACTTGCTTGTAAGCCTATAAATACCCCTTCATGAAAGGGTCAAAATAAGTTCATATATTCAAAAATACACCAAAGCTCTTGCAATTTTATTTCTTAATCTTCACTAAACATATAGTTATTACTTGTAATCTTGTTTGGTGACCTTCTTAGTGTTAAAACAGCCACTAATCATCAAATTTGAATCAAGGTCATCAACAATTGGCGCTAGAAGGAGGGGGCCGAACCTTCCGTTTGATCGAAGATTTGAAGAAATTCGACAAGAGGACCACCAGAATCTGTAAAATTATCACCGGAATCCGGCCAAAAGTCACCGGAAAGCTGGAAATCAAAGGGGTAATTCAACATTTGTGAAGAATTTGTTTATATTTAAGAATTAGAATGCATGCATGTGTGAATTAGGGTTTGTTAAATAACCAAGTTCACACATACACGACTAGTTATTCTTAAATTAATAAAAATAAACACAAGATCTTTATCACCGGAATACTTAATCAAAAATGGCGGGATCACAAGAACGACAATCTTCGAGTGCACATTCGTCACGTAGGTCGCGGACTCGGGTATCATCTACGGGTGACCATGCACGCACTGTACGGGCCACATCTAACAGAAATGTGCAAGTCACTATCGACACCCTTCCCCCGGAGGTGGAAGCCTTGGCCAGAAACCCGGAAGAACTCGCGAAAACGATTGCCGTTCTGCAATCGATTCAAACACAACAAGAAAGAGCAGAGCCGTCAAGAGCGCTGGAGATGACCAGGCGATCAGTCGAGCAGAGGAGTAAAAAACACGAGGATAAACGAAATGATGAGGTGGATAGCGCTCAGGCTCAAAGAAACAAAGGCAAAATCCCGATGATCGAGAGGTTAGGGAGCAAAGGAGAATCCATACCGGGAGAAAGGGCAGAGCTGAGCAAAGGCGCGACAAGGAGTACAGGACACAATTACAATGGAAAAATAGAGCGAATGGGAGAACGTAGAGAGATCACACCACCAAGGAGCGAGCAGCAGCTGCGCACTGATGCTCGCTCATTTGTCCATGATCGACTTCGGCTATCAGCCTTTGGGCGGCTAGGCCCCAATGGGGCCAGCAACGTCGCCAGGCGACCAACTCAAGAGAAACATCCCGTTGATGAGGGACTGCGTCAAGATGAAGTCATTGGGCTTGATCGCGACGAACAGCCTCCCAACGGTGGGCGTCTCCGAATGAGTTACAAGCCCTCCGAAAGGCAATCGAGGAAATGCAAAGACAGTTAGATTCTCAAAAGGGTATTAGCTCGACGGTTTTACCATCATCGCAGTTGTCACCAGCAATCCTGAATGCGCCAGTACAGAAGAAAATACAGTTCCCAGCCGTCAGTCTATACGAAGGAAGTTCGGATCCCAAAGTTCATCTGGCAAAATACTCCGACTTCATGATATCCATGAGGGCATCGGATGCTACACAATGCCGTAACTTCCCACTCACACTTGGTGATGGCCCCCATCATTAGTTTTCGGCACTTGCTCCGGGATCCATCAACTCTTTCGCATAGCTGAGCAAAGAATTCTTATAACATTTCTCCACTGCCGGGTCATTCTTAACTCAGAGACACCATTTAGTGGACATCAAGCAAGGGGACGATGAGTCAGACAGGAAGTTCCTAGAAAGGTTTGATAAGATACTTCTAGAAGGAGAAATGGTCAACGAAGATACCAAGATAGTGGCGGTAATGACAGGTTTGAAAAAAGGGACCGATTTGTTGAAAGAGATATACCTTGCCTGCCCAAAGACATATGCAGAATTTAGACATCGGGCTGGCATACATGTATCCATGCAAGAAGCACTGCAGAAAGAATTGGGTGATAAAAGTGATCCCAAGAAAGCCGGAAAGAAATCTACATGAGGTGACTACAAAGCCCCAAAAAACATGAAAGCCTTCAATGAAGGGACAGAACTGAAAGAAAGGTTGAATCAAGTATTTGCTACATCAATAGAGGCCGTGTATAACAATGTCAAGGATAGAGACATGCTTTCAGAACCAAGGAAAATCCGGCAAGAATGCGGAAAGTTGAATCCGAACAAATACTGCGCCTACCACCAGAACATCAGACATTTCATTAGTGAGTTCCGTGACTTATTGAAACAACTGTGGAGGTTCTATAAAGAGGGTAAACTGTCCAAATTTGTGAAGAAAAAACCTGGGAAGAGACCTAGAGTGGTTGGTCCACCTAGCTCAGATGACGAAGACAGTGACGACCAGCCGAGCAAGACGACCAAGAAGGAAAGAAAGGTTCCAACAGCCCCAGCAGAGCCGATGCGAGAAATTCTTATGCTCGAAGCAAGTGGACCTGTTGGGGGATGCTCGGACGGAAGACCTCCAATCTCAAAGAGGAAAAGGAAAGCAGAACTGAGAGCAGTAGCCCAGGTGAGAGAAGTGGGAATCAACCAGGCCACCAAAAAGACGGGAGACTTGGTGTTTTCATAAAAAGACTTGGATGGAGTGCTCACCCCGCACAACGACTCATTGATCATATGTGCTAACATCATGGGAACTTGGTCCACCGATTGCTCGTGGATACTGGCTCGTATACAAATATTCTGTTTAAAAGTACATTAGATCAGATAGGAGATTGTGCAGAGTATGTGAAAGATTGTAATCATAAAATAGTGGGATTCGGAGATGTTGTAACCGTCCCCTAGGAGTAGTTACGTTATCAGTTGAACTTGTATCGACCGAGAATCCTGATAGGAGGTTGACTAGAATGGTAGAATTCCTAGAGGTAGACCAACAATCCTCCTATAATGGATTTCTCGGCTGACCTTTTATAAATGAATTCAAAGCATCTATTTCAACGTACTATGATTGTGTTAAATTCCCAACACCAAAAGGGTCAGGTACAGTAAAAGGCGATCAAAAGAGAGCTCGTGAATGCCTCCTGCAGTTGCTGCCCAAAGACAATCAGGTATCAGTAATAGACGAACAGTCGAGCAGCAGCGCTGAAGATGAACCATCCATTCTTGATTAAATCATGGAGTCCATTGATACGTAGGTGATAGAGGTAGACGACCAGCAGGAGGGCGAGCAAGAAATCCAAAATGACCAACAAAGACAAGAGACTGAACCCTATCCAAACAAGGTGGAAGACCTTGAACCACGGCTAGGAGCAGAACCAATGATGGTCGAAGATGAACTCAACTTGGAAGGGTCCATCATTGATCCTCGATGGAAAAATAAAAAAAGGAGAGCAACGCCGGTCGAAGAATTGGACGCAATCAGAGTCGACCCAAACCGAGAAGACTTTGAACTCTTCATTGGATCTGAGCTCCCATAGCCTTACAGATCCATAATGAAGGAATTCTTAAATCCAATCTCGATGTATTCGCATGGTCACATGCCGATATGGTAGGCATCAACCCTGAGCATGCCTGCCATAAGCTGAATATCGATCCAACCAAAAAACTGATAAAGCAAAAAATAAGGAAGTTTGGGCCAGAACAGTACGAAGCATTGGATGTAGAGGTAAAGAAACTATTGGACAAACGACCTTATCAAAGAGGCATTGTGTCCTAGATGGGTGGCGAATCCAGTGTTGGTGAAAAAACCAAATGGCACGTGGAGACTATGTATCGACTTCACAGACCTGAATGCTGCGTGCCCCAAGGATAACTTCCCATTACCACACATTGACCAATTGGTGGACAACACAGCTGGACATGAACTCCTCACATTCATGGATGCATTTGCTGGCTACCATCAGATACCAATGCATCCAGACGATCAGGAAAGCACAACTTTTTACACCAACAAAAATTTGTTATGTTGGAAGAGGATGCCATTCGGGTTAATTAACGCAGGAGCTACATATCAGCGGCTCGTCAATAAAATGTTCAATGAACACATTGGCAAAACGATGGAAGTATATGTGGACGACATAGTTGTGAAAAGCCCGAAAAAGGAAAATCACTTGGAACACCTAGCACAGACATTCGAGATACTCCGATCATACAACATGAAGCTAAATCTAAAGAAAAGCAGCTTCGGAGTCCATTCAGGCAAGTTCCTCGGACATCTTATTAGCCAGCGGAGCATTGAAGCAAATCCATCAAAAGTGAAGGCTATTATGGACATGCAGCCACCAAGATCCGTCAAGGAAGTGCAGCGGCTTACCGGATGCTTAGCAGCTCTGAATAGATTCATTTCAAGATCCGGCGACAAGTGCCGACCTTTCTTCGATGCGATAAAGAAAGACGGATTCCAGTGGACGGATCATTGTCAGCAGGCATTTGAGCAACTAAAGGAATATCTCAGCGATACTAAAATCTTATCAAAACCTGTTCCAGGGGAAAAATTATACCTCTATTTGGCAGCTTCAGATGTGGCCATCAGTTCTGTTCTGGTTCGTGCAGAAGGGAAATTTCATCTACCCATATACTACGTAACCCAAGCATTGCACGAGGCAGAAATCAAATATTCCCCGATGGAAAAACTGGCATACGCACTAGTAATGAGCGTCAGGAAATTGCGACCTTACTTTTTCGATCACCAGGTAGAAGTCCTCACAATATTTCTACTAAGACAAATCTTACAAAAACCAGACATTGTTGGTCGCCTCCTCAAATGGTCTCTCGAAATAAGCCAGCTTGGGATATCCTATGCACCTCGAACATCGATCAAAGGACAAGCATTGGCCGACTTCATAGTCGAGCTAACCTTTCCTCAAGATTCGACGAGAGGTCATAATCACCCGTGGCATATGTACGTAGATGGATCATCCACCAACGCAGCATCGGGAGCTGGAATAGTACTGATCAGCCCAGATATACAAATCTTCACCTCAGCAATACTGTTTGAATTCATGGCAACGAACAATGAAGCTGAGTACGAAGCATTGATAGCCGGACTCCGTCTAGAATTGGCGGTCAGGGTTAGAAGATTGCAAATATATGGGGACTCACAGCTGATAGTCAACCAAGTCCGAGGAGAGTACGAGGCAAAAGATGAAAACATGGTGTTGTATCAAAAAATCGTAGCCCATTTGGCTTCCATGTTTGAGCAAATTTACATCGAGCAGGTACCTCGGGAAAATAATACCCAAGCATATGCACTTGCTCGTCTGACTACCAGCACGGGCCCGACAGAGCTATCAGAAGTCACCATCACAAAAATATGTCAACCTTCAAAGCATGACTATAAAGTCAATCAGGTGAATGAAGAATATGAGGAAGATGACTGGAGAACACCCATTATTAAATATCTTCGTGATGGTGAAGTCCCGGGGGATCCTCAGGAAGCGGCCAAGACGACCAGACGAGCAGCAAAGTTTACAATCATGGATGACCAACTCTACAAAAAAGGGTTCTCACTTCCGTTATTGAAGTGCCTGATAAGAGGGCAAGGCTAAGAGGTTTTACGGGAAATTCATCAAGGCGTTTGTGGAAATGACGCTGGGGGGCATGCATTGGCTTACAAGACAGTGAGACAAGGGTATTACTGGCCGACATTACTGCAAGATGCCATCAAAGTCGCAAAAACTTGTCACAGATGTCAGATATTCGCACCCAACATCCATAAGCCACCAACCGAAATGATAGCAGTCAATAGTCCATGGCCATTCGCGAAATGGGGAATTAACATCATAGGGCCTTTCCCAACTAGAAAAGGAAATGTAAAGTTTTCAGTGGTGGCCGTAGATTATTACACAAAGTGGGCTGAAGCGGAGGCGCTCGTGACAATTACACAAGAAAAGATGATCAGCTTTATATGGAAAAATATTGTATGCCGGTTTGGAGTCCCACAGACAATTCTAACAGATAACGGACGACAGTTTGAAGGCAAGAAAATAAGAAACTTCTATGAGAAATGGGGAATCAAGAAACATTTTTCAACCCATATCATCCACAATCCAACGGCCAAGTAGAAGCAGTCAACAAAATAATTAAACACATATTAAAGATCTGATTGGTGGACAAAAAAGGAAAATGGTCAGAAGAGCTACCAGAAGTGCTATGGGCATATCGAGTATCATACAGGACAAGTACGGAAGAAACTCCACTCACCATGGCATTCGGCGTTGAAGCAGTAATACCCATAGAGTTGAAGGTACTAATAGAGCGAACATCAATATTCGACGAGCAGGTGAACAACAAGGCTTTAGCTGCAGAAATGGATTTGGTTGACGAAAAGAGAATTGCGGCAGAAATGAAGAACGCAATATATAAGAAAAGGATCGCAAAGTATTACAATTCACAAGTAAAAGTTAGAGAATTTAAGATCAGAGATCTCGTACTTAAAAAAATGTTAGGACCACCATCAGGAGTATTTGGACCGACTTGGGAGGGCCCATACAAGATAACTAAAAAATGGAACAACGACACTTATGACTTAGAAGACATGAAAGACAACTCGGCCCAATACTCCTGGAATGCAGCTTTATTAAAAAGTATTATCAATAGGCAAAAATTGTATAATATATGTAAAATTTAGTTCAAAATTTCATGTTATTTGTATGAGTGCAGTTGTAAGTATGTTGAAAAATGTTCAAAATTTTATGAATGTAGATAAAATTTGTATTGTGAAGATTAGTTTTCAAGTTGTTCGCTTCACAAAGCAAGTTGCTCGCTCAAATACCCGGACAGGGGGGCGAGCAACAAAGCTGAAGACGAACAAGCCCAAGGCCAAATCCGCATAAGGATAATAAGGCCCAGAATTATGGGCGACCATGAAGGAAACATTCAAGGCCAAGTCCATTAAGGGATCATAAGGCCCAATTATTTAAGGCTAAGTCTTTTTTAAAGACAAGAGCCCACCTAAGCCGATCAGGCGATCATTAAGTACAAAGATACCAATCTTAAAAAGAAAAACAATTAAGTCTGTAGAGATTGTACAAAGTTCGAAATGAACAACAGTGCAAAGAACGAACTAGCGAAAAGTAGGGAAGCGTAATGAAGAAAGAAGATAACAAATATTTCCAAATTTTTCCTTCATTAAAAAAAACAAGGTGTTACAAGCAAGGGAAACAAAAGTACAAGTTGGTCCTAACACAAAACTAAGAAAAATAAAAAACATGAAGTCTTCAAGCTTAGGGGGCCGGGGGAGCATCCGTGGTCACCGGAGCAGTTGGTGCCGCATCAGGAGTGGCAGTGGCAGTCGTGGTCGCTGCAGCCGAGGTGCCCACCCCATCAATAGGAGTTAGGGGAAGGGAGTGGAGGCCGTAAAAAATATCTGCTTCCTTGCTCGGCTCTTTGCCCGAGAATTGAGGAGCGATGACTTGAACACCTTCCCCAAAGATGTCCAAGGAGACGCCCATCTCCCCAAGGTCGGCCACTGGAAGGGAGAACCCGGCACTAATGGGGTTGTCCTTGATGTAATCGACAAAATCTTTCTTGGTTGTGGCCAAGACATCCAAGCCATGGTCCAAGAAAAACTTCACCAATCTAATGCTCTCGACGTAGGCACACACATACCCCAAGTTGGTGTTGTCGGCCACATCTTGAGCATAGACGTCATAGACGACCATGCCGGTTTTCTCTTGTGTGAGGCGAGCAACCTCAACTTGTAGCTCTTGAACCCGGGCGACCATGGCAGTCTTCTCACCTTCCAACACCTTAATTCGCTCATCGGCGACCCCAACTCAAGAGACAGCTTCTCCGACTGGTTTATGGCGAATTGCTCGCTGCTCACAGAGGTATTATACATCTGCTCCAGGTTCACCACGACTTTAGCATGATCAACCTTTTCTTGAGCAAGCTCGTCATCCTTCTTCTTTAAAGCGGCTGCCTTTTCCACTTCAAAACCTTCAATCTTGCGACCAAGACTGCGGTTAGTCCTCTCCAACAAAACAATCTGGTCGAGAAGTCTTTGAGCCATCACCACTTGATGGCTCGCATTATAGGCGACCAGGCGTGCATTATCGCTGGCAGTCTGCCCCGGACAATATCCTCACAAGTTTTGGTCCATGAGCGGGGGACCGTTTCTGTTGCTCGCCGAATGTGGGAGTCCGGGATGTCCACGTAGGGGGGAGGAGACTTCACACAACTAAGTTGGTGAAGCACATCTGTGCGCCCGGGATGCTCCTCGGGTTTATACCTGGAGAGAAAGAAAGGCGAGAGTAAGTCAAAGTCCCTCAAGAGGCGACCATCAAGGTGGCGATTAGAACACTTACTCCCTTAGCTTCATGGGGTCGTACCCCAGGTACGAGCGATCATTGGATGCTCGTGCTTTCTTGTTCAGAATAACAGCAACGACCCGCTACTCACTCACAACCTCGAGCGAGGTGGGTTTGGAGACGGGGGAGCGAGGAGCGCGACTGCTCGCCTCTGTGATAGTCTTTGAGCGCTTTGACGCTCGGTCAGCACCCTCTCCTTCGCCGCGAGAGTCCTCCCGAGGTGCCTTTTTCTTGGGCTTTTCTTTTTCTTTCTCCGCACCACGAGGAGAAACAACAGCTTTAGAAGCTCCTTTGGAGCAACCACCAACGGCTCATGGGCGAGCATAAGGGGCAGGCTCCTCCCCAGCACAGAGCTGAATAAGAGAAAGAGGGGGGGTCTTATTTCCTCCTGGTAGGTTCTTGAGCGGCCATTTGCTTCACTCTGGCGGCTAACAGGTGATAAGATCTGGGGATAGTAGGTACGGCAACAGTTACTCGTTGATCTGATTAAAAGAAAAAGAAAACAAAAATTGTTAACTCTAGATGATCAGGCGAACAAGATAGTAAGATCAATAAAGAATGATTACCCTCAGGGATCACTGCTTGAGCCTCTAAGTGATGAGGACTTGTGAAGAGTTGGGCAATCCTCCGACAGTGAGCCTTTGGAAGATGGAGAATGTCGCGGTCAGCAGAATTCCGCAACACTATCACAGCTAGAGTATATAAGACTTCTTCGCTAAATCCTGGATTCCCCCACTTCAAAATCTTTGGACCTGCAAAATAACAAGAAAGAAAAAATTAAAATTAGTCCCCAACGCAGTCCCATAAAGAAAAAAGGAATGCCTACGTTTCACTACTCCAAAACGCTCAGGGGAGTTAATGCGCGCTTGGCCGCTGGAAAAATCCGCTGATGCTCGCCAGTCTCCACCGATGAAGAGGAACTGGTTATACCAACTTTTTACTTTGTTAGGGACTCCCTCAATAAGCTTAACCCCAGTCCTCGCCTTAACATAGTACCAGCCCACACCTTCTTCTTTGCAGGCTGAGATGACCATGGCGTAATGGATCTCAGCTGTACTAAGTTTGTTTTTGTACCCTTCGAGGCCGAAAAGGGTCATCAGGGCAAGCAAATTACTCCACCCATTGGGAGTAATTTGGGTGATCGCCAGATCAATGTCCTCCAGGAAGCGACCAATAAGGGGATGGAGCGGCAATGGGAACCCCGTGTTGAGTATGTTCAGGTTGATCGTTGTACAACCTAGTGGTGGGTGATCAGCAGTCTCTCCTTTCTTGGGGGCGTACAAGAATATATCGTAGGGGATCTTATAATGAGACCTGATGCTATCCAAGTCATCCTCGGTAATTAAGCTGGAAATCCTGCTCGCCGTATAAGTATTCTCCTGGGCGGACATGATGACACGGAGCGGACAGGAAAGGCTGTAGAGAAGCGAGCAACGTATTCACCCCACTCATTTTGACGAACAATACCTTCAGGTATCTGGGACTCAGGAGTCACTCTAGAGGTAGGGAAATCTATCTCCTCAAGAAACTCCCAAGTCACAGACAGTCGTGATCGCTCGGCTTCAGGTTGGTCGCTCTCAGCTTCAATTTCAGCGGCCACCTCCTCCGAATCTTCCACTAAGTCAGATGAAGTACCATCTTCTGCGTCTGAGCGACCAGCAGGGTTTTGAACCTCTTCGTCGCTGGAATTCTCCGAGGCATGGGCTTCAACTGAGCGAACAACGGAGGACGCCTCAGAACCCGTCTCTTCATCCACCAACAAGGTTCTCGGATTTCGAGCTAAGGCTTAACGAATTGACCGGTGAGGAATAGGGGAAGTTTCTTCCATAGGGCGTTTTCTGGGATTGCGCTAAAAAATCTCAAGAGACGCGCTTTCACTTGAAGAAGAAGCCATTTGGAAGTCGTGTTCAAAAGAATAAGGAGGAAAATGGAAAATTATAAAAAAGAAGAAGAAGTTTTGAGGCAGAGGCGGCGGGACACGGCGGCCCTGGTAACAGCACGGCGGCGCTAGGGAAAACGCGACGGCGTTTGGAGGTAAGGACGGCGGCGGAGGTGAAATTTTGAACGAAAAAATGAAAATGAAATACAAAATGAAGGCAAAACGAAATTTAAAGATTACAATTGATAATTACCTGAAGATTATACACGAAATCTACCAAGAATCTCATAAAAAATGGAGCAAAAAAGCTTGAAGGAAAGTTTCAATGGCGGAAGAAAGGAGAGAATTCGAAAAAATAAAGAGGAGAATGAAGATGGGTATTTATAAGGACAAAAAATGGGAGTTAAAATGAAATTTTTGAAAAATTTCGTAGGCCCCTACTTGCAAAGCAAAATACGCGTAGGTGGTAGGTGACGTCATCGCCACCCACGACGTTATGGATTTCGAGAAATTTCGGGAATCCAACCGTCACACGCATATGGGATGCCTTGTTGGTCGCCCAAATGACTGAATGATCGCCAGTTTTCCCGATTGAAGAAATTCAAAAAATTTGTTGCTCGCTCCAAGCACAGAGTCACTATCCTATCAAAATTATGCCTTGTCCTCCATTAGTCAATAATTTTTCTAATGAAGAACAAGTCAGGGGGCAATGTTGATAGACGACCAGGCGAGCAGCAGTGTTTAAGAGATTAAGAAGCTAATAATCTAATCAGGAAGAAGGCGACCAACAGAGCTTAAGAAGGGTCAAACCACCAGGCGACCAGAAATAACGTCAGATGGATGTCAGGCGACCAACACAGCAAAAGAACAAGACGAACATGTAATTAAAATAAAAACAAGGGCAAGACACTCACCATTTAGGCAACCAAGTGAGCAAGACTGAGCCACGAAGAATAGCTCAAAATTCCAGTAGTTTAAACATTACATTAGGAGCAAACAAGTGTACTAAACACTTGTCATTATATAAAATATAATAGTTTAGGAATAAGACAAGTGGCTAAACACTTGTCAAAGCCAAAATCAAAAGGATTAAGAGAGTGACACGTCCTACTTGCTTGTAAGCCTATAAATACCCCTTCATGAAAGAGTCAAAATAAGTTCATATATTAAAAAATACACCAAAGCTCTTGCAATTTTATTTCTTAATCTTCACTAAACATAAAGTTATTACTTGTAATCTTGTTTGGTGTCCTTCTTAGTGGTAAAACAACCACTAATCATCAAATTTGAATCAAGGTCATCAACAAAGGGCATACACAATGCATGGATATCATTCCTAATATGATAACAACGATTGATGAACAAACCACAAGTATTCAAGAACTTGAGGATAATGAGATCGTGTTGATTGCTACCATTGAAGAGATGAAGGTTAATGAGAAACATATGAGAACTTCTCTTGATGAGCTTATACAATGTGAGATTAGCGTAATTTATCATGGAAATGAGGTCAAGAGCAAACGACATAATTTCAAAATTGTATTACTTATATGTGTCTTACTAATCTTTCTTGTTGTAGTTGTGAGAAAAAATTTAAGCAAACAATTAAAGTTGTTGTTGCCTCAATAACAATTAATGTTATTGTACATTTTAAATATGTAGAATATTATGTGGAAGTCTTGTTTTGTTTTTATTGATGATTCAATGTTGATATTGTTAGGTCATTTCTTGCAGTTTTTGGGGGCATAGATATGTAAAGATTGATGGACATAAAGTAAACTATTTACATCCACTTATTTTTTATAATACAAGTATTTTCTACAATGTAACTTAAGATGGGTCAAATTTATTCAATTCAGTCACTGCACTCAAATAGATTCGAACAAAATTAACTTAATTTTTTAAATATTTCAATCAATAATTCATGTTTCCCACCAGCTAACACCAATCATTTACAACGAGTAACTTCAAGCAAATAATACACCAACTATAAAAAGACAATTCATCCTATATAAATCTACATAACATATTCCTCTCTCCCATACATATCAACACATAATTATAACTCCTCAAGGTGTTCCAAAGGCTACTTTGAATCAAGATAAGGTTTTTTTCAATTCTCAGTGGACTCGTGAAATTGATCAACGATTTATCACTCTACTATTTGGCCAAATTGAATCTCATGCTTGGGTTATAAGCGCAAAAAATGAGTGTGCAATTCTTTTCTCAGGGCACGACTTGAATCATTTTTGTCAGACTTCTTTTGATAATGAATTTTGCAAAGTCCAAATAAAAAAGTTGCACATACGCTACAAACCTTGGACATGGCTACTCAATCATCCAAATATTGCTTACGACCCAATGGAGAACCGAGCCTATTGCGATGATGCTACCTGGAAAAAATATTATAGCAGTAAGTCATCCCTACAAATGCTTAATTATTTTTTGTACATTTGCTAATTAAGTTATTTAGCATAAATGGTATATTACTTTTGCAGCATAACAAAATAACTAAATATTGGTTTTTAGGCCAATTGGGAGGTTAAATCCCAATTCTTCTAAAGCTATGTTTTAAAATCGGAAGCGGACGTTGACCCGGTCTGCCTAGCGCTTTCGGTCGGTTCGGGTCCAATTGGGTCTAACCTTTTTTAAAGCGTTGAGCCGGTATGACGTTATAAATATATTAATATATAATTATAAATCATCATACATATTTTTCCCTTATAAAATTACATATCTTATGAACAAATTACACTTGAAAATAAAAGCACGTCATGTACTACCAATAAAAGTTCAATTTAATAATCTAATAAATGACATCAATAGTAAAATAAGTTCACTAAATGTCATACAAAAATATCAAATGCAAACCAAGTTCACCAAATGTCATACAAAAACATCAAATGTATATCAAATGCAACTTTCCCTTCCGTCCGAAACGTACCACTCCTCGAGTAGGTGATACCTTCAAGAACACTTTCTCACCCACTTCGAAAAATAAAGACTTCCTCCTCCTATCCGCATAAGATTTCTGTCGAACTTGAGCACTTCGAATCCTTTCCCGAATTTTATCTACAACAGCCACTGTCCTCTCAACAATCTCGGGTCCCAACATTCTTCTCTCACCAACCTCATCCCAATATAGTGGTGATCTGCACTTTCTCCCATACAACGCTTCATAAGGAGCCATTCCAATCGTCGCCTGGAAACTATTATTGTACGCGAATTCTACCAAAGGTAGATATCCTTCCCAACCTCCGCCGAAATCTAACACACACGCCCGAAGCATATCCTCAAGCGTCTGAATAGTCCTTTCTGACTGACCATCCGTTTGAGGATGATAAGCTGTACTGAAGTTCAACCTCGTTCCCATCGCAGCTTGTAAACCTTTCCAAAACTGGGAAGTAAAACGAGAATCCCTATCCGACACTATTGAGACAGGCACTCCATGCAACCTTACAATCTCTCGGATATACAACTGGGCCAACTGTTCCATGCTGTTCGTCATCTTCATAGGTAAAAAGTGGGCGGACTTAGTCAATCTATCCACTATTACCCAAATAGCCTGATTTCCCTTCGCTGACTTCGGTAATCCGACCACAAAGTCCATCGTAACATGCTCCCATTTCTACTGAGGGATCTCTAACGGTTTTAACAACCCGGAAGGTTGTTGATGTTCGGCTTTCACTTGCTGACACATTAAGCACCTTTCCACGTACGCCCCTATATCCGCCTTCATGTTTTTCCACTAAAACTGAGCTCGTAAGTCCCGATACATCTTGGTTCCACCCGGATGTACCGTGTAAAGTGAACCATGAGCTTCCTCTAGTATCTCTTTCTTCAACCCGCTCTCGTCCGGTACGCACAATCTGCCACTATACAATAGTGCTCCATCTTCTGCGACTTCAAACTTTTGCCCGACTCCATCTATAACACGCTTACGCATCTTCTCAAGAAATGCATCTCCGTTTTGTGCATCGACGATTCTACTTCTCAAAGTCGGCTGAATCTGCATCGCTGAAATCACTGCTTTCAGATCCTTTGTTGGCTCCACAACCTCTAACTTCATCTTCTCAAACTCTCTCACCAGATCTTCCTGTGTCGTCAATAGACAACTCATCTCACTCTTTCCCTTGCAACTCAAAGCATCTGCTACCACGTTCGCCTTCCCCGGATGATAACTGATAGTGCAGTCGTAATCCTTTACTAACTCCAACCACCTTCTTTGCCTCATATTCAGCTCCTTCTGTGTGAATATATACTTCAAACTTTTGTGATCAGTATATATCTCACACTTAGTCCCAAACAAATAATGTCTCCAAATCTTCAATGCGTGCACAACTGCTGCCAACTCGAGATCATGAGTAGGATAGTTTAACTCATGAGTCTTCAACTGCCTCGACGCATAAGCTACAACTTTCCCGTGTTGCATGAGTACACAACCTAGTCCTTGCTTAGACGCATCACTGTACACCACGAACCCTTCAGCAACTTCTGGAATAATTAACACTGGCGCGGAAACTAGCCTCTTCTTCAACTCCTGAAAACTCTCCTCGCATTCCCGAGACCACACAAACTTCACACCTTTCCTAGTCAAACGGGTCATTGGAGATGCCAACTTTGCGAACCCCTCAATGAACCTCCGATAATACCCCGCTAGACCTAGGAAACTGCGAATCTCCCCCACGTTAGTCGGCGTCTTCCATTCGCTCACAGCTTCAACCTTTGCCGGGTCCACTTCCACTCCTTGTGCTGTAATCACATGCCCCAAGAATGCAACTCTGTCTAACCAGAATTCACACTTCTTGAACTTTGCGTACAACTTCTCTCCACGCAACATCTCCAATACAGTCCTTAAATGTTCCTCATATTCCACTTCATTCTTGGAGTAGATTAGGATGTCATCTATGAAGATAATGACAAACCGATCTAAGTAAGGGTGAAACACTCGGTTCATTAAGTCCATGAATACTGCAGGCGCATTACTGAGTCCAAATGGCATCACTACAAACTCGTAGTGTCCATATCTCGTTCTGAACGCAGTCTTCGGTCTATCCTCTTCTCTAACTTTCAGCTGATGATACCCCGACATCAGATCAATCTTGGAAAACACTCCTGACCCCTTCAACTGATCAAATAAATCATCAATTCTTGGTAACGGATACTTGTTCTTAATAGTAAGCCGGTTCAACTCCCGGTAGTCTATGCACATCCTCATGGATCCGTCCTTCTTCCTTACAAACAGCACAGGTGCACCCCAAGGTGATACACTAGGCTGGATGTACTTCTTGTCCAACAGCTCTTGTAACTGGACTTTCAACTCTTCAAGCTCCTTTGGCGCCATTCGATAGGGTGCTTTCGAAACTGGAGCGGCTCCAGGCACCAGATCGATGGTAAACTCCACCTGTCGATCAGGAGGTATACCGGGCAACTCTTCTGGAAACACATCAGGGTATTCACGTACCACTCGTACATCTTCTAGTTTCAGCTTTTGCTCACCCATTACGTGTACCAGATATCCTTGACACCCTTCCTTCCTTAACATCTTCATTGCTTTCATAACTGTTACTATCAGGTTTCCCCTCTTCAGCCTCGACCCATAGTAAACAAGCTCTTCACCCGTCGGAAGTTTCAACACTACTTTCCTCTTCCCACAGTCGATGGTAGCTTGATATTCTTCTAACCAATCCATGCCAAATATTACATCGAACATCTCCATCTCTATCATGTGCATGTAACCTTTTAAGGTTCGCTCGCAAATCTGGAACTCTAAGTTTTCTATTACCTTATCAGTCTGAAAAGTCTTACCGGAAGGTAGACTAACTTCTAAGGCTTCTATGGCGTCAGTTACCCGACAACCAACCTTACTACAACACTTGGAGGACACAAATGAATGTGTTGCCCCGGTGTCAAACAATGCAACAATTGGTACTCCATTAATTGAAAGCATACCTGCCAACGTATCTGGCTGTTTTCCGCTTCCGCTTGCTTTAGACGATCCACTAGTCCCCGATGGTCCTTCAAGAGCAAACACCCTTGCCTGTGTCTTAGATACTGCCTCCTGAATTCTGAGTGGTGGGAGTGGTGGATTCCTGGGTGTAGTTGGGGGTAGAGTTAGACACTACAATGCTACATGCCCCGGCTGCTTGCAACAGAAACACTTCCCCCTCAGACACTCTCCCACGTGATATCTTCTATAGTCTGCACACCATTTCTGCCCCATCTGCTGTCCCGGTCTTGCTACTCCAGGACCCTGATTCTGTGTAGGACCCCGAGTCTGTGTACCCGGACCAGCTCCAAATCTTCTATTCTTGTTGGGTCCTTCAAAACGATTAGGGCCCGACCATGGCCTCTTGCCTCCCATATTCACACGAACATTTGCTCCAGCATCACTCCTCTGACTTGCAGCAATCCTCTCAGCTCGAGTGAAAGCTTCTATATATGACAGGTCACCCTGTCCAGATAATATATCCCGAATCTCTGGTCGCAAACCTCTAACAAACCTCAGCACTCTCTTTGCTTCAGTGTCAACAAGATGTTGTGCATATCTTGCTAGCTAGCTAAATCTGAGCTCATACTCCGCCACCGTGGAATTCCCTTGCTTAAGTTCAAGGAACTCCGTCTCCTTACTATCCCGATAAGACTGGGGATAGTATCTCTCCATGACTATCTCTTTGAAACGCTCCCATGTCAGCTCATCTCTCTCTTTCTCGGGCCGAATCCTCCAATAGCTTTCCCACCAATGGTCGGCATCTTCGACCAATTGGAAGGACACGCAAGCAATCCTCTGGGCGTCCGAACACTGGATCAGAGTAAATATCCTTTCCATCGATCGAAACCATCTTTCCACCTTGTCTGGTCCATCCCTCCCATTAAAGGTGGAAGGTTTGAACCTCCGAAACTGTTCTACAACTTGTACTGTACTAACTGCCTCAGGTTATACAGCTGCTACTTCTTGTGCTATTGGTGCCACCTCTTGCACCTCAGGTGCTTCTGGTTCATCCACATTCGCTGGGTCAACTGGTCCTACTGGATTCACAGGTTCCCCTGGTGCCTCAGGCTCGACAGGTACTTCAGGTACGTTAGGTACATTGGGTGCAACATGTGCTACAGGAGCAGCTGGTGCATTTCTCGCATTAGCATGCCCTCTTCTAATCCGTATACGTGTACTTCTTCTAGGAGGCATCTAAAACAGAAGGGTACCCTAAGGGTAGCCCAAAAATTCAGTTTAACTTAATAGCAAAATTTCTAAAGTCCCCAAACTTTAAGTTCATCTTAACTCTAGAGTCCACCATTTATAGTATCATACTTTCATAGTAGGCCTAGTGTGCATACCATATCATTCCTTGTAAATAATCAATTTGCTCATACGTATCAAAACTTTTTGCTCATATTCTTCATTCATACTTTCATTCGTGCATCATTTTATGAATAAACAAATGCACTTTTCATTACTTTGCATGCATGCAATTTTAACTTTACGTAAAACATTATATGAGCAAAATCTTCAAAACATAGTATGAGCATAAATAAAATTCATATGCATAACATCATATGAATCAAAATACTTAGTTGTAAACATTCAAACATTCAAAAACCTTTGCAAACCTGAAGGAGCCGTTGCAGGAGATAGGTGGTGGACTTTCTTTTTTATTTTCTAAATCTTAGACTTTCATACTTTCAAATTAAAATTTTCACAACTTTTGTACTTTTAAAACATTTTAGCAAGTCTACAGAAACGTAAACCTGCTCTGATACCACACTGTCACACCCTAGTTTTCAAAGTACAATATAAAGTACCATAATTTGTAAATACTTCTTTGGGCGTGAATTTTTTTATTTATTTAAACTTCTTTAAACTTCTGAGCGGAAACGTTATCACCTTTAGCTTGGAATAACACCTAGGAAAAAATTACATTCACTCTCAAAACCTTAATTTACACAAAGAAGAAATAAAATATATTGTCCTTGAATCAGAAAAACATCAATTTTACCAAAATGTCACTTTAACCTAAAAACCAAAATAACTTGGCAAACACAATAATACACTTGCACACAACCCAATTGGTAATACACCTACCGAAAAATATTTTTAACATTTAATACAAAATCCTAAATAAACTATTACCTTGCAAGACGATTTTATAAAAGAATTTTATTAGTAACTTAACATGAATATTTTCAAGAACTCAACTTTTCTCATTCACAAACACACTTTTAACCAAAAAAATGGAAATAACACTTTTATAATACCAAATATTATTTTCAAGTGAAACAAACAATACATAGACCGATTTATATATTTTTGTGAGAATAAACATTTTGACAACAAAATACTCTATAAGTCTACAAATAATGCTTTTACCCACAAGTAGCAATTTTCATAGAAAACCATACATATCTTTTTATTTTCATAAGAAGCCACAAAAACCATTATTGAATTGTATTTCAGAAATACTAATTTAGTCCCAAAGAATAAATATACAAAATATAATACATATACAAGATTTTCTTAACAAATCCAAATACACATATGTCTATTAAACGCTAATATTTTTCCCTATGCTCAAATATACTAAAGATGACTTTTTAAGTAAAAAGGCCCCTATTTTAACCAAATAAACATACTTGACCGAACAACTAATCCCATTAACAAATTATTCATAAACATACCAACTTCATCATACTGTTACAATACTCATGTAATACTATTGAAGAAATAAAACATTTCAAACCGTCAAAAAATAAGAAATATTCCAAAACCAAGTTCAAAAGTCCTTTCAATGTTTAACACGTACTCAAATCCAAAACAATACATGTTGGAAATAATTTCGAAAATCATCCTTTAAATTAAAATACCACTTTTATTTCAAAAATAACTTCAATCTTTCTTTATCTCGTTCAAGACCACACCACTTATCCCCTCGGCCTCCTCCTTCATTCTTCAACCTGAAAAATTTTAAAGTGAAAAAGGGTGAGTACGAAATAATTTCATACACAGTGGGGAATTCATTTAAACTTCAAACAACGTCACGTAACCTGGTATCTTTCAATCAACTTACTATAGCCACAAGAGCTATCAATATAATCACATCTCTCACGAACCAACTTCAGGGCTCGGAGTTCACATTCATACGATACATGCACACAGTATACATGCATGTCTAAAGAATAAACATAATCCCCCACCTTTAAATCTTACAAACTTGTTGTTCGAATACGAACGGATATGATACGCACACTCGCACTAAACCTCCACTTTCGTTTATCCTCAACACGTCCTCATCACCACGAAGGTATGTACAAGTCTCACCTTTCATGAAAATAATATAACATCACTTAGAACATCATTCTTAAAAAAAATGATTATCAAACCTAAAATCTTACCAACCTTCGATTCGCTCAAGACTATGAATTCATTACAAACTTAGGACGAAACACCAAGCAAAAGCACGCCCCTTTCTCTTCAACTCACGGCCAAAACTCATACACTCACGGCCACTTTGAAAATTTTGAACACAAGCACACTTTCTCTCTTGTTTTTAATGAATTTTTCCCACTCTCTTTTCTTTCTTCTTTTGCTCACAGCCTCTCTCTACTTTTGCAGAAAATTTGGACGGCCAACAAGGAAAATTTGACTAGCTTAACTCCCTTTTACTACCCAATAACTTCAGCCATCAATTCCCCCCTTTGTAACCTCCAAAACGCTCCAAAATTCAAGCTTAATACCCCTTTTTTTACACAAAACCGGCCAGCATTTACTCTATAGTTAAAAGCCATCCAAAAATAATAGCTATTAACCTTAACAATTTCCTACAAAGAAGCCCACAAAACGGCCATTCACAAAAAAGTAACATAAGAGTCCTTAATTTAACTTTAATTTGTAACTCCTTCCTTTTCTTCCACTTTCATCTTAATTAAGTCCTTAATTCAAAAATAATATAACATCCTACCTTTAAAACTTAAGAAATAACACTTAACTTAAAGCCGACAATTAAAATCACCCAAATAAACAAATACTGAACTATAACCCAAGTAATACTTCCACATGCTTAACAAATACTAAATAATTTTCTGGGTATTACAATTGGCCAACTACCAGATTTGACTGATTTGATTTGATTTTTATTAATTATTTTCCCTTTTCAAGCAAGATATGATTTTATCTTACCTGGGCAATAAGTCAACTGTATTAATTACTGTAGACTCGTATTTTTGGCAAGCTTGTACTGTGTATATTAAATACCAATTAATTTAATTATTTAATTTGAGAATTAATTTATATAAACTCCTAAAATAAAATAATAAATTTATTTTGATATTAATATTTATTTGTACATGTGTCATCATTTAATTGTGTGCAAAATTAATTTGCTTACAAGAACAATTTGGATCGTATTGGAATGCGGGATTTAACCAATATGCAACTGCATGGAGACGTTTCCTCAACATTTTATCCCATCTTTTGTTGATGATATCAACAAATGGCTTGTACTTTGACTCGTGATTCTTGAATATCTCTTTTGTCTCCTTAATTGCTCTACACAACCCCTCATACATATAGCCCATTGAAGGCTTCTCGTCAGTGTCACAAAAATGTAACAACCTCATCAGTGGCTCCATGATCTTGACAATGATAAGACAATTATTCCAAAACCCTTGGTTTAACATAGTATCTTTTACTCCTCTTCCTTTCTCAGTTTTCAAGAACCTCTTGTAGTCAGAGCATATAACCATAGCTTCCAAATTCTCTTTATGATCATACAAACTCTTCAATGCAATCAAATTTGTGCCAAATCGTGTTGCTTCCAAAGTAATTATTTCAGTCCAACCACTTCTTTGTCTTAACCAAGCAAGGGGCCTCTTATGGTTATAAACGAAAGTGTTAATCCTAGAACCCAAAACAACATATTCTTGGACTAAATCCATTTTGCCAACATCTTCCAAAGTCAAGTTAATATAATGAGCCTAACATGGAGATCAATATATTCCAGGATTTTAGCATGAAACAATTTTCCAGCTGCTTTATAGTTACTAGCATTGTTAGTAACCATATGAACCACATTCTTTTCACCCACCATCTCAACTATACTTGTAAAGAGATTACACAAATATTTAGCACTCGACACAATATCAGACACATCACATGATTTGATAAAAGATCATAGGGACAATACACCAAAAAATTAATCAATGACTTATGACTCCTATCAGTCCAACCATCACCCATTATACTGCACCCTGTTTCAGACCACTTAGATCGAAGAGATTCAATTGTCAAATGTACTTGAGTTTTCGCTTCTTTAAGCAATGGAACTCTCATAGCATGGTAATTGAGACCAGTGTACCCATGACCCATGGATGCTAACCTACTCATCATCAGTTTAAAGAATCGTGAGGTAACTGCAGTCATGGGTATACAAACATCATAAAAACATAAAGCTACAACCATATCAGTTTTGTATTTTTTTTTCTTTATTACTCCATGATGCTTGTATGCTAGGTTGAGACAAGTCTACTACCAAACGCAAACCATCTTTCATATAACTCCCTATGGTATTTTCCTCTTTTTTCCTTTACTACTACCATGCAAATTTTGATTCTCTTCGTCATCTTGAAATTCATGAACAATTGGTGTATTTACTTTTTCCTTTTTAGAATTTACAATATCAATTAAAGCCTCTTTAATTTGGATATGAACTTCATTGGGAACATTAGGACAACCAGTAATGTTACCAACTTAGTGTGCTAAGTGTTTTTTCATGTGATGAATTCCTCCCTCTCTATATGTTTTACCACAATAATTACATTTAATAATCTTATTGGTACCCTCTGAACCAATCACCTCGCAATGCTGCCATATTAGATCAACTTTTTGATGAATATTTTGAGCACTCTTAGTCCTTGATTCTTGTCCTTGTGATTGTGAAGATTCGGTGCTCGCCATGCTCTGAAATATAACAAAATATAATTTAATTAAATTGAATTAACTATACACTTATTTTAAATATACATACACATTGGGACAATAATTACAAAAGCTGCAGGGACCAAAGCTAAAAGCCTAAAACCATAGCAGTTACACAAGCTGGTAACATTTTTTAGTTTCTCTTTTTTAATAATTTTTTTTTAATTTAGTTTTATCAATTTCCCTCTTGGTATACAAGGTGGTAATATTTTTTAATAATTTCACTCCAACCATTGTCAATCCCACTTTTGTAAACTAGAAAGAAAATTTAGTACACCCATGAAGCTTTCTCATAAGAAACAAGTACATATACATACACGGCCTCTTCAAAAAGCGAAAGAACTAAAAAAAACCTTACCTAATTGAATGAACAATCACACAGAAGCAGTAGCAGAGGCTCGGCCGATCGAGTGAGTGGTTTCATCGTTTACACCCTACGCTGGAACGACGTTATCGGGAGGAGAGGGAAGAAAGAACCACTGTTGCTGTTGCCCGTAAAAGAGAAAAGAATTTTGGGAATTAATTGATCTAACTAGGGTTCCATAATTGAAAGATATTTATAAAGCAATCCTTATTTTTTTGGACAATTCGCCGTTTCGGCCAGTCCGATTAGAAACTTGTTCGACCTGGGTTTGGCGATTTTGAGCGCTTTATAGGCGGTTTGAAATACAACCTGTCTAATGTATAGAACCGGCTCGGAGAGGCATCCGAGTAGCGGTCGGACTGATCGGACCAGCCGATCTGATCCACTTTTTAAAACATAGTTCTAAAGGCCCCTTGAGTAGCCATGAAAAGCCCATTAACTAAAGTGGTTAAAATATAATAATTATTTTGGTGCTAGCTTGGATGAGAGAAATAATATATGGAAAGTGTATATATATGGTAATAATATATAAGATGAATTCTTCTTGAAGGAAGAATAATATATTTCCATATGTTGGGATATTTCTTGCTACCCAAGGTGAAAATTTTAGCCACCTCAAGCATAAACAGGGGCTGATTTTTCAGCCCATTGCATGCATTACTAGTACTAGGTCTTCAAAAATTAGAGCAACAAAAAAAAATTAATTCTTTGTTGACAGTTTGAAAGTTCGTGGTAATTCCCCACCGAATCTAGGAGCTTGGGCTTAGGGATTACTCAAGAAGGTGTTTGGGTTGAAAAAAAATTAATTTTCTCAACAATGTCTCTCCGATTATAAGGTAAATACATTCGTCCCTTAGTTCCGCATGTTTAGGGCTAATGTATGTTTTACCAATTCATTGCATGCATTAATTGATTTAATTTTTTTAAATCAGATTTGTTGGATTTATGATAATTCGTATTTAATTACAACCCGAATAGATTTATGGCAATGTTAGGATAAAAATTGTATAGTTTTGATGAGTTAAAACAAACCAGAAGATGTAATAGTACCATCTGGACCTGTTAGCCAGATGATGATCTAGATTAGGACTTAGTCTAGGGGGAACTGCCAGACCAGAAGACCTCACCAGAAGACTCACCAGAAGACTCACCAGAAGAGTCACCAGATGACTTCACCAGATGAGACTGACCAGAGGCAGAGGACTTTTCCCAGAACCAGACGAGTCTGGTGAAACAACAGATACTCAGAATCATCTCCTGATTCTGATGAGCTATCTGTTTCTTAACCAGATTAGGACCAGAAGACATCAAGGTTGCCTGGTGTCTGGTATTGCCTTCTCTGGAGAGAATCAGAGTTTGGCATTGGAAGCTATTGACCGTTGGTAATTCAAATCAAGTCAACAAGATCAGGATTGGAAAGTCTTGAAGTCAATCAATCCAAGGATCTCACTAACCCAATCAATCAATTAGGGAATTGATTGATTGAAGCTTCCCTAAATAGAGGATCTGATTGGATTAGCTCTCCAACGGCTATTCCCTAGTCACCTCTATAAATACAGAGTGCATCCTCAAGAAAAATGGCTAGAGAGATTCATACGCGCACGAAGATATATTCAAAGCTCTTATTCATCCAAGCACATAGCACTCTTATTCTGTTCTTAATTACTTATTCACTCTTAAGGAGTAGTTGGACCTCAACCTGTTCTTCTACAAGATAAGGTTGAAGGCTGTTGATCTTTAGATCAAAGTTAGATATAAAGAGAGTGTAAGAAGGAACTGGTACTTCTCAATTCCAGTAAGTAAGTTGGTTGTTTGGTGGATAGTGAGACCCCTTGTTCAAGGGAGAGTGGACGTAGGATATTCAGATCCGAACCACTATATATCCGGTCTTATTTACTATCTTTGCACTTAAATTCTTGTTTATTATTGTGTGCTCTTGTAAAAAAGAAGTTGTCTAAGACATTTAATTTAAAGCTTCCGCAATTTATCAATCTAGTGGGACCAACAAGTGGTATCAGAGCAGTGTGTCCAACGACCACTGCTTTGTAAAGCTTTTTGGTGGTCACCGGGCAGATCTATTGCTCTTATTGTGTTTTGGTTAAAATCTTTGTTAGATTTCTTTTGTCAAAATGTCTGCAAAATCTTCTTACAAGAGTCGTAAGCTTCCAGAATTCTCTTTTGAGGATTACAACCACTGGAGCTTCATCATGAGCAATCATCTTGGAGTTATTCATCACCGCATGTTAGATGTGGTAGAAAGTGGCACAATTAAATTTTACTGGACTCCTATTGATAGTGGCAGGTCAGAGTCCAGGGAAGAAACTAGTGAAACTGCCCAGAAAGCTGCTGAGGACAGAGTCCCCAGGCAAAGAATCCTAAAAAAGAAAGATGAGCTTGACAACGATGAAAGAAAACTTTACAATCTGGACCAGGTGGCACGGACTGAGATTATCAACACATTCACCAAGGAAGTAATAGAGAAGGTCAGAACATGTGCAACTGCCAAGGAGATGTGGGACAAACTTGCCCTACTCTGTGAAGGAACAGAGAAGATCAAGGATAACAAACTTCAAGCTGTTCAACACTCGTTTGACACCTTCAAAATGAAATCAGACGAGACCATTGACCAGCTGGATATGCGTCTCACAAATCTTCTCAACAAGGCTAGTACCTTAGGTAAGACCTACTCTGAAAAGGAAATTAATAGTAAAATATTGCGCTCACTAACCAGCAGGTGGAGAATCAAAGTGACTGTAATTAAAGATAGCAAGGATCTCAACACTCTGGATCATCATCTTCTGCTATCTGATCTTAAAGCCTATGAATATGATCTTCAAGAGTAGGATCAAACAGAAGAGGTTTCCTCTTCTGGTCAGAAGGGAGTTGCCTTCTCCTCTACCATCAAGACTGATGAGAAACCAAAGGAGTCTCCTGCAGATGACCTGAGTCTCAAAGAATAGGTAGCACTTCTAACCCGTAAATTGGATAAAATGAGTTCAAAATATGGCAGGTACAAGAAGCACTGGAAGGAATCTACCAGAGACAGGAAGAGTTCCTTCAAAGCTGCAGATAAAGAAAGAAAGTCTGGAGACTCAAGGGAGGCTAGATTCAGAACTCCAGAGAGGAGAAGAGATAGCAGCTCTGGGAAATCAGATTACCAGAGGAGGGATGGCAGTTCTGGCAGAACAGACTACCAGAGGAGAGAGAGTAGTCCAGCTAGAGCAGAGTACAACCAGAGAAGGAGGGATCCAAGCCCCAGTCCCAGAGGAGATAACACCTGTTACACCTGCAACAAGCCTGGTCACTACAGCTATGATTGTACTCAATTAACTCCTAGAGAAAGAGAATAGAAAAGAATCAAGAGAGATAGGAGATATGCTGACAAGAGAGCACTACTGGCAGAAGCAGAGGAGGAAGACATAAGTTCCAGTTCTTCTTCTTCTTCTTCTTCTGATTTTGGATCAGATGATGATGTATGCCTTATGGTAGACATCACTGAGGTAAATGAAACTACCCTATGTTTATCTAATTCCAAATATACTGAATCATCTCATTCATCTGGTAACTCCAGAGAGTCTGATATGCAGCAAATGCTATCAGATCTCAAAAATTGTGTTCAATTATGTAAAAAACTTGAGAAAGAGAATGGTAGGCTCAGAGCTGAAGTTCAATCTCTCTCTCATGAGCATAAATCCACCAGAGAACTCATGAAAGATCATTCCAAAGAATTCTCTGAACTTCAGGATAAGATCACAGAAAGAGATACTCTGGTAGATCAACTCATGAAAGAAAAGAACTCTCAAGAAGATGAGTTCAATGAACTCAGAGCCAAATACCAGTCTCTTATCAAGGGAAAACAAGTTGAGCAAAACTTAGAGGAGATACCCATGCCCAGAGAAGCTCCTAAGATACCATCTGTTGTATCTATCATATCAGAGTCTTCTCAGCGCATTAATGATAAGAGTGGTTTAGGATATCCTAGAATTACTACTAAAACTCATAAGTACCTTTACAATAAAGACAAGTCTGTAAGAGCTGGTAAATTGGTAGAAATCTGGGATGATAAAGACTCAACTGGTAATGGTTACAAAGTGGTTCACAATCCTGATTGGAAAAGGAATCACTCTGCTAATCACATCGGATATGGTCCAGAAGAGTTGACTACTCTGGAAGAGAAGATCCTAGAGAATAAGAGTCAACCAGGGGAACCATTAAGGATTGATGGTTCTGTGAACAATGAGTCCCAAAGAGTAGAACTTACTCAGATTGGAGGACCCCAGAGAAATCCTCAAAGGGAACCTAACCAGATTAGGGGACCTCAAAGGAAACACTCGAGAAAGGGGAATACTAATCAGAGTAAGAACTGCCAGAGAAGGAACAATGTTCAACAGCACCAGGTACCCCAGAGACGATTTTCTCAGAAGAATCAATTCCAGAATAGGTATACTCAAAGGAATCATAACCACCAGAACAGGTCTACTTATCAGAACCAGAGGTGGTCTTCCAGACCCATCTATAGAAAACCAATTGATCTGGGTAGCTATGACACCAGAGATGGTTCTTCTAGGATGTACCCTTACAACCAGACCTTTAAGACCATGTCTTTAAGACAGGCTATTCCAAAAGCCAGATTTGAGAAAAGATACACCAGACCTGTGTATAGGAAAGGTGTTCTGATCAGACCAGTAGCTCAATATGTCATTATAAGAGGACATGTGCTGGTAGATAGATTTGGAAGGAAGATAAGATCTCCTCATCCAGCAAGGGATGATCTTTATCTTTGGATTCCTACAAAACCTGCAACTAACCAATCAGGACCCAGCTCTAGTAGGGGACCTAATTGATTTCTCTGCAGGATGATAAGAGCCCATTGGAGAGAGGACTTTCAAGCAAACATGTGTGGTACATTGATAGTGGATGTTCCAAGCATATGACATTCCAGAAAGATCATCTCCAGGATTTCAAGCCAATGAATGGGCCAAGAGTGATGTTTGGTGACAACAACTATGGCGTCACCAGAGGAGTTGGAAAGTTGATTTTCAATGAAGTATCTGTAGATGAAGTCTACTATGTAGAAGGACTCAAACATAATCTGCTTTCAGTATCCCAATTATGTGACAGGGGATACTCAGTGAAGTTCTCTAGTGATTCATGC
This sequence comes from Ballota nigra, assembly GCA_947034835.1. Lineage (NCBI taxonomy): Eukaryota > Viridiplantae > Streptophyta > Magnoliopsida > Lamiales > Lamiaceae > Ballota > Ballota nigra. Next base: position 40,622,723 of record OX344724.1, on the reverse strand, counting down.
ACTGTATTCTCTTCTGATTATAATGATATCTTGCTAATAGGCTTGAGGAAGGGTAACATTTATCTTGCAGATTTTAGTAGTTGTCCAAGAAATGCTTGCCTGGTAGTTAAAGGATCTGCAGAAGATAGCTGGTTATGGCACAAGAGATTGAGCCACCTTAACTTCAAAACACTGAATAAGATTGCCAGAAAAGGTCTTATTCGAGGTCTTCCTAATGAAGTGTTTAAGAAGGATCAGGTTTGTGGTTCATGCCAGAAGGGTAAACAACCCAAGACCTCCTTTAAGGATGTCCAGAGCGCAACCACAACCAGAGTACTTCAACTACTTCACATGGACCTGTTTGGACCTGTTTCTCCTCTTAGTTTCAGTGGAAGGAAGTACACCTTGGTGATAGTAGATGACTTTTTAAGATACACTTGGGTAGTGTTCTTGTTTAAGAAAAATGAAACTATCACTAAGCTGCCATAATTCTTCAAGTAGATTCAGATTGAGCAGAACCAGAGCATAGTAAGAATAAGAAGTGACAAGGGGACAGAGTTCTTGAATTCACACATCGCAGAGTATTGCAGAGAACATGGGATTTTTCATGAGACATATGCTGCCAGAACACCCCAACAAAATGGAGTAGCAGAAAGGAGGAATAGAACTCTCAAAGAAGCTGCAAGGACTCTTCTAGCAGAGTACAACACACCTCAAAGGTTTTGGGCAGAAGCTATCAATACAGCTTGTTATACCCAGAACAGATGCCTAATTGCCCAGAGACATAGCAAGACTTCTTATGAGGTATGGAAAGGTAAAACCCCATCTGTTTCATATTTTCATGTTTTTGGATGTAAGTGTTTCATCCATGACAATGGGAAATCTAAATTAAAAACCTTTGATGCTAAAGTGGCTGATGGAATATTTTTAGGATATTCCAGCACCAGTAAAGCCTTTAGAGTTTTTAATAAGAATTCACTTTGTGTGGAGGAAACACCACATGTTGTTTTTTATGAATTTGCTGTTGAGTGTAAGGTGGAATTAAAGTCTTCTGGAGAGACCCAGAATCAGACAACTCCCAGAGTAATCAAGGTCAATTCACCTATTCTTGATTCAGACTCAAATTCAGATTCAGATGGTAACCCATCTTCTGGTTCTCTGAAGGAGAAGTCTTCACAAGGAACAGAACTAGAGGAGGTTGGAACTCCTGTAGGGGGAAGCTCTTCTGCAGTTGGTGATACTCATCAAGGTACTGCAGAGGATGATCAACCAGGCAAGACCACGGGAAGGAGGACCCTGGTTGATCACCCTAATGACCTGATACTTGGAGATCCAACTAAGGGTGTCCAGACCAGGAGAACTCTTAACTTAGCTGCCTTATTCAGTTACTATGTATCCTTGATTGAGACCAAGAACATCAAGGAGGCACTGAAGGATTCAAATTGGATTGTGGCTATGCAAGAGGAGTTGAATCAATTCACCAGACAGGATGTTTGGGAGCTGGTAGACAGACCAAGACATCAAAAGGTGATAGGCACTAAGTGGGTTTTCAAGAATAAGAAAGATGAGAATGATGTCATTACTAGGAACAAGGCAAGGCTAGTGGCTCAGGGCTATTCTCAGTCTGAAGGAATAGACTATGATGAGACTTTTGCTCCTGTTGCCAGACTAGAAGCCATCAGATTGTTCTTAGCATATGCTGCTCACATGAAGTTCAAAGTATACCAGATGGATGTGAAATCTGCCTTTCTTAATGGGATTCTCATTGAGGAAGTGTATGTAGAACAACCTCCTGGTTTTGAACAAGGTGACAAGGTGTTTAAGCTTAAGAAGGCTCTTTATGGGTTGAAGCAGGCACCCAGAGCATGGTATGACACTCTATCTCAGTTTCTTCTGGACAATGGTTTTTCTAAGGGAAAGATTGATAGGACCTTGTTTAGGAAAGAAGAAGGAAAGGACATCCTTCTGGTCCAAATATATGTTGATGACATTATATTTGGATCCCCTAACAAGAAGCTGTGTGAGAAGTTTGGTGATCTCATGCAGAGCCAGTTTGAGATGTCTATGATGGGTGAAATGAACTATTTCTTAGGTTTGCAGGTTAAGCAAACAGAGAAGGGAATCTTCATTAATCAGGCAAAGTACATCAGAAACATGTTAGAGAAATTTGGTATAGGATCTAGCAAGGCAGCCAAGATTCCTATGATGACAAGTTTCAACATGGATCCAGATTAGTCTGGAGAGAGTGTGGACCAGACTCAGTACAGAGCACTTATTGGTTCTCTTCTGTATTTGACTGCAAGCAGACCAGATATTACCTTTGCTATAGGTGTGTGTGCCAGATTTCAAGCTAATCCTAAGAAAAGTCACTTAGAAGCAGCTAGGAAGATATTGAAATATCTTAAAGGTACAGTGAATTTGGGATTATGGTATCCTGCAGAAGACAACTTAGAGTTGAGTGGTTATTCGGATTCAGATTATGGTGGATGCAGAATAGATAGGAAGTCTACAAGTGGAACATGCCAATTTTTAGGGAATAAATTGGTATCTTGGTTTTCTAAGAAGCAAACTTCAGTTGCAACTTCAACAACAGAAGCAGAGTACATGGCTGCAGGGAGCTGTTGTTCACAACTACTCTGGATTAGTCAATAACTTAGGGACTACCAGATTAGAGCTAAGGATATTCCTATATTTTGTGATAGTAATAATGCATTTGCAATCACTCAGAATCCAGTTCTTCATACCAGGTGCAAACATGTTGATATAAGACATCATTTTATCAGAGATCATGTTGAGAAGGGAGATATAAGGATGGAAAAGATTGCAACAGAGAAGCAAAGAGCAGATATTCTGACTAAGCCTTTGGCTGAGACCAAATTCAGAGAGTTAGAATTTGAGTTAGGCTTATTGGATCCAGAGAAAGATTTGTTTTAGGGGGAACATCAGAGAAGTATCCTTTGTTTCATTGCTTTACTTAAAATAGTTATTTTCAAACTAACATGCCTACATGCTAGATATACCAGGGATGTTACATTTCCAGAGGAGAGTCACACCAGATGAGGCTTGTACCAGATGAGGTACATCCAGATGAGGTGCTGTATAAGATTCCAGAAAACATTTGAAGTCTTCTCTGACCAGAACCAGACGGGTTCCATCAGAAGAGATGTAACACCAGACTAGCTGTGGTATCATCTGGTTACAATATCAGATGACAGGTATGTTTTTACTTCTCTGGCCTCTGATCATTGGGATACACTTTTCAAATTACTTAATACACCCAAAACGTTTCAACTTCAGAGTGTATTTAAAACTAGGATATAGGGCCTAGGCAATCATTTTGCCTTTTCTCTTGACTGCCACAAAACCCCCTCGAACCCAGTCCCAATGTTCACGCCTACGCACCAGATTAAATATGTATTTTGCCTTTTAATCTTGGCCATCAGATTTAATCAATGTGCAATATGTCAATCAATTCAAAAATTGATTTTGTTCCCTAAATTAAATTTTGAAATTACACGCGTTCACATTTCATTAATTAAACAAGCCACGCGTCTTGCCCTATTTAAATCAAATTTCTACTCAATCTGTCCTTTCACGTTTCCTATCTTTTCAAAGCCCTAACTTTCTCTCTGCAAGTTTCTCTCTCTCTCTCTCTCTCTCTCACACAGCAATGGCACCCAAATGCAACTTTGACCCAGACTACGTCTGCAAGAAGTTGAAGTCGGAGATGGTGGTGGACTTCTATTCCACCAAGAACCCAGCCGCACTGGAAATTTTGGAACTGCTCAGGCGATCGGGCGTGGAAGAGTTGATTTCCAAAGTTCCCAAGGACCTACGCACGGTGGATGGGTATGCTGCCCAGTTCCTTGTTCGGATGAAGATCCATGATGATCATATATCATCCAAGCTTGATAAAGAGGATGTGGTTTTCTCTAAGGCGGATTTCTGTAGTCTTTTTGGTAACATTTCTGCGGAGGGTGTGGATCCGTTGAAGTACAAGGAAGGAGAGGCGCTGGAATCCTTCAAGATGTTTGCCAGGAATTCATGCCAGAATCTGACCAAGGGCTTCTTGGACAAGCATCTGAGGCAGAAGTATAAGGTGTTGTTTGATATTGTGGTGAAAATTCTCATGTGCGAGAGCCATAGCACAGATGCCATCTTTACTGGCAGGCTCTGTGTTATGAGGGCCATTTTGGATGGTGCCCAATGCAACTGGGCTGAGTTCTTCTGGGGAGTGCTAAGTAAGAACAAACTGAAGGTTCAGAAGGAGGAGTGTCCCAGCATGCCAGGGGAGCAACAATTCTTCTTTAATGCAAATGTCTCCCTGGGAACCAAGCTTACATTAATCTTGGATTCAATCTTTCCAGAGAAGAAGTGGAAAGATACCTGGTGCAAGGGCTTCCACAAGTCCAAAATCTTGTTCTCTAAGGATGGTCCTCTTCATGGCCATCCTGATTCTGATGGTGAGCAGGCCATCCCTGCCCCTTCTCTTCAGGCAATTCCATCACCTGCAAAGGGGCAGAAGCAGCAGCAGAAGCAGAAGACCCAGAAGAAAGCTACTGAAGCAACTGGTTCCTCAACAGTTGCATTCTCTGGTTCCTTAGAGGAGGACCAGATTCCTCTTCTTGATGTCTTGAAGAAGAAGAGTGAAGGAGCTGAGGTTGCCAAGAAGGCAGGAGCTTCCAAGAGGAAGAGGCCAGAGGAGGCCAAGAAGGTGTCTGCAAAGAAGCCAAGAACAGGCAGGCGAGCTCCAAAGACACTTCTGGTGGACGAACCATCAGAAGAGGAAGTAGAAGAGGAGGTTGAGCCTCTGAAGAAGAAGAGGTCCAGGGCCAAGAGGGCCATTTTTCAAGATTCAGACTCTGGCTCTGATCTTGGAGATGCTCTGGAGCAAGCCATTGATGAGGCTGCCAGAATCTTGCAGGACTCCTCTGCTCCTGTCCCTACAGAAGAGGTAATCCCCCCTATCTCTACCTCGACTCCCATAAACCTTGTTTCCCCATCAACCTATCCCCCAGATAACCTTCCCCAAAATCCCCAATCTGCTCCTGGTGCCCCCATTGCCTCACCAGAGCAGACTCCCCCAGATACACCCATTTTCACCCCCTCCACCATCCCTACCCAAACACCCTCTCCCCCACCTTCTCAAACACCCCTTACCACAAACCCTTCTCCCCCAGCCCCTGTACCAGAAGTGTCTTCCACTTCTGGTGCTGAACCTCCCCTGCCTCCCTCTCCCATTTCACAACCTATCTTCCCTATTTCTGTAACAGAAGTACCATCTACTTCTTCTGGTGCAGAACAACCCCCCCTTCCTCATCTACCTCTCAAATTTCTACCCCTCCCCAATCCCATACAGAATAGGACCCAACTGTTGGAGTTATACGTGAAAGTATGCTTTTACTTTGTATAACTCGTGTATCAAACACTCGTTTTATGAGAATAATTCTTTTATCGCATTTGCTTTAGTTATGATTGAATGTTGAATTTCTATTGCAAACCGTTCAATAAATAGTACGTGTTACATTGTAGTTAATGTGGTGATACCCGATCACGGAAGACAACATTAACAATTTACTTGTAACTAAACGTACGTTTTCACGACCTAGGTGGAATTGAACAATCCGCCGTGAAAGGTCGATGTGTAAGGCTCAGGTTGGTCTGTCTTGACTAAGAGATTGCACTAGCACATTTAGTATGTGTTGAAGAGGTCCTACAGCGAGGATAAATTCTTCTGTTCTGAAAGGTGAAGAATTAGACCTCAGTGGTTGTTGATTTCTTAATCTCCGTCACTTAAATAGGACCGTGTGTGCTTAATAGTTACAGCTTTGATTCATGTTGGGTGAGAATCATTGCGACTTCGAACTTTGTGTCTTGGGCAGTAATATTAATCATACGACGGTTGCTAAGATTTAATACGAAGAAACGCGTACGAGTACGGCTCGTGTGATTAGTTCCCTTGGTGGGCTCAGAAGTTTTATTGTACCAAATCTTGCAAGTGAAGAATTAGTTTCTTCGGTACGAATAATAATGTTGAGCTGTCTTTACTCCAAGGTGAAAGATGTTAATTAATTTAGAGCTATTCAGAAGCTTAATTAATTAATGGACTTGATAATCTTAAACGCGGGAAATAATAACCGGGAGCCCATATTATCGTAATATGGATTAAGATGGATAGTGCAATATTAATTTATTAGTGGTAATAATTAATATTAATGGGCTGAATTATATTGGGGCTCAATATTGAAATTCAGAAGTCCATTATGAGGTCCAATCTTAATTCTCCTTAAGGCCCCTCAAGTAGCCCATTAAGTAGCCCAATAATGATAAGATGATTAAAATAAAGAATATATTAATGCTGATTTTTCATCATTTTTTTCGAAAATAAGGAATAAAAAAGAAATAAGATTTTGTTGATTTTCTTGGAAATATATTATGGAAGATATGTATTCTAGGAATACAAGAATATCTCATATATTCAAGAAGATCCAAATCTTGGATTTCATCCTTGAAATTTTCGAAAATTATACCTATTGTGGAGGGTGAGATTTTTGTGGAATATTTTATTTTGGAGAAAAGAATATATGAGATATATTCAAGATTTCTTAGAGTCTAAGAAAAGATTTTTCCCAAGGCCCATATTCCTTGAAATTTTCGGCCACCTCCATCTATAAATAGGGGATGATTATTTCATCCCCAAGTACATAATTCTATGTGTTGGAAAAATCAAGAAGCATAGATATTTTTCTTTTTCCTTAGTTTATTAAATTACTTGAAAGCGTCTCCCACCGGCGATCAAGTGAGGTGAAAAGGGAAATACTTGAGAAGGCTTTGGGTTGATAGAGCGAGATTACAATTGTCCCGTATATCCAAAGGCCAATACTACAAGAGGTACGCTAATCACATATTTACTTTTTTATTCCGCCTAGTTAATATGTGAAATTAATTTAACATGCATGATGATAATTAGTTGTTGGAATTATTATTTGAATTAATTAGGATTAATTCATGCTTGTAATAATTGTATTTAAATTCGTATTTAAATTTCATCCCGAATAGATTCCGGGCACCCCTATTTTCCCAACAACTGGTATCAGAGCCACGGTTTCGGGCTCTGAATTTTAAATTGGAATTTAAATTGTTAAACATTAAATTGAAATTGGATAGTAGAATTGTTAGATCTTTTTTGCAGGTATCCAATTGTCATGGTTTTAATGTTGTTAATTTCATGCGTGTAAATTAATTGTTTTTTTAATTCGATTCGTTCGAATTCATTTTTCTCGTGAGAAAATCCACGAGTAGATTAATTGTTTTTATTTTGATTCGATCATTATAATAGACTAGTCTAGATCTAGTATTTTTTTTTTTTGTAAAAATAAATTGTAACCGGATCGTGACGAAGAACGAAGAATTAAAAACGGCGTACCCGAATGACGCATACAAGCGTGGCGCGTGTATGGACGTAAAATCATGCAAGGGGTGAAGAAAACGAGGACGAACGGCGAAAAAACGGCGCACGGGGGTGCACGGCGCCGCGCGCACCGCACGCGCCTCGGGGCGCTCCGGGCGGCGCCTCGGCGCGCCTCCGTGTAGCACCTCGGGTGCGCCTCGGGGCTGCGCTTCGGGCAGCGTTTCGGCGCTTTTTGGGCCGGGAAGCGCGCGGGCCCACTTCGTGGGCCGACGCGCGCTGTATCTCGAGCCGTGGAATTTTTTCGGTTCGGGTTTTTTTTCGTGTGATTTTAAACGTCGTCCCGAACCCCAAACGATGCTGTTTTTGAAGAAGTGTTGCTGTTCGAGTGGGAGCACGTCGAGACGAACGTCGGAAAGCAACAAGGACGATTTTTCGCATCAAGACGTGAAGAAATTAAATCGTGACAATTGGATTTGAGTGCTCCAATGTGTTTAATTTTGTTTTGATGGATGTTTTATTTCGTGCACTTATTATTATTTGTTAATATGTGTTTGCATGAATTTAATTGTCCAAGAAAAACCTTACTTTCGAAAATTACTAAGTATGTTTTTATAATCGCAATTTTATTCCGGATATTAAAATTGGATTATTTTGACCTCCATAATTTATTTATTTGTGAAGTTCTTTTGGAATACATTTCCCCCTCGGATCGGCCAAAAGAACGGATTTCACATGAATAAATTCCGAAAGGATGATTGTGGATTATTACTAGTGGCGGTATTGACCCTCACCACGAGTGGCTTGCTCAAAGCGAAATAATAATCATGTATTTAATTATGGTTATTACTTAGGCATAGGAAATTGATATTAACTTACTCCCCTCGGAGTCCCTGTCAGTTTCTATGTGGTCAAAGTGTGAGCCATCTATTAATTTTGAATTAAGGATTTGTAACTTTTAAGTTTGTAATCCGCTTGAATGTGTTTAAATGTATAGACCACCCCTCGTGGCACATTTAAATTGTTTCGAGATGTTGGCTGATGCATGATTATATTGTTTTATGGTTTCAATATAATTGATGTGATCGAATTATGTGATAATTTCATATTTTTCTAGATATTGATATGAATGTATGTTTTATTCTCAGTTCATCATGTCGCAACCTTTTAATCCACTGTATAGTATACTTAAAGATAATAAACTTGTTGGTGAGAACTATGTTGATTGGAAACGTAATATAAACATGGTCCTTCATGCGCAAGAACATTATTGGATATTTAGCGTTGACGTACCCAAGAAACCTAATGATAAGTCAAGTAATGGGGAAAAGGCGATATTCGATGATTGGAAGCATTCCAATGAGCACATGAAGCACATCATCTTGATATTTATGTCTAAGGATTTGAAGCGCATTCATGAAGGCATTGAAGCGGCTGTTGATATCATGAATAGCCTTGAAGAGATGTTTCAACACCAGAACCCCATGGCGAATCTGTTCACCATTCGTGAGAAGCTCACGAAGGAAATGGTGAAGGGAACACCCGTAAGGGATCATGTTCTCAATTTTAGGCGTGAGTTTGAGAAACTCGAGTTTCTTGGTGCCGGACAAAGTGAAGAAAGTCAAATCGATTCCATACTCCTAAAGCTATCGAGTAGTTTTGATGGGTTCTTTTGGGAATACGTGTTATTTGAACACAAGTTCACTTTGGATACCCTGCTCAAAGCCCTGATAACGGTAGAGTCATGCTTGGGGAGTGGGGACGAGGCTTTGGTGATCAAGAGCTTTTTCTCAAAATCTAGGCCAATGGAAGGTAAGATTGAGAAGGAGGTGGTTGATCGGAACCAAACCAGTAGACTCACTTTGGGAGGCAAGAAAAGAGATTTCAAACCGTACGGCGTGAAGATATCCGGTAAGAGTAAGTGCTTCAATTGTGGGGAAAGAGGACATTGGAGGTCTACCTGTTCTAAGCCTAAGAAGGCGGTAAAGAAAGGTAAGTCTCATGCTTTAGTCGTTGAAACATATGTTGCGGCGTATGCTGCCCACGTTTGGGTAGTGGATACGAGGGCAACTGATCATATTTGTTTCACTCTTCAGGGGTTCCAGCTAACCCGGCGACTTAGCAAGAATGAGATTACAATCACTTTAGGGGATGCTACGAGAGTGGCAGCCGAAGCAGTGGGAGTCGTGCACCTATCTTTTGAAGATAAAGTTTTAATTTTAAGAGATGTTTTATACGTTCCGAACTTTAGAAAGAATTTAATTTCAGTTTCTAAGTTGTTTTTTGATGGATATTCAGTTACTTTTAATAAAGTTGTTACTGTTTCTTTTAAGAATGATGTTATCTGTCATGGAACGTTGGTAAACAATCTCTATACGATTAAATGTGCACACCACTCAAATAATGAATCTAATAACACGTCGATCATTTCGAGCAATAAAAGAAAGCGTTCTTCGGAGATGAATGGAACACTTCTATGGCATCTTAGACTAGGTCATATTAATCTAAAGCGGATAGAGAGATTGGTGAAAGACGGATCCTTGGAATCGCTCCAAGTCGAGCTGTTTCCAACTTGTGAATCCTGTTTAGAGGGTAAGATGACCAAGAGGGCATTTGGAGCCAAGGGGAATAGAGCCACGGAAGTGTTAGAACTCGTTCATACCGATGTGTGTGGTCCAATGACGATCAAAATGAGAATGGAGTATGAGTATTTCGTTACCTTCATTGACGATTACTCAAGATATGGGTACATTTACCTTATGCGACATAAGTCTAAAACTTTTGAAAAGTTTAAAGAGTTTAAGGCAGAAGCCGAGAAACATAGGGAAAAGAGTATCAAGTTTCTACGATCAGATCGTGGAGGCGAATACCTCAGCGCTGAATTCTTGAACTACCTATCGGACGAAGGGATCATATCCCAGTTGACCGCACCGGGAACCCCTCAACAGAACGGTGTGGCGGAACGAAGGAACCGGACTCTTTTAGAGATGGTCAGATCCATGATGAGTTATTCGGATTTACCCAAGTCGTTTTGGGGTAACGCCTTGGAAACGGCGGCTTATATTCTAAACTTGGTGCCATCCAAATCGGTTCCTAAAACCCCAATAGAATTGTGGACCGGGCGCAAGCGCAGTCTAAGACATTTGCGGATTTGGGGTTGTCCGGCATACGTGCTAGACAAGGAAGCCGGTAAGTTGGATCCACGTTCGGAATTAAGGCTGTTTATAGGATACCCTGCGGGAACGAAAGGGTGTATGTTCTATAGTCCCAAGGATCAAAAGACCGTGATTAGTACACACTTTAAATTCTTGGAGGAAGACTATATGAACAATCGGAAACCTAAAAGTGAAATTACCTTAGAAGAATTGAGAGGTCAAACCTCGATACCAAGTATACAAGATGATGTACCACACGTCACATCTTCACAACCGGAACCCCGTCGTAGTGGGAGGGTTCCTAGGCAACCCGAGAGATTCATGGGGATAGGAGAATCTTCGGATTTGGTTCCCGGTGTTGAATCAGACCCATGGACGTACGACGAGGCAATCCAAGAAAAAGACGCGGAGTCATGGCAAACGGCAATGGAAGCCGAGATGGGTTCGATGGATCATAATCAAGTGTGAGAGTTGGTCGAGCTACCCAGTGGGGTAGAACCCATTGGATGCAAGTGGGTGTACAAGAGGAAAAGAGGACCGGATGGAAGGGTTGAAACCTTCAAAGCAAGGCTTGTGGCCAAAGGGTATACTCAGAAAGAAGGGATCGATTATGAGGAAACCTTTTCGCCTGTAGCTATGCTTAAGTCCATCCGTATTCTCTTGTCGATCGCAGCGCACCTAGATTACGAGATCTGGCATATGGATGTCAAGACGGCTTTCCTCAACGGAAGTCTTGAGAGGATAGATATCTATATGCAACAGCCCAAAGGTTTCATTGAAAAAGGCCAAGAGAATCTCGTATGCAAGCTCAAGAGATCCATTTACGGACTTAAGCAAGCATCGCGTACTTGGAACCCGTGTTTTGATCAAGTGATTAAGTCTTATGGGTTTGATCAAAACGAGTTCGAAAGTTGTGTGTATAAGAAGCGTGATGGAACTGCGGTGGTATTCTTAGTATTATACGTAGAAGATATTCTGCTCATTGGAAACAATGTAAAGGTATTGTCAGATGTAAAGGTATGGCTGTCAAAACAATTTGATATGAAGGACTTAGGGGAAGCCGGTCACATCCTTGGGATCAAAATCACTCGCGATTGCAAGAAGAGGATGTTGGGCTTATCGCAAGCTTCATACATTGACACTGTTTTGAAGCGTTTCAGCATACAAGATTCCAAGAAAGGTTTTGTACCTTTTAGGCACGGAATCCATCTATCGAAAGAAATGAGCCCTAAGACGCAAGCGGAGATAGATGACATGAAAGGTGTTCCGTACGCTTCGGCCGTAGGAAGCCTTATGTATGCAATGCTGTGTACGAGACCGGATATCTGCTTTGTCGTGGGCATGGTGGCAATATATCAAAGTAATCCCGGGAAAGACCATTAGACTGCCGTAAAGTGCATCTTGAGGTATCTGAAAAGAACTCGGGAGCGGATGTTGATTTACCAGTCAGATAGTCTAGTTCCCGTAGGATACACGGACTCAGATTTCCAATCAGACATAGACTCAAGAAAGTCAACCTCGGGTAGTGTGTTTTGCATGGGAGGACGAGCCATTTCATGGAGAAGCGTTAAGCAGAAATGCATCGCCGATTCGACCATGGAAGCCGAGTATGTAGCTGCTTGTGAAGCAGCGAAAGAGGCAGTTTGGCTCAAGAACTTCTTAGTGGACTTGGACGTTGTTCCGAATTTGCCCGACAAGATAACTGTCTTTTGTGACAATGCCGGAGCAGTTGCAAATTCAAAGGAACCGAGAGCCCACAAGGCCAGCAAACACATAGAAAGAAAATACCATCTGATACGAGAAATTGTTAAGAGAGGAGATATAGAGGTGGCAAAGATAGCGTCGGGTGACAACCTAGCGGATCCATTCACAAAGGTTCTGCCTCAAAGTACATTCGAGAGACATGTGGATGGAATGGGAGTCAATACTATTGCCAATCTGCTTTAAGTATAAGTGGGAGGAATTATTAGGTTAGTGTAGGTTGACATGAGATGTCACGTAGAGCTACTTCACTAAGACATGCGTGATGTATACTAAAAGCAGACTTTAAGTATAAGTGGGAGATTGTTGGAGTTATACGTGAAAGTATGCTTTTACTTTGTATAACTCGTGTATCAAACACTCGTTTTATGAGAATAATTCTTTTATCGCATTTGCTTTAGTTATGATTGAATGTTGAATTTCTATTGCAAACCGTTCAATAAATAGTACGTGTTACATTGTAGTTAATGTGGTGATACCCGATCACGGAAGACAACATTAACAGTTTACTTGTAACTAAACGTACGTTTTCACGACCTAGGTGGAATTAAACAATTCGCCGTGAAAGGTCGATGTGTGAGGCTCAGATTGGTCTGTCTTGACTAAGAGATTGCACTAGCACATTTAGTATGTGTTGAAGAGGTCCTACAACGAGGATAAATTCTTCTGTTCTGAAAGGTGAAGAATTAGACCTCAGTGGTTGTTGATTTCTTAATCTCCGTCACTTAAATAGGACCGTGTGTGCTTAATAGTTACTGCTTTGATTCATGTTGGGTGAGAATCATTGCGACTTCGAACTTTGTGTCTTGGGCAGTAATATTAATCATACGACGGTTGCTAAGATTTAATACGGAGAAACGCGTGCGAGTACGGCTCGTGTGATTAGTTCCCTTGGTGGGCTCAGAAGTTTTATTGTACCAAATCTTGCAAGTGAAGAATTAGTTTCTACGGTACGAATAATAATGTTGAGCTGTCTTTACTCCAAGGTGAAAGATGTTAATTAATTTAGAGTTATTCAGAAACTTAATTAATTAATGGACTTGATAATCTTAAACGCGGGAAATAATAATCGGGAGCCCATATTATCGTAATATGGATTAAGATGGATAGTGCAATATTAATTTATTAGTGGTAATAATTAATATTAAAGGGCTGAATTATATTGGGGCTCAATATTGAAATTCAGAAGTCCATTAGGAGGTCCAATCTTAATTCTCCTTAAGGCCCCTCAAGTAGCCCATTAAGTAGCCAATAATGATAAGGTGATTAAAATAAAGAATATATTAATGCTGATTTTCATCATTTTTTTCGAAAATAAGGAATAAAAAAAAAAGATTTTGTTGATTTTCTTGGAAAGATATTATGGAAGATATGTATTCTAGGAATACAAGAATATCTCATATATTCAAGAAGATCCAAATCTTGGATTTCATCCTTGAAATTTTCGAAAATTATACCTATTGTGGAGGGTGAGATTTTTGTGGAATATTTTATTTTGGAGAAAAGAATATATGAGATATATTCAAGATTTCTTAGAGTCTAAGAAAAGATTTTTTCCAAGGCCCATATTCCTTGAAATTTTCGGCCACCTCCATCTATAAATAGGGGATGATTATTTCATCCCCAAGTACATAATTCTATGTGTTGGAAAAATCAAGAAGCATAGATATTTTTCTTTTTCCTTAGTTTATTAAATTACTTGAAAGCGTCTCCCACCGGCGATCAAGTGAGGTGAAAAGAGAAATACTTGAGAAGGCTTTGGGTTGATAGAGCGAGATTACAATTGTCCCGTATATCCAAAGGCCAATACTACAAGAGGTACGTTAATCGCATATTTACTTGTTTATTCCGCCTAGTTAATATGTGAAATTAATTTAACATGCATGATGATAATTAGTTGTTGGAATTATTATTTGAATTAATTAGGATTAATTCATGCTAGTAATAATTGTATTTAAATTCGTATTTAAATTTCATCCCGAATAGATTCCGGGCACCCCTATTTTCCCAACACCAACCATCTCTATGGCTCTGGGATTTCCTGCCCCTCCCTCTCCCACCTGTTTAACCAGCGATGATAGTGAAGATGAGGAAGCTTCACTTGAGCCTGCTAACTTAGCACCTTCCTCTTCTGCCTCTGGGCCCAGACCCTTCACTTTCTCATCTGTAGAAATGGGTCCCATCAGGCAGAGTATGAGTGTAAGTGCTCAGCTCTGGCTAAGAGAGCATTTCCCAATCCTTTTGGAGCACTTACCACTTCTGGCAGAGTTGACTGATGCCAAGGTCTGGAGCAAGGCCAGACTTGAAGATGTGGAGGACCTCATGTTGTTGCTTGAGGAAATGGGTCCCTCCAACTTCACTGCATGGGAGATTGATCTGAAGCAGAGGCTAAATATCCAGAACCCAGCTGAGCTGGAGACCCCTGATGCAGCCAAGATCTTGATTCGCACCCTGCTCATCCAAAGAGGGGTTATGATCACTCCAGAGGGCCCATCTTACAAATTTGGCCCTCACTTTGTCTTCCCTCCAGAGCTTTATTCAGATGAGGAGGACTTTGATGTCACTCCTGCCGTGCTGCAGAAGATGAAGACGTTCTTCAATGAACAAATAATGCATATTGGGCGCTTCTCCAAGGCAATCCAGCACATGGCCCCTGCTATGATTGAGCACCAGATCCGGCAGGAGAGAAGGATCTTTTTGAAGCAGATCAAGTCTACTTTCGCAGCTGCCAAAACTTCTTTCAAGGCCAATGGTCTCCTGGTCAAGCTGGATGTTATGCACAGCCAGAAGCAGCTCCAGGAGCATGTGCTTGAGCAGCTGAGGCCAGTCTCTGTGCTGAAGGTAGAGATGGCTTCTCAAATGCTGCAGACTGCTAAGCTGAAGGACTCCCTCCAGGAGATGTTGGAAAAGCAGGAAAAGCTAGTTGCGGAGTCGAGAGCTTACCTGGAGGAGGCCAGGCAATTACGTGATCTTCACTCTTCCTCCAACACTGCCTTGCCTGATCTCATTAGGCAGGTAGTGGAGCCCCTTCTTGATGAAGTTAAAAAGGGGGGAGAGAAGGCTAGAACTGATCTAGCAAAGACCACCAATGAAACCCTCTTTAGCCATGGCGCTCGTCTGGACCTGCTGGAGAACACCTTGGCCCAGGCAGAGCTGCAGAAGAAGAAGAAGAAAGAAGAGCTCAAGTCCCTTACCATGGCCAAGCAACTTGCTGCAGAAGAGGAATCATCGGAAGCAGAGCAAGATCCTATCTCTATCTCTGGACCTGCTAAGAAGAAGATCAGAAAAGTCAAGAAGAGCTTCCTAGAAGAAGTTGTGGAAGAAGCAGAGAAGAGATTCCGCGAAGAGACGCCAGAAGAGAGGCAAGCCAGAATAAGGAAAAACATAGATGAAGAGCAGAGGCTCCGATATGTTAGAAGGCAAAATAAGAAGAGCAGAGAAGCTGATATCACTCCTGGTGCCAGTGGTTCCAGTCAGAAGAGGAAGGCACCTGTTGAAGTCATGAACATCCTGCCTCTCAGGACAGAAGGGTCCTTTGACTCTACTGTGCTTGTGCCTTTGATAGAGAAGTGGAGCGAAGTAAAGACTCTCTGGTTCATTCAACACTACATCCAGAGGTCTCCACCAGAGGATGATGCTCTCATCAACAGAACCTTCCACACTTGGATGAAAGCCTATGATGTAGATCTTTACAAGCAGCTGATGGATTCAACTATTGAGTTCAACCTGGAGGTCACTGCTCCTGAATTTCATTATCTCAACACTCCAATGGTTGGAGACCAGTTTGATTGGGCTGAATTGAAGAAATTATACAAGACTAAGGTGTTGGTCAATTTCACTCCAACATCTTCTGCAGAGTTGAAGGCCATTCAGGATAGATTTCTTGACTGGTTCCTTGTGCCTAAAGAGAACAGAAGATATGCTTAGATAGGACCTGTAATCTGTAATCTCCTTTATCCTTATTATTAATGAAAGTATTATATCTTCTCTGTTCAAAAGACAACCTCTTGTTGTCTTAATTGTTTGCCTGATAAGATCTATTCTAAGGTCTTATCCTTTACTGTTTTTATGCTTATGCTCTTTATTTTTGATCAGTTCTGGTTCTTGTTTTAACTCCATCAAAAAGGGGGAAATTGTTAGGATAAAAATTGTATAGTTTTGATGAGTTAAAACAAACCAGAAGATGTAATAGGACCATCTGGACCTGTTAGCCAGATGATGATCTAGATTAGGACTTAGTCTAGGGGGAACTGCCAGACCAGAAGACCTCACCAGAAGAGTCACCAGAAGACATATCAGAGGACTCACCAGAGGACTTCACCAGATGAGACTGACCAGAGGCAGAGGACTTTCCCCAGAACCAGACGAGTCTTGACCAGACGAGTCTGGTGAAACAACAGATACTCAGAATCATCTCCTGATTCTGATGAGCTATCTATTTCTTAACCAGATCAGGACCAGAAGACATCAAGGTTGCCTGGTGTCTGGTATTGCCTTCTCTGGAGAGAATCAGAGTTTGGCATTGGAAGCTATTGACCGTTGGTAATTGAAATCAAGTCAACAAGATCAGGATTGGAAAGTCTTGAAGTCAATCAATCCAAGGATCTCACCAACCCAATCAATCAATTAGGGAATTAATTGATTGAAGCTTCCCTAAATAGAGGATCTGATTAGATTAGCTCTCCAACGGCTATTCCCAATCACCTTATAAATACAGAGTGCATCCTCAAGAAATATGGCTAGAGAGATTCATACGCGCACGAAGATATATTCAAAGCTCTTATTCATCCAAGCACATAGCACTCTTATTATGTTCTTAATTACTTATTCACTCTTAAGGAGTAGTTGGACCTCAACCTGTTCATCTACAAGATAAGGTTGAAGGTTGTTGATCTTTAGATCAAAGTTAGATCTAAAGAGAGTGTAAGAAGGAACTGGTACTTCTCAATTCCAGTAAGTAAGTTGGTTGTTTGGTGGATAGTGAGACCCCTTGTTCAAGGGAGAGTGGACGTAGGATATTTAGATCCGAACCACTATATATCCGGTCTTATTTACTATCTTTGCACTTAAATTCTTGTTTATTATTGTGTGCTCTTGTAAAAAAGAAGTTGTCTAAGACATTTAATTTAAAGCTTCCGCAATTTATCAATCTAGTGGGACCAACAAGTAATATTTCTAGTTCCCCAACAATTAGGGCATTCACCAGCAAAATTGCCAAGTTTATGGCAATTGAAACATGACATTCTACTATTATCCTTCTTCTTTCAAGTATTCATTTTCTTTTTCTTCTTTTATCAGGATTGTTGGCAATATTCCCGGTTTGAGGTTGCTTACCTTTCTTCCAGTTCATTTTTCGTTTAATGCTCGAGGCTTGCTTTGAACTAGAACCACAAGGAGATCACTAGATGAGTGATGGTCCTGTTGGGAAAATAGGGGTGCCCGGAATCTATTCGGGATGAATTTTAAATATAAATTTAAATACAATTATTACTAGCATGAATTAATCCTAATTAATTCAAATAATAATTCCAACAACTAATTATCATCATGCATGTTAAATTAATTTCACATATTTAACTAGGCGGAATTAAACAAGTAAATATGCGATTAACGTACCTCTCGTAGTAATGGCCTTTGGATATACGGGACACTTGTAATCACGTTCTATCAACCCAAAGCCTTCTCAAGTATTTCCCTTTTCACCTCACTTGATCGCCGGTGGGAGACGCTTTCAAGCAATTTAATAAACTAAGGAAAAAGAAAAATATCTATGCTTCTTGATTTTTCCAACACATGGAATTATGTACATGGAGATGAAATAATCATCTCCTATTTATAATATGTAATGGCCGAAAATATCACGTGGATTTGGGCTTGGAGAAAATCTTTTCTTAGTCTCTAAGAAATCTTGAATATATCCCATATATTCTTTTCTCCAAAATAAAATATTCCACAAAAATCTTATACTACATATTAAGTCCTTATTTTCGAAAACTTCAAGAGGAAATCCAAAGATTTGGATCTTCTTGAATATATGAGATATTCTTGTATTCCTAGAATACATATCTTCCATAATATCTTTCCAAGAAAATCAACAAAATCTTATTTCTTCTTGATTCTCTTATTTTCGAAAATATGAAGAAAAATCAGCATTAATATATTCTTTTTATTTTAATCACCTTATCATTATTGGGCTACTTAATGGGCTACTTGAGGGGCCTTAAGGAGAATTAAGATTGGACCTCCTAATGGGCTTCTGAATTTCAATATTGAGCCCCAATATAATTCAGCCCATTAATATTAATTATTACCACTAATAAATTAATATTGCACTATCCATCTTAATCCATATTACGATAATATGGGCTCCCGGTTATTATTTCCCGCGTTTAAGATTATCAAGTCCATTAATTAATCAAGCTTTCGAATAGCTCCAAATTAATTAACATCTTTCACCTTGGAGTAAAGACAACTCAACATTATTATTCGTACCGAAGAAACTAATTCTTCACTTGCAAGATTTGGTACAATAAAACTTCTGAGCCCACCAAGGGGACTAATCACACGAGCCGTACTCGCACGCGTTTCTCCGTATTAAATCTTAGCAACCGTCGTATGATTAATATTACTGCCCAAGACACAAAGTTCGAAGTCACAATGATTCTCACCCAACATGAATCAAAGCAGTAACTACTAAGCACACACGGTCCTATTTAAGTGACGGAGATTAAGAAATCAACAACCACTGAGGTCTAATTCTTCACCTTTCAGAACAGAAGAATTTCTCCTCGCTGTAGGACCTCTTCAACACATACTAAATGTGCTAGTGCAATCTCTTGGTCAAGACAGACCAATCTGAGCCTTACACATCGACCTTTCACGGCGGATTGTTCAATTCCACCTAGGTCGTGAAATGTACGTTTAGTTACAAGTAAACTGTTAATGTTGTCTTCCGTGATCGGGTATCACCACATTAACTACTATGTAACACGTACTATATATTGAACGGTTTGCAATAGAAATTCAACATTCAATCAAAACTAAAGCAAATGCGATAAAAGAATTATTCTCATAAAACAAGTGTTTGATACACGAGTTATACAAAGTAAAAGCATACTTTCACGTATAACTCCAACAATCTCCCACTTATACTTAAAGTCTGCTTTTAGTATACATCACGCATGTCTTAGTGTAGTAGCTCTACGTGACATCTCATGTCAACCTACACTAACCTAATAATTCCTCCCACTTATACTTAAAGCAGATTGGCTATCGTCTTGACTCCCATTCCATCCACATGTCTCTCGAATGTACTCTGAGGCAGACCCTTTGTGAAATTGATTTACTAGGTTGTCCCCGACATTTACCTTTGCCACCTCTTTATCTCCTCTCTTAACGATTTCTCGTATAAGATGGTGTTTTCTTTCAATGTGTTTGCTGGCCTTGTGGGCTCTCGGTTCCCTTGAATTTGCAACTGCTCCGGCATTGTCACAAAAGACAGTTATCTTGTCGGGCAAATTCGGAACAACGTCCAAGTCCACTAAGAAGTACTTGAGCCAAACCGCTTCTTTCGCTACTTCACAAGCAACTACTTATTCGGCTTCCATGGTCGAATTTGCGATGCATTTCTGCAAATCGCTTCTCCATGTCATGGCTCCTTCTCCCATGCAAAACACACTACCCGAGGTAGGTATTTTGGAGTCTATGTCTGATTGGAAATTTGAGTCCGTGTATCCCATGAGAATTAGATTGTCTGATTGTTAAATCAGCATTCCATACCAAGTTCTTTTCAGAAACTAAAGAACGCATTTAATTGCAATCTAATGTGCTTTCTCGGGGTTACTTCGATATCTTGCCATCATGCCCACGGCAAAGCAGATATCCGGTCTCGTACACAACATTGCATACATAAGACTTCCTACGTCCGAAACGTACGGAACGTCTTTCATGTCATCTATCTCCACTTGGTCTTAGGGAAAATTTCTTTAGATAGATGGATTCCGTGCCTAAAAGGTACAAAACCTTTCTTGGAATCTTGCATGCTGAAATGCTTCAAAACAGTGGCTTTGTATGAAACTTGCGATAAACCCAACATCCTCCTCTTGGATCTCGAGTGAACTTGATCCCAAGGATGTGACCGGCTTTCCCTAAGTCCTTCATATCAAACTGATTTGACAGCTATACCCTTACGTCTGACAATACCTTTACATTGTTTCCAATGAGCAGAATATCGTCTACGTATAATACTAAGAATACCACCGCAGTTCCGTCACACCTTTTATACACACAACTTTCGAACTTGTTTTGATCACAAACCCATAAGACTTAATAACTTGATCAAAACACTGGTTCCAAGTACGCGGCGCTTGCTTAAGTCCATAAAATGGATCTCTTAAGCTTGCATACGAGGTGCTCTTGGCCTTTTTCAACGAAACCTTTGGGTTGTTGCATATAGATCCCATCAAGACTTCCGTTAAGGAAAGCTGTCTTGACATACATTTGCCAGATCTCGTAATCTAAGTGCGCAGCGATCGACAAGAGAATACGGATGGACTTAAGCATAGCTACAGGCCACAGGCCACAAGCCTTACTTTGAAGGTCTCTACCCTTCCGTCCGGTCCTCTTTTCCTCTTGTACACCCACTTGCATCCAATGGGCTCTACCCCATTAGGTGGATCAACCAACTCCCACACTTGATTATAATCCATCGAACCCACCTCGGTTTCCATTGCGGTTTGCCACACTTCCGCGTCTTTGTCTTGGATTGCCTCGTCGTACGTTCATGGGTCTGATTCATCGCCGAGAATCAAATCCGAAGATTCTCCAATTCCCATGAATCTCTCGGGTTGCCTTGCAATCCTCCCACTACGACGGGGTTCCGGTTGTGAAGGTATGACGTGTGGTATATCATCTTGTATACTTGGTATAGGAGTTTGCCCTCTTAACTCGTCTAAGGTAATCTCACTTCTGGGCTTTCTTTTGTTCATATAGTCTTTCTCCAAGAATTTAAAGTGCGAACTAATCACGGTTTTTTAATCCTTGAGACTATAGAACATACACCCTTTCGTTCCCATGGGATATCCTATAAACAACCTTAATTCTGAACATGGATCCAATTTACCGGCTTCCTTGTCTAGCACGTATGCCGGACAACCCCAAATCTGCAAGTGTCTTAGACTGGGCTTGCGCCCCGGTCCACAATTCCATTGGGGTTTTAGGAACCGATTTGGATGGCACCAAGTTCAGAATATAAGTCATTGTTTCCAAGGCGTTACCCCAAAACGACTTGGGTAAATCTGAATAACTCATCATGGATCTGACTATTTCTAAAAGAGTCTGGCTCCTTCGTTCCACCACACCGTTCTATTGAGGGGTTCCCGATGTGGTCAACAGGGATACAATCCCTTCTTCCGATAGGTAGTTCAAGAATTCATTGCTAAGGTATTCGCCTCCACGAACAAATCGTAGAGACTTGATACTTCTTTCCCTATGCATCATAAGGTAGATGTATCCGTATCTTGAGTAATCATCAAATTACTCATACCTCCTCTTGCTATGATCGTCATTGAACCACACATATCGGTATGAACGAGTTCTAACACTTCCGTAGTTCTATTCCCCTTGGCTCCAAATGCCCTCTTGGTCATTTTACCCTCTAAACAGGATTCACAAGTTAGAAATGGTTCGACTTGGAATGATTCCAAGGATCCGTCTTTCACCAATCTCTCTATCCACTTTAGATTAATATGACCTAGTCTAAGATGCCATAGAAGTGTTTCGTTCATCTCCGAAGAACGCTTTCTTTTATTACTCGAAATAATCGATGTGTTATTAGATCCAATTTTGTGAGTGGTGTGCCCAAATAATGGTATAAAGATCATCCATTAAAGTTCCGGAACGGATAAACTCATCGTTTCAAGCAATAATAACATCCTTATTAAAAGAAACTGAGTATCTATTCAAACAGTTTAGAAACTGAAGGTTGAGTTCTTTCTAAACTAGGAACATGAGGAACGTCTCTCAAGACCATAACTCTATCTTCACAAGATAGGCGCACTTCTCCCACTGCTTCAGCTGCCACTCTCGTAGCAATGCCCGATGTGATGGGGATCTCACTTCCATTAAGTCGTCGGGTTAGCTTAAACCCATGAAACAAATGTGATCAGTAGCTCTCGTATCTACTATCCACGAATAGACAGCATACACCACTTCACAAGTTTCGACGACTAAGGTGTGTGAATTACCTAACTTTCCTAGCCTCTTAGGCTTGGAACAGGCAGACCTCCATTGTCCTCTCTCACCGCAACTAAAACACTTCCCCTTCGATGCTTGCCTTTGCATTTGCCTTTCGCAACAATTGGATTTGCTTGGATCCGACCTTTGGTTCTCTTCCTCTTTTTCCCTCCCTTGGGACCAAAAGAGGTAGACGAACCATTAGCCACCATAGCACTAGACTGGTGCTCCATTATCACCTCCACCGAAACTAAAGCTTGCAAGAGCTCGGGCAAACGACTTGTCCGTTTCATTCATCTGACAGTTCAGATGAAACTACTCAAAGCTTCTCGGTAGGGAATGGTATATGAAATCAATCAAAATCCGCACCAAGTACTTCCAACTTGTTAAGGTATGCCATTATCTCGAGAACGTGCTCCCTCACGGGCGTTCCTTCCACCATTTCCAACTTGACCGAGTCATGTTTGGTGAACTGATTAGTCATGGGATTCTGATGTAAAAACATCTCTTCAAGGTGTTCCATGATTTCAACAGCGGATACAATGTCTTCATGAACGCGCCTCAAATCCTCAGACAGAAATGTCAAGATGATGCACTTCATTCATTGTCACGCTTCCGATCATAAACTGCCTCTTCCCATTGCTTGACTTATCATTAGGCTTGCCGGGTATATTAACATAAATAACCCAATTGTGTTTTCGTGCAGTAAGGACAAATTAAAAAAAAAACGTTTCCAATCGATATAATTCTCTCCAAAAAGTTTATTAACTTTAAGTATATTAAACAGTGGATTAAAAGATTGCGACATGATGAAATGAGAATAAAACATACATTCATATCAATATCTAGAAAAATATGAAATTATCACATAATTCGATCACATCAATTATATTGAAACCTTAAAACAATATAATCATGCATCAGCCAACATCTCGAAACAATTTAAATGCGCCACGAGGGGTGGTCTATACATTTAAATACATTTAAGAGGATCACAAACTTAAAAGTTACAAATCCTTAATTCAAAATTAATAGTTGGCTCCCACTTTGACCACATAGAAATTGACAGGGACTCCGAGGGGAGTAAGTTAATATCAATTTCCTATGCCTAAGTAATAACCATAATTAAATACAGGATTATTATTTCGCTTTGAGCAAGCCACTCGTGGTGAGGGTCAATGCCGCCACTAGTAATAATCCACAACCATCCTTTCGGAATTTATTCATGTGAAATCCGTTCTTTTGGCCGATCCGAGGGGGAAATGTATTCCAAAAGAACTTCACAAATAAATAAATTATGGAGGTCAAATTAATCCAATTTTAATATCCGGAATAAAATTGCGATTATAAAAGCATACTTAGTAATTTTCGAAAGTAAGGTTTTTCTTGGACAATCAAATTCATGCAAACACATATTAACAAATAATAATAAGTGCACGAAATAAAACATCCATCAAAACAAAATTAAACACTTTGGAGCACTCAAATCCAATTGTCACGGTTTAATTTCTTCACGTCTTGATGCGAAAAAATTGTCCTTGTTGCTTTCCGACGTTCGTCTCGACGTGATCCCACTCGAACAGCAACACTTCTTCAAAAACAGCATCGTTTGGGGTTTGGGACGACGTTTAAAATCACACGTAAAAAAAACACGAACCGAAAAAATTCCACGGACTGAGATACAGCGCGCGTCGGCCCACGAAGTGGGCCCGCACGCTTCCCGGCCCGAGAAGCGCTGGAAAAACGCCCGAGGCGCTCCGAAGCGCAGCCCCGAGGCGCGGCCGAGGCGCACCCGAGGCGCTGCAGGCCCTCGCCGAGGCGCGCGCGGTGCGAGCGGCGCCGTGCGCCGTGCACCCCCGTGCGCCGTTTTTTCGTCGTTCGTCCTCGTTTTCTTCATCCCTAGCATGATTTTACCTCCATACACGCTCCACGCTTGTATGCGTCGTCCGGGTACGCCGTTTTTAATTCTTCGTTCTTCGTCACGATCCGGTTACAATTTATTTTTACAAAAAAAATAAATACTAGATCTAGACTAGTCTATTACAATGATCGAATCAAAATAAAAACAACTAATCTACTCGTGGATTTTCTCACGAGAAAAACGAATTCGAACGAATCGAATTAAAAACCAAATTAATTCACACGCATGAAATTAACAACATTAAAAACCATGACAATTGGATACCTGCAAAAAAGATCTAACAATTCTACTATCCAATTTCAATTTAATGTTCAACAATTTAAATTCCAATTTAAAATTCAGAGCCCGAAACCGTGGCTCTGACACCAGTTGTTGGGAAAATAGGGGTGCCCGGAATCTATTCGGGATGAATTTTAAATATAAATTTAAATACAATTATTACTAGCATGAATTAATCCTAATTAATTCAAATAATAATTCCAACAACTAATTATCATCATGCATGTTAAATTAATTTCACATATTTAACTAGGCGGAATTAAACAAGTAAATATGCGATTAACGTACCTCTCGTAGTAATGGCCTTTGGATATACGGGACACTTGTAATCACGTTCTATCAACCCAAAGCCTTCTCAAGTATTTCCCTTTTCACCTCACTTGATCGCCGGTGGGAGACGCTTTCAAGCAATTTAATAAACTAAGGAAAAAGAAAAATATCTATGCTTCTTGATTTTTCCAACACATGGAATTATGTACATGGAGATGAAATAATCATCTCCTATTTATAATATGTAATGGCCGAAAATATCATGTGGATTTGGGCTTGGAGAAAATCTTTTCTTAGTCTCTAAGGGTATGTTTGTTTTGGGACTCACACGGATGGACTTTGGACTTTGCAATCCACGCCCCATACGAGTTCGGGATTTAAAATTGGGTTTTCAAATCCCAAACTCAATCCCTACCTATAAACCTATTACTATTTTTCATATAATTAATACAATCACATCATCACTTTTTTATCATCCACTCAACATCTCTCCTACTTTTCTCTTACCCAATATAATAAAATAATACAACAACAATCACTAATAAACATTGATTTGACATAAAGTAAAATCTCACCCTACTAAAATCCCAAAACAAACACATACTCATATTATTCATCAAGATTTTCACATCCTAAGATTTCAAAGTCATGACTTCCCCCGCACACTTAAATCCCAAAACAAACGTACCCTAAGAAATCTTGAATATATCCCATATATTCTTTTCTCCAAAATAAAATATTCCACAAAAATCTTATACTACATATTAAGTCCTTATTTTCGAAAACTTCAAGAGGAAATCCAAAGATTTGGATCTTCTTGAATATATGAGATATTCTTGTATTCCTAGAATACATATCTTCCATAATATCTTTCCAAGAAAATCAACAAAATCTTATTTCTTCTTGATTCTCTTATTTTCGAAAATATGAAGAAAAATCAGCATTAATATATTCTTTTTATTTTAATCACCTTATCATTATTGAGCTACTTAATGGGCTACTTGAGGGGCCTTAAGGAGAATTAAGATTGGACCTCCTAATGGGCTTCTGAATTTCAATATTGAGCCCCAATATAATTCAGCCCATTAATATTAATTATTACCACTAATAAATTAATATTGCACTATCCATCTTAATCCATATTACGATAATATGGGCTCCCGGTTATTATTTCCCGCGTTTAAGATTATCAAGTCCATTAATTAATCAAGCTTTCGAATAGCTCCAAATTAATTAACATCTTTCACCTTGGAGTAAAGACAGCTCAACATTATTATTCGTACCGAAGAAACTAATTCTTCACTTGCAAGATTTGGTACAATAAAACTTCTGAGCCCACCAAGGGGACTAATCACACGAGCCGTACTCGCACGCGTTTCTCCGTATTAAATCTTAGCAACCGTCGTATGATTAATATTACTGCCCAAGACACAAAGTTCGAAGTCACAATGATTCTCACCCAACATGAATCAAAGCAGTAACTACTAAGCACACACGGTCCTATTTAAGTGACGGAGATTAAGAAATCAACAACCACTGAGGTCTAATTCTTCACCTTTCAGAACAGAAGAATTTCTCCTCGCTGTAGGACCTCTTCAACACATACTAAATGTGCTAGTGCAATCTCTTGGTCAAGACAGACCAATCTGAGCCTTACACATCGACCTTTCACGGCGGATTGTTCAATTCCACCTAGGTCGTGAAATGTACGTTTAGTTACAAGTAAACTGTTAATGTTGTCTTCCGTGATCGGGTATCACCACATTAACTACTATGTAACACGTACTATATATTGAACGGTTTGCAATAGAAATTCAACATTCAATCATAACTAAAGCAAATGCGATAAAAGAATTATTCTCATAAAACAAGTGTTTGATACACGAGTTATACAAAGTAAAAGCATACTTTCACGTATAACTCCAACAGGTCCCGTTTTCGAAGGCCAAAATGGGAATTTAGGAGAATTTTTTTTAAACTTTGCATCGCACCGTGAATGAGTTCAGTGAGGGACACTCAAGTCACTGCATTGCTGAGAGTCAGAGGCATCAAGTCTGTGTGGTGACTTGAGGACTCAGCCTCTCAACAAGACAGTGACTCGAGAGATTGCACTTCAAGTCACTGCACTGCTTAGAGGCTGAGCTACTAAGTTAGTGAGAAGACTTGGAGACTCATGCTCTAACACAGTGACTCGAGATACTGGACTCTCGAGTGCTTGCTTAAGCATGTTAGTGAGATTGGTTCTCCCTGACTAAATTACTCAACCAAAGTTTCTTTAACAATGCTCTCAGTGAGCAGATTTTACACAATACTTTAGTAGGTACTTAAACAATAAAGACACTCAGTTTAACGTGGTTCAGAGACTCAAACTCTTACATCCACGGGCCTGATTTAACAGGAAATCCACTAACTTGGGATTCTTGTTTTTAACGTGCCAAGGTACACCAAGATCTATACATCTCAGATCTTGCTTTCCTCCTTCCTAACTCAACAACAACTTCCACCAACAAACCTGACAAGTACGGTTTTGGTTTCAGTTAGGTTTTCTCCAACTAGGTGAGGTTTTCCCTTACAATGTCTTAACCTAAAGCTAAGAATGGAAAAACCTCTCTAAGCTATGAGTTACAAGCTGAACACTCAATTTATATATGTGAAGATCCTAATGGTCATTGAACAAGGTGTAAGAAGTGCCTCTTTATATCTCCCATGAAATGCACTATCCTTTCACACCTTCACAGCTCGTAGGTGTTGATTTTTCTCATTTAAACCCACAAACCGCAGCTATGAGCTTGTATTTATAGTGTGGATTCAAATGTAACCATTGGAGGGAATCACATTTGAATCCAGACAATTAATAGGTTTCACCTACTTTTCTTGGAATGCGGCCTTGTCAGTGTCAGATATGTTGTCTTGACTTGATTGGTCCACGTGGACTGAATCTAACGGATCTTTGGATCTGTGAGCTTGATCAGGGGACACTGACTTCAGATGGTACTAACTTGATGATCTTCAGTAGACATGACTGTCTTCAGTGTAGTTGTCCTTCAGTAGACTCTTGAAGATCTTTCCAGAAGGATTGTCATAAGGCTGAATGCCAAACTTCCCTGGCCACAGTAGCCTGACTCCTTCAGGGCCTATTTGGTACAACACTGATCCTCTTGATCATGCTCTTCACTGAGTAGTCCACTGACTTAGCTTAGATCAGCCAGGTTTATACTCAGTGGGACATCCTTCAGGCTTCTCTTCAGGTTCAGGTCTCTGCCATGGCTTCTGTCAGTTCTTGTGATGTCATCTTGATTTCCTCAGGCTGTGTTGTTAGTTCCCCCTCGCTGAGTTTCCCCTCAACTGAGTTCCCCCTCAACTGAGTGCTTCCTCAAATGAGTTCTTCTCAACTGAGTGCTTCCTCAACTGAGTTCTTCTCAACTGACAACCTGTTCTACTGAGAAATAACCTAGTCTGACCTGAAACTAAGGATACTATCCTGACTGCTTTCAAACCTATTACATGAGGTTTTGGAAAATCATCAAAACTAAACCATATCCCAACAATTTCCCCTTTTTTGATGATTCCAAATCTTCTAACAAAAAGATTTTCTATTACATGAATGATGTCAAACGTTTAAGATCTGTTCGGTTGGCCATTTTTCTTAACAAAACTGGATCAGTGGTCATGTGGACAACCCGCTCTGATACCAATTGATCATCCCGTTTTCGAAGGCCAAAATAGGAATTTAAGAGATTTTTTTTAAACTTTGCATCGCACCTTGAATGAGTTCAGTGAGGGACACTCAAGTCACTGCATTGCTGAGAGTCAGAGGCATCAAGTCAGTGTGGTGACTTGAGGACTCAGCCTCTTAATAAGACAGTGACTCGAGAGATTGCACTTCAAGTCATTGCACTGCTTAGAGGCTGAGCTACCAAGTCAGTGAGAAGACTTGGAGACTCATGCTCTAAGCAACGCAGTGACTCGAGAAACCGGACTCTCGAGTGCTTGCTTAAGCATGTCAGTGAGATTGGTTCTCCCTGACTAAATTACTCAACCAAAGTGTCTGTTCGGAATTCCCATAGTTTAAAACGTTTAAGATCTGTTCAGTTGACCATTTTTCTTAACAAAACTGGATCAGTGGTCATGTGAACAACCCGCTCTGATACCAATTGATGGTCCCGTTTTCGAAGGCCAAAATGGGAATTTAGGAGAATTTTTTTTAAACTTTGCATCGCACCTTGAATGAGTTCAGTGAGGGACACTCAAGTCACTGCATTGCTGAGAGTCAGAGGCATCAAGTCAGTGTGGTGACTTGAGGACTCAGTCTCTCAATAAGACAGTGACTCGAGAGATTGCACTTCAAGTCACTGCACTGCTTAGAGGCTGAGCTACCAAGTCAGTGAGAAGACTTGGAGACTCATGCTCTAAGCAACGCAGTGACTCGAGAGACCGGACTCTCGAGTGCTTGCTTAAGCATGTCAGTGAGATTGGTTCTCCCTGACTAAATTACTCAACCAAAGTTTCTTTAACAATGCTCTCAGTGAGCAGATTTTACACAACACTTTAGTAGGTACTTAAATAATAAAGACACTCAGTTTAACGTGGTTCAGAGACTCAAGCTCTTACATCCACGGGCCTGATTTAATAGGAAATCCACTAACTTGGGATTCTTGTTTTTAACGTGCCAAGGTGCACTCAGATCTATACATCTCAGCTCATGCTTTCCTCCTTCCTAACTCAACAACAACTTCCACCAACAAACCTGACAAGTAGGGTTTTGGTGTCAGTTAGGTTTTCTCCAACTAGGTAAAGTTTTCCCTTACAATGTGTTAGCCTAAAGCTAAGATTAGGAAAACCTCTCTAAGCTATGAGTTACAAGCTGAACACTCAATTTATATCTGTGAAGACCCAAATTGTCAGTGAACAAGGTGTAAGAAGTGCCTCCTTATATCTCCCATGAAATGCACTATCCTCTCACACCTTTACAGCTCGTATGTGTTGATTTTTCTCATTCACACCCACAAACCGCAGCTATGAGCTTGTATTTATAGTGTGGATTCAAATGTAACCGTTGGAGGGAATCACATTTAAATCCAGACAATTAATAGGTTTCACCTACTTTTCTTGGAATGCGGCCTTATCAGTGTCAGATATGCTGTCTTGACTTGATTTGTCCACGTGGACTGAATCCAACAGATCTTTGGATCAGTGACCTTGATTAGGGCGCACTGACTTCAGATGGCTTATCCTCCACTGACTTGATGATCTTCAGTAGACATGTCTGTCTTCAGTGTAGTTGTCCTTCAGTAGACTCTTGAAGATCTTTCCAGGAAGTTTGTCATAAGGCTGAATGACAAACTTCCCTGACCACAGTTGTCTGACTTCTTCAGGGCCTACTTGGTACAACACTTATCCTCTTCTCTTCACTGAGTAGTCCACTGACTTAGCTTAGATCAGCAAGATTTATACTCAGTGGGACATCCTTCAGGCTTCTCTTCAGGTTCAGGTCTCTGCCATGGCTTCTGTCAGTTCTTGTGATGTCATCTTGATTTCCTCAGGCTGTGTTGCTGAGTTCCCCCTCGCTGAGTTCCCCCTCAACTGAGTGCTTCCTCAACTAAGTTCTTCTCAACTGAGTGCTTCCTCAACTGAGCTCTTCTCAACTGACAACCTGTTCTACTGAGAAATAACCTAGCCTGACCTGAAACTAAAGATACTATCCTGACTGCTTTCAAACCTATTACATGAGGTTTTGGAAAATCATCAAAACTAAACCATATCCCAACAATGAGGACTTGGTAGCTCCAAATCTTTCATCTTCCAGCTCAACATTTCATCAGCACAAGTCTTAATACTTTCATTGTGGGTCAACTTAATCTTTAGGTGTTCCCACCTATCGGTAAGTGACCGAATCAGAGCTTGAATATGTTGTTCATTAGAGCGTATATGGCCATCAGTCTTAAGTTCTATGATCATGTTAGACATTTCCCAAAGGTGTTGTCTAATATTATGATCGGTATATTTCTTATAAGAATTGAACTTAATGACCAGCTGTCTCAGTCACGTAATTGATGTCCCACCATACTTCTCCCATAGATACACCCAGATATCATGGGACGTGGGGTGTTGTTCACATTCATTAATCATTTAATCAATTACCGTACTAACCAAGATGCCAAGAGCTATGGAATTTTTCTTTTTCCATGCAAGATAAGCTTATTGGTCTCTTCTTGCCTGATTTCTATTTCCAGCTCCTGGATCTACCATTATATGGTTAATTGCGTTCAATGTGTCTTGCTCGTCCAAAATACTCCAAATTTTGTGACACCCAGTGTTGTAATTATCACCATTTAGTTTCCCACCCATATTTAACTCATCAACAATCGACTTTGATGTTATCTTCTGGTCTTAGTGAGAAGTAATTCAATATGTTAATAATGTATTATTTTTTTATGTCAAGCTAAACAAAGACATCTATTGAAATTGATACACGGAATGATTTTTAAAAATAACTTAAAGTAATTAATCATCAATCTTATCATGTGTCTAAAAATAGATTATATTTCAAAACATAAATCAATATAAGTTCAAGTATTTAAAGCAATTTAAATAACTCAGAACTACCACTTAATTGCATGAATCAAAATGCAACTTAAAAATAATATAATTACCAATATTTAACCCAGTTCAATGAAATAATTAAGAAAAAATCCAAATAGCAAATAAATAAACTACTATAAGCTTCAATTAGTACTATTATGATAACTTAAGAGTCAAATATCCAAGATAATTGCAACTTATTAATCAATATCTCCTGTCAAACTATGTTGGCCTCACTTGTTCCAACATTATAGATAGTATGTGCCAAAGGATCCATGTGAGGATTCTTCATCCGACTTTTACTTTGACCGTGGAATATAAGAAAACTGGAATGGTGAATACCCCCATCCTTAAGCACGCTGATCTAAGAGCTCTTTTCCTATCATTCTCTTCTGAATCAATAGAGATTCTATTCATGATCACGTAACCAGAAGGCTTTTCTGTGAAGGAAGACCATTTTGCCCAATAAACATTTTGCAAATTGGGAGAAAGATTTCTAACCTAGGTTTTGGACTATGAATTTCACTTTTTAAATAGATCGGGATGATCTTGTTGCACATGAGGAACACCAATTGAAAGTAAAGTTCTGCTAAGGTAAGCTCGTGTTCCCTCAGGTTATGATTGGATTTCATCTTATAATTTAAGAAATCTTGGAGTACTATGTCTTTTGTCCTCATGTCACGTGTAGAAACAATCCTCTTTCATACCTACAAAATGAGCAGCCAACAAAACACGATAATGTTAGTTAAACTTTAACACATGAATCTTAGCTCTCTCTTACGCTTAAGAAAATAAATTTTAAAAAACGTACTAAGGAAATTCACAAGTGAAATTAAGTTTAAACATTGGCTCGCACTTTCTTAGATAAATGAGTACGCAAACATGTCTTGTTCAAATACCCCTAAATTATATAAATGAAGAATCTACACTAGAAAACAAGCATAATGTAATTTTCGGCACCAAAATTGGAGTTAAAATAAGCTCAAATAAGTCAAAACAAGATTACATGCGCGCATAAGTTCCGAAAATAGCTTTCATAGGCTCTAAATAGTTTCAACATGTCTGAAAACATCTGGATATGACCGGAACGGCCCCTGCATGCGCCATTATGCATCGACAAGGGCCCACATGCACCACCACACACCCTCACGCGCTCCATCCTAACGAGGTGCATGGAACTGACTCACGTGTTGTCATCTGTCCATCGAGTGGATGGCGGGTGTTGTTCAGGCGCGGCTATCGGTCAGCCAATAGGTCAGACCCTTTGTTTTACGCGCCATCGCCAGTGGCCGCGATGTCGTCGTTGCTCCGCCCTGTCACCCTTGGTTTGACTCGGACCTGGTTCTGGTTTGACTTGGTCCAGTTTCCAGTTTGACCGAGTATGACCCTTCTTGAACTTGGTCAAAATTATATTTCTTTATATTTCAATTGGGTCTTATAAAGAATCTCATTCTCTTAAACTTTTCAAAAATACCCAAAAATGAGATTTTTTTTTTATGAAAAATCATATCTAACACAATTCTTAACCAAAAAAAAAAAAAAACGATATGTGGATGGAATTTTTATTAAATGTAGGTTCATCCAGAAACAAGAACAAAACCCATTTCGTTCAATTTCATTTCGTAATTTCAAATCTATGAATTTGTAAATTTTCTAAAAAATAATGAAACTTTGAAAAATCATAGCTTACTAAATACTTGACCCAAATCATGAATTTTATATCAATAGAATCCTCATTCAATGTACTTTCATCCAGTAAAAATAATTCATCACAATTCATTATATTAAATTTATAATTAGCAGTCAAAGTTTCTGATTAATGCCAAAGACTGTTTTTTTTTTTCAATTAAAAAGACAAGGTAAAAATAATCAAAATTTGCAGAACCAATCTACATTATACAATACATTTATAATAAATTTATTAAGGCCTAAACCCTTAATTTTAGAAAAAAAAAACTAAAAAAATATAGATATATGTGCATAAACATAGACATACAATTCATATTATTATCAAGTTGAATATGTTCACGATAAACAACAAGGTAATAACATCAAAGTGGAAAAAAAATAAGAAACACGTCAATGGAAAAACATGCCATTAAAAAACATAACTTATATATTATTTTTTTCATCGGGAGATTTTTAAAAAAAAATTGATTTAATCCAAAACCAAACTTATGTTGCGGCGTATGCTGCCCACGTTTGGGTAGTGGATACCGGGGCAACTGATCATATTTGTTTCACTCTTTAGGGGTTCCAGCTAACCCGACGACTTAGCAAGAATGAGATCCTCGTCACTTTGGGCGATGCTACGAGAGTGGCAGCCGAAGCAGTGGGAGTCGTGCACCTATCTTTTGAAGATAGAGTTTTAATTTTAAGAGATGTTTTATACGTTCCGAACTTTAGGAAGAATTTAATTTCAGTTTCTAAGTTGTTTTTTGATGGATATTCAGTTACTTTTAATAAAGTTGTTACCGTTTCTTTTAAGAATGATACTATCTGTCATGGAACGTTGGTAAATAATCTCTATACGATTAAGTGTGCACACCACTCAAATATTGAATCTAATAACACGTCGATCATTTCGAGTAATAAAAGAAAGCGTTCTTTGGAGATGAACGAAACACTTCTATGGCATCTTAGACTTGGTCATATCAATCTAAAGCGGATAGAGAGATTAGTGAAAGATGGATCCTTGGAATCATTCCAAGTCGAACCGTTTCCAACTTGTGAATCCTGTTTAGAGGGTAAAATGACCAAGAGGGCATTTGGAGCCAAGGGGAATAGAGCCACGGAAGTGTTAGAACTCGTTCATACCGATGTGTGTGGTCCAATGATGATCAAAGCGAGAATGGGGTATGAGTATTTCGTCACCTTTATTGACGATTACTCGAGATATGGGTACATTTACCTTATGAGGCATAAGTCTGAAACTTTTGATAAGTTCAAGAAGTTTAAGGCCGAAGCCGAGAACCATAGGGAAAAGAGTATCAAGTTTCTACGATCAGATCATGGAGGCGAATACCTCAACGATGAATTCTTGAACTACTTATCGGACGAAGGGATCATATCCCAGTTAACTGCACCGGGAACCCCTCAACAGAACGGTGTGGCGGAATGAAGAAATCAGACTCTTTTAGAGATGGTCAGATCCATGATGAGCTATTCGGATTTACCCAAGTCATTTTGGGGTAATGCCTTGGAAACAGCGGCTTACATTCTAAACTTGGTGTCATCTAAATCGGTTCCTAAAACCCCAATGGAATTGTGGACCGGGCGCAAGCCCAGTCTAAGACATTTGCGGATTTGGGGTTGTCCGGCATACGTGCTAGACAAGGAGGCCGGTAAGTTGGATCCACGTTCGGAATTAAGGCTGTTTATAGGATACCTTGCGGGAACGAAAGGGTGTATGTTCTATAGTCCCAAGGATCAAAAGACCGTGATTAGTACACACTTTAAATTCTTGGAGGAAGACTATATGAAAAATCGGAGCCTAAAAGTGAAATTACCTTAGAAGAATTGAGAGGTCAAACCTCGATACCAAGTATACAAGATGATGTACCACACGTCACATCTTCACAACCGGAACCCCGTCGCAGTGGGAGGATTGCTAGGCAACCCGAGAGATTCATGGGGATAGGAGAATCTTCGGATTTGATTCCCGGTGATAAATCAGACCCATGGACATACGACGAGGCAATCCAAGACAAAGACGCGAAGTCATGACAAATGGCAATGGAAGCCGAGATGGGTTCGATGGATCATAATCAAGTGTGGGAGTTGGTCGAACCACCCAATGGGGTAGAACCCATTGGATGCAAGTGGGTGTACAAGAGGAAAAGATGACCGGACGGAAGGGTTGAGACCTTCAAAGCAAGGCTAGTGGCCAAAGGGTATACTAAAAAAGAAGGGATCGATTATGAAGAGACCTTTTCGCCTGTAGCTATGCTTAAGTCCATCCGTATTCTCTTGTCGATCGTTGCGCACCTAGATTACGAGATCTGGCAAATGGATGTCAAGACAGCTCCTTAACGGAAGTCTTGACGGGATAGATATCTATATGCAACAGCCCAAAGGTTTTATTTAAAAAGGCCAAGAGCACCTCGTATGCAACCTTAAGAGATCCATTTATGGACTTAAGCAAGCATTGCGTACTTGGAACCAGTGTTTTGATCAAGTGATTAAGTCTTATGGGTTTGATCAAAATGAGTTCGAAAGTTGTGTGTATAAGAAACGTGACGGAACTGTGGTGGTATTCTTAGTATTATACGTAGACGATATTCTGCTCATTGGAAACAATGTAAAGATATTGTTAGACGTAAAGGTATGGCTGTCAAAATAATTTGATATGAAGGACTTAGGGAAGTCGGTCACATCCTTGGGATCAAGATCACTCGCGATCGCAAGAAAAAGATGTTGGGCTTATTGCAAGCTTCATACATTGATACTGTTTTGAAGCGTTTCAGCATGCAAGATTTCAAGAAAGGTTTTGTACCTTTTAGGCACGGAATCCATCTATCGAAAGAAATGAGCCCTAAGACGCAAGTGGAGATAGATGACATGAAAGGTGTTCCGTACGCTTCGACCGTAGGAAGCCTTATGTATGCAATGCTGTGTACGAGACCGGATATCTGCTTTGCCGTGGGCATGGTAGCAAGATATCAAAGTAATCTCGGGAAAGACCATTGGACTGCCGTAAAGTGCATCTTGACGTATCTGAAAAGAATTCATGAGCGGATGCTGATTTACCAGTCAGATAGTCTTGTGCCCGTGGGATACACAGACTCAGATTTCCAATCAGACATAGACTCAAGAAAGTCAACCTCGGGTAGTGTGTTTTGCATTGGAGGAGGAGCCATTTCATGGAGAAGCGTTAAGCAGAAATGCATCGCCGATTCGACCATGGAAGCCGAGTATGTAGCTGCTTGTGAAGCAGCGAAAGAGGCAGTTTGGCTCAAGAACTTCTTAGTGGACTTGGACGTTGTTCCGAATTTGCCCGACATGATAACTGTCTTTTGTGACAATGTCGGAGTAGTTGCAAATTCAAAGGAACCGAGAGCCCACAAGGCCAGCAAACACATAGAAAGAAAATACCATCTTATACGAGAAATCATTAAGAGAGGAGATATAGAGGTGGCAAAGATAGCGTCAGGAGACAACCTAGCTGATCCATTCACAAAGGGTCTGCCTTAGAGTACATTCGAGAGACATGCGGATGGAATGAGAGTCAAGACTATTGCCAATCTGCTTTAAGTATAAGTGGGAGGAATTATTAGGTTAGTGTAGGTTGACATGAGATGTCACGTAGAGCTACTACATTAAGACATGCATGATGTATACTAAAAAACAGACTTTAAGTATAAGTGGGAGATAGTTGGAGTTATACGTGAAAGTATGCTTTTACTTTGTATAACTCGTGTATCAAACACTTGTTTATGAGAATAATTCTTTTATCACATATGCTTTAGATATGATTGAATGTTGAATATTTATTGCAAACAGTTCATAATAGTACTAGTTACATTGTAGTTAATGTGGTGATACCCGATCACGGAAGATAACATTAACAGTTTCCTTGTAACTAAACGTACATTTTCACGACCTAGGTGGAATTGAACAATCTGCCGTGTAAGGTCGATGTGTAAGTCTCAGATTGGCCTGTCTTGACTAAGAGATTGCACTAGCACATTTAGTATGTGTTGAAGAGGACCTACAGCGAGGATAAATTCTTCTGTTCTGAAATGTGAAGAATTAGACCTCAGTGGTTGTTGATTTCTTAATCTTCGTCACTTAAATAGGACCGTGTGTGCTTAATGGTTACTGCTTTGATTCATGTTGGGTGAGAATCATTGTGACTTTGAACCTTATGCTTTGGGCAGTAATATTAATCATACGACGGTTGCTAAGATTTAATACGGAGAAATGCGTGCGAGTACGGCTCGTGTGATTAGTCCCCTTGGTGGGCTCAGAAGTTTTATCGTACCAAATCTTGCAAGTAAAAAATTAGTTTCTTCGGTACGGATAATAATGTTGAGCTGTCTTTACTCCCAGGTGAAATATATTAATTAATTTAGAGCTATTCAGAAGCTTAATTAATTAATGGACTTGATAATCTTAAAACGCGGGAAATAATAACCGGGAGCCCATATTATCGTAATATGGATTAAGATGGATAGTGCAATATTAATTTATTAGTGATAATAATTAATATTAATGGATTGAATTGTATTGGGGCTCAATATTGAAATTCAGAAGTCCATTAGGAGGTCCAATCTTAATTCTCCTTAAGACCCCTCAAGTAGCCCATTAAGTAGCCCATTAATGATAAGGTGTTTAAAATAAAAGAAAATATTATTGCTGATTTTTTCTCATTAATTTCGAAAATAGCATGTAAGGGAAATAAAAGATTTTGTTGATTTTCTTGGAAAAATATTATGGAAGATATGTATTCTTGGAATACAAGACTATCTCATAAATTCAAGAAGATCCAAATCTTGGATTCTTAATCCTACAATTTTCAAAATTTACTTATTAAGATGAGGAGGTTGAGATTTTTATGGAATATTTTATGGAGAAAAGAATATATGGGATATATTCAAGATTTCTTGGAGACCAAGAAAAAGATTTTTTCCTCCCCAATATTTCTTGTAAATTTCGACCACCCCTCTCCTATAAGTAGGAGATGATTATTTCATCTCCAGTTTACAAGAACATAATTCCATGTGTTGGAAAAATCAAGAGCATATATATTTTTCTTTTTCCTTAGTTATTTAAATTACTTGAAAGCATCTCCCACCGGTGATCAAGTAAGGCGAAAGGGAAATATTTGAAAAGGTTTTTGGGTTGATAAAGCGAGATCGTGATTGTCCCGTTTATTCAAATGCCAATTCTACAAGAGGTACGTAAGAGATCGTGATTGTCCCGTTTATTCAAAGGCCAATTTTTACAAGATGTACGTAAGTCACATAAATTCTTGTTTATTCCGCCTAGATTTTATGTGAATTAATTCAACATGCATGATGATAAATTTGTTGTTGGAATTATTATTTGAATTAATTAGGATTAATTCATGCTAATAATAATTGAATTTAAATTCGTATTTAAATTTCATCCCGAATAGATTCTGGGCACCCCTATTTTCCCAACACCAAATGAGTTAAACACAATTATGGAAATTGTGTTGAGATTTTGATGATATGGTAAATGTCTGGAATTTTTCTATTGTGGAGTTAGTAGGAGTGACGGAGAGAGAAAAACTACAGGACTTCTTCTCTTTTTAAAGAAGAAGAAAATCTCGCTATTGAATTTTAAATCTGGGTAGATTATGTAACTTCCCTAAATTATATCCACTTCATGTGTGATCATGTAACTTCCCTAAATTATATCCACTTCCATGATTCAAGACTATTAATTGTAGTTGTGTTGTTCCTTTCTCATTTGAATTCAATTTGCAGGATAAAAGGATGA
The DNA here is from genome assembly GCA_947034835.1 of Ballota nigra. NCBI lineage: Eukaryota > Viridiplantae > Streptophyta > Magnoliopsida > Lamiales > Lamiaceae > Ballota > Ballota nigra. The sequence continues at coordinate 40,583,668 of OX344724.1, read as the reverse complement.
GATGTGGAGCCTTGTTTTTTTAATTTTGAAATGGGCCAAAGTTATGGGCTTCCATTTTGGCTTCAAATCTTTTGCTATTTTTTTCGTTTCGCTCACGTTCTTTGATCTCTTTTTTCAACTCATCTTTTCAGTTAGAGCATCCGCATCCGTCTACCCCATCTCAGGCATAAATTTTTGCCACATCAACTGCCACATTCTACCCCTTCAATTTATATCTCTATCCCCCAATCATTCCAGGTACAAATGTTATTACTCAGGGTCCCACTATCCATATTTTATCTATTTAATATTTCTTACTTTATTTTGTTCTTAATTATATTAATTTGTTCAAATAAATAAAATAAATATTATGAATTTATATTAAACATGTACAATATTAAAATAAAAGGAAATAATTATATTTTCTTAAAAATCTAAATATACACTGCTCCATACAAAATATATACACAGCATGGTTCCATGCAAAAAAAAAATTGTAGGCATACATACGGTAGAAAGAAAGAAAAAAAAAACATATACGTTTGTTTGCACTTTGCACCGTATGTGCAATAAACAAATAGAAAAAAAAAATAGAATTTGGCCCACTTGTCATATTTGGTGTACACCAATTCTTTCTACCCCATTTTTCTCTCTCCTACTTTCTACCCAACTCCGCAACAATGCACAATGGGTAGAAATCATGCCACATCAGATTTCTACCCATCAATGGGGATGCTCTTAATTCTAATAAAATTAGGCTCATGTTTGATCAAAATAATCTCATTTTCCTACAAAACAAACACAAACAAGTATTTCAACAATTAAGCACAAATTGTCAAATTAATGTAAATAAATTATAAATGCAAGAAATTCAATCAAAATTAGCAAAATAAGCATACACATTTCGAGCAATTTCACACTAATTAGTGACCCCATCCATTCTATGACTATCAAGATGGTTTTCTCCTTCATAAATCTAAAATTTCTATATGCAACTAGAGTAATCACCAAGTTGAGTAGTGTCACTTCTTGGGAATTAACTACAACCATAATTGTTTACAACTTTCCTTTTAAGTTAAATTGTTTATTTACAAAAGTAGGAGCTTGAAAACACCAAGTAAAATCTTATCTTCTCCATTGATATACTAAGCAAACAAGTCCGCCTACATTTGCAAATAGAGCTAACTTTCGTGGAAATGGAGAAGTGAAGGAGCTGCGAGGAAGGGTATCGGATTTGTTACAATATCAATGCAATTTACAATAAGTAATAATAAGAGGAGACCCCTTAATAATTCTAATTTAATGTAAAATATTTAAAGGTTATAGGACAAATGAAATAGATAATCTAAATAAGTAAGATTAAGGACCAATTTGGTAGACTAGATAGACCCTGCAAAAAAAAAGTTTTATGTTGGTTTCAGTTGTTTGGTAAGTTAGAATAATTTTATATGGTTCCCTCCAATGTGGGGGATAGCTCCTTGTGGGCACCAGGCACTGGTCCTCTCACCTAATGGGCCGCTGAGTCACCATGATTTACTTCCTCCACCCAATCCTGTCGGGCCAGGGGGTGGGGGCCCTGGGGGCGAGGGCTTCGCCTTTTGCTACAAGAATAATTTTATATGGTGCCCGAACTTTATCACGGTCAGTTTCCTCTTCCCTACAAATTTCTACAATTTGACCTTACCTCTTCTGAAAATGTATCGCAACCTACATATCCGATTAGTCTTCTGGATTCAGCCTAAATCAAGAAAAGAATGGAAATTTCAAATTTATCCCTTAAATATCAAACTAAATCCAGGAGCTCATCCATCTTCTTCCTTCCCCATCTTAGTTTCGAAGACACCATTTTCTGATCTATTTGTCTTAATTTTGCAAACATAAAATAAGAAATTGGAAAATATAAATAGATGATTTAAAATTAATTAGCAACCAAATTCAAAATACCATACATGTACCGACCAAGAGCAGTATCCATAATTTAATTTTTGAAATTCTGATGCTACGACGAACACATTCAAATAAAGAGGCAACACGGTTGCAAGAAACAATGGGAAATAAAGGCGGTGTTGTGATGATGAGGTCAGAAAAATTGAATGTTGATGTCAGGTCAATGTTGTCAAGAATGTTACAATATTTTTCGCAACATCAGAATTTGCCCTTTCTCCTAACACTAACTCTGAATGTTGCAATGTTGTCTTTAATGTTTAAACATGCAGAACGAAGACGTGGCGGTTACCAGGTCAAGCGGTTGTGGTTTAGAGTGAGTTATTTGAAGCTACAACATGGGCGGTTATCAAGATCATGGAGACTTAGTGTTGGACGTTTTTTTACATCATGGGAAACCATGATTTTTGTGTTCACATGCAATGAATGAAGTCTATAAATACCATACGCATGAGACAATTTCGAGTAAAGAAATCGAGATACCTTATTTCGGTTTTCTCCATTGAGGAAGAGTTCAAGATATCTATTTTACATATAGAGTGTAGTTATTTCGGTTCTCTCCTTTGTAATTCTAGAAGTGTTTTGTTTCGACCTTTGAGTAGATTATTTGGTTTACACTGTTAGAATTATAGGCTTTTGATTGTATACCTAGGGTATACGATCTTGATGTAAATTCCTATAGTTGATTTTTACTTTGTCTTTGTATCACTACTCGTTATAGTGAAGTTTCGCCATGAGGCATCATAGATTATTCAATAATAATCTGATAAAGTTTTGATATCCCATTTGCAAATATTACTTTCTGTTTTTCAAAGTCTTCCGCTGTGTATGTTGTCGTTTATGTTTCAACACAATTGACAACATTCTGGGAAAACACTCACGCACATCCTTCATTGAAAAAGCGTGATAAAAGCAGTGCAAATTAATTGGAGAATCCAGTTTTATAAACTCTAGCCGCGAGGAATACCCGCGCAAAGAGTGATCCATTGGCGGTGAAGAAGAAAATAAGAGCGATGGTGGGCTTAATTGAGAAGAAGGGGTTGAATACACACATTTATGATCCCCAAATTTATTAGGCATTTTATATATTCTCATAAAATAAAATAAAAAAAGAAGCCTTCTTGATTTTCTATATTCGAGGAGTGACTTACAAAATAAATGTCTTATAATAAAAAAAAATTCTTCAGAAGTTATGTTTTAACATTTTTTTTTTAAATTAAAGTATTGTGGTATTAATTAATAATGTTTAATTTTTGTGTCTTGGTAATGATTTAATTAAATTTGAAGAAAATTGAAATAGTATTGAAGAGTAGAATAGTAGTTTTAATATTTTCTTTATTTATTGTATCTCCTACCAAACAAACTATTAAAATTCATAGTATTATATTATATCCTACCAAACAATCATATTAAATATATTTATTTACCTTATCTTGAGGAATCCGCCATTTTGTTTTCTCGTCTTTTCTCACTCCACTTTTTTCACCTCTTTCTATCTCTCCCCTACCAAATGAGTCCAAAAATTGTACAAAACTATTAAATTGTACAAAACAAAAGATAACAAGGGTAAAAGGGGTCCAATTTTATTTTTTCCAAAACCGGATCACTTTTACATATAATGTAAATTATTAAAAATAAATAAGGGCTTTCACGTTCTTTAAATCTATTACAAATTTTTAATTTTTGTAATTTGGTAAATAATGTATTTAGAATTTTCAATCAATAATATAACATGACTATATTCCGTCAACTTATTGCTTACGTGACATCCAGGGGCGGATGGTCATATGGGCAGTACAAGCCCAAAACAATTACCTATATATATATCAAAGTAACTTAATTATTAATCTTAGGTCAGTTCAAAAAAATTAAAAGCCCACTTCAAATAAAATTCATCTAAAAAGAAAAAGTTAAAGGCCCATCTCTGCTTACGTGCCAACTCTCTTTACTCTTCTTTCTCCGTTCTTTTTCCTCTCATCAAGTCAACTTCTTACTTTTAATCTTTGCCATTCTTTTTTGGTCGTATCATCCTATTCGTTTGTTTTTATATATTTTTCCTATAACTTGATTGTATCCTCCATTACTTTTTGTTGTCTCCATTTTCCCGTTTATTATTTTTAGGTTCGTTCTCTATGGGTTTTTCATACTCACATTCGCTTTCATTTTTACATTCAGTTCCCCGTTGATAATATCGTGACGTGGATTGTGTTTCGTTGTGGGTTGTTTATTTTGTTGCTGGGCTTCCCCGCGTCGGGTTCTTCTATTGGGTTATTATTACCGTGGTAATACCGTTATAGTTATTGACCTTGATTTTATTTTATTTTTCTCCAGTGTTGATCGGTCTGTACTTGCTTGGTGGTTGTTCGTTCTGGTGATGATCATCTCTGTCCTTATTCCATTGATTTTTTTCTCTATCTTCTTTCTTTTGTAGGTTTTTTAGGCTTCCATGATCATGAGTCATGACCTGTGTTCCTGTCCGTGCGTTGGTCATCTAATATGAGGATTTAGGTATTCTTAATTTTTTATACCGCAAGGATTGTGTGGTCGTTTATTTTTTCTGTAGAACACGTATTAATGGTCGCACATTTTTATGGATTGTGTATATCACGATTTGTTTGTATTGAGGTAATTCTGTGTGATCCATGATTAATAAAATATCCTCATTTTCATATTTCTCTGTTCTTTGGTTCCTCTGTTGTTCATAGTTATGTATTGTTATCTTTAATTACCCGGTCGATTGCGTTATTTAGCGAGAATTCTAACACATAGATTCAGTTAAATAAATTTGTCTATTCATATAAATTTCACAATTAACGATGTAAATCATTTACATGTTACCTTTGTCTCACGATTTAATAAGATATATAAAGTATGCATTCAATTTTTGCGTGTCTATTGGGGAAATAATGGTGTTATTTTAATAATATTGTGTGGTGTCGTTCTTAAATTAGTTTTTATCCATAATTTAATCTAGATAAATAATACTAAATTATAGGATATACGGTGTATGACATGAACTTTAATATGGTTTAATAGAGTAAGTTATCGTCAAACTTATTTTATATTTAGGTATTTTATATAGTTGGCGTTCGTAGATATGTTTTTACTGATTTTCCAAGGTAGAGAGATGGAGCTTAATTCTGTGTTGTATGGTCATTGGGTTTAACGTGGTTTAGATGGATTAAATTATTGTCACAGTCATTTTCTAAACTGTTGTAATGGTCTTTTAGTTATCTTATTTATTTTTTGGGAATAATTAATAGTGGGTGTATACTTTTTTCCGCATAACTATTTCCCATTTAGCGCGGCTTGTTGAATTCGTCCTGGATATGGTCTGTCAACTCTGTCGGTTATTTATGTAGAGCTACATCATTATTTTTTGTTATTAATCCATCAAATTTTTGGCGTAATTGGTGGGTGGTTATTATTATTATTCTGTAATTATGGATGTCCTTGATTTTTGTAGTTGTATTTTTTTGGGCACGTATTTGAGAAACATGTTACTGCTTGCTGCATTCCTATCTAATTTGGGTTACTTAGTGTTCATTAGTCGGTCCTTGATTTTGGCCATAACAATTTATTGTGAAGGAGGTAGTAAATGTGCTATAATTTGTCTCTCCTTTTTATTATGAAAAAGGTAGTAAATGTGCCATTTGCAACTACAAATTTTGTGAAATTGAAAATAAAAACAAGAAAATGTTTACAATCGAATTCGGATCGAACCGAGAAATTTGTGCGGGTTCTAAACTCTAGATTTGCTCCTCTGATTCTTCTATTTTTTGTTTGACTCTGACTTCGTTAATATTCCGGATGAAATCCTTATTTTGATTTTATTCGATCTTAGATTTAGGGACTTATAACGTTAATCCGAGGGCTCAACACCTTATTACGAACTAAACGCTATTTTGACGACTTTGTAGATGAACTCCTTTGAGCTTGGCGAAGAACACCTTTGATGAAGACCTCTGATGAAGAACACCTTTGATGAAGAACGCCTTTGATGAAGAACGTCTTTGATGGAGACCTTCGAGAAGCGTTGATTGGAGAGGTTTCACACCTTGATCTCGAATCAAACTTCGTTTCTCGCCGAAGTTGTAAAGAACGAAGCCGCGAAGAACACTTGCAGAGAATTCTAAAATCCTGAAGCTTCTGAGTTGTTGTGTGTCAAAAAATGAATGGAGACCTCTACTTGTAGGTGCAATATTCTAGATTTTTGGGCTAGATTTGATGGACTTGAAAAGATTTGATCTTATCCACTCATTTAACATATTGGACTTTAGAGCCCAATCTAACTTATTGGACTTTTGAAGCCCAATTTAACTAAATAGACTTTAGAGGCCCAATTTAAATTATTGGACTTTAGAGGCCCAATTTGATTTATTGGACTTTAGAGACCCAATTTATTTTATTGGACTTCAGAGGTCCAATTTAATTTGTATCAATTAAGTAATTATTTTAGGATGCATTTGGTTAGCAATTCCTCAATGGTAATGGGAATTAAATTATATTTCATCTATGCCCTCATAATAAAAATGATATGTTGGGAGAAGATTTGTTACAATTGTGACTCCATTGCTAGTGTCATGCCCCAATTTTGGAATAGAAGTGGACAACAAATGATTGTTGGTAGAGGAATGGGGGAATGATTGAGGAGGAGGATTGTAGGAAGAGAATAGGGTAATCAAAATAAAGTAGTGATTACCTTATTTTGGAGAGGAGGTGGTGATTTTATTCTCATTAACCATCGTAATTACACTAATTTTAAATCTCATTCCCATTGCTAACCAAAACGTATTTAAGGATTAAATGTATATAAATTCCAATAAATAAATAATAATTTAAATTGATATTTAAGATGTAATTTCCATGCGTCACCTTTTAATTGGGTACAAATTTAAGTTGCTTACAAATACCCCTCGTGCTTTATTCACGGTCCGTGACTTGAAGTGAGTGAAGCACAAAATTCCAATTCCTCATTTAATTTTAAATTAGAGAAATTGTATAAATTTTAATTTGTGAACACAATTTTTTTAATCCGTCCAGTTCATCAAATAATGTGGTATTTAATTAAATGGCCCAAGTCTTTTTTTTACGTAGGCCTAATTCATGATTTTAGCCCACATGCAAAATGCCGTCTTTTCTTTTTAATTTCAAGGCAGATTCATTCGAATAAGATTATCCTTCCCTTTTTTTTTCCGGATAACCTTGTATTTGGGGATGTGAATCCCAAGTATTATCCACCCTGCGGAATCCTGTAGATACAACAAAAATTGGGAGATACAGATTTTTTTTGCTGTAAATATTTGATCAAGGATGGCCGAATCTCGTAGATATAGGAACAAACTCGGGTTCCACTCCTATATTAAGGACCCAATACTCTACCTCACTATGAGCAAGAACAAAGTGAAGAAGTAGGAACAAAGTGAAGAAGGACCAGAATTCCCAAGGTAATTGTTGGTCCCGGTACAAGACTGAGTGATACGTGTGGGGGGGAATACACGTATACAAATTTTTCTTAACTTAAACCTCACTGAGTCCCCTTACTCAGAGTGATAGAGAACACAGTGTAGATAACAAACCTACTAACTGCACTAAGGCGAGTCAGTTGGCAAACTATCTACTTATATTCAGTGCGGAATCTGTGAGCCCTGAAAGTTTATAGTCCTGTTTAGTTTGCTTTCTGAAAACTTGTTTATCTTTTTATGAAGTCGTGATTAGAAGGGCAGTGCTCTTAGTCTAATGATCAGGATGATTGGTTCAACCCTGATTAAAAATGCAATGAATGACTTAATCAAATAAGCAATTAAGAACAAATATCAAAGCAGTAAGAACATAGGGAAGTTAACGTGGTTCAGAGACTCAAGCTCCTACGTCCACGGTCCTGATTTAACAGGAGAATCCACTAAGGATTGACTTGTTTTTAACGTGCCAAGGTGCACCAAGATCAATTTCACTTACTGACCCTTACTCCCTCCTTCTACCACACTAACCAACTTCCACCAACAAACCTGACTAGAGGGTTTTGGTTTCAGTTTGGATTTCAACTAGGTTGTGATTATCCTTACAAGACAAACCTATGCTAAGGATTGGATAATCACTCTAAGCTTAAGATATATCAATTTCACTCAGTGGAATACATAATAACTCTCTAACTAAGAAACACTTGGGAAATTTAAGGTATTTTGAGTGCTTCTTTGAATGCTGAATGCTTTGTACGCTGAGAGTTTGAGTAATTTCCTGGCTTCGAAATTTACCGTAACCTTGATTGGGTCCAAGGTCTTCTGTATTTATAGGCAACTTTGAAAACTATCCGTTGGAGGAGATAACCTTCTAGGTTGTCTTCTCGTAGGATTGTTCAACGGATATAATCTCCATGCAACAGCCATCCTTGCATGTATTTGGTAAGATGCATTAAATGCTTGCCCGTTGAATTGTGCTGGGATGTCAGGGTCAAGTCAGTGTCCGTACACGACTTGGCGCTCTCTGATTGGTCCACGTCATCAGGTAGGTGAGACTGTCAGAACTCATTCTTCAATTCAGTCTTGTTTTTACTGAGTTCAGGTTTGTCCTCATCTACGCACATTTTCCAGCGCTGACATTCCTTTTGACTTGCTTGGATCCTACTCCAAGTCTTCTCCCAAATACTCAGTATCGTCTTGTTCCCTTCAGGCTGAGTTTAACAATGATATCAGGATCATGTTCTTCATCCTGACACTTACTCAGTCAGCTTGAAGTACTGTCATAAGCTCAGGATGGTGCTCTTGTTTCTTCAGGCTTTAGTCTTAATTGTCATCAATGAGTACTCCTCTCATTGAGTACCTGTGAATGTAAAATAAACTAACTTACAAACCTAACCAAGACTAGCCTGTCAATTACAACACTTAGGCAAATTATCTTTTCAGGGGCTTTGGGATCTAATCAAAACTGACATTGTCCCAACAATTTCCCCTTTTATGATGATGCCAAAACACTGAAAAGATTCTCAAAACACTTAGAGGAAACACAGTCCTATTCTATAAGACAAGATCAGTGATAGAGCAATTCTTGATAAGTACAGAAGATAAACTACAACCAAAAAGACAATAAGTTTTTGTCTGTGGGCAAAGTAATAGATATCATTGATAAATTTGAGCATGAGTACAATGAATCCTATCTATTACAAATATCAGGGTACAACTAGATCTTTCTAATCTCAGGTCGAAGTCCATAGCCATTGTAGACTCTGTCCTTCAACTCATCAAACCTATCTAGTTGGTTCAGGTACCCCTCAGCCTTGGCAATCTTGAATACTTCAGCCATGATAGCCTTTGAGTCATAGCTCTTCCCATTAGGTTGAAGTGGTGGTGGACGAGTAAGGAACTCAGGGGCCTTGATTTGAACTCTTGCAGTGTCAGCCTCCTCTAAGATTCCTTTCAAGAGTTCAGGGTGGTTGTCAAACATGAAGTCGATAAAGTGGGCATCAATGTCATCAGAGTCACCCCACTTCTTCACAATGTACTACAGTCTGATAAACTCATCTCGCACATCCAACCAAAACTCCTTCAGCTTCTCTGAGATGAAGTCATCAATGAGTACTATCTTCTCAGCTGGCTCCTCAGGCTTCTATACTTGAAAAGACTTGTCTTCCTTGCCGTTGGCTTCTTTCTGTACTTCCTCGGTTCAGGCTTCACCTTTTTCCTCCTCAGCAGACTGATCATCGCATCATCAAGTTCTCTCTGCTGCAAGTCAGTGATGTCAGTTAGCTATTCAACCTTCTTCTCCAAGATCCTCATCTTCTCCTTCTGGGCAATTTCAACCCTGTGCTGAGCTTCACTCTTTTCAGGGGCAGATCCCCATGCTTCCGCACACAATTCAGCTACTTTGTCAGCGTCATATGTGATTGGATTCTTTCTTGTGTTCACTGGCGAACGCTCTGAAGAAGATTCTGGAATGGATGGAAGTTGAGGAATGGGTTCATTAGCCTGAGCTGCTGCTGCTAATTTGGCTGACTTCCTGGGCGTTCTCAGCCTCTCATTCTTCTCAGCCTCCGATACCTCAGGGAGAGATCTTTTCTTCCCTCTTTCCCCCTTTTTGGCATCATCCTTGGCCGGCGGAGGTGGGAGTGCCTCTCTCAATGCTTCCTCACCGTTGTTGATAACGAAGGCAGTTAAGGACTGTACTTCCTTAACCCCTTCCTTCAGTGTCTCAACTCTGGTGGCAATCCTCGTCCCCGCAAAAGATACACTTGCAATGCTTGCATGGAGCTTCTTCTCAAATATTTCCGTAGACGTATGCAGGTTTTGCTCAGTGCGGGTCAGTCTGGCCTCCACTTTCCCGGACTTCTCGAAGAGCGCCTCAGACTTGGTCAGGATCTTCTCCGTCGCTTGAGTGATTTTGGCGGACTCCTGAGCAATCCTCCCTGACTCCAAAGCCATCTTAGCTGCTGAGTCATTGAGTGCCTGAGTTAATATATCTCTAGCCTGACTCGCCTGGTGCTCAATTACCTTTTCCATCCTCGCATCATGCTCATCTCAAAGCTGGGTCAGCATGTTGGCCATTATATTCTTCATCGTCTTTCTTTTTTACTTGACGGACTTGATGGTTAACAACATCAGTTTCTTCAAACTCCTCACGTCAGAGTTGGCAACCATCTTGATAGTAGACTTCACCCATCTTAACTGCTTTTGAATCCCTTTATCCTTAGAATCGGCCTGAGCCCTGAGCAATTCAACCTGGTGCTGAAGATCAGCGAGATTCTCAGTAGTCTTTTCCTGCTTGACTTGAACAATACTGGTGAAGTTGCCAAGCTGAGTTCCAGTGATGACTACCTCGTCATCCTCAGCTCTGTCAGTCAGTGGTTGTTCTCCCTGGTCAGCCCCTACATCTTCAGTCCCCACTTCAGGGTGCACTGAATGCAGTTTTGGAAAAGTCATAGCCGCCTGCACAGGCTCAGGTAAGCTATCTCGAAATTCAGGAACAAGTCCTTCAGAACTAGGAGTCTCCTTGGATGCCTCCACAACATCCTCCTTTGTCTCAGGGCTGGGAGACCCGTCATCGACTGTTGTGCCATTGACGGCTGAGATGTTCATAATATCCTTAGTGACTGGTCCACCCTTGGCACCAGTCTCCTTTACACCTTCCCTCTGAGCTTGAGGTTCAGTGCTCATCTCATCCAACTCCTTGGCAGTTTCCTCCACCAAGTCTCCAATCGCTCCACCACCCTGACCATCTTCAGGGCCATCATCACCATCATCATCAGAACCCTTCTTGTCCTTTTCAGGAGTATCAAGGAACTTAGACTTCTCAGCTCTCATGGCGATCATCCTGGCGACCAGCTCCGTGACTGCCTCTATCTCCAGCAGCTCCAGGTAACTAGTTATCCCAAAGTAGTTGGTCATACGAGCCTCCTCTAAGCACTAATAGTCCCATCCCTTCAATTCAACCAGCATCCACTGCTCCACTATATTAGCCTGCTTATACTCCAGCCAGACTTTTAGGTCAACCATCATCTCACGCAACTTTGGATAGTTGTTCAGTGAAGGGAAACTCCTTATCACCCAATTTTCACTCCTTCCTTTGATAGAATCAAAGAATAGAAGAGATGTGATATCCTCAGATTTCTCATCTTCTCCAGCTTCCTCGATGATGAGTTTCAGCTCAGGGTCTAAGTCCTTTGGATCTTTGTATGTGATTGGGAAATCCTCAGGATTGGGTAGGTTGGATTCTGTATGGGAGTCAGGCTCAGTAGTGTTGGGAATGCTTGGCTTTGACTGGGGTTGGGGTAGGTCAGTGTTTGGGTTGGAGGGTTCAGTGGGTTTGGTGGGGATTTCAGGGTTAGGGGTCTGTACAGTAGATTCAGGGTCAGGCTGGAGCATCTCAGCGGATTCTATCGTCTCCCCCACCTGAACTAAATCAGAGGCTCCGGGAGAGCTTGACTTTTCTTCTTCCCTGACCGGACTTACCTCCCTCAGTGCCTTAGCGGGAGATCCTTTTGGTCATTTCCTCAATCTTTTCAGCAGCCTTACCGCAGTCTCATCCCTTTCCTCCCTGACTTCATTGTCAGTCTTCTCAGCCTTAGAAATGGTGCTCTTGGAGACTTTCTCAGCCCCTTTCTTCAAACCTTTCGCTAAGGCCTTAGAATTAAACACCACCTTCAGCTTGGCCACCTCCTCCTCCTTGGCCTTCTCATCAGCTTCCCTTTCAGCAGCAATGTTAGGATATTCTTATCCTAAGAATTTTCTTAGTTGCTTTTGATAATGTCAAAACATACATGTATTTTGTGAGAACTAACATTGCATGTACCAAGAGAAATGAAGAGTTCAAAAGTTGAAAGTCTACATCTGCAAACATTAGATAAAGACCCTACAGCTATGATCAAGACAAGTCTACATCTGCATAGTTGGAGATAAGTCCACAGCCGAAGAGTCTACATCTGCAGAGTTCAAGACTACAAGCTGTAAACTTGAGATTAGAAGGACTAATTAAGAGTAGTACAATTTGTACAATCACTCTCTTAGGTTTTTAAATATCTCAGAGTTTATCAGAGCTAATTACTAGCCAGTAGATACAAGTGTTTCAGTGATTAAAAGCTCTTTGAGTAGTCATCACTAAAAGACAATTTGTACTACTTCTAGGACAGAGCTATATGACAAGAAGCTTTTATTAGCTGAAGTCAAAGCTGTAGGTCAAAACTATTTCAAATATTTGAATCCCTCCAATGGCTAGAAGACCCCAAGACTCCTATAAATATGAGAGGAGGCTTCAGAGGACAAACAACAACAACAACCCTAAGCTCTCAAGCAAATCTACACAAGTCTACAAATCTCACAAAGTCTACAATTCTTCAGAGTTAGAAGTTTTAGGACTTAGAGGCTAGGATTTTATGTTGTATCTTTCGTTGTTGTTCCCCTCACTATATCTTTTACATTTGTATTCCACTTAGTGTGGATATCTTTCTTAGTGAGTGTGTTTTTCTAAGTGAAATTGAGAGTAGCTCTGAGTGAGTTTATTGTTTCAACCTAGATTAGAGTATTCTGAGTGAAGATCTGATGGAGATGAAGCCGCGTTACTCTACCTTGAGAAGCAAGATCCGATCATAGTCAATTAAATTATAAATTGAACTCTTTTATTTGTTTCCTACGTTTTTTATTATTTGTTGGACCATATTGTTATGGGATTTTCTGTGTTTGGACCCAATTATGGGGAAGTATTTATATCTCCTGCTTCATTCGTTTGGAGATGAACTATTATGAAATAAACTAGGGTTTTCCCTTATTTTTCTATCTTTACGGTATTCTATGAATCAACGTAAGATAGATGGAGTTGATGTTTAATCTATACGCCCCGCTGCATCATTTGGTATCACGATCCAGACGACGTTCCCACGATGCCACCTCGTCGTGATGATGCCCTTGGCCCTAGATTGGACGCACTCACAACTCAGTTGGCAGCTGTCGTGCAGTTGCTTACGCATCACGCCATCGGTGATCGGTCTCAACAACCCGCCGGACACAACGCTCAGCGTAACCCGCGGGCGGCGCTGCCTCCGGGCGTTCAACCGGATGACGATGTCTTTGATGATGACGAGGCAACCATTGACAATCTGTTTGCTCCCCTCCCTCCTAGGGTTGATCGTCGGGTTGAGGATCCTCGTTCTTGGGAGTCTGGTTTTAAATTGGACCTCCCTGAATTCACTGGTGGTCTCGAACCGAAGGAGTTTATTGATTGGTTAATCACAGTTGAGGAAATTCTGGATTTCAAGGAAGTCCCCCACGATCGCCGTATCTCGCTCGTCGCCACGCGTTTCCGTGGTCGTGCGGCTTCTTGGTGGCGTCAACTGAAGAATAACCGATCTCGACGTGGAAAATCAAAAATCACTTCATGGGAAAAGTTTACCAAGCATCTCTGTGCTGAATTTCTTCCTTTCAATTATACGCGCACGTTGTACCAGCGCTTTCAAAACCTTCACCAGGGTACTCGTTCAATTGATAGCTATACGGAGGAGTTTTACCAATTATTGGCACGCACTGAGTCTCATGAGTCAGAAGATCAACTCGTTTCCCGCTATATTGGGGGTTTGCGAATCCCTTTTTAGGACATTCTTAATTTGCTTTCCCCGATTTCTGTTTCGGAGGCACATCAGCGAGCCCTAGCTTATGAACGCCAGATTTCTCGTCGCACCACGGGTTCGTTTCAGTCACCGGGGGTCCGCCCTGCGCCTGCGGATACTCGAGCCCCTGGCCGTGGCCCTAATCCCAGCGCCTCTACTCACGCTCCAGGGTCGACCAGTGGTCCTGTACCCACACGCTCTGGCCCGTGTTTTTCTTGCGGTGATTACGGCCACCGTATGGCGGAGTGTCCTAAACGTTCGATCTCATCCCAGGTGCTCCTTTGCCTAATAGGCCCCATTACCGAATGAGTCCATCCGAACATGAGGAGCTTCAGCGTCAGGTTGAAGAATTACTCACCAAAGGCCTTGTTCGCCAAAGCCTTAGTCCGTGTGCTGTGCCGGCTTTATTCATTCCAAAGAAATCTGGTGATTGGCGTATATGTGTCGACAGCCGTGCTATTAATAAAATTATTGTGCGCTACCGTTTTCCTATTCCTCGTCTCGATGATCTCCTTGATCAGTTGAGCGGTTCAGTGGTATTTTCGAAATTAGATCTCAAGAGTGGTTATCATCAGATTTGCATTCGCCCCGGCGATGAGTGGAAAACTGCGTTCAAGACGCGTGAAGGCCTTTTTTAGTGGTTGGTCATGCCCTTTGGTCTTTCAAATGCTCCAATCACATTTATGCGGGTTATGAATCAGGCACTGCATCCTTTAATTGGTACTTGCGTGGTGGTCTATTTTGACGATATCTTTATTTATAGCAAGTCTCATGCTGAACATCTTATAAATTTGCGAGCGGTTTTGTTAATACTCAGGGAAGAAAATTTTTATGCGGCTACTGCAAAGTGTTCTTTCTTTACAAACTCGGTTCTTTTTCTTGGCTATCGAATTTCAGGCAATGGGATTAGTATGGATGAACAGAAGGTTGCTGACATCCGGTATTGGCCTACCCCAACATCGGTTACTGCAACCCGGAGCTTTCACGGACTTGCTTCCTTTTATCATCGCTTTATTCCGCATTTTAGCACTGTCATGGCCCCTATTACAGATGCCATGAATTCTTCCAGCTTCTGTTGGTCTCCGGAGGCAGAGTCGGTGTTTGTTGCTATTAAACACAAGTTGACAAATGCTCCTTTATTGGTCTTACCGGATTTCACAACACCTTTCACTTTGTACTCGGATGCATCTAAGATTGGTATAGGGGCTGTGCTGACCCAGGGTGGTCGACCCGTGGCATACTTCAGCGAGAAATTATCGGGTGCACGTTCACGTTATAGTACTTATGATATTGAGTTCTATGCCGTCGTTCGTGCTATTCGACATTGGCGTCATTACTTATTTCAACGAGAATTCATCCTCTATACAGATCATGAAGCTTTGAAGCATCTCCATAACCAGGATTCTCTTTCTGTTCGGCACGCTAAATGGGCAGCTTTTCTCCAACAATTCACCTTTGTTGTGAAACATCATTCTGGTTCCCTTAATAGAGTTGCAGACGCTTTGAGTCGTCGTCAATTCCTTCTTTCCGACATGCGCGTGCACGTCCCAGGCTTTGACATTTTTCATGAGCTGTATGCTTCAGACCCTCTTTTTGGTCCCATTGTTGCCGCTTTGCAAGGTGGTCCCTGTGGAGATTATCAGCTTGTGGACGGGTTTTTATTCAAGGGTGTTCAGCTATGTGTTCCTTCTTGTAGCTTGCGGCAGAAGCTTATTTCAGAAATTCATGGCACAGGTCACGTAGGCTGCGATCGTTCTGTCGAGTTACTTTTGCGTCGATTCTTTTGGCCCGCATCTCAGCGGGACGTGGCTCGATTCGTCGCCCGTTGTAGGGTATGCCAGGTATCCAAAGGTACAGCGATGAATGCTGGTTTGTACCGCCCCTACCGGTTCCATCTCGCCCTTGGGCCGCCGTTAGTATGGACTTTGTTTTGGGTTTGCCCAGAACGCAACGTGGCCATGATTCAATTTTTGTGGTGGTCGATAGATTTTCTAAGATGGTCCATTTCATTCCATGCGAACGTACGACCGATGCCGTGCATGTGGCCATCTTTTTCTTTCGCGAGGTATTTCGTTTGCATGGACTACCACTTTCCATCGTCTCCGATCGAGATTCACGCTTTCTCAGTCACTTTTGGCGCACTCTTTGGCGTATGGCGAACACTGAGTTGAACTTTAGTAGCGCATACCATCCGTAAACTGACGGGCAAACCGAGGTCGTAAACCGTTCGTTGGGCAACATGTTGAGATGTTTGGTTGGGGATAATTTGCGAACATGGGACACCAAGCTGTATTCAGTTGAATTCTCCCATAATTTGGCTTTGAATCGCTCTACGGGATTTGCTCCATTCTTTGTGGTTTATGGTGTACTTCCACGAGTGCCTGTTGACTTGCTGAATCTTCCATCTGCAAAACCAGCTGATGTGCGTGCTACAGACATGTTCCAAGACCTGCAGTCCATACATGCACGTATAAAGACTCGTCTGGAGTCTGCCAATGATCGTTACAAAGCCGCAGCTGATGCCAGGCGTCGCAGCGTCCAGTTCGATGTCGGGGACTTCGTGTGGGCTGTCTTGACCAAAGATCGCTTTTCCGCACATGAATACAACAAGTTATCTTCCCGGAAAATTGGCCCTGTTGAAATTATTGAGAAGATTAATCCGAACGCTTACCGATTGCGCCTTCCCAGCCATATTAAGACCGCGGACGTGTTTAATGTCAAGCATTTGGTGCCGTACGTGGGTGACAACACTTCTGGAGATGAAGCCAATTCCGATTCGAGGTCGAATCGTTTCTACGAAGACGGGAATGATGGAGATGAAGCCGCGTTACTCTACCTTGAGAAGCAAGATCCGATCATAGTCAATTAAATTATAAATTGAACTCTTTTATTTGTTCCTACATTTTTTATTATTTGTTGGACCATATTGTTATGGGCTTTTCTGTGTTTGGACCCAATTATGGGGGAGTATTTATATCTCATGCTTCATTCGTTTGGAGATGAACTATTATGAAATAAACTTGGGTTTTACCTTATTTTCCTATCTTTACGGTATTCTATGAATCAACGTAAGATAGACGGAGTTGTTGTTTAATCTATACGCCCCGCTACATCAAGATCCTAAGTCTTAGGGGGAACAACTGTGTGTCTAAGTGAATATTCTTAGTGAATTTGGCACCTTCGTGGTGTAACAGTTGATGTAGAAGGATTACAACACCTCTGAACCACTATAAACTCTCTCTCTCTTTACTTCTTTATATTTATAATTCTGCATTTCATACTTGCTTATTGTTTAGTGCATCATTCATATCTTTCATAATCTGGTTGTTTGATTTTTCATCACACACTTTATTTATTCCGCTGCACTAAGTGTTAAAATACTCAAAAGTATTACAACACTAACTTTGATAAAGTGTTTAAAACTTACAGACTTTGTTTTCAACAAGTCTGTAGCTGCAAACCTTAGTTTTTGTTTTCAACTCTACAGCTGCAGAGTTTAAACTGCAGAGTTTAAACTGCATAGTTTTAAAAAGTCTTTAGAAAGAATTTTAATTAGGTACAAGGTCTATTCACCCCCCTCTAAACCTTGTCACACCTCTTGGGACCAACACGTGGTATCAGAGCAGTTGGCTTGGCACTGCTTTGACCAAGTTTTCAAGCCAGATCTAAAAGTGTTTTTGAAAAATCACATCTGCATTTATCTATGGCTCCTAAAATGATGAAATCTAAAGTGCCTATGTTTTCTACAGATGAATATGATGATTGGAAGATTCGAATGCAAGCTCACTTATCGGCTATGAATGATGAAATGTGGTCCATAATAGAGGATGGTCCAATTGTGATAAAAAAGGCTAACACTGCAGGAGACCAGACTGGTCTAGCTCAAATTATTCCAAAGCCCAAGAAGGAGTGGACAGATGAAGACAAGAGGAGAGCAAACCTCGACAATGTTGCAAGGAATACTATTTATCATTCTTCGGATAAAATTGTGTTCAGCAAGATAAAAAGTTGCAAAAATGCAAAGGAAATATGGGAGAAACTTGAAATGATCTGTGAAGGGACTGATCAAATTAAAGAGAACAAGCTTATGATAGCTGTCCAAAAATTTGAGAACTTCAAGATGAAATCTGGAGAAACTCTTGATAAGTTTGATTCAAGATTTATTGAGATACTCAATGAGCTTGAACTACTTGGAAAAGAGTACTCACAAAGGGAAAAGAACACGAAAGTTCTAAGAGCCCTACCTTCTGAGTGGGACATGAAAGTTATTGCTATGAGGGAATCTAAGGATCTATCTAAAGTTTCTACATTTGAATTGTTTTCTGACCTCAAAGCCTTTGAATTTGATATTGACAGGAGAAAAGACAAGGACTCGACTAGCTCAAAAGTTGCAGCCCTTGTAGCTGCAGAGTCTAATCCAACTGCAGAATCAGACTCAGAAAGTGATGAGATGGCTCTTCTAATTAAGCAATTCAAGAAATTTACCAAGAGAGCCAACTGGAAGAAGTATTCACCTAAACAAGAAGGTAAGTCAGTTAAGCCAAATGCTAACTCCAACTATCTTTGTTATAATTGCAGGAAACCTGGACACTTCATCAAAGATTGCCCGTATCCTGAAGCAAAAAAGTACACTGAAGAAGAGAAAGCAGCAAGACTGGAAAAGAAGAAAAAGTTGGATAAAGAAAGAATAAGAGCACTACTATCCGAGTTTGAAAAGACTCAGGAAGAAAGTCCCTCTTCTTCTTCTCACCCAACTGGAGAGTGTGAATCCACAGATTCTGAGGATAATGAAGCACTAATTTGTCTTATGGCAAAGGATGAAGAGGTACAATCCTCATCAGGTTCTTTAACTGAAAATGATTGTTGACGCGGTGGAGTCGCTACCGGTGCCCCCCAAACAGGGATAATGATGTGGTTGAAAGAGTACCAGTGCCCCCAAACTTTAAGGGACAAGGATGCGGTAGAGTCGCTACCGGTGCCCCCCCAACAGGGATAAGAATGTGGTTGAAAGAGTACCAGTGCCCCCATATTTTTTAGGGACAAGGATGCGGTAGAAATGCCACCGGTGCCCCCCATATGAATAAGAAAGGAGATTGATGGGCCTTTGAGCCATATGATTGATGGGCCTCTGAGCCATATGATTGATGGGCCTTCGGGCCATATGAATGCTTTGTTCTAAATCTGTGTTTATAAGTTTTATGTTAAAGAAAATGAATACACGTGACCAAGAATTATAATGAACCAACTGAAAGGTGAAAATCTTAAAAGTATTATTATTTGGATCTCCTGACAATCTGTATAACAGCATACAGGTTACCCGCTGAGATTTTATCTCACGCCCCTCTCTAAATATTTTCAGGTTATGATGCTGAGGTCCGGGAGCTGCCGTAGATGACTACTTCCCACTCCCGCTTATTAATTAAATAAACTGCTTTTATCAGGATTGAGACTTTATGCTATTTTAATACTACTGTTAATCTTTTGTCACTAATGCCTCGAGAGTCATACCCATGACTCGTTGGGATGTTTCCTTATTAAGTAATGGGATGATGATTTTTATTAAGTAACAAACTGATGTTTCTCAAATAAGTATCATGTTAAGTTCTTCCGCTGCATCTGTATAATTATATTTATTGTCTTATCTTTTATAAAGAAATTTTCTGGCTCAGTTTTTATGGTTCACTAAGTGATGACTCGGGTTTAGGACGTTGTGACCTCAAAGGTCAACTTTCTGAATTTCGGGGCGTTACATTAACTATCAAGGATATTACCATTCGGATCAATTTTAGTACCTAACCTATACACATCAATTAAAATTCTTCTTACCATTCCCTCAACATTATATCATTTATTTTCAAAAGTACTTTCATTCCTAGCTCTCTAAACATGGTATAAAACAACAAAATAAGCAGCTTCAAAACTTTTTTCTTTTTATTAGAAATCAGTCTATCCCATATTATATCACATAAAATAATATCTAAGGAATTTCGCCTAGCTTTCCAACCAATCCAATCTTCAATTTTAACCAACACAACTATTGTAAAAGGGCAATCCCAAAACACATGTTGAATGTTTTCCAAATTATTAATACACCAATTACAACAAAGCTCACCATGACTAAAAAATAATCTATCTTTAGTAGCCAACCATTTCCAAGCAATCAACCATCCAATAAACGAAAACTTTGGTGGAATGTATGATTCCCATAAATCAGAAAACCTGAAATTAGAAGAACTAGGGATAGGTGCATTAAAAATTACAATTTTGAGCAATTTAAACCTTTCAAATTAGCTATAGCACTCATCCCTGTAACAGCCTGATTACAGCTCCCAAAAATCTGCATAACATCATCTTTTAAACCTATAATCACACATTGAAGTTTAGACATATTTATCCTAGCTACATCATCCCAAATCATCCCTCCTTTAAGCCAATATTCAACCGTCCATTTTATCCAAAGATAATATTTTTTTCCTATGAGAATCCCATATAATCTTGCTTAAGAGAGCTTTATTCCATATTTTCAGATTTCTTAACCCTAAGCCCCTGTCTTTCTTCTTATGACAAATAGAATCCCAAGCCACCAAAGGAGTCCTTGAACCCCACAAAAAAGTTTTACTAATACTATTTATACGATTAATTACTGTTTTAGGAATTGGTAACACCATCCTCCAAAAAAGCAAACACCTTGAACCACAGACCTAATTAATTCTAATCTACCTACATAAGATAAAGATTTGGAAGTCCAGGCCCTAATCTTCCCGGCTAATTTATCAATCAGCATGTCATAATGTCTAACTTTAAGCGTATTCTTATTAATTCAGTGAGTTTCGATAGAGAACCGTGGGTTTCGGTCGTTGGGTATTTTTTTATTCTCTTCGAACTCGCTGATTTTGAGTATACCCAACTTTTCCTGGGCATTTGATCGAGCACCTTGCATACGAGGCGAGCAATAGTATCTTATTGTGAGCAGCAGGGGCGGCAAATTTCTGGTGGATAGGTAGCATCCACTTGGTGCGTCGGATCGAACAACAAACGGTGGTGGCTTTTCGGATGGTGGCGATTCACCAGCATCGGCTGCATCATCAGGCTGAAGTGGCGCGGCGTTGTGGCTATTCCTGAATGTTGTAGTCGGTGTCTTTTTGTACCTAAGACGGTCTTTAATTTTTGGCTGATGGTGGTAGTCGAAATTGCACCGGCGATGACCAGACCGCCTCGTGGAGAAGAACTTGAAATTTAGAAAAGAGGCAGGGTTGATTTGGGAATTCCTGAATCCTTCGTAACCGTGTATTCAGTGAAGGGATACAACTTGGGCTTTTAACTCTCTTTTTTTTTTTTGCTTTGCAGCTTTGTTTCATCTTTGCCTTTTCATCATGATTTTCTTTAAAGACATTACCACATCTGCCGGGACTCGACAATTGGTGATTCTTAATGACGAACATCAACCATTGGAGAATGGTACTCACTTTCAAGTTGATGAGCCACTTATCGGAGGTTCTGAAAAAACTTAGCCAAAATTGGGTAATGACCTCTATTTGAATGATTGGAATCGAGAAATACCCTTACCCAAGTCAACATAAGGTTGGATTTTACGGGCGACTCACCACACCAAACCTGAGGGTGAAGTGGATCATTTATCGATATTGGGACGTCACATGATTATGGGCGAGACCAAATGTAGTGCATCCATGAGTTTTATCGGTGAATTTTGTTACTTTGAGGGTTATTGGGAATGGACTCGAAGACGTCTTAAGTAGGTGTAGGGATACCCTTAAGAAAGCCAGTGCTTATGATGCTGTTTTTGAGTCCCTTTTTACATACGACTGTAATTTCGAGAATATCAAAGCTTTATTGAGATGTTGTGTCCAACTACTAACACTCTACTTACTTTCTCTGGGGAAATTTCAATTTCATTGTGGGATATATTTGAATTAACAAAACTGCCCCTGAGTGGTGTTTTGTATGACGAAGTAGTTCCTGGTGAGTCTGACCTTTTCTATGGAGACGACACTCCATGCCCCCTTTCGAGGTGTAGGCATTTGTTTCATGCTTACCATATACTTCGCGAAGATGGGGTTGGTGTGTCACCTAGTCAATGGATTGGATTCTGGTCAAGCAAGGCTTCGAAATATCGCCCACATTATGCACGAGGTGAGAAAAGGAGAAATCATCGACTCAAAATAACTCATAATCCTTCGGGTAGTTTGGAGAATCATAAGAAATGGTCTCCTTTGGAGTTGACGACATTTAAAATCCTTGGTCTTAGTGCTTTCGAACAAGAAGAAGTGTACCTATCTGCTTATCTAGCGTGTTGGCTTTGTGCCTTCGTTCTTCCTAGCGATGATGGGAACACAATACGGCCTGGTAGTTTTAAAATTACTTGCTTGATAGCTTCCGACACGGTGGTTGGTCTCACCGTCCCAGTCTTGGCGAGCATTTATAGAGGGCTGAATCAAGTTTCGCGGGAACCAAAAACTTCAATGACTAACTCTTCGCTTCCGGTCCACTTTGTATATGCCTGGCTAGCTCATTATTCAAAACACACTACTTGGTTGTCCACGAATATAGTGTCCCTAAGATGGTATTATTCTCCAGCGAGAATGGTGTAAGATTTTATGACCCTAAAGAGGCTCGCAAACAGGTCCATAAAGGGGAATATATTCTGTGGACTTGCAATGTGCCTATTTTGAAAGAACCGGTCTTGTATGTTGATAACAGTGTGGGGCAGTGGGGTAACTGGAGTTACTTTTTGACTATCTGCTCAAACTATCTCCCTTTGCGCCAAGCTGACCTGCTTGTCCTTGAGCCTTATAGCCCGAATCGTTTTAGTTGTCAATTTGGTTTTTATCAAGATGTGCCTGGAGATTTACACGTGGACATCTGTGATGTTACTCTAGAAAGAGTTGTTCATTATTGGGGAGTTTGTACGTTGCACAAGTCTTTTGCTAGAGCGTGTCTACCGAAGGCGGCCTCAAACCTCAAGAGTTACTCTTCACCGGATTACAAGAAATGGTGGGAGCAAGCCCATGATATTTATTTTGAAACTCACATGCACGACTCGATTAATTTGGCAAAGGATAATGTACCGCAAGAAGTGGTGGCTATTGATGGCCATAACTCATTACGGTGGACACGACCCGTTGAATTCCAAAGTCCCAGATGTTATTCCCGAAGTTGTAGCACCACCAATTAGAGTAAGTATGAGAAAGAGTATTTCCCGTCATTTAGAAGAAAGTTGTAGCAAGAAGATCAAGATAGTTTCTGAGCCTCTTATACCTCTGGATGAGGTTGTGGATCGTAACCAATTTTTTTTTTAATTTAATTCTTCATAACCAACTTTTCCTCCTTTTGTTGCATTATTGATTGCTCTTCCTTTTAGGTTATGATAGACGTCTTTGGTGGCGATTGCGATGATAATTTCCTCGAGGAAGCGGCACCCTCTTCAGCAAATGCCCTGGAGATATCTAGGCCACCTGTCATGGAAAACCCCCAAGATGATACAATTTTGATATTTCAGGGTGACAAGCTTGTTCGAGATCATCTCGTCAATTAGGAAGTCTAGCGTTATTGTGCCAAGAGCTCTTTGCCCCTCTTGGTTGAAGCCGTGGATCATCAGACGACTATTGCCAAGTTCTTCCATGGGTATATCCAACTTCCTCATTATTCTCCAAGGCAGGATGTTTACTCCCGAGCCCCCATCAATTAACATCCGGTTAACCTTTTGTTCTTTGGTGTAGCTTGTCACAAATAATGGTCAGTTGTGCGGTTGTGATCCAAGCAATAAGTCTTCTTCCGTGAAACTCATAATAAGTGCACACTCATTATTTTCACCATATTCCTTCTCTTCATCTTCAAGTGAACAAGTCTCACTTATATTCACCATATGATATGAGATATTATCATAATCATCATCTTATTCAATAGTGTCAAGATCTGCAGTTGCTTCTTCTTCCAGCAGGATTGTTCCTTGCTAAACTAGATGCATAACTTTATCTTTGAAAATGAAGCAATCTTGGATTGGATGACCCACTAGCCGGTGATATTTACAGTAATTCGGGTCATTAGTACGTCCAACTTCTTCGGGTCGATTCATTTTCGTCAACTCGATGATCTTATTTTTCATCAAATCATCGAATATTCATGAGACATCGGAGTCCAAGAATGGATATTATATCTACTGCATCACACTTAAGGTCTTTCTTCTTTGCCGTCCTTCCGAGACAACGACTTTCCATTTATCATTTCGTTCTTCCTTGTTTTTTTGAGAACTTGATAGTCTTAGCGTTTGTCTGCATGGCTTTCTTATGAGAAGCTTTGGTGAAGATTTTGTCCCCTTTCTTAGGCTCTTGCTTATCTTTGAACCTTCGAGATTCTAGGATTGGTGGTCCGCTGGATCCACTTGCAGCCATGCTTAGCTCTATATCATGAGCTCTCGTTGCTAATTCTTCAAAGGTTCTTGGCTGGATACCTTGAAGAATGTATCAAAGATCCCATTACATCCCTTGGATGCGCATCTCTATCGCAGAAGTC
Source organism: Ballota nigra (assembly GCA_947034835.1). Classification (NCBI taxonomy): domain Eukaryota; kingdom Viridiplantae; phylum Streptophyta; class Magnoliopsida; order Lamiales; family Lamiaceae; genus Ballota; species Ballota nigra. Next base: position 40,559,127 of record OX344724.1, on the reverse strand, counting down.
TCAAATAGCATGTCTTTGCAATTCGTATTTAGGTTTCTCCATCAATTAATGTAATCAATGACGGACTCCTCTTTCCATTGATGCGAGTTTATCAACTCAACCATGCTTACCGTACTTCTTTCGAAGATGTTTGTGTCAGTGACTTTTTCGACATACTTCTAGTAACAACATTGATATTGGGGGCCTTTGGAGGCTTGTTCCGTGGTAATCTAATCTTGCGTGGAGCAACCATTTCAGTGAGCTTAAATCCATTTGAAAAAAGAAGAGATGAGAGGTAGAGTAGGTCCCACTGGACGTGCCAAAATTTGTAACTACAAATTTCATGAAATTGAATAAAAAAACACAAAAATATTTACAATTGAATTTCTTTCGGAATGAACCAAGAAATTTGTGTGGGTTCTAAACTCTAGATTTGATCCTCTGATTCTTTTCTCTTGTTTAACTTTGACTTCATTAATTTTTCGGATGAAATCCTTGTTTTGATTTTATTCAATCTTGGATTTAGGGACTTATAACGTTAATTTGAGGGCTCACCTTCTTATTACGGATTAAACATTATTTTGGCGACTTTGTAGATGAACTCCTTTGATCTTGGTAAAGAATGGGGATGTAATCAAACCAAGCTGTTCGCAAGCTATTCGGGTCTCGGCTAAAAAAATATCCATTCGAGTTTGTTTATTAAGTTTCACAAGCCGAGCTCGAGCCCAATTTCGACATCGATTATTTTATCGAGCCCAGCTCGAGCCTGGTGGTATTCAGCTCGAAAGCTCACAAATAGGCTCGTTTACCGAGCTCGCGAACATGCTCGTTTAATTACTTTTTTATTTTTATATAAATATTTAAAAAAATATCCATAAGCATGTAACATAATATTATTGTGTGTTATTTGGGATAAATTTATTTTAAACCATTAATTGTCTTTGTTTAGCTTCCGAATTAGTTGTTGGTCTTTGCTTGGATGATGTTTTTATTATCATGGACAACTATATTTTTAATTAGACATAGTTTAGATGTGTTATTTTTGTATAGTTTTTAAAATTTTAATTAGGTTTTCGAGCTGAGCTTTTTGAACCGAGCCTTTCGAACCAAGTTATTCGAGCTCGAGCTTGAATTATGCTTGATTAATTTGAAAATGAGCTTTTTTTGAGCCGAGCTCGAGCTATTTGTGAGCTTAAAAATTTACACACGAGCCGAGCTCGAGCCTCAAAAAATCCAAACGAACCGAGCTCGAGCTTGACAGTATTCGGCTCAGCTCGGCTCGTTTACATCCCTAGTGAAGAACACCTTTGATGAAGACCTCTGATGAAGAACACCTTTGATGAAGAACGCCTTTGATGGAGACCTTCGTGAAACGTTGATCGGAGAGGTTTCGTACCTTGATCTTGGATCAAACTTCGTTTCTCGACGAAGTCGTGAAGAACGCCTTTAAAGACGCAAAGAACGCTTGCAGAGAATTCTGAAATCCTGAAGCTTCTGAGTTGATGTGTGTCTAATGAATGAATGAAGATCTATATATAGAGGTGCATGATTCTAGGTTTATGGGCCAGATTTGATGTGCTTGAAAAGATTTGATCTTATCCACTTATTTAACATATTGGACTTTAGAGGCCCAATCTAACTTATTGGACTTTAGAAGCCCTATTTAACTAAATGGACTTTAGAGGCCCAATTTTACTTATTGGACTTTAGAGGCCCAATTGAATTTATTGGACTTTATAGGCCCAATTTGATTTATTGGACATTAGAGGCCCAATTTGATTTATTGGACTTTAGTGGCCTAATTTATTTTATTGGACTTTAGAGACCCAATTTAATTAGTATCAATTAATTAATTAATTTACTTATTTAAGGATGATGGTCCCGTCTTCAATGACTTTTTCAGGACAAATGGGAATTCAGGAGCAAGAATTTTTTTTTAAAACCTTTTGCTCAGGGAGTTCAGCAAGAGTGAATAATACTCAAGTTACTGCATTGCTAAGAGTCAGAGCACTCAAGTCAGTACAACTGACTTGCGAGCCCAGTCTCTTAACAAGGTAGTGACTCAAGAGGTTACACTTCAAGTCACTGCACTGCTTAGAGGCTGAGTTACCAAGTCAGTGTAAAAACTTGGAGACTCATGCTCTAAGCAACACAGTGACTCGAGATGCTGAACTCTCGAGTGCGTTGCCTGAACTGGTCAGTGAGAAGAATTCTCCCTGACCTAAATACTTAACCAAAGTTTTCTTTAACAATGCTCTCAGTGAGCAGATTTTCACAATACTTTAGTAAATACTTAAAATAATAAAACGCTCAGTTTAACGTGGTTCAGAGACTCAAGCTCTTACATCCACGGCCTGATTTAATAGGAAATCTACTAACTGGGATTCTTGTTTTTAACGTGCCATGGTGCACCCAGATCTACAACTCCAGATCTTGCTTACTTCCTTACTAACTCACAAAACAACTTACTACCAACAAACCTAACTTAGGGTTTTGGTTTCAGTTGGATTTTCTCCAACTAGGTGAGGTTTTCCCTTACAACGTGTTAGCCAAAAGCTAAGATTGGGAAAACCTCTCTAAGCTAAGAGTTACAAGCTGAACACTCATTTGTGTATAAATATGGACCCTAATGGTCAGTGTACAAGATGTTAATCGTGCCTCCTTATAACTCCCATATAATGCACTAAACACTCACACCTTCACAGCTCGTAGGTGTTAATTTTTCTTACTTCACACACACTAAAACCGAAGCTATGGGTTTGTATTTATAGTGTTAGGATATAGATTAGATGTTTTGAAGATGTTAAAACAGGAACTTGTAATAGGACTAGCTGAACCTGTTAGTCAGTTACAGATTAGTCTAGGTCTAGAATAGGTCTTTGGTTAAGGGGGAAGAAATCTGTGCAGACCAGAGGAGGTGACCAGATGAGGTGATCAGAGGAGTCTGATCAGAGGAGGTGACCAGATGAGAGGTGACCAGAGGAGTCTGATCAGAGGAGGTGACCAGATGAGGTATGGACCAGATGAGCTCTGACCAGAGGAGTCTGCCAGAGGAGTCTGACCAGAGGAGCCTGACCAGAGGAGCCTGACCAGAGGAGTCTGACCAGAGGAGTCTGACCAGAAGACCTCTCCCAGATGAGGACCAGAGCAGAAGTGTTACCTGACCAGATGAGACCAGACCAGTAGACCCCAGACCAGACCAGACCAGATGAGGGAGACAGATTAGTTCACCCATATGGAGGCAGCGTGTAATCTGGAGACAAGGAGATTTTGGAGATCATTGATGGAGAAGAAGGCAATCTGGAAGTCAACTGATAGGAGGATCTGTTTGATTGATTGCTTGATTGAAAGTCAACTAATCAATCATATAATCAATTCTTGATTGATTATATTCCTCCAATTATGGTTGTTTGAATTGCTAGCTTCCAACGGCTAGGTAATTCCTACAACTATATATAGGAGTGTTGTGATGAGTTCATTAGAGACAAGAGTCGCGCGAGAGCACACTAAGAACACACGAACTCTTCCAATCACTCACCTTTGTCCTTTCTAGTTTATATACACTCTATTAGGAGTTTAGTTGGATTATTACTCAACCTGTTCATCTTGTTAGATAAGGTTGTTGTAAGCAGTTGTACGAAGGAACTGGTACTTCCAAATTCCAGTAAGTAAGTAAGTTGGTTGGAGAGATAGTAAGTCCCCTTTGAAGAAAGGGAGAGTGGACGTAGGACCTGTTGTCCGAACCACTATAAATCCTTGTGTTCTTTATTTTCTGCACTTTAAGATTTCTGCATATTTCATTCTAGCACTATTTATTATAAACGGGTTTTTCTTAAAAAATAAGTGTAAAACGTTTCCGCTGGATAACCTTTTTGGGACCAACAAGTGGTATCAGAGCAGTGTGTCCTACAGACCACTGTTTTGAAATTATTTCGGTGGTCACCAGGGCAGATCCATTTTTTAAAATCCAATATTTGTTGTGCTAACAAATTTTGCAGAAATGGGCTCAAAGAGATGCGGTAAAAGAGACATTAGGAGATACTCTAAAAGAAGCTTAACAGATGAGGAAGAAGAGGTATCCACTTCTGGTTCATCATCAAACTTTGGACCAGACGAAGAGGTCTGTCTTGTGACAGACGAGGTATGTAATAGAACTCCCTCTTCTTCTTCTCATTCTTCTTTTTCTGAACAATCAGAGGAGTCTTTTACGCAAAATTTGCTATTAGATCTCCAAAAATCTATACAACTTTGTCAAAAGTTGGAAGATGAGAACACAAAGTTGAAAGCAGAAAATCAGAGGCTTTCACAATGTTTAGGCAACCCAACTGATCTACCAGCTGAACAAGTTCAAACACTGGTAGAAGAGTCCACTGACTTGAAAACCATATGTGATGAACAAACTAAGCTGATAGAAAAGTTGCTTGTTGAAAACATTGAGAAAGATAATGAATATACTCTGCTGAAAGCTAAGTTCGATGAACTCTTCCATCAAAACGAAATTGTAAAAGATAGTGAGGACAAGCTCAAGATGAGAGTGGAGCAGCTGACTACAGCAAACAATGCTGTGTCACACATAGCTGCCTCATCTCAAAGAGAGCATGATAAGACAGGCCTTGGTTATACCAAACCTGAATCCTCACCTGATCAGAAAGAAGAACAGTCTAGTAATTTCATTGATAAGGGTAAAAGGCCAGCTGACCAGACAACTCAGCCTAATGGGCAGATGAGTCCTAAAACTCAAAAACCCAAAAGGCAGAGGAGGAATTTTAAGAAGGGTTATACCCAGAATAAAAGACCTCAGCCAGGCCAGCAGAGTAGAAGACAGTCTGGATCTTCTCAAAAGAGGCAGAACCAGATGACTCCTACTCACCTGCAGAGGACTTTCAAGTCACCTGCCAGACCAGCTGGAACCTTTGATGGTTCTAGTAAGCCTTACCCATATCAAAAGAATTTCAAGTCTGTTGCATTAAGACAAGTTACTTCTTCCACTGGACAAGCTCATAAGAGAAGAAGAACCTCTAGAAGAAATAACCATGTCGAAGCTTCTTATGTTCAATGTGTTTTTGTTGATATATATGGAAGAAAGATAAGATCACCTGATCCAAAAAGGGATGATCTATTCTTGTGGCTTCCTAAATATTGTGCTAACCCCCCTGGACCCAGTAGGGTACCAAAAAGTTGATTGCCTGCAGATACACAAGAAGACCAGCTGATGTTTTGCCCCAATATCAGCAGAGCATACTTTGAGGGGGAAGATCAGTTGACCCAGCCTGCTAGAATCTCTATTTGTTATTTCAATATTTTCTTGTCTTGTTTTATTTAAAGTTCTTCCAGTTTTAACATCATCAAAAAGGGGGAAATTGTTAGGATATAGATTAGATGTTTTGAAGATGTTAAAACAGGAACTTGTAATAGGACTAGCTGAACCTGTTAGTCAGCTACAGATTAGTCTAGGTCTAGAATAGGTCTTTGGTTAAGGGGGAAGAAATCTGTGCAGACCAGAGGAGGTGACCAGATGAGGTGATCAGAGGAGTCTGATCAGAGGAGGTGACCAGATGAGAGGTGACCAGAGGAGTCTGATCAAAGGAGGTGACCAGATGAGGTATGGACCAGATGAGCGCTGACCAGAGGAGTCTGCCAGAGGAGTCTGACCAGAGGAGCCTGGCCAGAGGAGCGTGACCAGAGGAGTCTGACCAGAGGAGTCTGACCAGAAGACCTCTCCCAGATGAGGACAAGAGCAGAAGTGTTACCTGACCAGATGAGACCAGACCAGTAGACCCCAGACCAGACCAGACCAGATGAGGGAGACAGATTAGTTCACCCATATGGAGGCAGCGTGTAATCTGGAGACAAGGAGATTTTGGAGATCATTGATGGAGAAGAAGGCAATCTGGAAGTCAACTGATAGGAGGATCTGTTTGATTGATTGCTTGATTGAAAGTCAACTAATCAATCATATAATCAATCCTTGATTGATTATATTCCTCCAATTATGGTTGTTTGAATTGCTAGCTTCCAACGGCTAGTTAATTCCTACAACTATATATAGGAGTGTTGTGATGAGTTCATTAGAGATAAGAGTCGCGCGAGAGCACACTAAGAACACACGAACTCTTCCAATCACTCACCTTTGTCCTTTCTAGTTTATATACACTCTATTAGGAGTTTAGTTGGATTATTACTCAACCTGTTCATCTTGTTAGATAAGGTTGTTGTAAGCAGTTGTACGAAGGAACTGGTACTTCCAAATTCCAGTAAGTAAGTAAGTTGGTTGGAGAGATAGTAAGTCCCCTTTGAAGAAAGGGAGAGTGGACGTAGGACCTGTTGTCCGAACCACTATAAATCCTTGTGTTCTTTATTTTCTGCACTTTAAGATTTCTGCATATTTCATTCTAGCACTATTTATTATAAACGGGTTTTTCTTAAAAATTAAGTATAAAACGTTTCCGCTGGATAACCTTTTTGGGACCAACATATAGTGTGGATTCTAATGTAACCGTTGGATAAAATTACATTTGAATCCATACATTTAATAGGTTTCACCTACTTTTCTTGGAACTCGGCCTTGTCAGTGTCAGATACGCTGTCTTGACGTGATTGGTCCACGTGGACTGAATCCAATGGATCTTTGGTTCAGTGAGCTTGATCAGGGCGCACTAACTTCAGATGACTTATCCTCCACTGAATTGATGATCTTCAGTAGACATGACTATCTTCAGTGTAGTTGTCCTTCAGGAGACTCTTGAAGATCTTTCCAAGAAGTTTGTCATAAGGCTGAATGACAAACTTCCCTGACCACAGTAGCCTGACTCCTTCAGGGCCTTTTTGTGTACAACACTGATCCTCCTGATCATGCTCTTCACTGAGTAGTCCACTGACTTAGCTTAGATCAGCCAGGTTTATACTCAGTGGGACATCCTTCAGACTTTTTTTCAGGTTCAGGTCCCTGCCATGGCTTTAGTCAATTCTTCTTGTGATATCATCTTGATTTCCTCAGGCTGTGTTGTTGAGTTCCCCCTCGCTGAGTTCCCCATCAACTGAGTGCTATCTCAACTGACAGCCTATTCTACTGAGAGCTAACCTAGCCTGACCTGAAACTAAAGATACAATCCTGACTGCTTTCAAACCTATTACATGTTGTTTTGGAAAATCATCAAAACTAACATATATCCCAACAATTTCCCCCTTTTTGATGATTCCAAAACTTCTAACCACATGATTTTCTATTACAAGTTGAATGTCAGAACACAGGTAATAGTTTGAAATATGCAGGAACTCCGATAGTTTAAAATATTTAAGATCTGTTCGGTTGACTATTTTTCTTAATAAAACTGGATCAGTGGTCATGTGAACAACTCGCTCTGATACCAATTGATGGTCCCGTCTTCAATGATTTTTTCAGGACAAATGGGAATTCAGGAGCAAGATTTTTTTTAAACCTTTTTCTCAGGGAGTTCAGCAGGAGTGAATAATACTCAAGTCACTGCTTTGCTAAGAGTCAGACAACTCAAGTCAGTGCAACTGACTTGCGAGCTCAGTCTCTTAACAAGGCAGTGACTCGAGAGGTTACACTTCAAGTCACTGCACTGCTTAGAGGCTGAGTTACCAAGTCAGTGTAAAGACTTGGAGACTCATGCTCTAAGCAACACAGTGACTCGAGATGCTGAACTCTAGAGTGCGTTGCCTGAACTGGTCAGTGAGAAGGATTCTCCCTGACCTAAATACTTAACCAAAGTTTTCTTTAACAATGCTCTCAATGAGCAGATTTTCACAATACTTTAGTAAATACTTAAAATAATAAAATGCTCAGTTTAACGTGGTTCAGAGACTCAAGCACTTACATCCACGGCCTGATTTAATAGGAAATCTACTAACTGGGATTCTTGTTTTTAACGTGCCATGGTGCACCCAGATCTACAACTCCAGATCTTGCTTACTTCCTTACTAACTCACAAAACAACTTACTACCAACAAACCTAACTTAGGGTTTTGGTTTCAGTTGGATTTTCTCCAACTAGGTGAGGTTTTCCCTTACAATGTGTTAGCCAAAAGCTAAGATTGGGAAAACCTCTCTAAGCTAAGAGTTACAAGCTGAACACTCATTTGTGTATAAATATGGACCCTAATTGTCAGTGTACAAGATGTGAATTGTGTCTCCTTATAACTCCCATATAATGCACTAAACACTCATACCTTCACAACTCATAGGTGTTAATTTTTCTTACTTCACACGCACTAAAACCTAAGCTATGAGCTTGTATTTATAGTGTGAATTCAAATGCAACCGTTGGATGAAATTACATTTGAATCCATACATTTAATAGGTTTCACCTACTTTTCTTGGAACTCGGCCTTGTCAGTGTCAGATACAGCTGTCTTGACGTGATTAGTCCACGTGGACTGAATCCAACGGATCTTTGGTTCAGTGAGCTTGATCAGGGTGCACTGACTTCAGATGACTTATCCTCCACTGACTTGATGATCTTCAGTAGACATGACTGTCTTCAGTGTAGTTGTCCTTCAGGAGACTCTTGAAGATCTTTCCATGAAGTTTGTCATAAGGCTGAATGATAAACTTCCCTGACCACAATAGCCTGACTCCTTCAGGGCCTACTGGGTACAGCACTGATCCTCCTGATCATACTCTTCACTGAGTAGTCCACTGACTTAGCTTAGATCAGCCAGGTTTATACTCAGTGGGATATCCTTCAGACTTCTCTTCAGGTTCAGGTCCCTGCCATGGCTTCAGTCATTTCTTCTTGTGATGTCATCTTGATTTCCTCAGGATGTGTTGCTGAGTTCCCCCTCGCTGAGTTCCCCCTCGCTGAGTTCCCCCTCAACTAAGTGTTATCTCAACTGACAGTCTATTCTACTGAGAGTTACCCTAGCCTGACCTGAAACTAAAGATACAATCCTTACTGCTTTCAAACCTATTACATGTTGTTTTGGAAAATCATCAAAACTAACATATATACCAACAAAGGATTAAATGTATATAAATCCCAATAAATAAATAATAATTTTAATTGATATTTAAGACGTAATTTCCATGTGTCCCCTTTTAATTTGTTGCAATTTTAATTTGCTTGCACCTTTATTCTTGTGATTATTATATATTATCCTTATATATATATATATATATTGTTTATTATTTTACCATATATATTGTTAATTATTTTACCACGTATTGTATGACATATATGATCTTTTGAGATACCTTTCATGTTTACTTATGGAGACATAGTTCTCGGATGAAATTTTACTTTTTCAGATCATGATAATCAGAATGTTTCATCCACTTTAATGCATTTAACGCATGTTGTGATATTTTTTAAAGAAAGTTCCTGTCAACTTTTTTTTCTTTTTCTCTGTTCCGTGTGATGTGCATAAAGTGATGTCTTACGTGTTTTTATTAATTTTTGTGATCCATAATTACGTGTATAAATTTATGTAGTTTGGTTAGTAAGTATAATTATAATAAGATATTTGGTTATAATTTTATTGTTGAGGCTTTTATCTCGCAGTTATGACTCCGTTGTTACTCCTTACTCTTTGTGATATTTGTACTTTAATTGTTCATGTTAAAGTTATTCGTACTTGGGTTAATGAAGATAGAGGTGACATGGTTGTTTTAATGATTGATGCACATGTTTGGGTTTTGATATTTCATTATTTTTATGTGTTTCTATTAATGAAAATGCATGATTGTTTTTTTTATTGTAGGGGACGAAGATTCATGGATGTGTACTTAGGACTTAGTGTCCAGATTTGAATTTTTTTGTTGAGTCTGGGGAATATTTTATAAAATACTTTGTTATTGTTGCAAATGTAGGACACACTAAATTCATGAAGAATGTCTTTAATATAAATTTTATCAAGTCTACATGTGTTGATCTTTGTTTGACAATATTATTGTCTGCTCTTTCTTTGATTTTGTTAGTTTCAAACAGATTTTGAACCAACCTGCTGTTGATGATGCAATTTTACGTGGTGTGATGCTTTTTTTTTTTTTAATGTGGATATTAATGAGTAAAATTTGTAATTGATTTTTTCTATGTGCTAGATGTTAGTGGACGTTTGATTATTGGTTGAGCTTTTTGGTTCTTTTTTTTCCTTTTGTTTGATTGTGATATTCATTTTTTAAATTTATTTTGTTTATGTAGTGGGGATGTGATGTCGTGTCTGGTAAGGGGTGTGATCAATTCATTGATTCGAGTGTTACAAGGACATTCCCACCATTGATTGTTGTCTTCCAAGGCGCAATTATTCTTCGATCGAGTGGAGGTTATTTATTAAAATTATATTTTATTAATCTTTTATCTTTTTATGTTTTGTTGTGATCCATATTATCAGCTTTACTTCTTTTTTATTGCAGAGAAGGTTATAGGCATTACTGGGAGTGCAACAAGGATTTACTTCAGTAGTGATACCGAGATAGATGTATCGGACCCATATGGTTTAGTTTTAAGTGTAGTGTGAATATTGATGTTTTTTTTTGTACTTTTTAGAAGTGGAATAAATGCACGACCATTTGTTATTTGCGGCTGTTGAATAATTATTTCTCTATTGTAACAATTTTAGTCGTTGGGTGAATCCGCAGCCTGAGTTAAGTTGTGTTTGTTGGATAGTTATCATACTACTGTATCGTTGTTTATGAATCTAAATAAATAACTGGATTATCGAAAGATTAAAATTCTACTGTTTATCTCGAAATTTATAGAATTTGGTATTGTATAAATTTATATATTTTTTTGGTTGACTAAAAAATTATTCAAAATTTTGTCATTCGTTTGAACTCAAAATTATTCCCTCATATTTTTTTTCCAAGCTCCATAATTATGTTCATTCATCTGTAGAGTGTTTTAATTTTTTTAGATTTGGTGGTTTGTTTGTGAGCATGGTTTTTTAATTGATTGAAAACGATATCCACATTCTCTATTCAGTTCAATATCGTTGTCCATGTCCAATTCAGAGATGTGTGTGGACCTTGACGTGTTTCCACACAGATTTTTGTAGGAATAATGTCATTTCAGGGTCTAAAAAATTGTAAAACTATCAATTTGAGGCCCAAATGATTTTTTCCTATCAATTCAGGGCCTAAGAGACCATGTTTGACATATTATAATTTATATTCTTATTTTATTTATATACATTTTTATTTTTTCGTTGTTTATTTTAGGGTTAGTTGTCAAGAGCCTCTTTTCATAAGCCTTAATTGTCAATAGTCACTCCAATTTCTCTACATTGCAAATAACCACATTTTGTAGGGTCCACAAGTACATGACCATTAGCCAACTTTCTGTTTTTTTGCAGGTTGTCTTTTTGTCTTTTTTTTATATTTTATATCCTCCAAATTCAAAAGCTGCATTTTGTTATTTTTTAAAATTTTACATCCCCCAAATGCAGCCACTTTTTTTTTTTTTAAAATTCACCCTCCACAAAATCCTTCTTTTTTTTTTCTAGTTTTCATTCCCGAAAATTCATGCCATTTTCTTCTTATTTTTTTAGTATGAATTTACATAATTAAAAATAAAAAACAGATGCACAACCTCATTTTTGCATATTCGGAGATCTATTTTGCATAATACAATAATTTATTTGCATGCAATTTATTATTTACATAATGCAACAAATTATTTGCATAAAAATGCAAAAATAATTTTTCCCCAGTATCCCTTCTTCTATTCGTTCCACTATATTTGTCGAACTTCCAAGCAAATAACAGTTCAACAATTTTTGAAAAATTATAGAATAAAATTTAGAAACTTCAACAAATCGGCCAAAACAACCTAGAAAACTAATCGGCTAAATCAGTCCAAAAACTAATCGAGTAATGATAAAAAAAATCGACAATAAAATTACAATTAATTTCTGCAATGATTACAAATATCACCATTTAACAAAATCAAGAAAAAAGATAAATTTACAGTGATTGCTAGAGTATACGAGTCTGAGTAAAGCTCGAAAATGATTAGCAGATGATGGTGGGTGCACAAATCCGGTCCCGGTCGCACCAGACGAAGGTGGGCGCACAGATCCGATCCCAATTATATCGCACCAGACGACGGTGGGTGCACAGATCTGTTCTTGATTTCGATGCACCAGACGTCGGTGGGCACAGATCCAGTCTCGATCGCCTCGGACTAGACGACTGTGGGTGGCGACGACGTCTAGATCCGCGGTAGGCTCACAGATCAAGGCCTATGGTGGCGGTGAACCACCGTCGGTGTGAAGGTGGTGAGGTGGTGGGGCGGTGGGTCAGATGAGGCGGTGAGGGCGGTGGTGGGTGTTGGTGAGCGGCAGCGGCGTGGTGGTGGTGGTGAAGTGTTGGGGGGCGGGAGGACGCTGGTGCGTGGATGGTGGGCGGTGGGCGGGCGGGTGGAGGGCATAGAGAGAAAATGAGAAAATTGGATGGGATAATGGAGAGGTGGGGGCGGATGGTATTTAGAGAGAGAGAGAGAGAGAGAGGGAGGGAGGGAGGGAGAGAGAATGTCGGATTCTTGGGGAGGCTTAATGCAATTAAGCTCTAGGAAGTGTGACTCTAGGCAATTTTTCCTTTATTTTATTATTATTTTTCAATCGCGTGAAATAAATATTATTTTTATACTTTTTGAGTTATGATTTATAAAATGTATTATCGGATAACAAGAAATTATTAGAGATCAAATACGATCTTAAAATGAGTGAGTCCTAAATTAATAGTTTTATTTTTCAGGTCTTGAATCGATAGTTTTCAATCTTATAGGTTTTGAATCGATACGAAAAATCTTTTAGAACCTAAATTAATTTTTACAATCGTTCGGGCAATGAATCAATAAAATTCCTATTTTTTTTATTTTTTGGGAAGTTTGTTTATGTGTTTGTATCTTGGGGCGAATGGTCTTTTAATTGTCGTCCAATATATTTTATTAAATAGAGTGTATAGTGAAAGGTGTACATACAAAAATAATTTTTTAACTGAAGTGTATTAATTGTTTACGCTGAAGAGTATTAACTATTTGCAAAAAAAAAAACTACTAATCTTCAGTAATATTCTTTGGTAATACTCTAATAATAACCATGTGAATATAGTAATACTGATTAAACAAACCAAGTGAAAATAACTGATACTCTTTAGTAATAGTACCAAATACCATTGGCAAGTAGTTTTGTCACTTTTCGTTATTTTCGTATTTGTTGTGTGTGTGTTTTTTTTTCCCTTGGCGTTTTCATGTACGAAATAGTGGTTGTGGTTGTTTGTTTGCTAATATAGGGAAATCTGTTAATGATGATTGGACTTGATTAAGTATAATATGAAACAGTTGTGTTAAAATAAATTTGGGCCTGATTGTTCTTTATTAAATGTCCATCGTGTCAATTTTTTTCGTCCTAAAGTGGTGTAGATATGCGCATGATTGCAGTTGCCAACGTGTGATGTAATTGCATGCATGGCTGAAATCATGTTTCTTGATTAGCTGATGGCGTGTATATGGTCGGTTGCAACTGAATGTAAGTGGCTATAAAAATACTATTGCATTTTGGAATCATTACCTCTGTCATTCTTCTTTCTTTTGTCTTGGAACGTTTTCAATAATTCTTGAGATTTTTATTTTCTATTCCTTTGTATTTTGTATTCAGTGTGGTTATATTGCTTCATATTTTTTCATCTTATTTGTTCAAAATTTCTGCATTCCGTGACTGCATTTTATATTAATTTTTTTTCTGGTTTTGTATGTAGACAGATCCATTTTCAGCAAAGTCCAATGATCACCAGACTGTTCGGTTTTCAAATCCCTTGTTAACATTGGAAATAAAAGTACGTCCTTTGAACCTATCTTCTCTAGACGGTTGTCAATCATAGCTTTCAAACCTCGACTTGGTGGCCCCTTATTCACTGCAATGAAGTCCTGGGTGGAAGGGGCAAAAAAAAAAAAAAATGTTAATACATAATCCTAAACATCACAATTTTAAAGTTGCTTACTTACCCAACATTTGGACGAAAATATAACAAATCGACTGGTGTCCATAATCTTTGAGTACTTGATATGTAATAGTTTGCCCCAAGAGTCAATAACCTAAAAGGTTAGGAAACAATAACATATTTTTGCATAAACATATAGACAAATAAATTGTGCAAGTGTTGATATGATTAACTACAGAAAGATTTAATTTAGTTTTCATTCTTTATCTTATGAATTACCCCATTCGAAATACATTGATGTTGTAGAATCATAAATATATCCCTCAACAGCACCACATGTTGATAGACGAACATCAATCATTGTTGGGCGAACATGTATTAAGGTATAAATAGAGATTACGAAGGATCCATACTAAATCAAAGATGATTAACAAAGAAAATCAAAAGAGAGTGTACAAATTAATCTAGGAGGTGTACGAAATGACGAACAACTCCGGTGACGAACAACATACTGGCGAACAGAATTTAAGACCCGAGACCAGACATGAACATTCCGCCAAGCCGCTAATGACGAGCAACATTGATAAAAGGTGGTGTATCTACCAGCCTAAGAGGTGTATGTAGACGAACAAAGAACCAAGACTCCAAAGCTCAGCTCAACAAGATATATGGGCGAACAACTTTGTGAACAACTTTGAAGCCATATCTTCAGAAGGCGAACAACTTTTACTGAAAGGTCCTACTGGACAAATCAAGCCGACCTGGACGAACAACAATGAGTCCGAGATAAGACCAAAGAAGACTTTGTAACTAAGATTCAGCTTAGATAAGGTCAAACAAAGGTCAAAGGACACATGTCTAGCATGCTAGCTAGGAAGTCCAAGAGTCTTGGACACCTCCTGCTTGCTAGTCTCTATAAATAGTTGTTCTCCAGCTAAGAAATATAAGTTCAAATTCACAAATAATTCCCAAAACACACACAAACACACCTAAATGTACACATACACGAGATAAATATGATTTTGACTTTCGTATCTACGATTTCATAACCCAAATCTTGGATTTACCATTTATGGTGGTAATCAATTACACGTAATTGATTGATGGTCTTAAACTGAACTAAAACAGTCACTATTCCATCTGATTAAATTTGATCACCAACAAATTGGCGCTAGAAGGAGGGTTCGAACCTTCAGTTTAGTGTGATTAGTCAAGAACTTCAAGCTGAAAACTTGAAGATTTGAAGAAAACCCCAAGAAACATTTGAAGATTCAAGCAAAAGTGTTCTTGGTGTTCTTCAATACAAAATTTGAAGACAATTTAATTTGAAATGCCTCAATCAAAGGAAACACAAGGTTCACGATTATCCCGGAGAGCATCTCCTACTCGAGCTTCATCGACTGACCACCAGGATCGTGAACCCAGACATGCGAATAGATCACAACATATGGCTATAACTCATAATCTCCCACCTGGAATGGAGGCCCTAGCGAACAACCCTAACGAACTGGCCAAAACCATTGCTACTCTTCAAGCTCTTCAGAGACAGCAAGAAAATAATAGACCTTCACAAGCAAGGCCTAAGAATAAACCCCTGGAAGTTGTTAGGGCCAGGTCTGTTAGGGGCGAACAACATGAGGTGAACAGTGCCCAGGTCAGGCGGGATAAGGGCAAAGCCAAGGTGGTCGACCGGAGAGAGGAGCAGGCTGAGTCTGCTCACGGGCGAACAACAATATCGAGCCATGGAACAACTCGTTCCAGTGCCCAGGACAGACTTGGCCAACCCCAACAACAGAAGGAAGCTGCTCACCAAGGGGCAGAACATGGGCGAGCAACATTCGACCAACCTCGCCCATCAATCCATGAAAGACTCTTCCAATCTGCCTTCAGGCGCCTAAGGCCAAATGCGGCGAGCAACCCTAGAAAGCAGCTCCAGGATATGCCCGCTCCAAGTGAGGGACTGCGACGAGCAGAAAGGCTTGTGCCTTTGCTCGCCGAACAGCCTCCAAGCCAGGGGGCATCTTTGGATGAGATGTCAAGCCTGAGAAAGGCTGTGGAGAGCATGCAGGGGTAATTGGACCAACAAAAAGGAGTGGGGACGACCAGCTTGCCATCCTCACCCCTACCATCTATCATTCTGAAAGCTCCAATTCAGAAAAAGGTCCAATTCCCAGCAAGTATACAATATGATGGCCTTGCTGATCCCAGGGTTCATCTGACGAAGTATTTGGATTATATGGTCTCGGTGGGAGCCAGCGATGCCACCCAATGCCGAAACTTCCCATTAACTTCGGGGGACCGAGTGCACAAATGGTTTTCAACAATACCACCAGCGTCTCTCCACTCGTTCATCCAACTAAGTTGAGAGTTCCTCTCCCATTTCTCAACGGCGGGATCATATTTGTCCCAAAAACACCGGTTGTCGGACCTAAAGCAAAATAGGGGGTTAAGCCATCCATTATGCAAACAGCAGAACTGGCCTTTACCGAGAAGGATTTGGAGGGAATCTTGACCCCCCATAATAATTCGCTCATGATCTGTGCCAAGATTATGGGGACCGGAGTGCACAGATTATTGGTGGACACCGGAGCCTACACCAACATTCTTTTCAAGAAGACGCTTGACCAACTTGGAGACTACTCGGGCTACATTCGACCTTCAAACCACATAATTTTAGGCTTCGGAAATGCTGTAACAGTCCCATTAAGGGAAATTAGGTTATCCGTTCAGCTTATAACGGTTGAGGAACCCGAGAAAAACATAACAAGAATGGTTAATTTCTTGGTCGTCGATCAGGAATCAACCTACAACGGGTTTCTTGGTTGACCTTTTCTGAATGAATTTAAAGCTGCATGTTCAACCTTCCATTATTTCCTAAAGTTCCCTACAGCAAGTGGAGCAGGCACAATAAAGGGAGATCAAAGAAAGGCTCGGGAATGCCTCCTGCAGTTGCAGGTAAAGCACGCACTGGTATCCATGATGGAAGCCACCACCAGCTATCCTGCTGATGAACCATCAATACTGGAGAACATGATGGACATAGAGGAGGACCACATGGATACGGACGAACAACACCATGACGAGCAAGTGTTCGACGAACAATTTATCACCACCCATGAAGAAATTCACTCTGACGAACAACAAAGGGGCGGTGACGAGCAACACTAACCAGATGACTTGGAGGGCCAGGTGTTGACTAACAACGAGCCAGGACCAACAGATGATCTAGATCCCCGCCTGGGAGCAGAGCCAATGAGCATCGAAAATAATTTCAACCCTGAGGGACCAATGCTTGATCCTCGTTGGAAAGGACAAAAATGACGAGCAACTCCAGTTGAAGAATTGGAGGCGTTCAAAGTTAATCCTGAAAACGAGGATCTCGAATTATGCATAGGATTCGAGCTCCCTGAGCCTTACAGATCCCGAATGAAAGAGTCCCTCAACAAAAATCTAGATGTTTTTGCTTGGTCTCATGCAGACATGGTGGGAATAGACCCAAAACATGCTTGTCACAAGCTCAACATCAATCAAGCAAAAAGGCATGTCCATCAAAAATAAAAAAAATATGGCCCAGACAAGTATCAGGCTTTGAATGAAGAGGTAAAGAAGTTGTTAGACAACAACCTAATCCGACAAGCACTCTGTCCATAATGGGTAGCAAACCCAATCCTTGTGAGGAAACTAAACGGGACCTGGAGGCTATGCATAGACTTTAGATATCTGAATGCAGCATGCCCGAAGGACAACTTTCCTCTCCCTCATATTAACCAATTGGTGGACAGCACAGCAGGTCATGAAATGCTAACATTCATGGATGCCTTTGCCGGGTATCATCAAATTCCGATGCATCCGTCGATAAAGAAAACACAGCATTTTAAACGAACAAAAACTTGTTGTGTTCGATAAACAAATCGGAGATACGGTAGAAGTCTATGTAGACGATATCGTAGTCAAGAGCCCCCGAAAAGAAGACCATCTTCAGCATTTGACCCATGTGTTCGATATTCTTCGACATTATAACATGAAGCTAAACCCGAAGAAGAGTAACTTTGGAGTCCATTCTGGAAAGTTTCTGGGTCATCTTGTTAGTCAACGTGGGATTGAAGCCAATCCAAAAAAAGTCAAAGCTATCGTGGATATGCAACCACCACGTTCGATAAAGGAAGTGCAAAGGCTTACAGGATGCCTAGCAGCATTGAATCGATTCATATCTAGATCGGGGGATAAATGCCATCCATTCTTCGAAGCAATAAAAAAAGGACAGTTCACATGGACTAACAACTGTCAAAAGGCGTTCGACCAACTTAAGGACTACCTGGGAGATGTTAAAATTCTATCAAAACCCGTCCCAGGAGAAAAGCTATATTTGTACCTGGCAGCGTCAGAAGTGGCAATCAGCACCGTTCTAGTGCGAGAAGATGGCAAATTCCATCAACCCATTTACTACGTCAGCCAGGCTTCGCATGAGGTGGAGATCAAATACTTTCCAATCGAAAAGCTGGTATATGCACTTGTAATGAGCGTGAGGAAGTTACGGCCATACTTCTTTGATTATCAAGTTGAAGTGCTAACAACTTTCCCACTCAGACAAATTCTCCATCGCCCCGACACAGCTGGTCATCTGCTAAAGTGGTCACTAGAGATTAGCCAATTCGGGGTAACCTATGCTTCTCGAACAGCGATCAAAGGGCAAGCGTTAGCCGTCTTTATAGTTGAACTAACCTTCCCACCAGATCCGACGAGAGGACTTGATCACCCCTTGTATCTTTATGTTGACGGATCTTCGACTAATATAGCCTCGGGGGTAGGAGTAGTTCTGATCAGTCCTGACAGACAAGTATTCACCTCGGCGGTCAGATTTGGTTTCATGGCAACCAAAAACGAAGCTGAATATGAAGCTCTCATTGCTGGTCTCCACCTATCCCTTGCAGTAGGTGTCAGACGGTTACAAATATTCGGCGACTCACAATTGATTGTGAACCAAGTCTGAGGTGAATACGAGGCGAAAGACGATCATATGATCGAGTATCAGCGAATTGTTGCTTACCTTATGTCCATGCTAGATCAAGTCTTCATTGAGAAAATTCCGAGGACAAGCAACACACAAGCAGATGCATTGGCCCGACTAGCAACAAGCGAAGGGCCAGCAGAGTTGGCCGATATTATAATTACAAAAATAAATGACCCATCAACAACAAGTTATAATGTCAACCAACTCGAAGAACAAACAAATGAAGAAGAAGACTGGAGAACAAATATAGTCAAACACTTGAAAAGTGGGGAAAAACCAAACAACCCTTTTGAAGCTGCCAAGCTAACAAAACAAGCCGCCAGATACACTCTGGTGGGCGAGCAGCTTTACAAAAGGGGAATATCAATCCCACTTCTCAAATATTTGTCTAGGGGGCAAGAACGAGCAATACTAGAAGAAATACATGCCGGAGCATGTGGAAATCACACTGGGGGCAAGCCTTGGCGTACAAAACTATCAGACAAGGTTATTATTGGCCGACTTTACGTCAGGACGCGATCAAGAAAGAAAAAATGTGTCATCAATGCCAAATTTTTGCCCCAAACATTCATACCCCGGCCCAGCAGCTCGTATCAGTTTATAGCCCATGGCCATTTGCAAGATGGGGAATGGACATTATTGGTCCCTTCCCGGCAGGTGTTGGAAATGTTCGATTTACCGTCGTGGCAGTCGACTATTATACGTAATGGGCGGAAGCAGAGGCCATGGTAAAGATTACACAACATAAAATGATCAACTTTATTTGGAGGAACACTGTCTGTCGTTTTGGGGTTCCACAGACCATTGTGACAGACAATGGTCCGCAATTTGATGGGAAAGAATTGAGAGATTTCTGTACAAAGTGAGGGATCAAAAAACATTATTCTACGCCCTGTCATCCCCAGTCAAACGGACAAGTCGAAGCCGTGAACAAGATAATCAAGCATACATTAAAAGTACGGCTGGCGGAGAGCAAAAACAGTTGGTCTGAAGAACTTCCGGAAGTCTTATGGGCATACAGAGTTTCTCCCAGGTCAAGCACCGGAGAAACACCTTTTGCAATGGCTTTCGGAACAGAAGTTGTGATACCAATCGAATTAAAGACCAACACAATCAGGACGACCAACTTTGATGAGCAGGCGAATAACTCTGCTCTAGCTACTGAAATGGATTTGCTCGAAGAAAAAAGATTAAGTGACGAGCTAAAAAATACTACCTATAAGCAGCGAGCAGAACGCTACTACAATTCCCATGTTAAACTCAGGGAATTCAGAGTTGGAGATTTAGTTCTAAGAAAGTTGCTCGCCCAACTTCCAGGTGTATTGGGACCAACTTGGGAGGGCCCGTAACGTATAATGGAAAAATTCGTTAATGGTGTATACAATATCGAAGATATGGAAGGCAAGCCGGCCCAATACTCCTGGAACGCTGTACATCTAAAGAAGTACTATCAATGAGTCGAACAAGTTCTTTATTGGGTGAACAAATGTCTTGGGGGGCAAGTGAACCAAGTAAGGCAAACCAAAACTTGCCTAATTTTTTGAAAATTTTGCTAAGTATAGAATGAAAACTTGTTTGGCACATTGTATAGTCTAGTGCTGTTTCATCTTTTTTAATTTTAAGATAAAGTTGCTCGGCAAAATTTTTATAAGCGAGCATGTTTTGGTTAGTGTTCAAAGTTGTTCGTCAAGTTGTATATGTTAGTGACGAGCAATTTTACAACACTTGTAAATTCTTTACATTATGTATATATAGTTGTTCGTTGAAAGAAAAGTCCAAAGCTCGAGGTACAAGTCCATCTTTAAGGACCAAAGCCACTTAAAGGTTGTTCATTTTTTAAATGGACAGAACCTAAGGCTAAACCCTGATTCCATCAAAAGGCAAAGTTCAAATCGAACAAAGCCCAAAATTGTATGTTATAATTGCAAAAGCATTAATAAAAATGTAAAGGCAATTAACATATAAAAGGAAAATGAGCGAACAAAAGAAAGACACTTCATTAAAATAAAAGGCATTGAGCCTCAAAAATAGTACAAAAGTTTAAGTACTACAAAGACGAACAACTACGAAGAAGAGCCTAACAAACAGCTATTACAAAAAAAAAGGCAAAAAAGTCTTAAGTTCTAAACCTATTGCTGCTCGGCGGGAGGAGGGCTTTGAGTCTGGTCAGCAGGAGGATCAACAATCATGTCTCTGGCCATGTCCTCAGCAGTTTTTTGTTCCCTTTCCTTAATGGCTTGCTCGTCTGCGGCCGCCAGCTCTTCTTCTTGCTCGCCTTCATCAACTTGAGGTGGAGGGCGAGTAATAGTGATACTGGGGTCAAGGCTGTCAATCTTGACCCCCAACTCGGATATATCCCCCAGTTGGATCTCGATGTTGTTCTGCGGGGGATATATCTCCAAGAACTCAGTCAAGTCCTTGCCCATCTCTACAACTATATCCTTGTAATCGTACGCATCAGCCATATGAATGCAGTCGGCATAGGCGCAGATGTATCCCAAGTTTGAGATAGGGGCAGACCGAGTTTGAAGCTCGGCTTCAAGTTGCTCGCGGTTGAAGGTGCTGACCTCCACCTCCTTGAGACGAGCATTGTCTGCTTCGAGCTCAGCAATCTTCTGCTCGGCCGCAGACAACTTCTTCTTCTCTTCACCGAGCAGAGCATCTTTGCCTCTCAATTCACCAGATAAACCTTGAATTTCTTCAAGATATTTCTTCTCATTATCAATGTAGATGGTAATCTGGTTATTGAGGAGGGCAAGTTTGGCCTCGTATTGGCTGACCAGGCCGTCCTTCTCTTCGATCAGTTGCCAAGCAGTACCAGCGTAACGACGAATAACATCTTCAAGCTCGGCGAGCTGAGCCATCCCTTTCTATGCAGTGATGATGCCATTCGTATGCTGCATCATCGAAAAGTGGAAGTTGTCCGCTATGCCTTGGGCAGAGATGGTCGTCTCCAAGGGTCGGGTCCATGATCGGACGATCAATTCAGTTGCCCAGCGGACGTGTTCGCCCGGGATCTCCCGAATGTTCATCGGGGTTTTTGAGCAGGCGTATTGATGGACGGAGGCTACTCGCCCTGGATGATCGTTAGGCCGATACCTACGAACAAAGATATAAGTTAAAAGATGCTTGTCAACTTTATAAATGTTGTTCGCCAATGATAATGTTAGATGCACTTACTCCTGGAATTTCCTCTCATCCCAACCCAAAAGGGTGATATCTTCAGGACCACGAGCGGGAGCAGAGTCTTTACCCGCTTTGCCTGCCTTCTCCGCCGGCTCGAGGGAGGAGGGGCGAACAATTTCCTCTTCAGTGTGGGGGGGGGGCATGACTTTTCCCCATCTTCTCCTTGCCTTTGTTTCCGGCAGGAGCAGCCTGGCTCACGAAGGTCCCATCCCCTTTCTTCAAGCACTTTGCTCCTCGTGGGGATGGGGACGGGGGAGGAGATGGTGGGGGATTTGCAGAAGGTGCAGTCGGGCGAGCAACACGGGCCCCCTCAGCCTTGTTTGTCATTGCTAGCACCTTGGAGGGCGGATCACTTTTCTTTCTCCTTCCCTTTGGAGGCGGCATCTCATGGACTCTTTATTCCAAAAGTCCAAAGCAGGGAGGGACGGCAACGGTGACTTGCTCGGTTAAAAAAAAAATAGGGCGAGCAAATTAGAGACATAAACGACGAGCAAGGTTTATGTTGAAAGTTAGAAATTTTATGTACCTGGGGGCACCTCGATTTGAGCTTCCAGATGGTGGGGGTACGTGAACAAGCGAGCAACTTTCTTGCACTTTAGTTTGTTCACGTATTCGATGGTCCTCTCAGCTTTATCCCGAAGAGCGACCAAACACGACGTAAAAAGGAATTCTGAGCCGACCTCTTCCTCCTCAGAGTTCCACTTGAGCGATCGAGAACCTACGAGCAAACAAAAAAAGTTAAATTAGAACTTTATGTAAGGGTGAGCAAAAATAACCTTAGGTTTGATTTTCCCATAAGTGGTGGGCTCGAATATACGCCCAACACCGCCGTGTGGGCCAGAAGATGCTCGCCAGTCGCCCCCGATGAAAAAGAAGTGCTCCTTCCAATCCCGAATTTTGTTCGTCACCCCCTCCACCAATTTCAATCCCGCCCGAGCCTTCAAGTAATAGTACCCTTCCTCGCCTCTCAGACATTTGGTGATGGTCATCAAGTAGTTGACCTCTTCGACAGTGATGCGGTCAATGTACCCCTTTAGGGCGAACAAGCCCATGATGCCGAGCAAGTTCATCCACCCAATAGGGGTTATTTGGGTGATGGCTAAGTTGGTCACCTCCAGAAAATAACCAACAACGGGAGACAGTGGCAACCTTAGCCCCGCGATCAGTATGTCTATGTTGATTGCCGTACACCCTGGAGGAGGACGATCAGCTCTTTCCTTCCTTTTAGGAGCCCACATGAAGATGCCATGGGGAATTTGGTATGCCTCCCGGATGAGGTTGAGCTCGTCCTTGCGAACAACACTTTTGATTCTGCTCGCCTGATACTCGGTTCTTACCAAATCCAAAACTTGACACGGGGGGCGAGGAAAGTTGTTCACGTACTCGGCAGAATATGCTCGCCAATCGAATGGTTGAGCAACACCCGTGGGAATTTCATTCTCACACATCTTAGGGCCTGGAAACCCTATCCTTTCCAGAAATTCAGGGGTAAGCTCGTCAAATTCCGGATCTTCCTCAGAATCAGAGTTTGAGGAAGATTGTTCGTCGGAGGAGCTGCTTGCGGCTTCCCCTACCTCTTCACCGAATTGGCGAGCACCAGTGTCCTCCGTTGATCGAACCACCGAATCCACGTCGGGGTGTATGTTCGAGGAAACTTCGAATGGTGGTTGCTCAACAAATGGCACAATTGGAAAAAGGGGATCCAAAGTCTCCTCTGAGTTCTGGTTGCTCGAATGGGAGGACATCAGTTTAATAGGGAATTTTTTGAAAGGTAAAGGAAGGGTTTTTGAATCTCCAATGTAAGTTCTGGGCAAACGACGACGGCGCAAAGTCACCCCACGGCGGTGCAACTTCTCCCCACGGCGGCGAAGGTGTAAGTGAAGAAAATGGCGAAGGAAAAGAGTGGGGGAAGAGAGAAATAAGAGAAATAACTACCTTGTCTTGAGATTGGAAGCCAAATGCAGGAGGAACGAATGCCGGAAAGCTGGGAATCGCCGGAAATGGAGGAAATCGCTGGAGACACTGTAGCAAGAGATGAAGAAGTGGGAAATTTTTTGTTTCCCTCTTCTATTTATACCCCAGGGAAAAAATGGGGTACCAGGTGTAATTTCCTACAAAATATGGACTGGATTGAAGGAAAACGGGGTAAATTTCGAGCAAATTTAAAAGTTGAAGGACCTATACACAAATATAGGGGCGCGTGGTCTCGGGACTACTCGCGTGTGGGCGGCGCACAATCATGCTGCCCACGTCATCCTCGTACATCCCCAGATTGTGGGAAGGCGAAGAGGTGGACCCGAAGTTGCTCGCCCTATTCGATGATGTTCGTCCAAATCCTTACCAGTATAGTATCCTAACTATAGTTGCTCGCCACAAAGTTGCTCGTCTGAGGCAACATCTAGTCAGTATAGGGGGAAATTGTTGATAGGCGAACATCAATCATTGTTGGGCAAACATGTATTAAGGTCTAAATAGAGATTGCGAAGGATCCACACTAAATCAAAGATGATTAACAAAGAAAATCAAAAGGGAGTGTACAAATCAAAAGGGAAGGTGTACGAAATGACGAACAACTCCGGCGACGAACAACATACTGGAGAACATAATTTAAGACCCGAGACCAGACATGAACATTCCGCCAAGCTGCTAATGATGAGCAACATTGATAAAAAGTGGTGTATCTACCAGCCTAAGAGGTGTATGTAGACGAACAAAGAACCAAGACTCCAAAGCTCAGCTCAACAAGAAATATGGGCAAACAACTTTGCGAACAACTTTGAAGCCATATCCTCAGAAGGCGAACAACTTTTACTGAAAGGTCCTACTGGACAAATCAAGCCGACCTGGACGAACAACAATGAGTCCGAGATAAGACCAAAGAAGACTATGTAACTAAGATTCAGCTTAGATAAGGTCAAACAAAGGTCAAAGGACACATGTCTAGCATGCAAGCTAGGAAGTCCAAGAGTCTTGGACACCTCGTGCTTGCTAGTCTCTATAAATAGTTGTTCTCCAGCTAAGAAATACAAGTTCAAATTCACAAATAATTCCCAAAACACACACAAACACACCTAAACGTACACATACACAAGATAAATATAATTTTGACTTTCGTATCTACAATTTCATAACCCAAATCTTCGATTTACCATTTACGGTGGTAATCAATCACACGTAATTGATTGGTGGTCTTAAACCGAACTAAAATAGTCACTATTCCATCCGATTAAATTTGATCACCAACACCACAGCCATTGCATCGGGTGAATTCCAAGCAATAAACCTGCATAACGAAAAAGATCTGTTAAAAACATCCTACCCAGATTCAATAATGGTTAATAAATAAATAGACTGGTTTCTTCACAATTTTATTAAATGCAGTTCAAAAGAATAAAAAATAAAAACAATATCAAAAGACCAAAACAAAGTAACTTGTGTATTTACCTATCACCACCCTCCTTCCAACATTCCTGTATTGTATTCCTCAACTCTTTTGAAGTTTTTCTAACTGCAATGCATTTACCATTCAGCTTCATTTCTAGAAATCGACGTCCAGCTTCGTGTTTTGACACAATCTCCTCGGTGTCAATCTGTGGTGATATATCAATTGATCGCCTGTCCTCTCTCATTGTACGGGTCTTTACACCCCTTGTTATTGTACTTGGTTGAAATATGCGCTTACTCCACTTTTTTTTAACTGCAGGAGTATGTTCTATCTCCTAATTTTCTCCGTCCTTGTAATTATCAACAGCTTCAAGAATTTCAACTGTCTTTGCCAGATTTGCATTCTCCCGTTCAAGTTGTTCCTTCTCCTCTGCAACTCGTTGTTTATCCTTCCTCTCCATCAGCAGTTGGGCATGCATGTCCAGAACTTGAATAGTCCTAGAATCCGCCACCACCTGAGTTACCGATGGATTACACAATGCATGGAGTTTTGTATTGGTATAATCCAATTCTTTCTTCAACTTTTCCATTTCCTCCTTGTGATCAGAAAGCATAACTAAGCAACGCTCTGAAAAATCTTCATTCGACCTCAATATCTCATTCTAGTTATCAACCAATGACCTCTTACATATCGACAACTCAGCCAGCAGACTACCATTCTCTGTTTTTAATTCCTTCACCTTAGTCCGTAGTCTTATATTCTCCTTTCTCAATTCTTCCATATCAGCCTCTATTGTCTTTTCATTTGCTCTATCATGCTCATCATTCGGAATTGATCTAACAATATCTATCACACCATCATATGCATCATTTTCCTTTGGATTTTGAGTTGTCAATCCGATACTAAAAGAGGGAGGATCAGGTGTTGTGCACTTTATCCTCAAATTAGTCGTCGTGCCTTCCACTGTCTTTGCACTACCGGGGTCATCTATTATTGAAATCCTCTTGACCGGAGATTCAAGTGATAATTTGTGATGACCCCGTTCTCCCATTCTTGAACCTTCACATGCAGTCTCATCATTCTTCCCTCGCGTACCAATTGGATAAGTGTTGTAGACCATAAAATCATCATCTGTATCAATGCCCCTTTCCCTCTGCCCTTCAAATAATCCATCACTAGAAGTAATATCATCATCCTCTCTAGCATTCCTGCCCTCATCCTCTCTCATCCAGGAATCTTTGACACTCTCAAAAACACCCTTCTCATGTGTACTTGCCTTCAGTATTTCCTTTCCAATCTGTATAACATATTGGTTAATAAAGTAGGGAAAATTATGCAAAAGAAGGAAAATTTATGACAAGGGATTTTATAATCATAACCTTAACATGCTTTAACTCGTGTAGATTGATCCGTTCCAACAACGAAAGGTCCCATTTCAGTATACGTGGAAAGGCACCAGGATTCGTTGGAGAAACCAACTTTGTATGCTCATACAACCAAAACTGTAATTTATAATGACAAGCAAAGACTATTAATCAAAGAATGAGATAATTAGGTAATAATATTGAGTAATAGGTTTGAATATATCATTACCGGTAAAAGAGATACACAACCACCAATCTTCATATTCCTGCTTATTTTAAGTTGTTCCAATAAAACCTTCACAACAACATCACACCAATCGTATTGTCTGATCTCCTCTATTTTATTCCAGATAACAACAGTAATGACAAGGTATTGAAGAATTCCTCCCTGGTGAAAGCAAGGCCACCATGAAGTACAAATGCAAAAGACGTGTAACATCACTCGATGAATGCTCACCGTTTGTCCTCAAGGTTGATTTCAATTTATCAAAAACCTTTTTCTTGGACATTACTTCCCTACGTCATGGATGAGTGATCTCCTCTAAAAAACAACGGTGAACCCAAGGTGGGTCAAGATAATCATTTGATCGCAGAGGTAGTTTGCGAGATCCACATGTTACACCCAATATGAGCTGAACATCCCTGCTACTCAGCTCCAATCTACCGCTACCCAGCCAGAAAGTTGAACTACATTCATCGAAAGTCAACATAACACTCTTGATATCCTCCTCGTGATTTTGCCACATTCTTTTATATCTTTTGTACTCTACGTCAAGCAGAGCTTTAAACAATAACAAAAAATGTGTTCTTTTAATCCTAGATATATGCTCCTTGTTGAACGAAACACCCTGTAGCTCTTTGACAACAGTTACAAGATTGCATCTAAAATATACATTTTCATCATCCGCCAACGTACAATCTACAAAATTAAACAAATTTGTTAACTATGTACTTTGCAATACATCATTCAGATTTCAAAGTACAGTGTATGTAAACTAACCAAAATTATTCTTTGGACCGAATTCCTCCTCACTTGAATCAGAACTTGAAGATAAGATATCATCTAATAGGTCAAGCCCTGATCCACTTTTTCTCCCTTTGACATTTGACCTTTCACATTTCTTCCTCTTAAAATTTTTCTTTTCTTTTGAGTCATCACCTTTCAAATGCATTTTTTGTTGTTGAAGGAGTTAAACTTCTTGAAGAATAAAAACTAAAAGTATAGACTTAAATGCATCTACTTACTAGAATCAGATGATGAAGTATCATATTCTGCCTCCATCTT
The DNA here is from genome assembly GCA_947034835.1 of Ballota nigra. Taxonomy (NCBI): domain Eukaryota; kingdom Viridiplantae; phylum Streptophyta; class Magnoliopsida; order Lamiales; family Lamiaceae; genus Ballota; species Ballota nigra. The sequence continues at coordinate 40,531,017 of OX344724.1, read as the reverse complement.
TCCTATAAATCAAACAAATTTAAAATTTCAAAAAAAAATTTAAATCCATAATGTTTTCCTAAAAAGTTATTTTTCAAAGAAGAGCAAGCTTCTAACCTTTTCCTTTCCTTTGTCTGTAATCATTCTTTTGTTTGTAGTCATCATATTCAGTTTTAGAACTCTTACCTAAACATTGATGTACAAGATCATTTTATTAACCCTAAACTACTATAGAACATTACATTAAAGATGTTGAAAGTAATACAATATTTAAAAGGGACAAAAGCAGAATAGTATAGCGAAGTAGTATACTATAGTAACAGGTGTAGTACACGTCCCAACAAACAATTATATACGTGGTATAAAACTATTAATGTTAGTACATATTTTCTGTCATTAGTATAAATACTACTCCATCAAAAGTATACTAATTCAAACCTGATTTTTGTCTTGCTCGTTTTTTGTTCTTCAACCTCTTCTGGGGTGGCATTCTCTCATCTTCAGACCGAGAATCTTCTTTACTCGAATTCCTCAACCTTGTTTTACCCATTATCTAATGCAGAGAAGGTTCTTACAGAATCTCAAAATAATTAATTTGAAGAACATTTATTCCGAAAAAATAATACAAAAAAATGAATGTAGGACATAACAAAATACCTTTCGGTGAAGGAATTTTCCCAATTTCAAAAGCTTGCTCTGCGTGAAAAGATGGAGCATTTTTTTAGAAATCATTAGAAAAGGGGGAAGAGATCAAAATGGTTATCCTGTATAAGGACCCAAAAAAATCTATCCACAAAAAAAAAAATTCTTACCGGTGCCGAAATCTTACAAGAAGCCGCCGTTGATAATTTATAAAGAAGCCGCCGGTGAGGATGAGAGAAAAAACTGAGAGAAAAAATGGAGATACAGAATGTGTAGATGAAACGTTTAATCGAGATAGAGGAAGAGAGAAAATGCTTGTTATTGCTCACTATTCACAGTCACTGTTCACGTCATCTCCAAGGGTCACTTCCGCCGCAGTGTAAGAACTACATTAAATGCTGCAGAGATAAAAAATTTGGAGAAACTACATTGTATTGCTTAAAAACTAAAAATCTAATTACTAGTTCTAGGGAATAAGTTACACTATAATGTACCCATGTGTAACCCCCCATATTTTATAATCTGATTCATGAATTCTAACGATGAATTATATTTTTTTTATACTTTGTACCATTTAGTTAGGAAAAATTACGACGAAGATTCCTCCTCCGATCACCGTGTGGAAGGGAAATTCAGTTCGTTCTACTGCTTATGCTGATTTTGATGATAGTGTAACGCCTCAGTTTCCCAAAGTGAAGATTCAACACTCTAGAAATCCAAGTCGTCACTTAGTGACCCAAAAATCCGAACTAATTTTTTTTCTTGTTTAAAAGTACCAATGATAACATCTCATAACAACGGAAGATTATGATTTTCGTTATGAAAAACATAGTTATGTTTTCTTTTTCAAAAAGAGGACTCGCAAGGATTTTTTTTTTAAGATTTGGCACGAAATAGATAATTAGCTTAATCATCATACATTACTACCATCGAGGGACTATGTAAGAGTTTGTCACCTCGACACACAAAAGTCGATATCAACATTATCACTTAAAAGCCATACTTAGTTAGCACAAAACTATAATTCATACTTAATTAACATAGAAATCAAGAGAAACTGTATCACTCCTCCACAGGTATGAACTCCCCGTCATCTTGACCTGGAAATGTTTAAAATAAGGGGGTGAGATTTGAATTCTCAGTGTGGATGGTCTGCATGCTATTACACGAAAATGACAGTACTCAAATCATAAGATTTTTTTAAAAACATTTTTCCTTTCATATGTTCTGTCATCATGACGCCTAGCTACATAAGCCAGATCATTACGTATCATTTGAGATACCATTCATCATATAGCCCGGAGGCTCTGTCCACCACGACGCCTAGCTATATAAGCCAGACCGTTACATATCATTTGGGATATTTTAGCTCGAAAGCTCTTTTCCACCATGACGCATAGCTACACAAGCCAGACCATTACATATCATTTTAGATATTTTAGCTCGAAAGCTCTTTTGCACCACGGTGCCTAGCTACACAAGCTAGACCGTTACGTATCGTTTGAGATACCATATATCATGTAATAACCATGTGACCTGAAGGTCAAAACATTCGCATACACCAATAATCGTATAATATTTCAGGCAATGCATAAACCACCCACTTTAACCGCTTTTCATTCGTAAAACTTATTCCCCCGTTCGTTCACCCGTCAATCCTCGTCACCGTGGCCGTACATAACCTAGCACATTCTTATTTGCTTCAGTTATCGATGTCTTAGAAATTCTTCTTAAAGTTTATACACATTGGTTCGATAAGGACTTGTATTTTACTTAGTGTTTTATCACTTATAGAGTTTACCAAAAGCTTTTAACGTGACTAGTGTCTACGGAGAATATGAATCCTCATCTTGGCATGTTTAGTATATTTAAGTATTTTAGGGGTTTCATAAGGTTTTCCTTTATTCTTTTCTCTTTTAAGGACGCACATAGAAACATATAGTCCTTACTCTAAAACTAACACTAAACAACACATCATTCACATGTATTCACATAATACTCGAGTGCAATAAGTCAATCCCTATCATATTCATCAATTTAAGTAAGAAACAGTCCGTTCTTAAGCCATACTGAGAAAAAACAGTTTGAGGAAGCCACATCCGAAGGTGAGCAGTTTGCTCCTTCGGATGTTCGTCCCCTAACTTTAACCCCTTTTGAAAAATACTAAAACACATCCATTCATCATGAAATTTACACAGTAGGTACCTTTTTAAGTTTACTTCACATATGAAATTTGTTTCATGTCATTTTATTTAAGAAAATATGAGTTCTAGGTTCATTTTCAAAATGCGACATTACTTTCCAGTAGCTCACAGTATGTGCACAGTGCCAAAGATAATTTTGGTAAAACTATTTATACTCATGTAAAAATCATGGGAAAATACATGGGGATGGCTAAGATCATGTAGTATTTTATCATAACTTTTGAAAAATCTAAACCTGACTCGAAAGGTATATTTTGGCCCATAAAAGTGAAAAAATCTAACAGTTTCGTCACACTTTTTTAAAAATCCATAACTTATCAAAGAAAATCCCGAATTGACTCAAACCAGTGGCAAATGAAAGATAACTTGATCTACTTTCATGAAATATAAATATTTTCCCAAAATAAGCAATATTTCAAGTTCAAAAATTTATACAGGAACTTAATGACACTGTTCACAGTGTGTTTGTTGTGCATATTTTCTCTTGTATTTTCTATTTCACAACTATCATGACACTAACATTTTAAAACCTTAATACACATAATTCAAGACTCTACTTATCATGTATTTGAACACTCAAAGATAAGATAGCTCTAAGATTTCATGGTTTCAAAGTAGCAACAAAAACAGTAACATTTCAAAGAAAACATTCATATTAGTTATGTTCTGAGTTGAAGGGTTTTACAACCTTTGTCGACTTGTCTTCTTAAGCTAGAGGGCCTTATTAACTCTTCAATCATTTAGTTCTTGATGTGTATGAGGGCTCCTTGAAATAACTTCCTTGTTTTGAGCTAAAACAAAACAAGAGTTAAAGTTAGAAGTTGAAGATGTAAGATTTCATGAATTTGAAAGAGAGGGGGAGAAGAATGGCTCATTTCTTGCTTGGAGATGCTTCAAACCTTCACACCAACACCTCTGGAATCTTGGGGCTTGAGATTGAAGTCCTCCTATGGATGGAAAAGGGCTGAAACTTGGGAGAGGAGAGGGGAAAATAGTGATCTTTTCTTTATTTCTTTTGGACTTCTTTTGCAAATGAATGGGGTTTCAAGACAATAATATAGGAGGGATATGGGTGTAATTTCAGCCAGCATAATGGTAAGGGAGAGGGAGAGAGAGAGAGTAGTTAGGGGAAGTATGGTGCATGTTTGTTGCATTATTTTAATAAGTAAGGTGTGATATGTTTAATAGGTATGGGTTAGCTTTTTTACTGTTTTCCCAGCAGTTTTGGGTAGTCAATGGTGGGCCCAGGGGTAGGCCAATTGGCTGGCTTTGTATTCTTGGACATGGTGTAGTTTTCGGTGTTGAAATTGGGTTTTTTTTCGGCCAAGTTTTGGGCTCCGAAACTCAATTTTTTTGCTCGTTTTGTTACCCGAAAATTTAGGTTTTTATTTACTTTATTAAAAACTAATATTTATCTTCATTTTATCAATTACTTTTTGTGTTGGGTTCGTATTTATTCATTGGATTCGAAATTCGGAAGTTTTAGGGTTTTTTGTTCGACATTTGGCGACAAAAGTATAATTTTGTTCAATAATTTTCCATTAAGTTAAAGGCCTCAAATTTCCTATTCTATGATTTCATTTTGCTTATTTTATCAGTCTGTATGGATTCATTTCGTTGTTACAGTGCTAGATGTGTTGCCGGTTTCGATTCGTCCGTCCATAGTTAAGATATAGGTCTTAAATCGAAAAACGTTTCATTTTCGAAAATTTCATGAAACCTTTCAATTTTAAAAAGGATACCATAAGTAAAATAATATTATTATTAATAACAATAACACTATTTTAGTTCGGGGTATTACATCGAGCATCGGTGGGATTGAGCAGGTGTGTTGTGTTCATTTTTTTACTTGTATGTGTGTGTGCGTAAGAGTTTGTGGTGCATGGTTTCATTTGTTTATGTAAATTCGGTTGTGATTATTTTTTTCAAAATAGTTATTGTGTTTCTATTGCAACGAGCAATGAAATAGACAATTTGTTCGGTTGGTATTATCATGCGTGTAAAACTTGCTCAAAGAAGGTTGTCTATGGTGATGGGAGGTGGAGTTGTGTCAAGTGTAATACAAATCCAAAGGATGTTGATACAAGGTAACTATATATCTTTCTTTGTTTTGTGTTTTTTATTTTATTAATGATTATTATTTTTTGATAAATTTTGTTCGTTAAACTATATTTCATTTCTATTTTTAGGTTCAATGTTGTTATACATGTTGGCGATAAGACTGGGACAATATCTCTGATTTTGTTTGATAGGGATGTTACTACATTGGTTGGCAAAACTTCTATTGAGATTTTGACTTTTGAAATTTCTTTCTATAAGGTTTTTTTTTTTAAGTTTCTTCATTAGGAAAATATTTTTTCTTAAAGTTTTTCTTATACTTTGAATCTTTGGAAAATCTCTTAATCTTATTTTTAGTTTTAGAAGAAGGAGCCTGAATTTTTTGTTCAAAGGAGTGGCATTAGCTGCAATTAATCTTTCATTAATTTTTTCATAGTATTTAGAAGGAATTAATCCTTATTTAATGCACTTTTATCTGCACCACTGTCTATGCGACAAGAAACATTAATCTTGAAATCGTTAACAATAAGTGTTATAATTGAATACAACTTTTGAAAGGAAATCCTTTCAATAGCTTGAACGGACTCAGGATGATTATCTTGATTTTGAATCGCTTCTAAATCTTCAAATTGATTTAATAAATCAATATTCTTTTAACGAAGATGAAGAAGAAAATTGTGAAAATGAATTCTGCCCTCAAAATTAAGCTTTAAATAGGTTACTTGAATTGTTGAATTTAAATTATTTAAAGCTTTTTTTATTATCATCTTGTCTTATTTTCCTTTCATCTTGTCCTATATTCCTTTATGGCTTTCTTTCTTTATTTAATGTCTTATTTTCCACATTTAATTCATAATGGTATCAGAGCCATTTAGTGTATTATAGAGGAAAAAAGAAATTTTTATCCTTGAATCCATTCTACTACTATAATTATTAGAAAAATTATTATAAGCTTGGATTTTGCGTTGGTCAGCTGTTAAATCCGTTGGTAAGCCTTTTACGTGTTTCCGGTGGTGGTCCTGTTTAAACCAAGATTATCAATAATTTTCCTAATTATTATTGCAGTATTAATGGCCTCTAGATTTAGATCAATTTTTTCCAAAAATAATAATACTAACAATGCTTGGTATTGTTCATTCATGAGAAATTACTATTCCCCAAAATTATTCCAATTGGACTATTCTCGAACAACAAATTGAAACTATATATCATATCGTCATGTTGAGTTTTAAAACTGCTTATTCTATCAAAACTCATGAAGAAACGATTTCAATTAATGAAGAATTCCAAAGTATTCCTTTGTTATCTAAAGTTTCTATTAAAAAGTATCTTGAAAAGGGTTACAGATATATTCATTTTGGCCTAATTCAAGTTGCTATTAAACCCCTTGTTCATATTGGAGTTGATGCACCTGTTTATGTTGCTCTAAGAGATAACAGACTAAAAAGGTATAAAACCTTGCTTTTATCTATGATTCAAACCAATATTTGTAATGGCCCAATGCATTTTAATTGTGCCCCTAATTTCTCAGTAGACCTTACTGACCCTTTAGTTAATGATTATATCATTCTTGATAAAGAAACCTGTAAAAAATTTGCTGTTATTTACAAAATTTATTTTAGAGTCATGTCTTCCCAATTAAATCCTAAATTCCTTTTAACTCCTACTGCAAAAGATGAAACTGTTTTTCTTCAGATTGAAGCCAACAGTCCTACATTTTTTGTTCCTAAAAGATTAAAATGGAACGAGATAACCATTCCAAAAGAATTCATTATTCAAACACCTCAAATTCCTAGAAATCTTACACGAAGTCTCTGAGATTATTGAAGAACCAGATGGTAGGGTTCCTTTTAAGGTTTAATTCTTTTAAAGAAAATAGACCTAATATAAGAATTCAAGAAGTCAACTCTAGGCAGTCCTTTTTAGAAGCATCTGTTTCTAGACATAGCTTTTATAACCCTAATATTAATGTTGATCAAAACTCCCTTACCTGATACTGTTTATCAAAATAAAAACGTTGATGAATCCTCTATTGGTTCACAAACAGTGTCTCAGATGGCAGGAATTAATATGATTACTAAACTTAATTTCTCTATTGATTTTGAATATCTCGAAAGAGAATTTAATGATCCTGAAGAAAATGAAAGAAAATCTTGGTTCATGAAACTTGAAGAACCTGTTCGTAACAAACTTCATATTGAATGGATCAAAGGTTTGCATAAATTCAAGTCCAATATTCCTATTCTAGATTGGTTCAAAGCATATTGTCAAATCGAAAATATAGAAGATGTTTATTCACTAGATCAATTAAATTCTCAAACTAATCTTTATAAAAAAATGGAACCTAGTTTCTGGAACCACCCTCACCGTTATTCATCCTCCTTTACAAAGTTTTAAAATTTTGATTCCTGAAGGAGAAGTTATAGCATCCCCTTTCAAAACTGGAAAAAGGGGAACTGATAACCCAACCATGGAGGACATTAGAAAAATTCATGAACAAAATAACTTTGCTAATCAAATCCTTCACACTATTGCTAATCAGGTTGATCATTTAGCAAATAAAATTGATAATAAAGTTTCTATTCCTAAGTTTCCTAATGATAATTTCAGCCCACATTTTATTCCTAGAAGTCTTCCTGGTAATATTGAAGAAAAAATAAAATTTCCTTCAAATTCTAGTCTTATTGATAGGATTACTAAACGTATCTCTTCAGAAGCCTCAACGTCTACTACAAAAAATATCAACTGTCTTGATAGCGATAAAGACTCTGAAGATGAGGAAGAAGTAATTACTCAAATAGAAGACCAATTAGAAATTAATAAAATAAAATTCAATGGTAGTCGAAATAATTATTACAACAGACCCACTCCACCAAACATTCAATTCGAAGAACACTCTCAATTCAAAAATTCCAAATTCGATGGTAATTCTATTCATGAATGTAATGTTGATGGAAAATCTGAATATGAAATTCTCAACACTCTTCAAGAAATGGGTATGGCCGGAATGGCTTACAAACTTCAAAATATTACTTAAGACACTATTGATGCTCTAATTGTTTATGGTTTTACAGGACAATAAAAAAATTGGTGGGATAATTCTATCGATCTTAGTAATAAAAAAATAATTCTTAATCATACAGCCACTTTTGAAGAAGAAGATGGCACATTTATCATAAAATCTGATGCTTGCGATTTCTTAATAATCACCATAGGGATGTATTCGTTGGTAATCCAAAAGAAGAGTTAGATTCTACTCAAATTGTACTATCTAGTCTTAAATGCCCAACTCTTCCTGACTATAGGTGGTATAAAGACGTTTTCTTAACTCATATGTTAAAAAGAACTGATTGCAATGCTTCTTTCTGGAAAGAAAGACTTATAGCTGGTCTTCCAAACTTTTTGGAGCCCAAATCCATCAAACACTTATGGAAGCTACATGCCTTAACGAAATTAATTTTGAAGCTATTACTTATGGTCAATTATTTGCTTTCATTAAAAAGGAAGGTCTCTCTTTATGTTCAGAACTTAAAATACAATCAAAATATGGATCAGAAAAATCCAAGTTTAAAAAAAGAGTTGGTACTTTCTGTGAAGCCTTTGGTTTACAAAAAAAGAGAAATTTTTCTTCTTCAAAACCACTTTATATTTAAACAAATTAATTCTATTCAGAATAAAAAACTTCATATCAAGTCTCTTCAAGAGGAAATTCCCTGCCTTAAGATAGAAGAGGAATTAAAACATAAAAAAATTCAAGAAAGAATATCAGAATTTGAAAACAGGATTATACTTGAAGTTTATTCTGAATTGCCAAATGCTTTTTGGGATAGAAAGAAACATGTTGTTTCACTTCCTTACATCGCCAGATTCAATGAAAAGAATATTCCTACCAAAGCTAGACCTATTCAAATGAACCATAGTCTCATGGATAATTGCAAAAAGGAAATTGATTCTCTCCTTAAGAAAAGATTCATCAGGCCAATCAAGTCTCCTTGGAGTTGCACTGCTTTTTATGTTAATAACCAGGTTGAAAAAGAACGTGGTGTTCCTAGGCTTGTTATTAATTATAAACCTCTAAACGAAGTATTAGAATGGATTAGATATCCTATTCCTAATAAACGTGACCTCATCAATAGATTACATAAAGCCCGTGTCTTTTCTAAGTTTGATCTCAAGTCTGGATTTTGGAAAATCCAAATTCAAGAACAGGATAACTATAAAACTGCTTTCACTGTACCCTTTGGTCATTATGAATGGAACGTCATGCCTTTTGGGCTTAAGAATGCTCCTTCTGAATTTCAAAATATTATGAATGACATTTATAATATTTATTCTGATTTTTCAATAGTATATATTGATGATGTTTTAATCTTTTCACAGAATATTGATCAGCACTTTAAACATCTTAATTCTTTTTTACGAATTGTAAAAAAGAATGGGTTAGCAATTTCAGCCCTCAAAATTAAGCTTTAAATAGCTTACTTGAATTGCTGAATTTAAATTATTTAAAGTTTTTTTTCACTATCATCTTGTCTTATTTTCCTTCCATCTTGTCTTATATACCTTTATGGCTTTCTTTCTTTATTTAATGTCTTATTTTCCGCATTTAATTCATAATGGTATCAGAGCTATTTAGTGTATTATAGAACACTAATTAATACTAATTGTATCATAAGTAAAATTATATTATATTAATAACAATAACACTAATTTGGTTCGGGGTATTACATCGAGCATCGGTGGGATTGAGCAGGTGTGTTGTGTTCATTTTTTTACTTGTATGTATGTGTGCGTAAGAGTTTGTGGTGCATGGTTTCATTTGTTTATGTAAATTCGGTTGTGATTATTTTTTTCAGGATAGTTATTGTGTTTCTATTGCAACGAGCAACGAAATAGATAATTCATTCGGTTGGTATTATCATGCGTGTAAAACTTGCTCAAAGAAGGCTGTCTATGTTGATGGGAGGTGGAGTTGTGTCAAGTGTAATACAAATCCAAAGGATGTTGATACAAGGTAGCTATGTATCTTTCTTTGTTTTGTGGTTTTTATTTTATTAATGATTATTATTTTTTGATAAATTTTGATCGTTAAACTATATTTCATTTCTATTTTTAGGTTCCATGTTGTTATACATGTTGGCGATAAGACTGGGACAATATCTCTGATTTTGTTTGATAGGGATGTTACTACATTGGTTGGCAAAACTTCTACTGAGATTTTGAATGATCTGGATGAGATATATTTTATGCTCAATAATTTTCATACATAAATATATATATATATATATATATATATATTTATTATTTTTAAACAATTTATTTCTTTATATTCTTTAGGCTGATATGGGTGATGAGATCCCGTCCGAGTTGAGTAGTTTGACTAGCAAGAAGTACATCTTTTGTTTTCTAATTTCTTATTTCAACTTGGTCAACAAATACCATGTTTACACCGTGTTTAAGTTATCTTGCGATGATATGCTGATTGCACGTCTTGAGCGCAATGTATGTTCTCTGTAGGTGATTATTGTTTTTTTTAATTCAACTTAAAAGATTAATTTTTTTTCTTTTTATACTACAGGAAATCACACTTTACATGACAATTTTTTTCGCAACAACATAAAATTCATCACAATTTGTTACTTAAAAGTGACAAATTTTATTTTCGTCACTGAAAAATTACAAATCATGACAAAATTTTATTTTGTCACCATTGATAATTTTTTTCGTCGCTAATTTGTAAATCTCATGACGACAACAAGAATTTTATCACAATAAACTTTAGTGACGATATTTTACGTCATGGAAAAAAAATATCATGACGATTAATTATTTTGTCATTAATTATTAAAAATAAATAGTGACATACTTATTTCGTCACAATATTATTTGGTGACAATATTCATTATAATTAGTGACATTAATATTCGTCGTATGATATAATATTTTCATGAAATTTTTATGTTTCGTCATTAATTCTTTTTAATAATTAGTGACATACTTATTTCGTCATAATATTATTTGGTGACAATATTCATTATAATTAGTGACAATAATATTCGTCATATGGTATGATATTTTCATGACATTTTTATGTTTCGTCATTAATTCATTGGAACAAATTAGTGACATCTTTCATCGCCAATGTTTATATACAGTGATGATTTACAATCATTTGTTACTTTTCCGTTTTCAGTAAAGAAAATCATAATTTTTTATGATGAGTTTGTTTGCTACATCTAAATTTCGTCATCACTTATTACTTAAACATAACAAATTAAAAAAAATGTTGGTCTATAAAAACAAAAATATACAACAACAAAGGATAGAACCCTAAACCTTTGCACTGAATCCTTCAAAAGACACCAAATGAGCTAGACAGTTATTGATATTCCTATTTGAAAATTATTATTGATTCTTTAAAAATCTATTTTGTACATTAAAAAAATACATATAGAGGCAGGGTTCGAACCCTAAATCAATTCATTGACTTCATCCAAAGCCACCAAATAAGTTGGACAATTATTGACATTCTTTTTTGAAATTATATTTTATTCTTTAAAAATTAATTTTGTATCTAAAAAAAAAGCAGAGAAAAGGTCCGAACCTTGAACCTTTGCACACAATTCAACCAAAACCACCAACTAAACTGAACAATCTTCAACATCTCTTTCTGAAAATTATTACCGATTATTAAAAAATCAATTTTGTATATAAAAAGAAACATGTAGAGGCAAGATTCGAACCTTGTATGCTTGCCCTGAATTCTACAAAAGCCACCAGCTAAACTAGACGAAATATGGAATTCACAATGAAATTTAAATATTTATTTCATTAAATATTAAATTTTCATTATAAAAATCACAAAAACAAGGTTCAAAGTTCGAACCTTTCATTATTGATGGATTCAGTAAGTACTACTACTACACCAACTGGGTTAGATATTTTCATCTTCATGTTTTCGAAATTTAATTCTAATAATTTTCTGATGTGGTCTTCAATTCGATTCCTTGATAAAACGCTCCCGCGGTTCTTATTGTTATTTCCCCCGCACTTCCCATGTTTCCTTAGTGAATTTCCCCCAAATTTGGTATATCGTTTCTTGTTCCAGAAATTAGCAAGCTCTCTTCTCTTCTATTCTTCAGCAACCAACCTCTGTTAGTAAATGAATTTTGGCATAAACTTTCATTTTTCTCTGAATTTGGCATGGTGTACCTAAGAATTATTGGGGAGATTTTTTCCCAATTCTACCAGCCTCACATTTTGTTCTTGATTTTGGGGTGAATTTTCCCAATTGATACTTGAATTTGCTATGGTATACCTGAATTCATACCTAAATTTCTCTCAATTCCTCCAGAAATTAACAAACATAAAAAGGTAAGCTCCTTTTCATTTCAATTCTTTTTTCCGATGTAAAATTGTTCAATTCATATCTACTTGCTTGTTTGCTTTCTATAACAAATTATTTTGAAATTGAGTTTCACCTGGTTCCCAAAAGTATAATACATTAAACATTCTTGTGGGGCGAGATAGATTAAGAGATATGGTGTTAGGCTGTTAGTTTTAGAAGAGATATGGTGTTTTGCTGTCAATTTTAATTATTAATTAGATTCTGGTTCCAGCTTGAGTTGTGTTGGTTGTGCTTTTCTTTTTAATTTTTATACATTCTCTAGATGTAATATATACTCTATATGTAATACGTACTCCAGATGTAATATGTAATATATTTAATATTTAGCCTATGGATGTAATACATATTCTAGATGTAATATGTAATGTCAATTTATGGTATATTACTGACTTTTTTAGCTCATGTGTTACTTCATTTATCAGACAAGATTGTATCTAATTCTTTTATTTGTCATTTTAACCAAATAATACCTCAGCCCATTTTAATTTAAATATTTTGTACGATAGTTATAGTGCAAAATGGACTAGGGTTGCATGTGTGATACCAAGTGTTCTCAAATTTATGTAAATAGAGTAATTGATATTGTTTGAATCTCAATGTTTTAATAAGATGGATTTGTGGTAATCATGGTCATGCTTTCTTTTGTAGTTAAAATTTGTAAGTGTTGGCGAAGGGATTATATTTGTATTTTTTGTTTAGGCGAGCATCGATTGTTGTGACTACTCTTTTGATTCGTTGGATTCATAATCCTCTAAAGAGTTATCAGTTGAAAGCCACTTCAAAATTTTTGGGAATTTTTTACACATCTTTTACTCTGCACATTTGGGGTTTGTTTGTTGTATAATATGGGTGAGGTAATGTGTCTTCTTACATTACATATATCACCTTCTAGTCTTGGGTAATTTGTGGTCTCGGGAAATTATGAGTAAAAAACTGATGTTAGACCTAGTTCAAATCTAAGGAACAGTGGATCACATGTACAAAGTCAGAAACTATCTGACAAAGTTTCTTATGCCAAATTTTAACTATTATATATTTGTATTCCCTCTTTCATGTCCATTTTTCATATTATATCTAAGGAGAGGCCGATGGCACAAAATCTCTAAATATTCACTTTGTAGGCTAATATTAGATTTAATTTTGTAGGCTAATTTCAAATTTGGTGGTCTGTAATAGTTGATTTTCCCTGTTTTCATTTTTGTCAACAAGTTTTTTTTCAGTTTTTGTTCTTTAAATTCAGAAAGTTATGTCTTTAGAGGATTTAGTAATAATCTTTCTGATTCCAAACTTGTTTAGGCAATTCTTGGTTTCCTTCTTACTGGATCGATTGTTGGACCTGGTTGTTCAATATTTATTAACGAGTTTGTGCAGGTTCGTTGCTCTCTAATGTCCTATATTTTCTTTTAATGTTGATACATCTCTTATTTTTGCAACAGTAGAATCATGTTTGTTCGTTGGATGTTATACATTTCTTGATAGTGAAAATAAGAACTTGGATCTTGAAGTTATGAGTTTCTGTATTTATTTTCAGGAATTAACATGAACTTTTTGTTTATAATCTTTCAAGCATATGTGCATTTAAAACTATTAATATAATAACTTCAATACTAAATTGGATATTACAATTCTTATACAGAAAATTACATTTTTCAGCTCCTTTTTACTTCATTTATCAGAACAAGCACGTCTCAAATTCCTTTATCTGTCACTTTAATTTTGTAACTAACTAAATAATATCTTTGCCCTATGTAATTCGAATATTTTGTACGATAGGTGTAGTGAAAAATGGACAAGAGTTGGATGTGTGATACCAAATGGTCAAAAAGTTATGTAGATGGAGTAAATAATTTTATGGTATTTGTTAGAACAAATATGGGTTTAGAGTGTGATGTTCAATACCCTTGTACAAATTGTTTAAACTTAAGCTTTAAAGATCAGAGAACGGTTACACGTCATATATTGGCGAATGAATAGATCCAGGGTACATTAGGTGGTTTTATCATGGTGAGCCTAGAATGAATAATGAGAGTATAAGAACTGATAGTGATTCGATAGAAAGAAACAACGACGAGTAAGACGATGGAGTTAGTGAAATGTTGTTTGACCTCGGTGAACAATACACTCAAGAAAACAATGATAATATGCTAACTGATAATAACAATACTGGTGGTCTCCCTGGATATCTTGAGGCCCTCATGGCCGATACTAAAGCCGAATTATATCCTGGCTGTAAGAAGATTTCAAGGACATCTTTTATTATTCAATTGCTCCATATAAAAGTTTGTTGGAGTAATACGTTAAAGTATGTTTTTACTTCGTATAACTCATGTATTAAACACTTTGTTTTATGAGAATAATTCTTTTATCACATTTTCTTTGAATATGAATGAATGTTATATATATTTATTGCAACCCGTTCAATATATATATTATGTGTTACATTGTAGTTAATGTGGTGATACCAGATCACGGAAGATCACATTAACATTTCTCTTGTAATAAAACGTACAAATTCACGACCTAGGTGGAATTGAACAATCCGCCGTGAAATGTTAATGTGTATATCTCAGATTGGCCTGCCTTGACCAAGAGATTGCACTAGCACATTTAGTATATGTTGAAGAGGACCTACAACGAGGATAAATTCTTCTATTCTGAAATGTGAAGAATTAGACCTAAGTGGTTATTGATTTCTTAATCCCTGTTACTTAAATAGGATCATGTGTGATTAATAGTTATTGCTTTGATTAATGTTGGGTGAGAATCATTATGACTTCGAATTGTGTTTTGGGCAATAATATTAATTATACGACAGTTGCTAAGGTTTAATACAGAGAAACGTGTGCGAATACGACTCGTATGATTTGTCAGCTTGGTGGGCTCAGAAGTTTTATCGTACCAAATCTTGCAAGTGAAGAATTAGTTTCTTCGGTACGGATAATAATGTTGAGCTGTTTTTACTCCAAGGTAAATGATATTAATTAATTTAGAGCTATTCAGAAGCTCAATTAATTAATGGACTAAATAATTTTAAGCATGAGAAATAATAACCGGGAGCCCATATTATCGTAATATGGATTAAGATGGATAGTGCAATATTAATTTATTAGTGGTAATAATTAATATTAATGTGCTGAATAATATTGGGGTTCAATATTGTAATTCAAAAGTCCATTGGAGGTCCAATCTTAATTCCCTTAAAGGCCCCTCAAGTAGCCCAATAAGTAGCTTGATAATAATAAGGTGAATAAAATAAAAGAAAATATAATTACTGATTTTTCTACGAGATTTTCAAAAATTATGGAATTGGAGAGAGAAAAGATTTTGTTGATTTTCTTGGAAAGATATTATGGAAGATAAGTATTCTTGGAATACAAGATTATCTCATAAATTCAAGAAGATCCAAATCTTGTATTCTTCTCTAGTATTTTCGAAAATTAGCCCCTATAATGAGGAGGTTGAGATTTTTGTGGAATATTTTATTATGGAGAAAAGAATATATGATATATATTCAAGATTCTTGGAGGCCTAAGAAAAGATTTTCTCTCCCCATATTTCACTCTAATTTTCAGCCACTACCTCTTATAAATAGGGGATGATTATTTCATCCCCAAGTACAGAATTCCATGTGTTGGAAAAATCAAGAGCAATAAATATTTTATTTCTTCCTTGTTATTTAAAATTGTTCGTGAGCGCTTCCCACCGGTGAATGAATAAGACGAAAGGGAATACTTGAGAAGATTTTTATGGTTGATAGGATCGGTACGCTTGTCCCGTAGATCTCGGTTGGACGTCGCTTCAAGAGTTACGTGTATACGTAATGTTCTTAGTTTTTCCGCTGAAGAATTTTACGTATTTCTATTCATATGCACGTAAATTTGCTGCTGGCATAGTTATTAAATGAATTAATTTAGGATTAATTCATGTTAGTAATAATTAGATTTAAATTCGTATTTAAATTTTATCCCGAATAGATCCGGGCACCCCGATTTCCCCAACAAAGTGTACAACAAGTTGAGTGATAAAGTTGTAGATATGATGTTGAGTCTAATGAAGTCAGCTTTTCCTGATGGTGAGACACTTCCACGCTCTTGCTATGAGGCTAAAAAGTATTTACGTGATCTGGGATTAGGTTATGAATGTATACATGCATGTAAGTATGATTGTGCCTTATTTTGGAATGAAAATAAAAAATTAGATGCTTGCCCTAGTTGTGGGACTTCTCGCTGGAAAACCAACACTGGTACAAGCAAAAACATACCACAAAAAATCTTGAGGTATTTTCTTGTGAAACCTAGACTACAATGCCTTTTCATGTCTTCAAAAACCTCTAAAAAGATGGTTTAACATAAAGAAAAATGCATAGATGATCCAAGAAATATTAGACTAGCCCTAGCTGTTGATGGCTTTAATCCATTTGGAAACTTGAGCACCAGTTATAGCATGTGGCCGGTTATTCTATCACCGCTGGATCTCCCTCCCTGGGATTGCATGAAACAATCATTCCTTATGTTGTCTTTGCTTATACCAGGGAAAAAGTCACCAGGGAAAGACATTGATGTGTACTTACAACCCTTAGTTAAAGAATTAACTGAATTTTGGGTTGAAGGTTCAGAAACCTTTGATGTCTCCTGTAAACAAAATTTTAAAATGCATGCTGCTGTCTTATGGACAATAAACAACTTCCCAACTTATGGTGACATATCCGGATGGGTTACTAAAGGATACATGTCTTGTCCGATTTGCAATGAGCAAACTTGCTCTCACAGACTACGCGACAAACTGTGTTCATGAGATATCAATGAAATTTACCAGAAGATCATGCTTGGAGGAGAAGTAGAAAATTCAATGGTAAACCAGAATCGGAGAACCACCTAGAGAATTGAGTGGGGGTGATGTGTTGTTACAATTGTAGAGACTTCCAGAGATAATACCAGGAAAACATTGTAACAAGAAGAGAAAAAGGAAGCCCGAGGAGTTGAATTGGTCATACTGGAGCAAGTTAAAGTTAAGGCATAACTTAGACGTCATGCACATAGAAAATAATATTTTCGAATCTATATTAGGAACCTTGATGAAAATAGAGGGGAAAACTAAAGATAAGATAAAAACAAGACTCGATTTAGAGGACATGAAAATACGCAAGGAGTTGCTTTTGATTAAGAAAAGTGATAGGAAATATTTTAAACCAGTTGCTCGTTATGCTCTGGATAAGAAAGAAAGACATGACTTTTGTAGGTTTCTTAGGTTCGTTAAATTTCCAGATGGATATGCTTCCAATATCTCTCGTTGTGTTAGTGTAAGCGATGAGAATATATCGGGACTGAAAAGTCATGATTGTCATATACTATTACAACGGATACTTCCAATTGGTGTTCGTGGATCTTTAGACAAGAATATATCTGATGTACTAGCAGAGTTGGGTCATTTCATTCAACGTCTATGTTGTAAGAAATTGAAGAGATCTGAGTTGCCGAAAATGGGAGAAGATATCAACTTGATTTTGGGTAAACTTGAGCAAATTAATCCTCCTGCCTTTTTTGACGTCATGATACATTTATCTTCTCATTTAACAAGAAAGGTGTTACTTGGTGGACCTGTCCAATTTAGATGGATGTACCCAATTGCAAGGTTATATTTGAATATTTGTTTCTTGCTTTCTTTTATCACATTATTCACATCATGATAACCTTATTATTTTCTTTTTTTGTGTAGATTATTATGAGTCTTGAAGCAAAGTGTGCGTAATAAAGCTCATCCCAAAGGGTCGATTGCTGAAGCGTACATTGCAAGAGAGTGTTTGACTTTCTGCTCAATGTACTTGAATGGAATTGAAACTAGATTTAATAGGGAGGAACAAAACTTTGATATAGAAACTAATGATAGTCTATGGATATTTAGTAAAAAATGTCGTCATTTTGGGGCAACAAAATACGTTGAATTATCAGAGGATGTGTTCAAGGACATGAAATTGTTTGTTTACCATAATTGCGAAGAGTTAGAACCATTTCTTGAGTAAGTTAACTATATATCCTGTAAACTTGCTAAACATCTGAAAAGATATTTTGAAAGTTTTAAATTTGCATCGACATTCACTAATATAGAAAGCACAGGGAAGAGCTTATGTTGGAGGGTTGTACAAACATATATCGAGATCGTAAAGAACGATTCCTTGCTTGGTTCAAAAATCTTGTAAGCTAGCTGGGCTTTCAAATATTTAGTTTGCAATTACATATATTTTACCTACATTTAATTAAAACAAATCACATTCTTTTCTAGATGACTCGATGTTTTGATACAGGAAGACTCAGAAATAAATGAGTCTCTTTATTCTCTTGCTTGTGCACCCAATAGGTGTGTAAGGAAGTACACCGGATGCATTGTGAATGGAGTGAGATTTCTCACTATAGAGCGCGATGGTCGTTGAAAGAGTCAAAATAGTGAGGTTGCTATAAAAGGGAATCATGGTGACGATGACATTGATTTCTTTGGTATTTTAACTGATATAATTCAGCTAGACTATGTGAAGGATAGACATGTTACTATATTCAAGTGTGAATGGTTTGATCTAGGGACAAAATAGAGAATGGGGATAAGAAATGAAGGAAATATAACAAGTATTAGAGTAACATAATAATGGTATGAGAATGATCCTTTTATACTGGGTGTTCAAGCGACACAAGTTTTCTACATTAATGTCCCAAGTTAGGAGGTGATTGGCGAGTAGTGCAACCATTTCAACATAGACATATATATGATCTTGATGAGATGCAAGATGAAGTTGTGAATATTGATGAACTACCAGGTAGAAGAGGAAGTATATCAAGAGAATCAAACTGATGCGGCATTTGAAATCGATCTTGGTGAAATACAAACACTGCAAAGGGAGGTCTCGGATGTGGAAGAAGTGGAGCATTGAAGTTCATGAAGAAGATAACTTAGATAATTCCAGTTAGGATGAATTTGATGACAACATAATTGATTACTCTAGCAGTGAAGAAGACTCTCAGAAAAATAATGTTTCCGACGACGAGAGTGATGACAACAATTCAACAGGTTCATGTATTTTTAGTCAATATAGCGTGTTAAAGTTATAATGTTATTTTATTTTTTCTTGCAAATTTGTGTTGCCAGAATTTAAGGTAAATGATATATAGTGCATTTATATTATCTGAGCTTCATACATTTTTCATGCATAAGTGTTATAGTGGAGAGAATTGGATTCATTCATGTCTTTTGGTTTGTAGTTGTGTTGAACATCAATGTATCTTAATTTATGTTAAAAAAATTATATCAATGGCAGAACAACCCCTGATTACTGAATTGACAACAAACATCATGCTCTTTTGATGCTCATTACTTTGTGTTGGAGTTTCAACTTCGTAAATCTACTGAATTTTGGAGAATGTATGGAGGACTTATCTGATTTCAAGTGGATGTATGATTAAGGTAACTCAAAATGATTTGCTGCTCACTTTAATTGTTCAAAGTTTACTTTACATTGAGAGTGGTACTTCTGTGATTTCAGTTGCTAGGTTTTCTACCACATGAGTTAATGGGAATTTATTCTAGGTTTTGCTTTTGAAAATAATATGGAGACTAATAGTTGGTCTAACATATGATTTCATGTATAGTTGATGTGATTCTAGGTTGAATGTAATTTCTGATTTTGACGTCCATATATTTTGGGATTTTAAGGGTACAATAGTTT
Source organism: Ballota nigra (assembly GCA_947034835.1). Lineage (NCBI taxonomy): Eukaryota > Viridiplantae > Streptophyta > Magnoliopsida > Lamiales > Lamiaceae > Ballota > Ballota nigra. The sequence continues at coordinate 40,511,015 of OX344724.1, read as the reverse complement.
GTTGGCTGCTGATTAAGGTTTAAGTTGATACTGAAATTATATTAACATTTGGTGTGGATAAGCTTTATATAATTTCATGTCGGTTTATCTTATGAAATCTTATAGTTAATACCAGAAATGTTATTTTTGATGGGGGCTGCAATGAGAGGCTTCTTGTTATGTAAATAGCAGAATCACAATTTGACATGTTGAAACTAAGTAAGATTGAGGTATTATCATTGCGATATACTGGTTTTCAAGTTTTTCATGAAAACATAGAATAAAAATTAAGATTGATTTTTGTTGTTTTAATTTATAATCTTTGAAATCCTGCTCATATGAAAGCTTTCTTAATCTGATATATGTTACTTCTCTACGAAGTATTGTCTCGCACCTAAATAACATAACATTTTGTTGGTCCCAAAACGAGTAAACATGTGTATGGGGGGTGGGGGGGAATACACCTGTTGTTACATATTAAAACTTCTTGAAAACTTATCAGGTGACTTCAGAGAGTAACTCGTCAGTGGACTTCTAGTCTGCTGAGAATTACTTGTGAAATCTTACTGAGATAATACCTCCACTGAAAGCTCAAGACTTTCAGTTGAACTACTATCTAATTAGCTTTCAACTTCGGATTGGTGAGCCCTTTACAAAACTCGTTTTACTTGATAAACTTTGAGTGGATAACACACACGTAGGAAATAACATAATGTAAGTACACAAGATATAAAGTGGTTCAGAGATGAATCTCCTACGTCCACTGTTCTTATTAAACAGGAGAATTCCTTTCACTTGGAATTCCTTGTGTTATAGTGCTAAGGTGCACTGATCAATTAATCCTCTCTTAGGATAATTGATCACTAGGATAATTCCAGGTCCTAGTTCCCAAAACAAACCATCTTTCAGACTGATGCAAATAATCAGCTTACTAACACCACTTAATTCTAACTCTCAACCTAACAACTGAGTAGGGTTTGGTTCCAACTGTTGTGAGATAATCCTTACAGTGTAGCTCAGGGCTCAGGATGGATTATCTCTTTCTAAGGTTTGGATATAGCTTTTAAGCTTGGTCACAGAAGGTTTGTTATGCTCTCTACTGATTTGAAACACTTGGGAAACAAAGGTAATTTCTAGTGCTTCTTGAAGGTTATGAATGTAGAGATAGCTTTAATCTTGTGAGTTTCCCGTGCATAGAAATGAGCACGTCCTTCTGTATTTATAGGCTTCCTTGAAAATCTTCCCATTGGATTTGAATCTTCTCAAGTAAGTCTTCTTGTATATGATTGGTTCAAATAGCTCTATTTGAAGCTTTAAGTCTTGTCAAGAAACGGCTGAAAGACCATGCTTGTTCACCTAACTTTCTGTAGATTGCTAGGGAAAGACTTTTGGTACTTGTCAGTCTGGGGCAGGTTGGCTGTCAGTAAAGTACACTGACGTGTCATCTCCTCATTGGACCTTCAGTCTGCTTGCCCAGATTCTTGTCTTGCTTTAAGGTGGAACTCCTCTGAGAGAACCTTCTTATTCCTTCATTTATTGTAAGCTTCACTGAAATTCGTTTTGCCTTGTTCCAACCAGATTAACTAACAGCTTTTAATGTGTTTAGCATTTAATGAGCTTTGTTAGTTCTCATCAGTGGACCTTGGTCCTCTCCTGATGGTTTTAGTCTTAGTGAGAATGCACTTAGAAAACATTCAAGACTTAGACTACTTTCTCAGATCACTTGTCTTCAGCGGACTTCGTCTTCAGCAGACCTTGTCTTCAGCGGACTTCATTCTTCAATACACTCTAGAAATTTCTAACTGCAATCCAGTTCTTAACATTTAGAACTGTTTAACTAAATTCTAACTCTACTGAATATTTTACTTACAACCAACTTAGGAGGAACATTTTGGCGTCTTAATCAAAACTTAAGTCTATACAATTTCCCAACAATTTCCCCCTTTTTGATTATGCCGGAACCTATCTTATTACATATCTTCTTTCAGATAAGGTTCTTCAGATGACATAAAAGTTCAAGGATTTTGTAAGTAAAAAACATTCAAGTACATAAGCCTAAATGATAATGAGATATTATCTTGGGCAAAACAGTAGAGTTTTCATTAAGAATACACTGAGTACATATTACAAAATATCTACTGAAAAGATTCAAAACAAGATCAGCTGGGACTTATAAACTGATGCCCAGCAAAAACACTTAACTCCTTAGATGGACTCAAACAGAGGTTCAAGTCCATATTGTTTGAAGACTCGAAGCTTCAGATCATTCTTCCTCTCCATGACTTCTTTTGAGTGACCCTTGAGACCTAGTTGCTCACACAAGGACACCCATTCTTCTGTGATTCGATCTCTGTCAACTGCTCCAGTTGCATCTTGAGGAGGCCAGTAGGTGATTGGCTCAGGAGCCTTCAAAGAAAGATCAGGGAATCTATCATTCCAGGCTTCAATGATGGCAGAGAAGAGCTTTGGATATACTTTAAACATCCATGAGCTGAACACTTCTTGCACATTTTCCCTTCCCAATTCACCACTGACATAGTAGGAATACACAAACTCCCTTTTTGCAGTTTCTGTTGAGATATATTTTAGTTTTGATGATTTTTCCAAAACAACATGTAATAGGTTTGAAAGCAGTCGGGATAGTATCTCTTATTTCAGGTCAGGCTAGATTAGCTTTCAGTAGAATAGGCTGTCAGTTGAGAAGAACTCAGTTGAGGGAACCCTCAGTTGAGGGAACCCTCAGTTGAGGGGGAACTCAGCCACACAACCTGAGGATATCAAGATGACACCAAGGAGAACTGACTGAAGCCATGCTTGCAACCTGAACCAGAAGAGAAGCCTGAAGGATGTCCCACTGAGTGTAAACAGGGCTGATCTAAGCTAAGTCAGGTGGACCACTCAGTGAAGAGCATGATCAGGAGAATCAGTGCTGCACCAAGTAGGCCCTGATGGAGTCAGGCTACTGTGGTCAGGGAACTTTGTCATTCAGCCTTATGACAAAGTTCTTGGAATGATCTTCAAACAGTCTCTGAAGGACAACTACACTGAAGACGCTCAGTCCACTGAAGATCATCAGTCAGTGAAGGAGAAAGCTACCTAAAGTCAGTGGGTCTTAGTCAAACCCACTGAGTCAAAGATCCGTTAATCCAGGCCCTGTGGACCAATCAGCACGAGGCAGCAACTCTGACACTGACAAAGGCCGAATTCCAAGAAAAGTTGTTGAAACCATTAAATGTTGGATTCAAATGTATCTTCCCTCCAACGGATACATTTGAATCCCCATTATAAATACAAGCTCATAGCTTCGTTGTAAGTGTGTGTGAGAAGAGAAAATCAACACCTACGAGCTGTGAAGGTGTGAGTGTTTAGTGCATTGTAAGGGAGTTATAAGGAGGCACGTTCCACACCTTGTACACTGAACTTTAGAGTTCATAGATATACACAAATGAGTGTTCAACTTGTAACTCATAGATTAGAGAGGTTTTCCTAATCTTAGCTTAAGGCTAACACATTGTAAAGGAAAACCTCACCTAGTTGGAGAAAACCAAACCAAGCTAAACCCTTTCAGAAGAATGTTAGGTTTGTAGTGAGGTGAGGAGAGGCAGCCCAGGGAGTGGCGTGAGTCCAGTTGTAAGTGCACCTTGGCACGTTAAAAACAAGAATCCAAGTGAGTGGATTTCCTGTTAAATCAGGCCGTGGATGTAAGAGCTTGAGTCTCTGAACCACGTTAAACTGAGCGTTGTTTATTGTCTAAGCACTTGCTAATTATTTGTAGTGTATGCTCTCTGAGTGTACTTGGAAAGTTTGAAAAGAAGATTAGCTAAGTATTTTAGTCAGGGAGAACCAATCTCACTGACAAGCTTAGGCTAGCACTCGAGAGTTCAGTCTCTCGAGTCACTGCCTTGTTAAGAGCCTGAGCTCACAAGTCAGTTTGGACTGACTTGAGTGCTCTGACTCTTAGCAACGCAGTGACTTGAGTATTCCGTCACTGAAATCAGTCAGGGTGCAAGCTGTGCTTTTTAACGCACTCGAGAGTTCAGCATCTCAAGCCACTGTCCTTGCTCAGAGCATGAGACTCCAAGCCTTCTCACTGACTTGGTAACTCAGCCTCTGAGCAGAGCAGTGACTTGAGTATTTCTCACTCTTGCTGAACTCCCTGAGGAAAAGTTTAAAAAAAAAATTTGTGCTCCTGGATTCCCATTTTGCCCTTCGAAAACGGGACCATCAGTTTCCCATGCATCATTGAGTTTCTTGGGTACCCACTCATCGTGGTGAGGGAACTTGGCCTTTGAAGGAGTAATTTTGTCTTTCTTTAGCTTAGCAGCCCACCTTTGATAACTGTTTCTGAACTTCTTGGATGTAGTCTTATCAAAAGTGGTCAGCCTCTCATTCCTTTTCCTCTCAGCCATCTCAGCAATGGTCTCCATCTTCCCAACCACCTTGTCTCTCCTCTCTTGTTGTTGGGAAGCCAACTTCTGTGCTCTCTCATTTATCCCACCAGCTTCTTTGATAAGCTCAGTGAGCTCTGTTACTCTTGTGGGAGCAGATTTTGGAGCTTCAGATGATATAGGTTCAGGGTTAAGAATAGGGAGTACCTCAACTGACTCCGTGGAGCCAGTAGACTTAGCAGCCAACCTCCCTGAGGTTCTAGTCTTCTTGGTCACCTCTGCTGAGAGGACATTAGTTGCCTTCCTCTTGGTAGATTCCCCCTTCTGAGCAGCTCTTTCTTCTTTCTCCTTCAGGTGAGCTTCCTTTAACTTTGATAAGTCCTCAGATGGGATCTTCTCTTTCCCTTTCTTGGCTTCAGCAATCTTTTGAGCCTCAACATCTGCCTTCTTCAATGTGCTCTTGATTTGCTGGCCTCTCTCAAATTCTGGGGTTTCGAGGATAATTTGCATCTTGTTTTTAGGGTCCGCCTTCATGTCCCCTTCTGAGCAGCTCTTTCTTCTTTCTCCTTCAGGTGAGCTTCCTTGAACTTTGATAATTCCTCAGATGGGGTCTTCTGTTTCCCTTTCTTGGCTTCAACAATCTTTTGAGCCTCAGCATCTGCCTTCTTCAATGTGCTCTTGATTTGCTGGCCTCTCTCATATTCTGGGGTTTCGAGGATAATTTGCATCTTGTTTTTAGGGTTCGTCTTCATGTCCTTAGCACTTACCCTCTTTTCCCCCTTTCCGACATTAATCACAAACTCAGCCACAGATATGTTGAGCTTCATTTGATCGTGAGCTAAGGCCTTCAACTCAGTGGAGCAATGGTCAACTTCATCCTCCAGCCTTTCCAGGGTTGCTCCAGCTGTTTGTCCAAAGTTCACAAATTGAGCTAACTTCTCATCAATTAGCACATTTGTTTTCTCTTGTGTAGGGAAGTCCTCTGCCGCCTTCTTCAGGACCTCTCCCAGCTTGGCTCCCAGCTCCTCATGCTTTGCCTCAAATTCCATCATCTTCTGATTCCATAACCCCTCAACTTTCCCTATAAGGTCAGCTGAGAACGCCTCAACAGAGGACTTTAGGTTAATGGACACATTATCAACTGAGTCCTTCAGGAATTGAGCTCTTGCTTCTTCTTCTCTCTGTTCCAGCTTCTTCAGACCTTCAAGTACCAGCACACTTTGACCTTCTACTACATCCAGCACCATCTGCTGAGAGTCTCTAATCTTTAAGGTCAGGTTCTGAAGTGATTTGGTTGTGGACTCCATCATTTCATCCACATGGTCTGAGAGGATGATCATCTCATCCATTTCTTCTTGCACAATCTCTTGTACATCCTTCAGTTGAGTTTGAAGAGAGGGAATATTTTCCTCTTGGAGTGAGTGAACAACATCATTCAGAGGAGTTAGGTTGATTTGGACTGAGGGAACTTCATCAGTTTGAACACCTGCATGACAAACAATGTTAGCCCTTTCCCCCTCCATCTCACAGCCTAAGTCTCGTGTCACATCTACCTCCATAGCAACTCCCTCCTCCTCTCTCTTCTCACTTTTCTCATTCTCATCTTTCTTTTCAACTAGATTTTTTTCAGCCAATTCATCTTTTACAGGAATGATTGCTCTAATTTCACCACTTACTTCACCCGTAATTTCTACATCCTTTTCACCTCCCTCAGTTTTTTCAGTTTCTTTTTCAACTCCTTCGTTTCCAGACACCTCAGCTAACTCCTTAGTCACCACTGAGGGCTGTTGTGGGAGAACTTCAGTAGACACCTCCACTGAGCTCTCCTTTGGCAAATTTTGTGCCTCAGTATCTCTTGCCAAAGATACATCCTCGGCTACTTCACCATCACCTTGCTTAGGTGAAGTACCTTCTCCTTCTCCTATCTCTTGCACTTCTTTCTCTTTCTCCTCTTCTCCTCCTCCTACAACTTTTACTCCTTCCTCTTCCCTTTCTTCCTCGGCTACAACCTCCTCTGGCTTCTCTTTCTCACCTCCATCAGCCTTCTCTAATTCATCTCCCTTTCTTGCCTCAGCTAATTTGTCCATAACCAGACTCTCAAATATCTTCTCATCATAGAGAAGTCTGATTTTGGTCATTCCAGCAAATTTCATCACCTCCATCTCCTCCTTCTTCCATTCATTAGAATTACTGCCTCTGGCAGCCATCAAAATCTCACCCAATCTTCTGTCTTTGAGCTGGACAAGAAGTCTCAGCCTCATAAACATTGCTTTTAGGGTGGGGTACCCATCAAGCTCAGGGTACTTAGACTCCAAAGAGTAGGCCACCTCATCCTTAAGAGTGTCCAAGAATGAGTACTCTTCTTCATCGTCTGATGGGAGGGAAGGGATAGGTGATCTGAGATCAGAGGGTTCCTCTGGGATGGACTCCAGGTGAGTTGGATGAGTTTCAAGAGGGTTTGGTTCAGATGAGGGTTGGGCTTGAGCTTCAGGAGGGGTTGGGTTTTGTTCAGTGGGGGTTGAGGGGATGGGTTCAGAGAGAGTTGAGGATGCCTCAGCAGATGCCTCAGATGGGGTGGTATTTTGGGATCCACTTTCAGGCTGTTGAGAGCCTTCAGTGGGGGTTTTAGATATTTTGGAGATTTTCTTTGTCTTTACATGGGTTCTGGGTTTTGTTTAGGGTTTGATGGGGGTAGGGGCAGGTACATCTAAGTCAGACTCAGTTGAAATAAAATTTGGAGAAGAGTCAGGGTTACCTGATGACGACTCATCAGTAGAGTTTGTGACTCTTACTTTCTTTGAGGCACTCTCCTTCTCAGCCTCAGAAAACCTCTTCTTCTCTTTCTTTGAGGCCTTTTCTGCCTTCTCCTCCTTGTGTAAGGCCATCTTATCACTTAGTTTGATGAGCCTTTTCTTCAATTTGGTTCTCTTTTCTTCAGCAGAACCAGCTTCCACCTCCTCCTGTGCCGCTTCAGGGCTCTCTTTCTCTATGTTCAGCTTTCTGGCCTCTATAGTTTTTCCAGACTTGAATAGAGTCTTCTGATTACTCCATTTCCTATCTTGTATCCAGTCTACTCCCACATCCACATTTTCTATTAGGTAGGAGATCTTGGTGGCAAAATTTAGCTTACTTGTCAATTGGAGAGTTTTGTTAGGCTGGAATTTTGAGTGTTCTTTATTCAGTGCTCTTAAGAAGAACATTTGCCAGTTGAAGCTCTTCTCCTTGCTCTCAACTATTGCCTTCATCAATTGCAACTTTGGCTTGCTTACTTGCACCGTGCTCCCCTGGTTTCACAGAATGCATTTCCCAACAATCCCACAAAGAACATTGTAAACTGGAAGAAGTAAACTTCTGTTCATTGTGTGACTGTATTTTACCCTTTTCTCCATGATGGTATAGACCCAGTCCTCCTCCTTATCCAAGATACAGGTATGTGGGTTTGGACCTTCAGAGGGGAGATCAAATAATTCCTTTAAATCATCACCGCTGATCCGAATCTCCTTCCTGATCTTCTGGTGTTCAACGACTTCCATATATTCTCTCATCCCCTTTTTATTCCTTTAAAGGAATAGACATGACCTGATTCTTGAGTAGGAGTTGGATATATTGTAGAAGAACTCAAGAACCTGTCTATCGAAGTAGTTCTCAGGATGAACTGATAAGAAATTCTCTAATCCAGCAGCTTTGACCATCTCCAAGGCCTCTTTAATGTGAGCAAACTCCGGTCTTGATTCAATCTCTGGATTGTTGAAAAGAACTATCGGCTCATACCAGAAATTATCCTTGTTGGTAAGGAACCCTAGATTAATTTTGGCCATTTTTTAGTGTTTGAGAGAAGGGGATGCAGAGAAAATAGGGAATGATAGTAAGTGTTTGCTAGTGAGAGTGTTCGAAAAGGTTCTTAGACTGAAATTAGGGTCTTTTATATGAGTAATAAACGGTGAGATTTAATCCCACAATCAACGTCTGAGATTAATTTGAGTGAAAGGTCGTGGATAGTTGAAGGGGTTAGTGGGGAGTTTTTTTTAGAGATCTTGATGGTTAGAAATGAACCACCTAAAATGAGGGGTATGGATTAAAAGAGTTGGTAGCCAAAAGGTCACATCATCCGGCTTTTAGGGTGCGTGAGATAGGTAATTGTAAAAGTAATTCTGACTTGTACAACACGCATTAAATGCTTGCCATACCAAAATCTCTTCGAAATAGTGTAAGAAAGATTTAATTTTCAGAAAGCACTCATTAGCTATTTTTTATAAGAGTTTTATAATATAAAACTAAGAGATTTCAGATTTGAAAAGTAGCAGAGTTAAAACTTTTGACCTCTACTGAGGTGGAACCTCTCCTGAGAAACATAAGCCCTTCTATGATCAGTGACTCTACTGATATGATCCTCTTCTGAGGTTGAACCTCCACTGATTCGAAATCAACTCTTCTGAGATTGGCTCCTACCTCTACTCTCCTGGGTCTAGAAGTCCAAGCTCTACTGATAATTCTTGAAACCTTGCTTCAGCCAAAGGTTTTGTGAATATATCAGTCTTTTGTTTGTCAGTGTGTATCTTGAGCATTTTGATATCCTTCTTCTCCACACGATCTCTGATGAAATGATGCCTTATATCCACATGTTTGCATCTTGTGTGGAGAACTGGATTTTCTGAAATAGCAATTTCACTATTGTTGTCACAGAAAATAGGGACTTCATTAGCAAAAATGTTGTAATCTCTCAGTTGTTGTCTTAGTCAAAGAATTTGAGCACAACAACTTCCAGTTGCCATATATTCAGCTTCAGTAGTGCTTGTGGCTACTGAGTTTTGTTTCTTGGAGAACCAAGAGATCAGCTTACTTCCCAAGAATTGACAAGTGCCTGAGGTTGATTTCCTGTTAATTCTACATCCTCCATAGTCAGCATCTGAGTATCCTGTGAGTTCCAGATTGTCATCTGAGGGATACCACAATCCCATATTCACAGTACCCTTGAGATATTTGAGAATCCTCTAAGCAACTTCCAGATGACTTTTCTTAGGATTTGCTTGATATCTTGCACATATCCCAACTGTAAAAGTGATATCAGTCCTGCTTGCTGTGAGATACAGTAGAGATCCAATGATAGCTCTGTTGTGAGTCTGGTCTACTGATTCACCATCTTCATCAGGTTCCATCTTGGTGTTGGTGTTGAGTGGAACTCTTGCAACTTTGCTGGTCTGGCATCCAAATTTGTTGATCAACTCCCTTGTGTATTTAGATTGGTTGATGAAGATTCCTTCAGGAGACTGCTTAACTTGAAGTCCTAGGAAGAAGTTCATTTCTCCCATCATTGACATCTCAAACTTTCCTTTCATCAGTTGAGAAAATTTCTCACAGAGGACTTGGTTGGGACAACCAAAAGTGATATCATCCACATAGATTTGAACTAGCAAGGTGTCCTCTCCTTTTGTGATCCTGAAGAGAGTTCTATCTACTCTTCCTTTGATAAAGCCATGATCCAAAAGGAATTGTGACAAAGTATCATACCAAGCTCTTGGAGCCTGTTTCAGTCCATATAGAGCTTTTCTCAGTCTATATACTTTGTGGCTTTCTTCAAAACCTGGTGATTGCTCCACATAGACTTCTTCATTGAGTACTCCATTCAAGAAAGCACTCTTAACATCCATCTGATACACCTTGAATTTTTTGTGAGCAGCATATGCAAGAAATAACCTTATTGCTTCCAATCTGGCCACTGGGGCAAAAGTTTCATCATAGTCAAAGCCTTCAACTTGAGAATAGCCCTTTGCAACTAGTCTGGCCTTGTTTCTGACTACGACATCATTCTCATCCTTCTTGTTCTTGAATACGCACTTGGTTCCTATCACATTGCAGTGATATGGCCTGTCAACTAGCTCTCATACTTGATTTCTTGTAAATTGGTTGAGTTCTTCTTGCATAGCAATGATCCAATTTGAATCTTGAAGTGCCTCTCCAATGGAACCTGGTTCCTGGTTGGATAAGAAACAACAAAACAAAGCACTTTCTCCATGAAAACTTCTAGTTTTGACTACTGAGGTAGGATCACCTAGGATTTGCTCAACAGGGTGATCTGAGAGCCATGTCCTCCTAGCCTGATGCCCTTCAGTAGAGTTTAACTCTTCTGAAGTTGAGTCACTAAATACAGGGATGAAATCAAATTCAGGAAATAAAGCAGAGGGTTGAAGTACTGAGTCATCATTCAAGGTGTTCTCATTCTCAATGGTAATCTCATTGGTTCCCCCTTGAATGATAGGTTCAGTGGATGTCTCAGCTGTGACCACATCTTCATTGACATCACTTACCTCTTGAACTGGAATTGTGTTCATCAGTTCAGTTACTTGTTCAGGAGAGCTCTCAGGTGAGCTTTGAGAAGTGGTCTGACTTTGAGTGTCCTCTTTGAATTGTTGATCATTGAAGTTATCCCAGGTTGGGATGTATGTATCAACACAATTCTCAGGATAGCCTTTAGACTTGATACTCAGTCTAGTTAGTCTTTGGCTTATCACTTCCCCATTCTTCTTACTCCTGGACTCAAAAGTAGATTCATCAAAGACCACATGAGGTGTTTCTTACACAACAAGAGTTCTACAATTGTAAACTCTGAAGGCTCTACTGATTTGGGAATATCCTAAGAAAATTCCTTCATCATTTTTGCTATCAAAAGCTTTCAGTTGAGTTTTCCCATTGTTGTGAATGAAACACTTGCAACCAAAGATATGAAAGTAAGATACATGTGGCTTTCTGCCATTCCATAACTCATATGGAGTTTTTCCTTGATGTTTGGTTACCATGGATCTTTTTTTAGTGTGGCAGGCAGTGTTAATAGCTTCAGCCCAAAATCTTTTAGGAACTAGAGCTTCTGCAAGCATTGTTCTTGCTGCCTCCTTGAGAGTCCTATTTCTTCTTTCAGCTACTCCATTTTGTTGAGGAGTTCTTGCAGCTGAGGTCTCATGTGCAATGCCTAATTCTTTACATAAATCAGATATAATAGAGTTAATAAATTCAGTGCCCTTATCTGATCATATCTTTACAATGTTCAGGCTCTTTTCATTGCTAACTTTCTTCAGGAGCTCTGGAAGCCTCAGTTGAGTCTCCTTCTTGCTTGCTAGGAATACCACCCAAGTGTACCTGGAGAAATCATCAACAACAACAAGTGTATATTTTCTTCCATTGACACTTACAGGGATTACTGGACCAAAGAGATCCATATGTAACAGTTGAAGTACTCTGTCAGTAGAGGTTGCAACTTTGCTTTTGAAAGATACTTTCACTTGCTTTCCCTCCTGACAGGCTTTTCAGATATGCTCTTTGTTGTATACTTCAATTAGCATTCCTTCCATCAGTCCATGTCTTGCTATTATGTTCATCATCTTGAATTTCAGATGACTTAGTCTTTTGTGCCACAGCCAATTAGTATCAGTTGACTCTTTGCAATGAGACATGCATTTGGTGTGCAAGACTTCCAATCTGCAAGATAGACATTTTCTTTCCTTGACCCAGTTAGTAGTACCTGTTGTGAAGATATATTCTTGACAAAAAACAGGTTATAAGAAAATTCAACATTGTATCCTTTATCACAAAACTGACTTATGGACAAAAGATTATGCTTAAGTCCACTGACGTAGGATACATTGCTTACTCTTACTGAGCCAATTATTAAAGTATCATAACCTTTAGTGGCTCCTTGTGAATTATCACCAAAGGTGACTTGTGGACCTTCTTTCTCAACAAACTCTGACAGAAGATCTTTGTTGCCAGTCATGTGCCTGGAACATCCACTGTCCAAGTACCAGACTGAAGATTTGAGAGCTTCTCCTTTGTTGAGGTCCACTGAGCCCTGAAATCACAATCAAGTTTTAGGTACCCATTTGGTGTTGGGTCCTAACAGGTTAGCTGTACCATAATCACTTTAGAGTGGCTAATTTGTCTTCCATAAACATCTACATAGATTGTTATCTCCCTAGGTGCCTTGGGAGTAAACTTTCTATGGGTGTCAGCCTTTGAAGGAACAGGAACCGTCTTTACATTCTTTCTTTTAGGCTTGGGTGCACCTGGCCTGAGTTTTTGTTGATAAGGGTATGAAGGGCCTTTTCCTTTAGGCACAAAAGGAATAGGTCTTCTGTATGAGTTATTCCTTGAGGAATGCTCATGCCTGGGTGTTCTCAGCTGAGGTTGCTTCATCTGTGAAGACCTCGGCTGATAGTACCTCTGCTGAGGTCTATTTTGATTAGTCAACTGAGCCTTTCCATTTGGTTTTGGCTGAGTTTGACTTCTCTTTTGTTGGACCTCAGCTGGTCTTTTACCCTTATCCAAAGTCTGTGGTTGAAAGGTCACAGACTTAACAAATACTCTCTTTGTGCCACTTGAAGACGCAACACTCAGAGGACCTTCTGAAGGTTTTGGAATAAAGCCTATTCCACACTTGTTATTAGGATTGATCTGAAAATTTTGAATCTCCTCTATGGCAAGAGAGGGAGAATTAAATTTTTTTGGTCCTATAACTTATCGAGTGTCCGATTTTGGTCCCAAAATTTTTTACTCTTCAATTTTGGTCCCATAACTTCTACGGTTTGCCTAATTTTGGTCCTATTCTTGATGAGAAATTTCTTTTTGGTCCCATAACTTATTGAGCGTCCGATTTTAGTCCCAAAAAATTTGACTCTTTAATTTTGTTCCCATAACTCATATGGTTTGTCCATCTTTCAATACTCCTATGGTTAAGATCTGCCTTTATCTTGTCAGTTCCTTCACACATGAGAGCAAGAGTGTCCCAAAGTTTCTTTGCAGTCTTGCAGTGGATTACTCTCCCCATTACAGAGTCTGGAATGGTGGTGTAGAGAATATTCATGGCTATAAAGTTGAGGTTGTTTCTCCTCCTCTTATCTTTAGTGAAATTATCTTCATCCTTGGGCCATTCTTCTCTTGGATCTGCAATAGTCTCAGCTGTGGTTCTAGGGTTAGGTGTCATAAAAATAAATGGACCTTTAGTAATAACCCTTAGCATTTCATCATGTACACAGGCAAGATGAGCTCTCATTCTGATCTTCCAGAAGTCATAATTTTCCACTGAGAATTGTGGAAGTTTGTGATGGGACATATGGTTCAAAGGATTAACTCCCATATTGTTCTCTGCTGGTGGTGCTACCCTAGCTGCATTTTCAGCCATACTATCTAAACAAGTTTATCAATAAGATCAATTCAGATGACCTGATAGAAAATACTTTTAAGCACAAGGTATACTTAGAATAATGGTCTTTTGAACCACTGCTCTGATACCAATTGTTGGTCCCGAAATAAGTAAACATGTGTATGGGGGGAGGGGAATACACATGTGGTTACAAATTAAAACTTCTTGAAAACTTATCAGGTGACTTCAGAGAGTAACTAGTCAGTGGACTTCTAGTCTGCTGAGAATTACTTGTGAAAGCTTACTGAGATAATACGTCCACTGAAAGCTCAAGACTTTCAGTTGAACTACTATCTAATTAGCTTTCAACTGCGGATTAGTGAGCCCTTTACAAAACTCATTTTACTTGATAAACTTTGAGTGGATAACACACACATAGGAAATAGCAGGATGTAAGTACACAAGATATAAAGTGGTTCAGAGATGAATCTCCTACGTCCACTGTCCTGATTAAACAGGAGAATTCCTTTTACTTGGAATTCCTTGTGTTATAGTGCCAAGGTGCACTGATCAATTAATCCTCTCTTAGAATAATAGATCACTAGTACAATTCCAGGTCCTGGTTCCCAAAACAAACCAGCTTTCAGACTGACGCAAATAATCAGCTTACTAACACCACTTAATTCTAACTCTCAACCTAACAACTGAGTAGGGTTTTGAGTAGGGTTTGGTTCCAACTGTTGTGAGATAATCCTTACAGTGTAGCTCAGGGCTCAGGATGGATTATCTCTTTCTAAGTTTTGGATATAGCTTTTAAGCTTGGTTACAGAAGGTTTGTTATGCTCTCTACTGATTTGAAACACTTGGGAAACAAAGGTAATTCCGAGTGCTTCTTGAAGGTTATGAATGTAGAGATAGCTTTAATCTTGTGAGTTTCTCGTGCATAGAAATGAGCACGTCCTTCTGTATTTATAGGCTTCCTTGAAAATCTTCCCGTTGGATTTGAATCTTCTCAAGTAAGTCTTCTTGTATCTGATTGGTTCAAACGGCTCTATTTGAAGCTTTAAGTCTTGTCAAGAAATAGCTGAAAGACCATGCTTGTTCACCTAACTTTCTGTAGATTGCTAGGGAAAGACTTTTGGTACTTGTCAGTCTGGGGCAGGTTGACTGTCAGTAAAGTACACTGACGTGTCATCTCCTCATTGGACCTTCAGTCTGCTTGCCCAGATTCTTGTCTTGCTTTAAGGTGGAACTCCTCTGAGAGAACCTTCTTATTCCTTCATTTATTGTAAGCTTCACCGAAATTCGTTTTGCCTTGTTCCAACCAGATTAACTAACAGCTTTTAATGTGTTTAGCATTTAATAAGCTTTGTTAGTTCTCATCAGTGGACCTTGGTCCTCTCCTGATGGTTTTAGTGTTAGTGAGAATGCACTTAGAAAACATTCAAGACTTAGACTACTTTCTCAGATCACTTGTCTTCAGCGGACTTTGTCTTCAGCAGACATTGTCTTCAGCGGACTTCATTCTTCAATACACTCTAGAAATTTCTAACTGCACTCCAGTTCTTAACATTTAGAATTGTTTAACTAAATTCTAACTCTACTGAATATTTTACTTTCAAACAACTTAGAAGGAACATTTTGGCATCTTAATTAAAATTTAAGTCTATACAATTTCCCAACACATTTAATATTATTTTCTATTCTTGTAAACAACTTGCTGCATATTAAGATGTTTGTCTGTTTTTTATCTCAGTTTATTATTCTGTTTATAACAGAGGTCCTGAAGCAGGTCTGGGACTTATTACATCAAGACAATGATAATATGCTTTCTTTAAGGGAATTTTGTTTTGCTGTCTAATTAATGGAGTGATATAGGAAATGCCGTCCGCTTTTCTACGAACCCTTTTATCTTAGATGAGACATTGTGGCATGTCTTTAGTCTATTATGTTTTATTTCTCCAACCTCATTGAGAACATAAGTAGAGATATGATGCATCTTTTTTTATGTTATTATTATTATTATTATTATTATTATTATTATTATTATTATTATTTTGGATAAACCAGCAACTAACAATGCTCATATTATAAGCCATACTTCCTGGATTGAAATAACTGATGTACTAGATCACATTTACTCCCCCTTCCATTGTTGTTTTCTACATTATTGTTTGCTAATTGTAATATTAAAAATATTGTTACTTTTTTTTTTTTTTATCAAAAATGGATATATCAATTTAACATGGGAATAATTTTTTTTTGACAATGTAGCAAATAATTTTGGGACGGAGGGAGTATTTTTTTTAACACTGGAATATCTTAGTTTGGACTCCTCTAAAAGAATGCTAACATTGGAAAAAAAATATTAACTTCCCGTGAAATATTAATATGTACTCACTTGATTATCTATATTTGAGGAATTTTAGAACTTTTTTTAGGAGTAGATTTTGATTGCAATTAGGTCAGTCCTACCTTCTTGTTTAAACTAGTTGAGTAATAGGATACTTATTATGCCTATTTTACAATTTGTCTCTTCTTACATTATCAAGTATTAATAAATGCAAGATGGATATACAATTCTATCTAAAGTATATACAATTCGGATGCTTTTATTGGCTAAATCATTTAAAATCCAATTCGAGTTAATAAATACATGGATAAAATTAAGGGTTAATATCAATCTTTAATTTTTACTATGATCATTTTATTAATTTTCTTATGAAATTACAATCCATGTTTATTGAGTCACAAATAAAATTAGGGCCTTCATATTTTGTATAAAAAAATGTATATATAAAAATAGTTTGCAAAGTATTATATAAAAAAAGTTCATAATAAGTTTATCATGAAATATTTTTAAAGTATCAATAATCTCATTAAAAGTATCATTAATCTGGATCAGTGGTATTATATTGTAATTGTAGTAAAAAAATTGAACCCTGATTAAAGATACACCTGATGAACTTTTTTATATTTTAAAACACGTTTATGATAAGCTTATCATGAACTATTTTCATATAAAATCTACTCAAAATACTTTCATTAATTTAAGAAATAAAATGAGATAGACTATAATTTAGATTTTTTTTATTTTTAAGATTGGAGATTACAGGTTGTTGGTTGCTTGAAGTTTAAAAAATAGAGATGAAAGATGATTTATAAAGGAAAGAAGTATAGAAAAAAGTGGTGGTCTCTTGTGCAATATTGCACATATAATATGAACATATTTAAAGAAGGAGAAAAATTCGCGGATTATATGTTGTCATGTCACTTACAGGTCTTTGTTATTATAAAGATAAGTATGTGTTACTATAAGAGTATGTATGTGTTACTATATCACATAATGAATATCATAATATCAATCATACTATGAACAAATTTAATAAGAGAGTTCCTAAATGTTATTAACTAAGAAAATATTAATTTAAATAAATTTGGTTAACATTTTTTTTCCAAACAAAGTTGAGCTTGATGATATTTAGAGTGAAAATAGTTCATAAATGAACCATAAAAGAGTATTAGTTGTTTTCACTGAAGAGTATTAGTTGTCTACTAAAAACAAATTAAGACTCTTTAATAAGAAGAACTAATACTCTTTAGTGAAAACAACTCACACCCTTCAATAATTCATATATGAATCAATTTCACCCTCTAGATACTCTTTAATTTGTTAACTCGTGAAATTCATTTGTCAAACTCATTTCAATACTCCGATTACTTTTATTCTTAAAACGTCGTAGTCCAGCAAAAATAATTAGAAAAAAGAAAATTGTGTGACGGTTTACAAATTAACAAAGCATCTCTTCTAAAATGTTAACATATCATGTCCAACTTATGTTCTATCTTACTGTGAGACTGTCTCATTCAAAATTAACCTTCTCAAAAAATTAATACTTGATAAATTTAACATGTGTATATATATTAGGAGTATGTCTTGTGTGAGATCGTCTCATAGTATGAGTGTTGGTCCCGTTTTCGAAGGGCAAAATGGGAATTCAGGAGCAATTTTTTTTTTAAAAAAAAAAACCTTTTCCTCAGAGAGTTCAACAAGAGTGAAGAGTTCTCAAGTCACTGCTCTGCTCAGAGGCTGAGCTACCAAGTCAGTGTGAGCTTGGAGGCTCATGCTCTGAACAGCACAGTGACTCGAGAGATTACACTTCAAGTCGCTGCTCTGCTTAGAGGCTGAGCTACCAAGTCAGTGTGAGCTTGGAGGCTCATGCTCTGAACAGCATAGTGACTCGAGAGATTACACTTCAAGCCACTGCTTTGCTTAGAGGTTGAGCTACCAAGGTAGTGTGAAGGCTTGGAGGCTCATGCTTTAAGCAAGGCAGTGAATCGAGATACTGAACTCTCGAGTGTGTTGCCTGAATTAGTCAGTGAGAGGATTCTCACTGGCCTGAAAGCTTAACCAAAGTTTCCTTTTTAACAATGCTCTCAGTGAGCAGATTTTCACAACACTTTAGTAAACCCTTTAATGAAACGAACGCTCAGTTTAACGTGGTTCAGAGACTCGAGCTCATACATCCACGGCCTGATTTAACAGGAAATCCACTAACTGGGATTCTTGTTTTTTAACGTGCCAAGGTGCACTTACAACTGGACTCACGCCACTCTCTGGGCTGCCCCTCCTTACAAACTCACTTCCACCAACAAACCTAACTAGAGGGTTTTGGTTTCAGTTGGGTTTCTCCAACTAGGTGAGGTTTTCCTTTACAATGAGTTAGCCTAAAGCTAAGATTAGGAAAACCTCTCTAAGCTATAAGTTACAAGATGAACACGTATTTGTGTATATCTATGAACTTTAGCTTTTACTAGTACCGAAAATACTAGCTTTTACTAGTAGCTTCCCCACAAGAGTACGGGTTCACTATAGTATGGGCAAGTATAGGGACCAAGTATTATCGAACCCAAGGGAAAGTGTGTATACGAATAGATCCCTGAAAATTTACGCGTCGTAGTTAATATGAGTGTATGTTTGAGGATTGAAAATTATTAAATCTAAACTATTCTACTCTACTAATGCAAAAGAAAGAAATGAGTTAATTATCTAAGGGTTTTGTCTCAAATATAAAAGGGTGATGCTCGGGATAGGAATTCCTACGTATTCTAACGGAGTTGGTACGATAATTAAAATAATTGTGACGCGCCAGAAATAATCTAAGTAAAAGAATGCAAGGTGAAAGCTCAAGATTCTAAACCCTAATACTTTACCCTAACACTCGACTTCACTAATCCACTAACAAGTTAATAGATTGCGCTTAATTAATGAGACCCTAATTTAACTAAGGTGATGCGGTCCTCCTCCATTGCTAAACCGGTAAATGAATTAACCCTTTCTAAACTCTCTCGTTAAGTCTACTCGTTGTTAAAAAGTGATACGGTCGTCCTCTCTCTAACACTTTTCGAACGAAATTCAAAGGCAAAGTGAAGATTGATTTTAAGAATTCATTAATTAAGAGAATTAAAACCTAACGTCACTAGTTACCCTAATTACGTACCAACGTCCTACTTCTACGAGTTCATCCTATCCTAAGCATGCAAGGGTTCTAGCCTAACATGGTGGTTTGAATAATAAAAGCAATCACAAGAACAATAAACATATGCATAATTGAATTAACGAAAGAAATCAAGAACATAAACGAAAGAGCAAATTAAAGTCTCTAAAGAAATCTATATAAATCTGAAAAACTAGGTTTAATCGTCTCAAAGAATAAAGAAAGAAAGAATTAATCTAATACGTTCAAAAGAAATACTAAAACGAAGAATTCGTAAATTAAAACCTCGATTACAACGTATAAAACTCTTCCAATCTCCCTCCCAAGCTTTCTCCTCGCTCAAAATATGTGTTGGTATGTTGTGATATGTGAAAATATGCTTGGAAGGGGTATATATAGGCTTTGGGACAAATTTGGGCGATTTTGGGCCAAAAACACGCAAAAACGCTCGAGCGGGACAGCTCGAGCGCCCCATTCGAGCTTGGTGGTCGAGCGGGTCAAGAGGTCGAGCGAGGCGCTCGACCGCTGGCTGTACACATGTTCGTAAAACCTTCATAACTTCTCAACCGGGAGTCCATTTTGGCCGATTCAAAGTCCTACAAACTCCTCTTTTTGCCCTCTATCCATCTATGATAACCAAAGAGACAAATTAATAAGTTTATAAAAATGATACTCATTTGACTCCAAACACTCGTCGAAAATACTCAAAATATGGGCAAATCCGGCACCAAAACATAACAATTTCACGCCTAATCAACCCCCCAAACTTACCATATTGCTTGTCCTCAAGCAATGAAATAATAAGTCAAGTGAAATTGTTAGGAATGAGTCAAAGAATCAACTCATGCAAGCAAATGAACTCGAGCTTCAAAGATCAATCACACGTATACTCACTCACCTTCTTTTATCATACTCATGCAACAACAACAAGAACCACCAAGATCAAACATGGATGTGCACTCAACGATGTGTTTCACTCCCTCACAAGTGTATATCAATGATTAAGGGACTCACTCAAACAATCAATCACTCATATCGGCAGCCATAGGCTTGTAAGCACTCTCAACTCCGACCATACTCTAGAAATCAATGCCGAATCAAAAAGTACTTTTCTCAAGGTTGTAATGTAGGCTCTTTGGACAGGTGGGATAACAATATGGGTAAGTGACTTAAGTGAATGGAGAATATAAAGTCAAACTTTGGCACTTCGAGATTAGGAACAGACTACTTCAAACATATTCAATCAACACTCTTTCAATTCCACTTTTCTCAACACTTCAATTTTTTTTTCTAACTCTTTTCACTTTTTTTTTCAATCACTTCACTTTTTTTTTCTTTTTCGCACAAACACGTGAGCTCAATTTTTCTTTTGCTCATTTTTAATTTTTTTCTTTCCCACAACTCATATCTCATTCACACCCTTATTTTATCACCACTCAACCATCATAATTCCTTTTCTCAAATCAACTCAATCCCTTCAACCTTCACACTTTTCCTATTCTCCACTCAAATTGGGACAAAAAGGCTTAGGAACTTGGAATAGTGTTTAAATGTGCTAGCAAATAAAATAAGCTTTAGGCTCAAAGGGGCTAGCAAGGGATACATGTCATTGGTAAGGAAAATTTTGGCTAAGTGACTCAATAAAAACAAAGATGGCCTAATATCACATTCGGCATATCAAACTAGACACAATCAAGAAGCAGGAGCACACACAAGTTCTAGCATCCTCTAAGGTGACGATCCACTCACAAACGAAGAGATTAATTAATGCATCAAAATCACATAAGGCTCAAAAGCTCACAGCTTTCACATCCATGCTAGTCTAGTGCATTCTCACAATCATCACACAAGCACTCAGAAGGAAAATTCACAAGCATACAAGTTCTTTCTCAAATCAGCTCAAACTCAAACACTCACACAAAAGAATTTCTAACTCAACTTCACAACTCAACTCTACTCATCAAATTGTACTCAAAGATAGCAATCAACAAGCATAAGATGATTGATAGGCATGAAATATGCAATAGCGAGTCAAATCAAAATCACCCCAAGGAGTATCTCAACAAACCAATAATCAATCAAACTCAACTCAAAAGATAAGAGGTGCATGCATGTGAAATGTAATCATAAAACAAATAAAAAAACTCCACCCCCCAAACTTCGACCTTGCTAGAGGTCTAAGTTTGGGGTTGTGGATTACCTCAACCAAATAATTCAATTTCTCTCAATAGCTTTGCACACTCCCTTGTCTCAAGTTGGTTCCTTCAATCTCCACTCCTTTGGCACTCCTTCGAGACAAGCCTACAAGCAACTTACTCAAATACGAGGTTAAACATACGACTCAACAACATCCTAATAACATAAAAGGAAAAAAACTAAAAACACTCAAAAGCAAATAAAAATGGGTTGCCTCCCATTCAGCGCTATTTTTAAGGTCCTCATGCCGGACCAAGCTCAAAGGAGCTTATGGGACATCATACTCAAATTTACCTCCCTTACTCTCAAAAGAGTGGTGGTTGCATTCTTTTCCTTGATGCCCCTCCATCATGAGCTCTTTTGCTTTCTTCTCATCCCCAAGTGTTATGGGTCTCAACTCCTTCTCACCTTTATCTGGAGGAGTCTTACCAAACAGTTTCTTGAATTTTGACTTTTTCTTCTTAACTCCTCCTTTTCCTTCCAACTGGGTTACATCCACACTTTTCACCTCTTCATCTTTCAACTTCTTCACTTTATCCCTATCAAAATAAGTCAGATCATAATGCTCTTGGGTTAAATTATCAAGTGAAGGATTATAAAATTTATGAATATGAGATGGATTAGGGATAGGAGGTGTGTCTTCAACACGAGGATCAATGGCATCCATGCAATACAAGCTCTCATCCTCCTTCGGGTGCTTCATGGCTTCATATAGGGAAATCTTCACTTCTTGATCATCAACCTTCAACGTAATCTTCCCATTCGCCACGTCTAGCACCATCCCCGCCGTAGCTAAGAATGGTCTTCCCAAGATCAGGGGCACGTGCTCATCTTCCTCCATCTCTAGCACTACAAAGTCGGCTGGAAAAATGTGATCTCCAACTCTCACGAGGACGTCTTCAACCACACCTTGAGGTCTAGTAATAGACCGATCGGCAAGTTGAAGCGTCATCATTGTGGGTTGAAGTTCAACACCTTCCAACTTCTTGAAAAGCGACAAGGGCATCAAATTAATGCTCGCCCCGAGGTCGCACAACGCTCCCTTCTTGATCCCGTTCCCAATGTCACATAGGATCGTGAAGCTCCCGGGATCCTTCAGCTTCGGTGGAAGCACCTTGTGCACTAATGCACTCACCTCGTGGTTCAGCTGCACCAACTTTGGCTCATCCACTCGCCGTCTTTTCGCTATCAAGTCCTTCAGAAACTTTGCATAATGCGGCATCTGTTCCAAAGCATCATAAAAAGGAATGTTAATGTGAAGTTGTTTAAAAACATCAAGAAATTTTGCAAATTTTTCATCAAGCGTTTTCTTCATAAAGCGTTGTGGATACGGGACGGGTATCAATGATTTGGGTACCCCCCATTCATCTCGCTCGGTCACTTTCACTTTCTCCCTTGCTTCCTTTGCCTTCTTCCACTTTGGAACCCTCTCTATCTCCTCAAAGTCTTTCCCCTTCTGGGACTCATTGTTCTCTTTACTCTTATCATCAATTTTCATCTTAACTCCTTCCTTCTCAACCTCAACTCCATCACCTTGAGACTCTATCCCTTCTGTCTCAACTTCTTCTTTGAGCGTCTCAGAATCAGCAGGCATCTGAGGACCTTCATAGTTGGTTCCACTTCTAAGTTGGATCGCATTGCAATGCTCTTTCGGGTTCCCTTCCGGCATGGAAGGATATTTTCCCGGATCTCTATTCACCATCTTTGCAATCTGGCTCATCTGGAACTCTATAGAAGTGAACCTTCGATTGTTCTCTTGTTGAGTTCTTGTCCACTCAACGTTCATCTTCTGGAACTCTTGATCTCGATGATCGCCTTTCTTATGCAGCTCCTTCACATCGTACTCCAAGGAGGACAATCGCTTGCTTCCTTCCTCCACCTTCTGAAGAATAGCTCTCAACATCTCCTCGGTTGATGCACCGCCTTCTCCACCAGGAGGTTTAGAACCTGGATCAACACCTGCAGGAACAGTAATACCAGCTTTTGGGTTAGCATAAGAAAAATTCTCATTCTTCCTCCATGTGTTTTGAGGAGGCTGCTGGCCTCCTTGAACTCCTTGTGTGTTCCTCCATTGATTTTGAGGTGGCTGAGGGCCTGGAGGTACAAATGGCTGACCATAAGAAGGTCTTACAAACTGATTTCCACCTTGGTAGCCATTCTGATTGTAATACGGACCTCCCATGTAATTGACTACCTCTTGCTGTCCACTTGGTTGGTCTACTCTCTCATTCTCTACTGCATGCTCTCCAACCAAATTCTTCCCCAACTCGAGGTTGTTGATCTTCTCCATCATGGCCATCAATAGCCTTCTCGTTCCTTCACCCTCTTCAACCTGATTAACTCTCTGAAAATCTGGGTCTCCATTCCAAGCCCCGGCATTCGTGACAATGTTGTCCACGATCTCTCTACACCTCTCTATGCCTTGATTCAGGAATGCTCCGCCCGCACAGGCATCTAAATGGTCTTGCCCCGCCTTGTTGGCACCACTGTAGAAGAATGCCATAATATCCCCCTCATTGTACCCATGCTGCGGGCACTCTATCAGCATGTTTGAGTATCTCTCCCACGCTTGGCGTAAATCCTCTCTAGACTTCTGGCAAAAGGACGAGATCTCAACTCTAGCCTTGATCGTCCTAGATGGAGGGTAGAATCGCTCGAGGAACAGACGCTCGAGCTCGGCCCAAGTGGTAATACCTCCCCGCGGGAGCGTATTATCGTACCACTCTTTGGTTATTCCCGTCAATGAGAATGGGAACAGCCTAAGCCTCTTGGCATCTTCAGACATGCCATTGTAATTGAAAGTAGATGCTATCATGAGAAAACTCCTCAGATATGTATGAGGATTCTCCTTCCCGATCACCCCCTTGAACTGGTTCTCTGTAAGCAGCTTTAGAATTTCCGGGGAAATCGAGAAGTTATTTGCCTCAACAGGAGGCAATGCCACTCCATCATAGTACCGCTGTGGATGCGCTGCAAACCTCCCTCGAATAGCCATCTGATCTGCGTTCTGAGGAACGTGTTGAGGATTAGCAGTAGGTACGGGTACTTGTTGGGGTGGTGGTTGGTACACAGGTGGTTGGTTGTAAACAGGAGGTGGATGATATGGGTAAGGTGGATAAGGGTATGGTGGGTATGGGTAATGTTGGTATACTGGGTTGTTGAAAGGGTTATTTGGGTTTTGTGGGTAAGCTGGGTTGTTCAGAGGATTATGGACAAAATTCTGAGCTGGATTTATGACGTTTTGTGCACCCGGGTTTTGGCTCTGACTATCCCCTAACGGATCTTGGTTCTTACTGGTGTTGCCATCAGTGCCGTCAACCCGGTTCAACCCCTGGTTAAACTCATTCTCGGCATCTTCCAACTCATTATTAATGTCCATTGGTTCTTTCCCTAAGTCGACAGCGTTCATCCTTCTCAAGAAGGCTCGGTTTCTCCTTGTTATTGTCTCAGGATCTGCAGGTAACATCTCTTCGCTCGTATTGCCTTGTGAGCGTGTTTTCATAAACCTGACACACTAGCAGAAAGATCAAAACGCAACTGCCTAATGAATGGAAATAAAAATAAAAACAGAAAATAAATCACCCACTACTAACTACTAAGCTATCTACAAGTCATATTCAAAAGCATACAACGCCATCCCCGGCAACGGCGCCATTGACTTGAACCGAAAATACTAGCTTTTACTAGTAGCTTCCCCGCAAGAGTACGGGTTCACTGTAGTATGGGCAAGTATAGGGACCAAGTATTATCGAACCCAAGGGAAAGTGTGTATGCAAATAGATCCCTGAAGATCTACGCGTCGTAGTTAATATGAGTGTATGTTTGGGGATTGAAAATTATTAAATCTAAACTATTCTACTCTACTAATGCAAAAGAAAGAAATGAGTTAATTATCTAAGGGTTTTGTCTCAAATATAAAAGGGTGATGCTCGGGATAGGAATTCCTACGTATACTAACGGAGTTGGTACGATAATTAAAATAACTGTGATGCACCAGAAATAACCTAAGTAAAAGAATGCAAGGTGAAAGCTCAAGATTCTAAACCCTAATACTTTACCCTAACACTCGACTTCACTAATCCACTAACAAGTTAATAGATTGTGCTTAATTAATGAGACCCTAATTTAACTAAGGTGATGCGGTCGTCCTCCTTCGCTAAACCGGTAATGAATTAACCCTTTCTAAACCCTCTAGTTAAGTCTACTCGTTGTTAAAGAGTGATACGGTCGTCCTCTCTCTAACACTTTTCGAACGAAATTTAAGAGTAAAGTTAAGATTGATTTTAAGAATTCATTAATTAAGAGAATTAAAACCTAACATCACTAGTTACCCTAATTACGTACCAACGTCCTACTTCTACGAGTTCATCCTATCCTAAGCATGCAAGGGTTCTAGCCTAACATGGTGGTTTGAATAATAAAAGCAATCACAAGAACAATAAACATATGCATAATTGAATTAACGAAAGAAATCAAGAACATAAACGAAAGAGCAAATTAAAGTCTCTAAAGAAATCTATATAAATCTGAAAAACTAGGTTTAATCGTCTCAAAGAATAAAGAAAGAAAGAATTAATCTAATACATTCAAAAGAAATACTAAAACGAAGAATTCGTAAATTAAAACCTCGATTACAACGTATAAAACTCTTCCAATCTCCCTCCCAAGCTTTCTCCTCGCTCAAAATATGTAAAAATATGTGTTGGTATGTTGTGATATGTGAAAATATGCTTGGAAGGGGTATATATAGGCTTTGGGACAAATTTGGGCGATTTTGGGCCAAAAACACGCAAAAACGCTCGAGCGGGACAGCTCGAGCGCCCCATTCGAGCTTGGTGGTCGAGCGGGTCAAGAGGTCGAGCGAGGCGCTCGACCGCTGGCTGTACACATGTTCGTAAAACCTTCATAACTTCTCAACCGGGTGTCCGTTTTGGCCGATTCAAAGTCCTACGAACTCCTCTTTTCGCCCTCTATCCATCTATGAAAACCAAAGAGACAAATTAATAAGTTTATAAAAATGATACTCATTTGACTCCAAACACTTGTCGAAAATACTCAAAACATGGGCAAATCCGGCACCAAAACATAATAATTTCACGCCTAATCAACAAGGTGTGAAATGTACCTCCTTATAACTCCAATACAATGCACTAAACATTCACACCTTCACAGCTTGTAGGTGTTGATTTTTCTTTCTTCACACACTTCAAAACGAAGCTATGAACTTGTATTTATAGTGTGGATTCGAATGTAACTATTGGAGAAAATTACATTTGAATCCATACAATTAATGGTTTCAACCACTTTTCTTGGAATGCGGCCTTGTCAGTGTCAGAGTTGCTGCCTTGTGCTGATTGGTCCACGTGGGCAGGATCCAACGGATCTTTGACTCAGTGGGTTGACCAAGACCCACTGACTTTCGGTAGCTTCCTCCTTCACTGACTGATGATCTTCAGTGGACTGATCGTCTTCAGTGTAGTTTTCTTTCAGAGACTGTTTGAAGATCACTCCAAGAAGTTTGTCATAAGGCTGAATGACAAACTTCCCTGACCACAGTAGCCTGACTCCTTCAGGACCTACTTGGTGCAGCACTGATCCTCTTGATCATGCTCTTCACTGAGTGGTCCACCTGACTTAGCTTAGAACAGCCAAGTTTACATTCAGTGGGACATCCTTTAGGCTTCTCTTCAGGTTCAGGTCTCTGGCATGGTTTCAGTTAGATCTTCTTGGTGTCATCTTGATATCCTCAGGCTGTGTTGCTGAGTTCCCCCTCGCTGAGTTCCCCCTCAACTGAGTTCTTCTCAACTGACAGCCTATTCTACTGAGAAATAACCTAGCTTGGCCTGAAACTAAAGATACAATCCTGACTGCTTTCAAACCTATTACAAGTTGTTTTGGAAAATCATCAAAACTAAAACATATCCCAATAATTAAAAGATCATATAAAACAACATCGTATAAATAGAAATTGTAGAATAATTAACAAGACCCAATAATATTAGTCATACAACATTGGGCACCTTTTGGTTTGTTATTTTTTGGTTTTGAAAAAAATCCAAAATTATGGTTTTGTTGTGAATCATGATTATGTCCATGAAAATTAATTGGTGCGAAAGTTGCCCAAATATATTTCGGAAAAAAACAAAAACGGATTACGTCGTCTTAATAGTGCTGTATTTTTTTCGCTATCCTATAATTTATTCGGAGACTTTATTTATTTATCAATTGTGTCATCATTTGTTGTATGTCTAGAAGAGTCATTTCAAAAAATAATAAAAGTTATTGTCCCTACAATTTTATTGTTATTTTATCAAGTGTGAATATCTTTTACGTTCTCGCTGCATAATAAATAATTAAAATTCTGCAAATTTGAGAGCAATTATCCTTTTATTTAAAAAAATATATATGTTTCAGGAAATTTTAGTATCGTATCTAGCTACAATTCAATTTTGTCTTCCTATAATAGTTGAGGAAAGGAATATAAGATGGTATGTGATAATAAATTTACAATCTTTGTATTTTGGGTAAGAGGATGTGATATTTTGATAATCTTGTATGGAAAGATTTTATTGATTTAGTAACATATTTTTTCGGCAGAAATATATATTTTTAGCAACTTTTTGCTTTCCTTTTTATAGTAATTGCATTTTTTTTCATCTACAAAATTTATTATTGTATGCTTGGTGGCTTTAATTTTTATTTTATGTCCGTTTTGGGCGTATTGTTTGGCTGCAGTTTTGGGCTTAATGGCATTAGGTGTGGTTTTATCCTTTAAATATATTTTCGAAAGTTGATTGATTGATTATTCTGTGGTTCCAACTCATCTTATTGACATATTTCTTTTTAGTTTTTGTTGGAATACGTATTACATTTATTGTAATTAAGTACAATACTTAATTGTGTTTTGTTCCCGGATTTAATCCTACAGAGTTTGTGTCTTTATATTTCTTGCCAATGTAGTATGCTTTTCGTATTTGTTAGTTATATTCTATTGATATTCTTGGCATATTGTGTAATATGAGAGAGATTGTTTTTATTCTGAAATTTAAGGCAATGCTTAGCAAATTGGTGTTGAAATTGGATATTTTGTCAGTGGTGTATGAGACCAATGAGGTTGATACTGATTTTGTACCTATTTTTGAAATAATACTATATCTCAATGACATTGATGATGTGCATATCATGTATGGTGACCTGTTTGGTTCGCTTGAAGATACTGAAAATGATGCTGCTTATCGTGGAATTAAATACTTGAAGGAACTGTATAATATTCGAATTGTGGATTTTAATACTTATTAGTTCTGATGTGCAGTGTTGTATTGTAATAAATCTATTTGATGCTTGGATTATCCCAAAGTTGGTATTTTTTTGGATAAATTAATAATAATATTTCGATGATAGTATTCCGTATTGTCGAATACATTATTGACGTTTGACTTCTTTTCTTCGACAATCTTTTGTTTGTCTTAAACAATTTTTATTATTTTTTTGTTATATTTCTCAAAATGTCGTGGTTGTTAATTTTTAAACATGTGTTGGATTAAAGTTGATTGGATGGAATATTCAGGATGAAAATTAATTTCGGAGGATTTGTGAAATCGTGTGGAGATCTATGGATATGGTTTATATACCATTAATTCCTTATTTTTTCAATTTTTATTTATGTGTTTATGTAGTTATTGATATCAATACTTATAAATCATTTTTATGTAATTACTACACTAATTCAGGTTATACTCTCGCTATATATAGGTACTTATATATAACAAAGAATAGAATGAAAATGGTTTGTACATTGATCAATTAATTATATTAATTGTTATCACTGAAGAGTATTACTTATTTTTATTGAATGATAATATTTGTTCTCACTTTAGGTTAATAGTTGTTTATTGAAGATAAACTACCAGTATTCAGTGAAAATAATTAGTACTCTTTAGTAAGAACAACTAATACTCTTTGGATAGAGTATTAGAGAGATAAAATATTCGACCCTTCATTTAAAATGACAAATACTCTTTATTGAAATTAAGTAATACACTTCGGTGAATTCATCTGTCACTTTTAATGATTCATATATGAGTCATTTTAAACGGTGCATACTCCTTATATATATGTGTATATATATTTATATATTTTACACATCTCGATATCTATTGGGGGGTTTTTTCAAAATTAATTCAGATCTTATAAATCATTCTTATGTAATTAAGGAGCTTGAGGTGCATGCTGTTGTAGATACTCCCTTCACAAATTAAATATCTTGGCCTCACCTACAAGTATTTTTATTGGGTCATTGGGCGGTGCATCCTGATATTACTAATCAATTGCTCTTACTTCACATCCTTTTCTTAATTCCCCATTTGGTCGGATCTTTTCTTTTATATTATATAGTGTGCATGTATTTTCGTTGGTCATCGTCTTCTTCGATACTGTTTTGTCCACTCTGATTGAGTATCAAGTACTTTTTTTCTTTTAAGCGTGTCTAGACTGGACAAGCTGTGTGTATTTCTTTCTTCTGTGCCTTGCTTTTATTTTTCTAATTGATTTTATTTTTTCCAAAATTTGTGTGGCCTTTTCTATGATGCATGTATTTTTGTTAACTGGTACATGATTTGTATAATTCTAACCTGCAGTAGTATGATCGATGGTAATTGGAGTTGTATATGGGTTTTTTTTAGATTTCTTGTGTTCGTTGTTTGTGGTTTATATTTGGAAGTCCAGAAAGTTAAGATTGTTTTTTTCCTGGCAACTACTTTGGAATATTTACTTATTTTCAATTTTTTTTCCATTTGGTGATTAATTGTTATTTTTTGGAATTTAAAATGCATGTGTGTCTGTTAGGGTTTATTGTTTGTAGGTTTTGTCCCTTTTTTTAGTTGTTGTTATTCGAAAAGGTTTTTGTAGTTAATGTTAATCTATATTTTTCGTGCAGTATTGGTTCAATGTTGTGCAACAATGGCCTTTAACTTATATCGTTCTGGGGATCTCAGTAAGTATTTTAATGTGTTTTTATTATTTTTGTTATTTTGTTGTTTCTACATTTCACTAATTATTTATTTTATTTTTTTGTCCAAATATCTTTTTCAGTGGGAGTTGATGTAATTGTGCCTTCGAAGGATATTCGTGTGTACGTTACAGGTGATTATATGGAGAGTAGGTTCATGTTTTGTCTTCAGTTTAAGAAGTCTAGGGAGACTGAGTATATTGTGAGTTTATTTTATCATGACCCTCCTCTTGCTTGTGTTGAAATCTATGGAATTATTATCTGACAGTTTTTTTAGTATTTTTTCCCCTTTTTGGTTTTAGCAATGTCCGTTGGAATTTCGTGAGAGATTTAGTGGTGTGTCTAACGGTGAAGTTTCTATATTGAGGCAACACTTGATGTTTCCTTCTTTTATTCGTTAGCATGAGGTGGAATTAGTGATGGCTGAAGATGGGTGGTTTTATAAATTTCCTATTTATATTAAGAATTTTTATGATGCGCATGCTGGTGACCATCTTACCTTGGAGCATTATTCAGATGGTGTATTTTACAATATGTTATTTGATGGGTCTGATTTATGCGTTCGTAGTTGTATTGGTAGACGTTTGCTCAACTTCCCGCTTAAGTTTTTGGGTAATATTTTTTCTAATTACGCTCATTAGAATTATATATATGTTTGTAGACATTTGTTTATCATATGTTTTTGGTAATTATTACTGATTTTGATTGGGTATCCGTTGTTTTATTTTTCAAGGTGTTAACAGGTTTCACAGGATTATACCCGCATTTCTTCTCCAATTTATTGACGTGATTGAAAGCATCGTAATTTTTTTTTAAATTATTCGCTGCTCTATATAATTCCATTTAAGTTCTATATTTTTCTTATTTTTTTTCTTTAGGTCATTCCCAAGATTATTGTTGAGATCTATGCATTCCGTCTTTCGAATAGGTTTTATGTGTGCGGTAGAAGCGGAGTTCAGCATTACTACCCTTCTTTCTTTGAGAAAGGTGCTTTGCACATTAGAATCAGGGGAGACTGGATTTGTGAGAGAAAGTATCTTCGTAGGGTTAAATATTTATCACTATTGTTTGATGGTGTTGAGGTGTTTTACCTCAATATTTTTTTTAGTGATGGTTGTGAGGTTGAGACATTGATGTCTGCTACTGTTGGAAGGTATACTTTAACATATCTTTGTTGGCGTCGCATACATTTTAACTATTATTTTGTGAATACTTCATTTTTGTATTGTGTTGATGTCCAATAGTTCATTTGTTGGTGTCTCATTCATCTTAAATATTATTTTGAAATGCTAAATCCAAAAGTTACCGCATGTGACTTTACGAGTGATGTTTCAAGTCGAGTATCAGAGATTACTATTGGTTGTGATCAGTTTGAGTTCGGGACGCGTCTGGTACGTTGTATATTTTATTAGAAATTAAACAAGTTAAATTTTTTGTTGTTACTTGATTAGTTTAATATTTAGATTATTGAATTTTAATTTTGTCTGTATCTAAATTTGTAGTTTCCATTTTTTATTTTCAATCACTTCCAAGGCATGCTATTGATTTGTTTGGTTATGATAGTCGATATATCGAGCTTAGGAATACCTTCACCCGTGATATCTTCAATGTCCATTATGAAAATAAACCTATGGTTGACAAGCGTAGGAAATCTTTCTTTCTACGTCTTTCTGGTGGTTGGAGAGTTGTTGCTGACAGTGTTGGACTAATTAAATCGGATAAGATGAAGTTCTGGAAGTTGGCTGGGGACCTAGTCGGGGGTTCTGTCTCTGTGTTTTATTTTAATGTTTATAGGGATGGTGATTCGAGATTACCTTAGTTTATGAGTTTCTATTCGTATTATCGATACATTTCCCTGCTGCATAACTTTAACAATATAGCGATGTGGAATGATCTTTTAGATTGTCTTGATAACATAGGGTATTGATTTGAACCTACCCTTTCTTTTAATCGTGGTCTGCTATTATTTTCGGTTGTAATTTACATTGAATCTTATTGTCAGATTACTGTTTTTTTATTTCATAATATTGTGCTCGGGGTAGAGAGGATGCCTATTTTTTATGAGATTTTTTTAGCCGTGCATTTTTTTTCTTTGTGGTGAGCATTCTGTAATTTAAATTGCTCATGCATATTATTATTGTGTAGTAATTTTTGTTTGGTGGGTTTATTGTGTTTGAATAGTTTTGCTTAATGTTAGAGGATTTGACTATAATAGTATGTCAAAATGTACAAAAATTATCCATGCACTTATTTATATTTTCGTATTTTTATAGCACTAATTTTTTGGAGCTTTAATAGGATAAAGTACCGACTGTAGTGATATTTTAGTTGTTTCTTTTCATTGCTCAGCTAACTGTTCTTATAAAATCTTTGATAGAATGATTATATATAAAAAGTTTTAAATTTTCCTTAGGTGTGGTTAATTCATTATCTAGGCGATTTGAATTGAATGATCATCGAATTCAGCTGATTTGAGTTGCATGATTGTAGAATTCATTAATTGCTGCAATTTGTGGATCGAACTGATGTTGTGTATTTTTTTTTAATTATTTTTTTGTTGATATTCTATCATCTTGACTTTCATTGTGTTTCATATAATTATAAGATATGACTTTGCATTTAATTTGGATTTTAATTTTAATTATACGGTATAGCATGATTATGCATTTTTCCTTAATTGGGTTGATTATGAAATGTGTATAAATTTTTAGTGCAGTGTTTTTTTGTGTTCGTGTACCGGATTAATACGGTTTATGTTATTTTGTTTGTAAAGAAATGGATCGTATCATTTTCACGCTAAATTTTAGAATTGTTCTTAAACAATTGATTAAGGAGTTGAGTTTACTGTCTGTGACTTATGAAACAGATGAACTTGGTAGTGAATTGATACCTATTTACAGATCAGTAGCTTATCTTCATCTTCTTAATCATGCCTATATTGTTCGTGGTGATTTTTTTAGATCATCCGATGAAGCTGAGAATGACGTCGTGTATCGAGGAATCATGTATTTGAAGAAAATGTACAACATTCATATTGTAGACGTTGATTCTTATTAAGGAATAGTGTCTGTGTACAATACAAATTACGATTGAATAAAATAAATTTCTTTTACCGTAATGTTTATGTGTTTTGTTCGGTTCTAATGTTAGTTTCTTTGACTGGATGTGTCTGACCGCTAATTTATCTATGAGAAATTATTTCTAATAATTATATAAAGACTATGGTAGATTTATATTGTAGACGCAAATGCTACGCTATTCGTTTGGTAGTTTGGGTGCATTGTTAAGTTCGTTGCTTTTTAATTGTTATCGGTTCTACTCATACTACAGATGAAATTGTGCTAGGATGACATATTCCATAAATGACATTTTTTGAAATTGATAGTCACGGATTCATGTTTTCCAACTGTTGCTGCTTGGATATTTTTTTTAGCTTCAGATTACAACGTCTTGCTGAATGTGGATCTCATTATTTTAATTGCCTTATTTATTGTTTTTTTATCTCATGTAAGATGTGTATGGATGTATTTTTGTTGCATGTACCGTGTAGTTCATATTTTTTGTTTCAATTGTGATTGATGATCCAGAGTTTTGGGATGTTATTTTAAATCATCTCATTAAATCATTGAAAAGTATAAATAATGTTTGAGGGGTATTGCGGTGAAATAATTTTATGTGATGAACACCGCCAATGATATATATAATTGGTAAAGTGTTTGATATTGAAAAGCATTTCTGTAACACTCTGTTTTCCTTAAAATGTATGTATAAATTTATGGCATTTTTTTTAAAAAAAATTAATAATTCTTGTGGACTATTTTATTGTTACTAAAAGTTATAGTTATGAAATGAAAGAACTAATTATATCTACAAGTTTTAGAAAAGTTTTGCAGGATAGCCAACTGAGGAGACCGGGATCAATTGTGATGCACTTGACACAAATAAATAAAAATAAATTTTAATATAAAATTATATGATATGATAATAATAGAATAATATACATATATATACATACATATAATAATAATAAAAAGAAAGTACTAAAGCATAGTATCTCAAATAAATAAGTGACTGATGTGTTTGAATGATAGGAATATTACTACTAGTGAAAAAGAATTATTTAGGGATAACTTATGAATCATATATGAGTGTAATTATATGTATATGGTACGTATATGTCCAAATAAATATTAAGAGGGTTAATTAAAATTAAAAAAAATTAAATTAAATATTCTGGGAAAAATCCAAGAGTTGAATTGGTCTTTTTGTAATACCCTGTCCCATTTTGTACCTTTTATTTTGCTAGAAACCTTAATTATATAATTTTATATTATTATCCTTGTTTCTTTTAATTTTATTAATTTTGTGTGTTACTGTGTAATTTAAATATATACTCTATTTCAAATTCCTGAATTCGAAGAAAGGAATCGAATCTTTCAAACGAATAAAGGACTATGAGAAATTAAATGTTCAAGTTTAAAAATAAGTTTTCGACCCATATAATTTATTGAGATAATTCAAATGCAATAAAATATTAATCGAATTTTAAAACTGTATTAATTTCCGATTTGGGATTAAATCGGAGAACCAAACAACGATTAATAGTACTAGGATTTTTGGAAATCTTACTCTCCTCAATTCCCAACCACATGATATTTTCATCTTCTTAAATTAATTCATTAATTAATTAGAATTTTCTCTTATAAATATAACTGTGCCCTTCTCCATTTCAGCGTACAACTTTACCAAATATCTCAATTCCCAGTTCTCTCTCTTCGAATAAACTCCACCTTCTCTCTAAAGCAAACCGTCTTCGCCCTTTTTCCGATCAACAACCAGCACCACCGCCCAGGAACGCCGTCGGCTGCGCCTCGCCCTGCTCCGTCGTGCCAGCTCGTACCGCGACGACGTCTCTCCCAGGCGCCCTTCACTGTCGCCCCCTCTTCCAGTCAAGCGCCACCGTCCGATTGCTTCGGTTAGCTTTGAATCTTGCTCGTTCGTTTTGTTTCAATTTAACATCCCCTTTTGATTTAATCTTCCAATTTCAGTCTTCCTTTTCAATTGAAAATTGAGGTGCTGTTGATTTAATATCTTCCTTTTCATCTTCATATTTTTCGATAAAGCCCGGACAAACCGCTGCACATTTATTTTCGGAAGAAACAAAACTACGCTATTAGGCTGTCCGATAATCCGACGAACAACCGAACCATTAAAGTACGCCGTCAGGCTGCTCGATTAAATTCACGAATCACCGAAACGACGCTGTTAGGCCGCCCATTTACCTCCTCAAACTGGAGCTCGTAAGAATTTACTATCCTTTTTTTGTCTCGTTCTTCATTAGCAATTTAGATAGGAATAGACTGAATGAATTATTTGCGAGAAATGGTTTGGGTGAGATTCACAGTGTGTTGAAAATGATTTTGGCAGATTAGGCCGTTACTTGAAAATGACTTTGGGTTTTGCCCCTTATTGTGAATCAACTTGTGATATTTCAATTATATGATGTGAAACTTGTTGTGCCGTTACTTGAAAATGACTTTGGGCTTTGCCCCTTATTGTGAATCAACTTGTGATATTTCAATTATATGATGTGAAACTTGTTGTGCCCAACTTATTATTATGTGAACTTGTTATCTATATGATATATGATGTTCGTATTATTATGTCAATTGATTAAATGATTTAAATACTTTATTAATGAGTATAATTAAATATATTTTGGATTTACCAATCCCATGACGTTGCAAATTACCCCTACGTGAGAATTCAAATCTCACGCCCCCTTTTTACAACCCTTGCAGATTATGATTTCGCGGAGCAAGGACAGTAATAGAGACGACACGGAGTTCCCCACTTAAATAAAATGTTACTATTGATATTAATTTATATATATATATATATATATATATATATATGTGAGATATGTTATAAAAATTACTCTACTCATTTCTTCCGCTGCATAAAACTCATCTCTAATTTTATTATCCCTTTTTATATCAAAAAATTTATAGTTCGGATTTTAGTTACAAGTGACACCTTGAATCTGAGATATTTATGTGTTTTAGATTCGGGGCGTTACACTTTTTGAGTAAATAAATATATACTTAATATCTTACTCATAGATATGAACCGTCATTCTCCTTCGCCATGTTTTCTCTCTTTCTCTCTCTACTTCTTCCTTCCCTTCTCCGACTAAAAACCCTCCACCTCCATCATCATCAGAGCTTTCATTGAAGTAGAAGAGTTCCTTTAGAGGTAAAAGAAAGAAAGAAAGAAAGAATTTGATCTTTTGTTTTACATATGAAGTGTTTTTCCCTTTCTAGTGAATTTTTTTCTACAATTCTTAGTATATTAATAAGGGTTCTGATATGGTAACTGTTTTGGTGGAGAATGGTGGAGAGTCTACTATGGAGAAGGATGAGGTTCAGAAATTCATTAACTGTAGATTTATTTCTCCCTGTGAAGCAGTGTGGAAGACATTTCAGTTTGACATCCACCATAGATTTCCATCAGTCGTAAGATTGAATTATCATCTTCCAGGTGAGCATAATGTTGT
This sequence comes from Ballota nigra, assembly GCA_947034835.1. Taxonomy (NCBI): domain Eukaryota; kingdom Viridiplantae; phylum Streptophyta; class Magnoliopsida; order Lamiales; family Lamiaceae; genus Ballota; species Ballota nigra. The sequence continues at coordinate 40,474,261 of OX344724.1, read as the reverse complement.
ATTTGATGATGGGGATTATATTGATGACATTTAATAGAGACCGAATGCATACATATCAAAGTTCTTGGCGTGGATGGAGCGTAATAGGGTTGATCCTCAAGCTAAAAGTTTAACCTACATTGAGTTTCCTTCAAAATATGTTTGGGATAAGAAGATTTATACTTGGGAGAGGAGAGACAACAACATACCTGCTTTGGGAAGATTGTACAATTTTCTATCCGGTGCTGGCGAACAATTTTATATGGGAATTTTGCTACCATTCAGTAAGGGTTCGGAGTCATACGAGGAGATACGAACCATTGGTAACATTGTACATCCCACCTTTAAGGATGCTTACTATTCTTTGAAATTATTAGACGATGATAGGGAATATGTTGATGGAATAGTTGAGTTAAGCTTTTGGACATCGACTCATTATGTCAGAAACTTTTTCTCAATTATTCTATTATCGTCTTCTATGAATCGTCCTAAGTATGTTACTGAGAGAACGTTGAATTGTTTGTCAGACGATATCCAATCGAGGCAGAGACGAGTAATGGACTTGCTAGGTATATTTTTTTATTAATTTTATTGTTTTTTATTTTATTTTTTTCACATATTAAAATATATTTTTTCATATCACTTTTTTTAATATATATGTATATATATTTTACAGATTTGATTTTGACTACCGAAGAGCTGAGGGAATATATCTTGGTTGAAATCAACAAGTTACTACAGTTGAATGACAACACTTTGTCTAGGTATCCTTCAATGACCTTACCAAATCAATAATTGATATCGAGTGGTGTTAATAAACTGGTGTGCAAAAAGTTACACTATGACCGTGTGAAATTGAGAGATGAATACATGCACCAGAGTGGATTACTAATGAGTGAACATAATAATATCTTTCGGGAAATACTTGATGCAGTTGTTCTTGATAAGGGTGGTGTGTATTTCTTACATGGGTATGGAGGAACTGGAAATATGTTTATTTGGAAAACAATTTCTCCTGTTGTACAATGCGAGAGTCATGTTGTGTTAAATGTGGCATCCAGTGGAGTTGCCGCACTTCTTTTGTCGGGTAGTCGCACTGCTCATTCTAGGTTTGCTATTCCAATCAATATAGATGAGACATCGGCGTGTAATGTAAGTCCTAGGTCTGTATTATCTGAATTACAGATAAGGGCGAAACTAATTATTTGGGATGAAGCTCCGATGGTTAATAGATATTGTTTTGAGGCGTTGGATCATTCTTTGCGAGATATTGTTAGGAAGGTCGATGGTTCGGTGAACGATTTACCATTTGTTGGAAAGACAATTCTTTTTGGTGGAGATTTTAGACAGATACTTCCATTAATACCAAAAGGAAGTAGGGAAGACATTATTCACTCTGCAGTAAATTCATCCTTTTTGTGGAAATATTGCAAGGTACATTGTTGATTGATAAGTGTATAGTATACTTATCTTTAAAATTATCATTTATGTATCATTATTTATTCTTTTTTTTAGGTGCTCAAGCTGACTAAAAATATGCGGTTGGAAAATGGAGGTGATGATCGCAGTATAAATGGTGAAGTTGCTAAATTTTCAAATTGGATTATTAAAATTGGGGATGGTACAATTGAAGAAGGTATGGATGGTTTTTCCGAGGTCGAGATTCAGGTGGAAAATTTGGTTTACGATGAAGTTGATCCCATGTTGTCTATTATTAAAAGCACCTATCCATTTGTTGAGCATAATCTGTGAATGCATAAATACTTTGAGGATAGGACAATTCTAGCACCTACTCATAGAGACATGGATTGTATTAACGAAAAGATACTTTCCATATTTCCTGGGGGTATGAGAGTTTATCGAAGTTCGTATAGTGTATACAAGTCAGAGTTTTGTTCTGGAGGCAATGGAGAACTTATTTCAGTTGATTTTCTAAACTCTCTCAGATGTTCTGGGATGCCGAGTCATCACTTGGTTCTAAAGAAAGGTGTTCCTATTGTTCTTCTCAGAAATATTGATCAGAAGTCATGTTTGTGTAATGACACTCGGTTGGTTGTTGTTAAGTTGGGAAATCACATAATTGAGGCTAAAATCATTTCTAGGAGGAATATTGGGAGCAAGGTTTTTATTTCGAGAATGGCGTTGACTAACTCGGATCTAACCAAGCCTGTAAATATTACAAGGCGCCAATTTCCTATGTTACCGTGTTTTGCAATGACTATTAACAAGAGTTAGGGCCAGTCAATGTCCAATGTTGGTTTGTATTTTTCTAAACCATTCACTCACGGTCAGCTATATGTTGCAGTTTCAAGAAAAAGAGATGGACTGAAGACTTTATGTCTTGATTTAGAAGGAAAATCATCCATGTATACAACCAACATTGTTTATACGGAGGTTTTTAGAAATTTGTAAAAAATTATTTCCAATTTTTTCATTATTTAGCAGCTTTTTAATTTTTTATTTTAGTTTGATATTTTCCATCTTTTTAGGCTGACTGTTTTTTAACGTTTCTATGAGAAAACTTGATATCACTATTTTGTGGTTGGTGTGAGGAGTTAATTAATTACTAATGTGTGTTTTGTTCAGTGTTGTTTTTAAATTGTTCTCATTAATAAATCTATTCATAAACTATGAAAATTGGCATCGTGTGTGTATGTTATTATTTATGTTAATACATTAGACGATTGATTGATTCGATGTGAAATTTTTTTAAGGGTTTGAACACTGTGTACTTATTCTTGCAAAAAAAATGAAGTATAACGTATGGTTATATTTTATTAAAAGTGTGAGGCTGTAGTTTTGATGGGTTATGGCGGTGTATGTTTTGTTTATGTTACAAAAATTTTGACATTGATTTTTTTATATAGTAAAAATTAAAAAGAAAATTCATGTTATATGTGTTGAATCTTCGTTTCATTATTTCGAGTGGGGGGAGAAAAAAATTTCATTAAAATAATTTAGATATATTTTTTATATATACATGAGTATTATTTTTTAAGGATATCTATGTTAAGTTGAATAGACCCTTCAAATCATTCCTAATATTAAATATATATGGTTAACCTTTGACTAAAATTATAAATATATTTGCAATCATTACTTTACTAAATCACTTAGTTTATTTTAGTATTTGATTGCTGGTTTACATATTATTTTTATTTTTTTAAATGGATATATAATAAATTCTAAATATTATAAAAAAATAGTGATGATAGTTATCTGAAAATTAGGTTATTACTTTTTATTTTTATTTTTCTAGTGTTTACTAAATTAAGTAGTGTGTGATATCTATAAAATAAAATATAGACTGATTTAGTAATATTGTAATTCTAAAATTGTGATGCTTATTGAATTGATTGATACTTGATTATGTAGGGTACCGTGAAGGGGAGGAAATTTTTTGGAAAAGGTAATGATTAAGATTTGCATAAATCTGTACATTTAAGGCCATATCTATATTAATTTCAAGACAAAGTCTAATATGCAATATTGCACAAAGTTTGACCCGTGCAATATGACAAAACCCTACCACGTTGGCGGGTGCTTTCTATATATTAAATCAAAATTTGCGGGTCAAAGGCGGGTCAAACGAGTCGCCCATTTTTTATACTGCTAAAAATCGTGTTACTGTATGAACAAACGAGTGTTACTGCATGAGCAAAAGTGTGTTACTAGCTCATATCGTAACACTGATTAGTTCTTGTAGTAACACACATTTGTTCTGTTTTAAATAGAAAATTCCAAATTTCGCGGGTCAAATGATCGCCCATTTTTTATACTCCTGAAAATTGTGTTACTGTATGAACAAACGAGTGTTACCGCATGAGCAAAAGTGAGTTACTAGCTCATATCATAGCACTTATTATTTCATGTAGTAACACTCATTTGTTCATGTAGTCTTTTTATCGTTCAGATTCTTCCAATTTCATATGGTAACACATGAATAAGAATTATGATGTTATGATTATCACTACAAGAAAAACATACTTTCTTGACCTTTATAAGTGTAGTTAGATGTCACTTTTTAATACATTAAACTTAATATGACATTTTCCTGAAGTGTAGTCTGATCTAATGTAACAATAGATATTAACCTTTTACTACACTAATAAATGAGGTGTAAAAGTAGTTTCCACTACACTTAATTAACCACCGATTTTTAAATATTATAATAATCAATTAATTATTTAACCATTAATTTATCATCTAATTATTAATATTTCAATATAAATTGTACTGGTATTTTATAATGATAATAAAAATGTCTTTGCTAGATTATTTTTATCACAACAATAATAATTATACAATTCATAAAAATATTTATAAATATTTATTTGCCAATTTTTTTTTTTTGAACAAATATCTTTCCATTAACAATAGTAAATTAAACAACATCGTCTTTCGATAATTTTCGAACAAAATAACTAAACATAAGTACATAACTCATTAACAAAACATAAAACAAACTTAAATTAGTGACAATATAGCAGACTCTCTTTCATCCTCCAATCTTCAGTAAAAAGCTTCTCTGAAGATCAACAAACTGATTGATTTTCACCTTTTTATATCTAGACATTATGCCTATCCTTTGCGAAAATTTGTAGCATTTTCCTTAAATTCAAATTCTGCAGAAATATAATTTGGAGAAGGTAAATTTATGCCTGAATAATATGAAATCAACCAATGATAAGTAATGCGTAGAAACTAACCTTTTGATGTCTCCTTTGAACATCTATGTAAGCTGCAACCTTTCCATATGATCATAAAGCAATTGGACTTCATGATGTCGACTTTAAAGCTCTTAGGTAATGTTAGAAAAACAAATAAGTTGATTACAATAAAAACCTTCTTAAGTAATGTTAAATATGATTATCAAGAAGGTTACACACCATTACTATCATGAAGGTTATTGTGTTGCTCTCCGTCTTTCATGATATGTCTCATATGCTGCTGCAACATAGAATAAACAATATCACACATAATTAAGCATATGATCAATGGGAAGAAAACCTGGAAAAGTATAATCCTGGATTTTGCGAGATATAGGTAAAAAAGACAAGACAATAAAGAGCAACTAATTTAAACAACATAGAAATAATGTTTTTTAACGGGAACATAGAAATAAAGTTAGCAATTAAATAATAACTAATTTAAATAGCCACAAGCAAGTGAAGATACTGTAAAAAAAATGAAGTTACAAAAGTGACTTCACCATATATAAGAAGTAGATTTGTTGTAGCACGTTTTGTAGAGAGAACCCATAATCCATGTTGTCCCGAGGGTACTTGTGAAACACGCTGTCTTTGTTGTGCTAAAAACATTGTCTCCAATTGTTTAATTCGTGATTGCTGCTCTTTTAAGATGCGGTTGGATGTGCTCCTACTATATGTAAGGCAAAAAATACTTAAACAAAACAGAAATATTTAACTTGCAAACCATGGTAAAGTATACTAACAAAACAAGGGGAAGGTACTAGGTACAATAATTATACCACAATATAACAATAAAATTCTGCACATGTATTTCTGGACATTACAATTTTAGCTTCTATTGTAACTTTGTGCTTATATTCCATCCCTTCATGTTCAGTTTTGTGCTATAAAACAAGGAAGAATTTGGAATAAGTATTACACATAGTTCATTTACTCTGTCTTATTTCTCTTAAATCGACAATATTTTGCACCACCTCAAGAACATGAATTGGATAAAACAATCCAGCTTTAAGAGAAAATTTCAAGAAATTCTCACAGTTTCCAAGCTACATTAGCATTAATGAAGAAAAGAAAATAAGAGGTCTAGTCTAATCCTACCATTTAATGTAATATGATTTACCTTAATTTTAAGGGGTATGAGTGGTAATCTAATAATTTACTATCCCCTTCCATTCTTAGGCTACTGAGATAATGAGAAAGTCACATGTTAGAATTAACACAATATTAAAAGCAATACACGAGAATATGTACAAACCTGTAACAAATTAGAAACCAATTAGTCAGATGTGACTCATGTAATATTAAATCCCTATAACACATAACCAACTACTGATATTTGAAAGGTGGGAAGTTGAGACATTTCCAAGAGTCCATAGTTTGACAAGCACTATTATGAAAAGACCATGTTTATGAATTCAAAATATTGCAGTTCTGTGAATTTTAATAAAAAAAAAAATTCAAGCCCAGAAGAAGCAACATCCATCCAAATTTTAATAACAGGGAGGAAACAAATCCACAAGAAATATATTCAAAGCTGCTGTAATAATATGATATTTTATATATATACATGCCAGATAATGTATATATTACAATACCTATATGGCAAGTTGGAATCACCAAAAAGCTGTGGTGATCAAGTACAACTTTCAAGCAATATCAACCCATCAATGTCGGCAATTGGTTCAATTGCTACGAACAAGAGCACCTATTAATCTCCTAAATAAATGAAATTGAAACAGAGGAAGGAAAAATGAAATACCTAATTTGCTATTTGTGATTCTATAATCTGTGAATCCAAAACTTGCTCCTAAAAAAAATATGTGTGTCAATAAATTAAAAGCAATCGACGTGAAAATTTAGTAGGACACAATCATTATCCTTCAAAATTGAACTATTCAAACCAACGATTTGAAATACCTGAATAGTTAAAGGAAGGGTAATCCGCCGAGACTCCGATAGTACTAAGGTTTTAAATTTGAAGTAACGACAACTAAATTTCAAGCCTTATCGACATTATCGATCTTACCTTTCCAACAGTGGGAGAGAGAACCTTAGATCTCTTCTTTAATTTCAGAATTATGCTTTGAAGAGAAGTAGCGAGGTTTCAATCTAGAAGAAATCCGCCTTGTGGAACTTGAAACTGTAATCCAAAATTAGCGACCATGCATGTAGTTTATTTTTTCATTAATTTTTGGGTGGGTTGCCTCCCGCATTTTCTTTTCGGTTTTAATATTCTAATAAGGATTTACGTCATTTGATAATTGTTAGAGAAAATTGGTTGGTGGTATTATTTTATAATTAATTGGTATTAAAGTTTATTTGAGACTTTAATAGTTGACCAATTAATTTTGGGTGTTGAAATTAATTTCTCGGAAATTAATTATTACATGAGCGTTCTACTCTCGGAGTAGATGAGAATTATGTATTCATACTGGCAAAACCGATTTTCGGTGAGTGAGAAATTGAATCGGAAGTCAAAAGGTACAACGCCTAATTTTGGGAATTAAATGAGTCATTTAATTCATCCCACTTTGGATTTTTAGAATACTAATATACATGATATTAGTGTGGGAATAATGAAGTATAATAAATTGTAGTTGATTGCTGAGCCGAGCCGCGCCGCGCCCGCACCAGAGAGGTCAACCGGATTGTCAGATACTTCATAAGAGCACATAAATCACGTGTGCTAAATTCGTGGGACGTTACCAGCGTGATTTAAGGAAACGCGTTCTGGGTCAACTTGCCACCAACGAAAATGCGTCCGCATTTAATGCCCACGCGGTTTTTTCTTCTGCATTGAGTGGAGGTTCGCCTATAAATAGCGTCCTCATGCATTTGCCTGGCCACGCATTCAAAAATCTTCTTCTCTCCCTCTGTCTCTCTGCATATAGAGTCTTAAGAGTCAGTCCAGTTCGAAGCGCTTGTTTTGTTCGCCGGAGCTCCAAGACCTGTGGTGCTACACTCTTGGAGACAATAGTGATGTTTTACCTTTGGGGGCAAATTTCCAAGACCGAAGAGCACTACCGGGGAAATTTTGTCTTGCGGGAAGAGAACTTCCTCGACTCGTCACTGCTGCAGTTTACATTTCTTCTTTCTCTCTTTGTAACAGTTATCGAGTTGTAAATTTTCTTTTTTATTTATGAATTATTATTTCCGCAGTAAAAAACTTATCTTTCATTTACAATCACAAGACAAAACTCTTTTCGGTTTTCAAAATGACTGACGGAAATAATAATTCGGAGTCTGCTAACCAGGGAAAAACTGTTGTTCCTCCTGGTAACCCCACTCCCCAGGGCACCACTACCCCCGTTCCCCCTGTAACTGTCCATTTTGGGCAAACTTCTAATCCCTCAGTGGTGAGCCCTTTCCCTTTTGAAAATTCGAGACCTTTTGTGGTCCAAAGTGAGAGACCCGAAAAGTTTTCGGGTAAAAACTTCAAGAGGTGTCAACAACGTATGCTGTTCTTTCTGACCATCTTGAGGTTGGCGAGGTTCTTTATTGAGGACCCGTCTGCGGTCGTTGAGAACGATGCGCAGAATGAGGAAGTTCGTGCCCGCTGGTGGGAACACGACTTCTATGCTCAGAATTACATTCTGAGTGGTCTGGCATATGCTTTGTACAGTGTCTACTAGAAGTTCAAAACGGTTAAGGAAATGTGGAATTCCTTGGAGGCCAAATATGTGGCCGAGGATGCCGGTACTAAGAAGTACTTGGTTGGAAAGTTCTTGAACTTCAAGATGGTGGACTCAAAGTCTGTCGTCGAACAAGTTCAAGAATTCCAGTTGATTCTGCATGACATTGCTGTAGAAGGAATGATACTGCCAGACGCTTTCCAAGCCGCTGCAGTAATTGAGAAACTGCCTCCAAGCTGGAAGGAGTTTCAAAGCCACTTGAAGCTGAAGAAGAAGAGTATGACCTTGCAAGAGGTCATAGACAAACTTCAGATTCGCGAGGGTGGGCTGGAAAGGAACAAGGGTCAGGAAGAGGCCAAAGCGAATTTGATGGAATCAAAGAAGCGCAAGAGGCCAAATTTCGACAAAGGCAAACAACCAGTTGTAACTCGACCCAAATTTACGGGTGATTGTTACAACTGTGGAAAGCCAAACCACATTGCAAGATTCTGCAAGGCCCCGAAGAAAGATGATAAAAGTAAGGGCAAGCAGTCCAATGCGAATGTGGTTGAAGGGGAGTTCACTGAAGAGGACCTTGCTGCGGTGACCACTGAAGTGAACCTCGTGGGCAACCCAAAGGAGTGGTTCATTGATACAGTGGCTACCTGTCATGTCTGTTCTGACAGGAATGTTTTCTCGACCTATGAGCCAGCCAATGGGAGAAAGCTGCACATGGGGAATCAAGCCATGTCTGAGGTGGCTGGGGTTGGCAACGTTGTTCTGAAGCTGACCAGTGAGAAGAATATCACACTGAGAGATGTCCTGCATGTCCCGGACATTCGCAAGAACCTCATCTCCGGCTCTGTACTAGTGAAGAATAATTTCAAACTTGTATTTGAGTCTAATAGGGTTGTTCTTAGCAAGTTCTCAGTGTATCTAGGTCGTGGATATGTCCACGATGGTCTGTTTAAGATGAGTGCCATTGTTGTACACCCCAAAGGGAAATCTGTTATGAATAAAGAAGCTTCTACTTCTTATATCGCTGAGTTTTCAGATTTATGGCACTGCAGATTGGGACATGTAAATGCTAAATCGATAAAACGACTAGTAAGTTTAAATTTACTAGATATAAAGAATGTCGATTTAAATAACAGATACGAAATTTGTGTAGAAGTTAAGATGACAAAGTTATCTTTCCCTTCGGTTGAAAGGAACTCAGAACCTCTAGAATTAATTCACACTAATGTGTGTGACTTAAAATTCGTACAAACTAGAGGTGGGAAGAAGTACTTCATCACTTTCATAGATGATAGTACAAGGTTTTGCCATGTTTACCTTTTGCACAGTAAGGATGAAGCGTTAGACGCTTTTAAACTGTACAAAAGTGAAGTGGAAAACCAGTTGAATAGACGAATCAAAATGGTTCGGAGTGATAGAGGAGGAGAGTATGTAGCACCGTTTGAGAAGATATGCTCCGAATCCGGAATCATACATCAAACTACTGCTCCTTACTCACCTCAATCTAATGGTGTTGCGGAACGAAAGAACCGAACACTCGAAGAGATGATGAATGCTATGCTTATTAGCTCCGGTTTACCGCAAAACTTGTGGGGGGAAGCCATTCTGTCGGCTAACCACATTTTGAACAAAATTCCACATAAGAGCAAAGATACGACTTCTTATGAATTGTGGAAGGGGCGGAAACCATCGTACAAATGCCTCAAAGTGTGGGGGTGTTTAGCAAAGGTTGAAGTGCCTCTACCTAAACAAGTTAAAATCGGCCCTAAAATGGTTGATTGCATATTTATTGGGTATGCACTGAATAGTAGTGCCTATCGGTTTCTGATTCACAAATCAGAAGTTCCCGATATGACAGAAGGCACTTATATAGAATCGAGAAACGCTGTGTTTTTTGAAAACATCTTTCCTTTCAAGACCAAGAAAGATGAAGTATCAACCAAAAGACCTCGAAATGAGGAGGTTGATGAGGATGCTGGTCCGTCCACTCAAGATAGTGGTGAGTTACGACGCAGCAAGAGAGCTAAGATAGTTAAAATCTTTGGTCCCGATTTCATCACTTACGTGTTGGAAGAGGAACCGAGGACTATCAAAGATGCTCTATCTAGGCCAGACGCTCCGCTCTGGCAAGAGGCGATTAACAGTGAAATCGACTGTATCATGCAAAATCACACGTGGGAGTTGGTTGATCTCCCACAAGGTTGCAAGCCCTTAGGATGAAAATGGATCCTTAAAAGAAAGTATAAAGCGGATGGGTCGGTTGAAAAATACAAAGCCCGCTTAGTGGCCAAAGGGTTCAAACAAATCGAATGGTACGATTTCTTTGATACCTATTCACCGGTAACGAGGATTACTTCCATTTGGGTGCTAATCGCGATTGCTGCTTTGTACAATCTCGAAATTCACCAAATGGATGTTAAAACTGCGTTTCTAAATGGTGAAATGGATACAGATATATATATGGATCAACCAGAAGGGTTTGTAGCACCTGGAAATGAGAAAAAGGTGTGCAAACTAGTGAGGTCGTTGTATGGACTTAAGCAAGCTCCAAAACAATGGCATTTGAAATTTGATAGCACCATGTTATCAAATGGCTATCGTATTAATGAGTGTGACAAATGTGTGTACGTGAAAAGTACACCGAAAGGATTTGTCATATTGTGTCTATACGTTGATGACATGCTCATTATGAGTAATGATCATGATTTACTCATTAGTACGAAATGCATGTTAAGTCAAAACTTCGACATGAAAGATTTAGGTGTTGCTGACGTGATTCTAGGAATCAAGATCAGCAGGACATCAAATGGTATATCTTTAACATAATCTCACTATGTAGAGAAAGTGCTAAAGAAGTTCAACGCCTTTGATGATCCACCTGCAAAGTCCCTATTGGACATGAGTGTGCATTTGAGCAAAAACAGAGGTAGTCTTGTAGCTCAACAAGAATATGCTAGAGTTATCGGTAGTATAATGTACATTTCAAATTGTACGCGTCCCGATATAGCATGTGCAGTGAATAAACTGAATAGATTCACAAGCAATCCAAGCAATGAGCATTGGAATGCACTCAGGAGAGTCTTGAGGTACTTAAAGTATACTCTCGATTTTGGGCTACAGTACACTAGGTATCCTGCTGTACTTGAAGGGTACTGCGATGCTAATTGGATCTCAAACACTAAAGAATCATTCTCCACTAGTGGATTTGTATTCACTATAGGATGAGCGGTTGTGTCCTGGAGATCGACTAAGCAAACATGCATAGCCCGATCCACCATGGAATCAGAATTCATAGCTTTGGATATAGCTTGTGAAGAAGCAGAGTGGCTTCGAAATTTCCTCGAGGATATTCCATGTTGGGATAAACCTGTACCTACGATAATGGTACATTGCGACTGTCAAGCCGCAATTGGTAGGGCTTTAAGTGACATGTACAACGGAAAGTCTAGACACATTCGTTGTAGACATAATTCCGTGAGACAATTGATCTCAAGTGGTGTGATGTCAATAGACTATGTGAGGTCTAAGGACAATCTTGTGGATCCGTTAACTAAGAGTATAAATCGAGATCAATTGTCTAAACTGTCAGAAGGAATGGGTCTAAAATCCACAAAGTAAACTGAAGCAGTGGTAACCCAACCAAGTTGACTGAAGATCCCAAGATCTTGGTTCAACGGGAAAACTAAGCTGTGGAAGTTAGACAATGCACTTGGTAACCCGACCATTCCTTATAGGACAGTACACCAAGTGAGAACCCGTATGTGGTACAGGCTAGGTCTATGTAACTTTTAATAAATCCTAAGTCCATGTGGGGGATGGAGTATTACGGGATACTCAAGAGGAGTTCACCTATGTAAGTGTGAGGTGAGAGGCCACCTCAAATATCAGTGGATATTAAACACTTACGAATCCAAAGGGTGTCCATGGCCGAAACGGACAAAACGTGAGAACAAGAAATGAGCGTAGAGATATTATTGTGTCAGTACTACTGTCTAAGTACACACCAAGGCGGAATGGTTCAAGGCAATGTGTCCACCAGGCTGCCGGTGTACTCGGTAATGCTTGACTATGGAAGGTTCAAAGCCACAAACTACCTATCCAAATGCAATAATATTTTGTGTTTGAACTGGACTGTGAGTCTGCATGTCTATATGTTCAATTTTCACTCATGTGGGGGATTGTTAGAGAAAATTGGTTGGTGGTATTATTTTATAATTAATTTGTATTAAAGTTTATTTGAGACTTTAATAGTTGATCAATTAATTTTGGGTGTTGAAATTAATTTCTCGGAAATTAATTGTTACATGAGCGTTCTACTCTCGGAATAGATGAGAATGATGTATTCATACTCGCAAAACCGATTTTCGGTGAGTGAGAAATTGAATCGGAAGTCGAAAGGTACAACGCCTAATTTTGGGAATTAAATGAGTCATTTAATTCATCCCACATTGGATTTTTAGAATACTAATATACATGATATTAGTATGGGAATAATGAAGTATAATAAATTGTAGTTGATTGCTAGTCAATCAAAGTTGCCACACGCTTGCTCGCTGAGCCGAGCCGAGCCGAGCCGCGCCGCGCCCGAGCCCGTGCCCGTGGCCTTGGACTTGGACTTGGTTCTTGGCAATTGGACTTTGGACCTTGGGCCCAGTGGGTATCTAATTTTTTGGAGAACAAAAAATCAGGATATCGGGTCCACAGATTTTGGATCGATTCGGTTCAGGACCCACCCGTTTAGAGAGGTCAACCGAATTGTCAGGTACTTCATAAGAGCACATAAATCACATGTGCCAAATTCGTAGGACGTTACCAGAGTGATTTAAGGAAACGCGTTCTGGGTCAACTTGCCACCAACGAAAACGCGTCCGCATTTAATGCGCACGCGGTTTTTTCTTCTGAATTGAGTGGAGGTTCGCCTATAAATAACGTCCTCATGCATTTGCCTGGCCACGCATTCAGAAATCTTCTCCTCTCCCTCTGTCTCTCTGCATATAGAGTCTTAAGAGCCAGTCCAGTTCGAAGTGCTTGTTTTGTTCGCCGGAGCTCCAAGACCTGTGGTGCTACACTCTTGGAGACGATAGTGACTTTTTACCTTTGGGGGCAAATTTCCAAGACCGAAGAGCACTACTGGGGAAATTTTGTCTTGCGGGAAGAGGGCTTCCTCGACTCGTCACTGCTGCAGTTTACTTTTCTTCTTTCTCTCTTTGTAACAGTTATCGAGTTGTAAATTTTCTTTTTTATTTTTGAATTATTATTTCCGCAGTAAAAAACTTATCTTTCATTTACAATAATTTGGTGCCCCATATTATTCCCATTTTTTAATTCCAAATTTTCACTATATTAACAAATGAATGTTACTGAAGGACAAAATGTGTGTTACTATTAGACTAAATGTTGTTTTTTCACCAACTTTTTTGTATTTTTATTGAAATAAATATTTTTCATACAATATAAGTGTATAATGTGTTGTACAATCTATTAAAATATTGGTTTTCACAAATATTTATTTATTTTTACAAAAATAATTATTTTTCCATACATTAACGTATATAAGGTAGTGAAAGGTGTATTACTATAATAACATAAATATCTTACTCAATGGATAAAGGTGTGTTTGCTCAAATACATAAAAGTAAACCCCTCCCCCCCCCCCCCCCCCACAAGGTTGTGTTACCATAAGGACAATCACATGGTACTGTAAAAACAAATGTGTGTTACTATTGGAGCAAATATGTGTTACTATTAGAGCAATGTGTGTTACTAATGGAGGAAATGTGTGGTGATGTTAGAGTAAATATGTGTTACTACAAATGTATGTTAATGTTAGAGTAAATGTGTGTTACTGCAAATATGCGTTACTATTGGAGCAAATGTGTATTAATGTTAGAGTAAATATGTGTTATTGCAAATGTGTGTTAATGTTAGAGTAAATATGTGTTACTATTGGTGCAAATGTGTGTTAATATTTAATGAAATGTGTGTTACTATTGGAGTAAAGTGGGTTAATGTTAAAACAAAAGTGTGTTAATGTTAGAGTAAATGTGTGTTAATGTTGGAGCAAAAGTATGTTAGAGCAAATGTATGTTATTGTTGGAGCAAATGTGTGTTAATGTATGAAAAATAAATATAGATTTAAAGGGATGGGGAATAAATTAAGAAAAACATATTTGTTCTTGTAAAAACACATATTTGTTCTTGTAAAGTGGGTTATTGTTATTTTAAAGTACAAAAAGCTATTTTTAAGGACTAGTAACACACATTTTTCCTACAGTAATACACATTTGCTCATATAGTAACACAACTTGTGAGTGAAAATTCTAAAATAAATCTTGTGTTAATATTTTTTTTAAAATCAGTTTGACCCGAATAGGATCCGCGAATTTTGACATGGAGCGATTCGACCTATAATTTTTTTTAATATTTATTTATTTATTTTAGGTATATTTTACTTATGAAATATTTCTCAAGATAGTGCTTTTTTTATATCTTTAATATTTGAGAAAATTACCCGTCAAACAAAGATACTTGAGAAAATAATTAAGACATAGTAGTAAATTAAAAACATTCATCCTTTTTTCCCTGCTAAGTGGGTTGGGATCGTGACCAATCGAACACCTAAGTCTCGCTCACTTTATTTTATGCGGTAGTTATATTATAAATATATATATTTATATATATACATATTATTATTTATTTTACAATTCATTTTTAAGCTAAAATAAGGATGATAATACACTTAGTCATGATAGTGTAGTGATAGGTCATGGAGTAGTGTAGTTCTAAGTTCCGAGATCTGAGTGTATTATTAAACTAGCTTTCAATACACTTTTTTTAAATGTATTAAAATTAATGTAGTAATAGACTTTTTTTTCTTGTAGTGTATTTAATCATTTTAAGAACTTTTGGTGTTTATCAAGGTTTTCTTCTTCATGATTTAAACCTCTGTTCTTTCGCAATTCCACATCGTTTCTGATATAGTAACACATACGTACTCTTACAATAACATTCACTTGCCTTAAAGTAACATAGACATGAGAGCGAATTTTTTTGTTTACTTTTGTGCGGTTTTTTTGGGAGGATTCCTTTGACCAGCTAATTTTATTATGTTGACCCGAATCTCAATATTGACCCGCAAATTTTTAAAATTCTTCCTTATTTGTGCGAAATTGCACCGTGCAAAGAGACCTACTCTAATTTCAATATTGATAATCATAGTCTCCCATATTTTTAATCCTCTATTTTCTCTTTATTTTTTTACATGCCGAAAAGGGCTTTCTCGGAGAAATCTGCGGTAACACTTCACTCTTTCGAAGAAACTATGATTGTGGCTAAAATTCTTTGTTTAGTTGAGTGTAGATGATTTGTGTTTTCCTCCTGATGTCTAAGTTTGTTCGGTTTGTTCAGTTCTGTGTACGTCGTAGTGGTTTCATCGGACCCTAATTCAATATATAATTTTGTGATATTTTGATATCCCATTAGTTTCTATGTAATATATATACTCTGCATATAACAGATCGTATATATACATTTGTATAATTTTTTTAATTCTTGATGCTAAATGCTCTATTTTACAGAATACTTACAAAGTTGTTGCCATGTGGTATACAGAGGACTCAAAAGGTTTGACTATGATTGATAGATTGAAGAATATGTCTTATATAGATGATGACGTTTTTTACTTGGATTACAGAAAAGTTTCGAACTCGGATTTTTTTTACTGTGATGGTATTTTTTTTTTCTGGATAGAATGTTAGGTATCGTTGTATTATTCCAAAAAATCTTATTTATTCTTGTGTTGAAGTATATTGTAAAATTAATAAATGTGCTTGCGTTAATTTGATTTGTCGATCTGGTTACAAAGTGTATAGTCGTGTTGTATTAATATTTTTGAATTGAAATGATTTTTTTATTGTATAGTCTATTCCAAACAAGTTTATAGAAGTTTTTGATTAGTTATCTTTGGATTAGCGTTTTTTTAATATCATGGACAATTCTAGTAGAAAATGGTATGTAAACGTTGGTTGGAAGTATGGTGGGTCTCTGTGTTTCTTCGGTGGAAGATGGGATGATTTGTTGCAGTATTTCAATGTCCAGAATGATGATCTCTTATTCTTTTCTATGCTGCACATGTCCAAAACTTTGTATGTCAAAATTTTTAATGGTGATGGCATCTTGCATCGAGTTGGGGCAATACGAGAGCACACTAATTTTACTCGCGATTATTGTTAGTTTGATGTCTATTGTTGAAGAAAATATTAATTCTTTTTGTATTTTTCCTATTTAACAGATTTTGTTGTATGTATAGATGTTAACTAATTCTGGTATTTATTATTATTGTCATTTTCTTAACTTTAACAGATCGAATAATTGATATTGAGTTCATCCCAGAAATTGTTTGCAAGTTCAAGGATCATTGGTACATACATCATTTTGTTTATTTTGTAAATAGTCTGGTGTAATCAAAATTAGTGTTTCAATCTTTCGTACTTGGTTCTTTTTTTGCTTTTTGTGCAGACCATACCCATCGAAATTGCGTGGTTTTTTTGGAGAAACGTTTCCACTAGTTTGCTTGATGAAGAGTTCAACTAGTAGAACTGTAAATTCTAGGTGCTACGAGTTTAATGGAAATTGTGAAATTACGTGTGATTGGAAAGATTTCTTGAAAGGAGTCCGTATTTCTGAGATTAGTTATATTACTGTTATGTATGATTACAAGCAAATCTTTTGTGTCACGCCATATTATAGAGATCGTTTCTCGGTCTTTATGTCGAACAAGGATATGGATGAGGGTATGCATGTAATTTGCTTTTGAATACGTGTTACTATCTGGTTAGCTTTTAAACCATTTGACATTGTTTAAATATTTTAGATAAATATAGAATACCTTATGAGAAACACTGCAATTTCACCATAGACTGTTTACCCCCGCCTATCTTGAGGTAAATTTATCGTGTGTTTGTTATACGTGTCTGTATGTATATTAATTGACAGTATATTACAGTGATTATTATTGTTAGGATATTTTTGTGCTAATGATTTTTCTTCTCTTAATTTTGATAATGTCAAAACAGATATTTTTGTATTATGGAAACTAACGTTGCAGGTACAAAGAAAAGTGAGGAATTTAATAGATGAAAGTCTACATCTACAAACATTGGATACAGACCCTACAACTAGTTGAAGACAAGTCCACAGCCGAAGAGTCTACATCTGCATAGTTAGAGACTACAAGCTGTAAACTTGAGATTAGTAGGACTAATTAAGTGTAGTACACATGGTACACTCACTCACTTAGTTTGAAAAGTTTCAGTGTTTACCAGAGCTAATTACTAGCCAGTAGAAATAAGTGTTTCAGTGATTAACAACTCTTTGAGCAGTCATCACTAAAAGATAACTTGTACTACTTGAAGGATATTGCTATATGACAAGAAGCCTTAATTAAGCAGAAGTCAAAACTGGAGGTGAAAATATTTGAAATTCTCAATCCCTCCAATGGCTAGAGGACCCCTCAAGACTCCTATAAATAGGAGAGGAGACCTCAGAGGATCAACAACAACAATCCAAAGCTCTCAAGCATACTGCACAATATTTACAGCCTTCAAAGTCTACAACCCTTCAACTATAGAAGTTTTTAGGACTTAGAAGCTAGGAATATTGTCTTATATTTTTGTTTTTCCTCACTAAATACCTCTTGTATTCTACCTTGTATAGATTTTATTTCTTAGTGAGTGTTTATTTCTGAGTGAGATAGAGAGAGTGTTCTGAGTGAACTTTTTGTTTCATCCTAGACTAGACTGGTCTGAGTGAGAACTCTAGGTCTTAGGGGGGACATCTTGTGACTGTGTGATTTCTTAGTGAATTTAGCACATGTGTGGTGTAACAGTGGATGTAGGAGGATTACAACACCTCTGAACCACTATAAATTTATCTTGTTCTTTATCTACTGTTCATTCATTTTATCTATCTTATTGCACCACTCATATTCTTTGTGCTTTTTAAAGTTTGTTTGGATTTGATTTTTCACTTCACATACTTTACTTATTTCCTCTGCACTAGGTGTTAAAATACTCCTAAGTATTACAACACCAATTCTGATAAGTGTTTGATTTAACTATACAGACTTTGCATTTCAAAAGTCTGCAGCTGCAAACCTTTGTTTTCAACTCTACAACTGCAGAGTACAATTTATATACTTTATTTGTTGCCAAAAAGTTTTAAGTTTTAATAATCAAGGTCTATTCACCCCCCCCATTAGACCTTGATACATCTTTGGGAACAACAAGTGGTACCAGAGCAGTTGGCTTGCCACTACTTTGACCAAATTTCAAAAGTTTTCAAGCCAGATCCAAAATTATTTAATCATATTTGCATTTCCCATGGCTCCTACAATGTTGAAGCTGAGAGAGATTATTTCATTAAAAGATTGGAATGCTATGGTAAATCTTTTAGAAAATTAAAGGAAATGCTTTTACAGCAAAGACCTTCTGGAGATATGATAGGCTTTGGATACAATCCATGTGATTGGATGGAATATCTTGAAAAATTTGTTCCTACATTTGTGAAACAACAAGAGTTCAAAAGAGAGAGCATTCTTCTACAAGAACTTGAGGAACCAACTGTTCAAAGATTAGTAAAAAAACCTATCTGATGAGAAACAAAAGAAGAATGTTGACATTATCTATGGAAAGGTTGAAAATGAACAATAATTGGAAGAAAAGATCAATCTGTACACAGATAATATCAAATCAATATGTAAAGAAGAGACTTCAAGTCAAACCTTACAGACAACAACTGTGCAGCCGGAAGCAACTATAGATTTTAAGAGAAAAGAGAATTTTAACAAATTCTGGAATGGAAATAAGTCTGCAGGTGACAAGAAAGTTGCCCAGGAAGTTCCATACAAGAAAGGCAAAAGAGCAACTATTGGAAAACCAACTTGGGTGGTTAAGAATGTTACTGGAGGAGATCCAAATCTTTGGATACCTAAGCACTAACTCTTCACTTATTGCAGGGACATTTGTCAACCACTCCAAAGGAAATCTGGTATATTGATAGTAGTTGTGCAAGGCACATGATAAGTACTAAAGAAACACTTTCCAACCTTAGAGAACTAAATGGACCTAGAGTAGTTTTTGGTGATAATGCCAGTGGAACTGCCAAGGGTTCAGGTTCAATAAGAAGAGGAAATGTGCAGATCAATGATGTATATCTTGTGGATGGACTAAAGCATAATTTACTAAGTGTGAGTCAATTTTGTGACAAAGGATACAGTGTAGACTTTACACCAAACTCATGCATGATTAAGGATGCTGAAACTAAACAAGTTAAACTTTGTAGTACTAGAAAAGGAAATGTGTATATAGTTTAATGGAGCTCAGCTGAAGAGAATGTCTGTTTTATAGCAAACAACTCTACAGATACAAGCTGGCTCTGGCATAAAAGACTAAATCACATAAATTTCAAAACCATGAATGACCTTGTGAAAAATAGACTTGTAAGAGGTCTACCAGAGATAAAATTCAAGAAAGATAACCTTTGTGATGCATGCCAAAAGGGCAAGCAAACAAAGAAGACTTTTAAGAACAAAGTATTTGGTGGCTCAAACAAAGATCTGGAACTGCTTCATATGGATCTTTTTGGACCCATAGAACCAGTTAGTATTAGTGGGAAAAAGTATACCCTTGTGGTGGTAGATGATTACTCAAGATTCATCTGGACTGTGTTCCTAAGGAAAAAGAGTGAGACTCTACAGAGGTTACCTGAACTTATGAGAAAAAATCAGAATGAGAAAGGTTTAAAGATTGTAAAAATTAGATCTGATAGAGGAACTGAATTTACAAATCAAGTTATTGAAGAGTTTTGTTCTCTTCATGGGATTCATCATGAATATTCAGCAGCTAGAACATCTCAACAAAATGGTGTAGCTGAAAGAAAGAATAGAACTCTAAAAGAAGTTGTTAGAACCATGTTAGTTGAAGCTCATTTACCCAAAAGGTTCTAGGCTGAAGCTACTAATACTGCTTGGTACACACAAAACAGGTAATCAACAAGTCACATTCCAAAACACCTTATGAATTATGGAAAGGATTTAGTCCTAACATATCTTATTTTCACATCTTTGGATGCAAATGCTACATTCTGAATAATGGGAAGGATTATCTAAAGATATTTGATCCTAAGGCAGATGAAGGATTCTTCCTTGGATATTCAGTAGTAAGCAAAGCCTTTAGAGTGTTTAATAAGAGAACAATGCTGGTGGAAGAATCTACACATGTTGTGTTTGATGAACCACACATTGAAGATAGAGAGAATCAAAAGATCATTAAAGATCTGCAGAAAGATGAAAACTCTACATATAGAACTCTACAGCCATATGTAACAGTTGATATTCCAGTAGGAATAACTAAACAAGGCAATAAAGAATCTACTAAGGAGTTACCAAGGATTGAAGATCATGTAAATGAAACATGTCAAGACAATCAAGGTGATATTCCTTCAGTGGAAGAGTTAACTGAAAGATATTCCTTCAGTGGAAGAGTTAACTGAAAGATTCAATGAATCTACAGTTAATAACTCTACAGCTGAATAGAATATTCACCATGACCCCTTAAACTTGAAATGGCTTAAAAACCATCCCCCTGAACAAGTTATTGGAGATGTAACTGATAAAGTAAAAACCAGAAGACAACAACATGAAGCTATGTTTGTAAGTTTTCTATCTGAAATAGAACCATCAAACATAGAAGAAGCTCTTATGGATGTCAATTGGATACTTGCCATGCAAGACGAACTAAATGGATTTGAGAGAAATCAAGTTAGGGAATTAGTTCCTAGACCTATGCATCAGAAAGTTATTGGAACTAGATGGGTATTTAAGAACAAACTTGATGAAGAAGGAGTCATTACAAGGAATAAGGCCAGATTTGTAGCACAAGAATATTGCCAAGCAGAAGGAATTGATTTTGATGAATCTTTTGCACCAATTGCAAGACTTGAGGCAATTAGGATATTTTTGGCCTATGCTGCTCATATGAAATTTACTGTATATCAAATGGATCTAAAGAGTGCATTTTTAAATGGACCTTTGTCAAAAGAAGTCTATATAGAGCAACCTCCTGGTTTTGAAGACTCTACAAATGGAGACAAAGTTTACAGACTAAGAAAAGCTTTATATGGATTAAAGCAAGCTCCCAGAGCATGGTATGATACTCTATGTGATCATTTGATCAAGAATGGTTTCAAGAAAGGAATGGTGGATAAGACCCTATTTAGACTCAAACATGGTGAAGACATCTTACTAGTTCAGATTTATGTTGATGACATTATTTTTGGATCAACTAATGAAGAATTATGTAGGAAATTTTCACATCTTATGCAAGAAAAGTTTGAGATGAGCATGATGGGAAATCTAAATTTGTTTTTATGACTGCAAGTAAAGCAAATGGACAAAGGAATTTTCATAAATCAGGCCAAATACACTCAAGAACTGATCAAGAAGTTTGGAATGAGTTGTTCAAAGCCTACATTTATTCCCATGTCACAATCAACCCTGTTAGATAAAGATGAGAATGGAAAAAGTGTGGATGTTACTTTGTATAAAAGATTGATTGGATCTTTGCTCTACCTTACAGCTAGCAGACCAGATATTATGTTTGTTGTGGGTGTATGTGCTAGGTTCCAAGTCAACCCCAAGGAATCACACTTGAATGCTGTGAAAAAGATAATCGAGTACATTAAGTCTACCCAGAATCTTGGTTTATGGTATTCAAAAGAGGGTGGAATAGAACTGAAAGGTTACACAGATTCAGATTTTGCTGGATGTAAAGTTGACAGAAAGAGTACTAGTGGGATATGTCAATTTCTTGGACAAAGACTAGTATCTTGGCATAGCAAGAAACAAAATTCTATTGCACTATCTACAGCTGAAGCAGAATACATTGCTGCAGGAAGCTGTTGTGGACAAATTTTGTGGATGCAATACCAACTAAAAGACCATGATATTGAGTCAAAGAACACTACCATATTCTGTGACAATACAAGTGCAATTGCTATCACACAGAATCCTGTTCTACACTCAAGATCCAAGCACATTGACGTGTGACATCATTTCATTAGAGATCATATTGAAAATAGAGATATCAAAATGGAAAAGATACATACAGATCTTAATCTTGCAGATATCTTTACCAAGCCACTATGTGAATCAAGGTTTTCTATTTTGAGAGGAGAACTAGGAATGTTGGGGTTATTTGAAAATCACTCAGTAATGAAGTATAACATTGAAAAATTTCAACAAGAAGTCAAGAAGTTATGATAAGTTATTCAAATTTAAATTTAAAGAATGCAAATGCAGACTTAAGTCTACAGATGTAAACTTTGATTAAACTCTAGACTATTCTAACTGAAGTTATCAAACTGCAAACTTCAAACTGTAGATTTTCAAGTTGACTTGTACATTCTTAGCTATTAAATGCGTACACTACTAAATTCCAAATCCTTGTACTTGTGTGTACACATAATTTTTGGATTTATTGTCCAAGGTTTTTAATTGATAAAAACGTACTGGATAGTGTACATTTATACATTGACTTTCAAAATTTGGATTTTATTTACTTCATTTCTAAGTCGTTGATCTTTTAAATGAGTAAATAACCCAAACATCTTAAATAGTTGATTTTCCAAAATATAAGGAAAAACTGTTTTCTCAACGTTAACATTTTCCTTGAGTTTTGTGCAAGTATAAATAAGGAACCCTTAGCACAAAATCTGTTCATTACTTTTCATTTGAACCCCTTTCGCATTCTACTTGCAAACTTCTAACCAAAGTTTTCTTCGTTTCAATATTTTGAAAATCATGAAGATACTCTTTGGATCTCTTTTTTATTTTAATGCTCTTATTGAAGCACTTGATAAATCTGATGTAATGGCTCGAATATTCCGACGTATCAAGACCCAGGGGTTGGAATTTATTCTTACTAATAGACCTAAGGGAGATGATGATGTTGTGCCTCGTAAATTCTACGAAAATACATCATATACCGAAGAAAAGACCTATATTGCTGCTCATATCGATGAAGTTGATGTCTAGATCACCCCTAAAGTCATCAGTGAAGCCCTAAAGATACCTGTTGGAGGACTTCACTTTACATAATTCAACTTTAAGGATGAAGACATTGTCTATTACAACAAGTTTACTGGTGGATTGGAGTTGCCTGAAAGTTGGAAGAGACATTTCAAGAAGAACTAACTATCAAAGAAATATGTTTAACTTTATGAGGTAATGGACAAATCCCTTCTCAATAGGACAAGTAGTCATGATGATGGTCCTGAGATTGCATGGGATTTAATGATTGCATTTGATAAAGGTCTTAAGGTAGATGTTTGTTCATTAATTTTCAATAGGATTGCCTATAACGTGATTTAAAGTGGAAATACTAAAGGTTTTGGTTTATTCTTGAACTATATCTTGAAACATCTTGGTGTACCTTTATTTCAAACACGTGGTCCTGTACCTATTTTCGTGCATAGAATTATCGGATTGGGAAAATTTAAGAGAGGTGTTGCGGATGCACCATTGATTGCTAAGAAAAGGAAACAAAAGAAGCCCAAAGAAGCACAAGTTTCTAAGCCCCCTGTTGTTCACCAATATAAGTCTAAGGCTAAGAGAAAGCTGGAGTTAGTTAAGGATGAAGACACTATTATTCTCAATAATAAGGAAATATCTAAGGAGATGAGAAGGAAGAAAAGACATTCCAATGAAGCATTAGAGTCTACAACTCAGATGACTAAGTCTACAGATGCAGACTTAGAAACTGCAGCTAAGACTTGTGAGGAAAGAGTGATTGCCCCTAAAGAAACAAATGCAGACTTAGTAATTGCCCCTAAGGAGACACAAGCCATTGTGACTTCTTCATCTGCAGAGTTTCTAAGCAAGAATGTTGGAGAGAAAGTGAAAGATTTAGTTGAAGCTGAATCAGGAGATGCTGAGTTTGATGATGAAGAATTGACTGCAGAACATGTTCAAGAACTGCACAGATATGAAGAATGGAGAGATCTTAGGAATAAGTTGGAATTTCTTAAGAAGAAGGAGGAAGAAGAATTGTCTGGATTAAAGAGTGGAGTAACACCTCAGATATTGAAGTGTTGCTAAATAATAAGTTTTTCTTCAAGAAAATTACTGAAATGAAAAGAAAGCAAATCAATGAAAGGAAAGCCCTAGAATCCAAGAAGGGAAAAGGGAAAGAAATCTTTGTTGAAAGTTCCAAAGGAAAACCGCTGAGCAAGTCAGCAGCTGAAGCATTGAGAGTTGTACTTGCAAATGAACCTGATGATCAAGCTATAATTCCTGGAACATAATTGTTATCTGCCAATAGAGATGAGGAAAGTACAGATGAGGAAAACATGCCTCAAATTGAAGGATTTTTAAGTGGAGAAGGTGGAAGCTCCGCTGTGCCACCAAGCCCTCCCGTGGAAGATTTATCAAACCTGAACACACTGACTGAAGGAGTACAAATTGTTGCTGAAATTGGGAAATCTATTGTTACTCAAGAGAGAGACTTGGAAGAAAGAAAATCTATAGAAGACAAGGAAGAAAAAGGTGAAAAGAATGATAAAGCACCTTGCAGGACTGATAATCTAAGAAAAAGTGATGATGATGAAGCTGGAGATGGAGGTTTACCACCTCAAGGAGGCCAAACTGTTGCACATACTTCATATGAAGTAAATGCAAGTGCTGCAAACTCTACAACTCAAAACTTCCAAAGGTCTGCAGATGAGACTCAGCTAACTACAGGCAATCTAGGTAAGGATTTAGAAGCTTTCAAAGCACAATCTGCCTTTATTGCTTTAGAAAATGCTGATCCATCTACACCTCTAGGTGAAGAGACTATGAACGAGAAGGACTTAGACGATTACTTGAAGGAGTTGGCCAGACCTGATGTGCCCACACCTTTGAATCTGAAAAGGAAGATACCTGCTCCCAGTATGTCTGATCCCAAGAGACCTAAACTCATGGAAGGAAAGGGAAAGTCAGAACTTGTTTTGAGAATATCTGAAGGAGAGGAAGATATATTTGATGAAGAAGTTGTTAATAATGAGGAAATTCTTAGGAAAATTAGTTCTATTGAAACTACTGTGGAAGAGTGTATACAAACATCAAGGAAGAACTAAGAAGGATTCCAGAGCACATTGTGTCTAAAAGAATCAAGGAAGGATTGCAAGAGATGCTAACTAAGTTGTTTGAGAAGGCAAAAGAAGAAAAGCTACAGATTCAGGAGAAATTCAAGGAATCCATTGAAAACCTGGTCAGTATGCATCTTACAATTAAGAAAGAGTTACAACAAAAGGATGACATGATTGGAGAACTGAAGAGCTCTATGGAAAGAATTTCGGATGACAACAAGTTGATAAAGGTCTCTATTGATGGCATTAATAAGAATATGAGCTCCTTAGCTGCTAATTCAAGTCACATTGAATCCCACCTATCTGCCAAGATGGATACCCTCCTAAGCTATTTTGTTGATGGCAAAAAGGGAGAAGATGTTGTATCCATGGGATTAAAGGAGAATTCTGGTGAGAAAGATGCTCTTGATGTGGCCCTAACAAACTTTCAGAATTTAAAAGGAGACTTTGAGAAAGAACTAGATCAAGCTTTCAAGACTGGACTGAGTGGTTTTGACAGACCAGTAGGTGGAGTTTCTTTATTTGCTAAACCTGAGATAAGTCACATGCCCAAGGACATTTTCACAAAGGCAGATGATTAGGCGTGAAATTGTCATGATTTGTCGTTCGAAATACCATAGTTTTGGTAAGTTTTGTCGAGTATTTAGAGTCAATTGAGCATTATTTCTATACATTGATGGATTTTCTCTTTGATGCTCATAGGTGAATCGAGGACAAAAAACGGAGTTCGTAGGACTTTGAATCGACTCAAACGGATGCCCGGATGAGAAGATATCGAAGAAATACGATTGGTATTAGTGTGGAAGAAGAAAAGTGTTACTTTGGGAAATTTTGGAGTCACTCGAGTGGCTCAGGTCGAGCACTAGCGCTCGAGCACGTTGCTCGAACGATAAAAACATACAGAAGATTTCTCGCGCTCGAGCAGCTCGAGCGCCACCGCTCGAGCGCCCCAAAATTCAAGCATTCGACCAGCTCGAGCGGAGGCGCTCAAGCGATTGCACCATTTGAGCTACATTGCTCGAGCGCCACCGCTCGAGCATGTGTGCTCGAGCGCTTCCAACTTTTATGCTTCCAGATGCATTTTTCGGCCCACGAGTTCCCGATTCGGCCCAAGGCTTATATATACTCGTCCCAAGCTCATTTTTTACAGATCACCACTTACCACTTGATAGATAATTACTTTTAGAGTTTGTTTTTTTGAGAGGAAGGAGAGGAGCAAGCTTTACTTTACGTTTAAATCGAGGTTTTAGCACGAATTCTTAGTTTATTCTCATTTTTCAGTTTCTTTTCATTAGTTCAATTACGTTAAACACGTTAAACTTCGTTTTTATTAATTAAATTTCAGTTCTTTGCAAGTATTTCTTTAAACCCTAGTTTATGTTTGATCTTTTATTCGTTCTAATCATCATGTTTATGTTCGTCACTTCCTCTATTGCTTTTATTATTGTCAAAACCATGTCTAGCTAAAATCCTTGCATGCTTAGGGTAGGATGAACTCGTAGAAGTAGGATGTGGGTACGTAATTAGGGTAATTCGTGACGTTAGGGTTTTAATTCTCTTAACTAATGAATTCTTAAAATTAGTCTTAACTTTATTCTTGAATTTCGTTCGAAAAGTATTAGAGAGAGGACGATCTTATCACTCTTTAACAACGAGTAGACTTAATGAGAGGGTTTAGAAAGGGTTAATTAATCTACCGGTTTATCTAAGTAGGACGACCGCATCACCGTAGTTTAAATTAGGGTCTCGTTAATTAAGCACAATCTATTAACTCGTTAGTGGATTAGTGAAGTCGATTTCTAGGATAAAGTATTATGGTATTAAGTCTTGAGCTTTCATCTTATAATCTTTAACTTAGGTTATTTCTTGCGCGTCACAATTATTTTGATTATGTACATGCTCCGTTAGTATACGTAGGGATTCCTATCCTGAGCATCACCATCACTCATTTGAATCCAAACCTTAGTTAATTCGTCTTCTTCAGTATTTTAGTTTATTTAGTTTATTTTAGTTTAAAATTCATTCTTAAAAAAAATATTCATTCATATTAGCTACGACGCGTAGATCTTCAGGGATCTGTTTGCATACACTCCATCATGTGGGTTCGATATACTTGGGCATTATACTTACTTATACTACAGTGAACTCGTACACTTGCGAGGAAACTACTAGTAAAAGTTGGTATATTCACTTCAAGTCAATGGCGCTGTTCCCGGGGATGGCGTTGTATGTCTTTTGAATAGGACTTGTAGATAACTTAGTAGTTAGTAGTGAGTGATTTACTTTTTTGTTTCATTTCGTACGTATTCGACAATTACGTTTTTATTCTTTTGTTAGTGTTTCAGGTTTATGAAAACACGCTCACAAGGCAATACGAGCGAAGAGAGATTATCGTTGGATCCTGAGACAATAGCAAGAAGAAATTGAGCCTTCTTAAGAAGGGTGAACGCTGTCTGAGGGAAAGAACCAATGGACATTACTAATGAGTTGGACGATGTCAAGAATGAGTTTAATCAGACATTGAACCGGGCTGACGGCACTGAAGGCAATTCCAGTAAGAACCAAGATCCGTTAGGGGACAGTCAGAGCCAGAACCCGGGTACACAACATTTGAACAATCCAGCTCATAATCTTGTCCAACATCCTCAGAACAACCCTGCTTACCCACATCCTAACTTACCACAAAACAACTTGCCTTATCCCCACCCATACCCACCTTATCTATATCCACCTTACCCGTATCCTCCACCTCGTGTTTACAACCAACCACCAGCTTATCAACCACCACTACCCCAACAAGTACCCGTACCACCTGTGAATCCTCAATACATTCCTCAGAACGCAGATCAGAACATGGCTAGTAGAGGAAGGTTCACGGCACAACCGCAGAGGTACTATGATGGAGTGGCATTGCCCCTGTAGAGGCAAATAACTTCTCGATTTCCCCAGGAATTCTTAAGCTGCTTACCGAGAATCAATTCAAGGGGGAGGTTGGGAAGGAGAATCCTCATACTCATCTGAGGAGTTTTCTGATGATCGCGTCCACATTTAATTATAACGGCATATTACAAGATGCCAAGAGGCTAAGGCTGTTCCCATTCTCTTTGACGGGAATAACAAAGGAGTGGTACGATAACACGCTCCTACGGGGAGGTGTAACCACATGGGCCGAGCTTGAGCGTCTGTTCCTCGAGCGATTCTACCCTCCATCGGGAACGATTCAAGCGAGGATAGAGATCTCTTCCTTCCGCCAGAAGCCAGGAGAGGATTTACGTCAAGCGTGAGAGAGATATTCTAACATGTTGATTGAGTGCCCACAGTACGGGTATAATGAGGGAGATATCATGGCATTCTTCTACAGTGGAGCTAGCAAGGCTGGTCAAGCCCATCTAGATGCATGCGCCAGTGGAGCTTTTCTGAACCAAGGAATTGCTAGATGTAGAGAAATCATCGACAATATTGTCACGAATGCCGGGGCATGGAATGAGGATCCGGAATTTCAGAGAGCGTGCAAATTGGAGGAGAATGAGGGTACGAGGAAGCTGTTGATGGCTATGATGGAGAAGATCAACAACCTTGAGATGGGGCAGAATCTGGTTGGAGGGAATGTAGCAGTGAATGAGAAAGTGGACCCACCCATGAGTCAGCAAGAAGAGGCCAACTATATGGGAAGGCCTAATTATCCACAAGGTGGAAATCAGTTTGGAAGGCCTTTTTATGGCCAACCATTTGTACCTCCAGGTCCTCAGCCGCCTCAAAATCAATGGAGGAACACACAAGGATATCAAGGAGGACAGCAGCCTCTTCAAAACACATGGAGGAAGAATGAGAATTTCTCATATGCTAATCCGAATGCTGGTATTACAGTACCTCCAGGTGTTGACCCAGGTTCTAAACCTCCAGGTGGAGAAGGCGGTGCCTCAACTGAGGAGATGTTGAGAGCTATCCTTCAGAAGGTGGAGGAAGGTAGCAAGAGATTGTCCTCTTTGGAGTACGATGCGAAGGAGTTGCACAAGAAAGGTGATCAGCGTGATCAAGAACTCCAAAAGAGAGACATAGAGTGGAATCGAGCTCAACAAGAGAACAACTGCATGTTCACTTCTATTGAGTATCAAATTGGTCAAATTGCAAAGTCTCAAACGAGAGAGCCGGGCAAGTATCCTTCAATGCCCGAGGGTAACCCAAAGGAACATTGCAAAGCTATTGAGTTGAGAAGTGGGACCAAATATGATGGTCCTGAGATGCCTGCTGATTCTGAGATGCCCCAAGGAGAGGTTGAGATAGAAGGAAAAGAGCCTGAGGCAGATAGAGATGAGATTGAGGAGATGGGAGTTGAGAAAGGGGTTGAGAGTGAAGGCATTCAGAAGAGTAAAGATGAGGATGAGTCCCATGAGAGCAAAGAGCCTGAAGAGGAGGGCATTGAGGAGATTGAGAGAGTTCCAAAGTGGAAGAAGGCAAAGGAAGCAAGGAGGAATCTAAAAGAGACTGAGAAAGATGATTGGGGGGTACCCAAATCTGTGATACCTGCCCTATATCCAGAACGCTTAATGAAAAAGAAGCTTGATGAGAAGTTTGCTAAATTCCTTGATATTTTTAAAAAGTTATATATTAACATCCCTTTTTATGATGCTTTGGAACAGATGCCTAACTACGCCAAGTTCCTGAAGGACTTGATAGCGAAGAGACGGAGAGTGGACGGACCTAAGCTAGTGCACTTGAACCACGAGGTGAGTGCTATGGTGCACAAGGCGCTTCCGCCCAAGTTGAAGGATCCCGGGAGCTTCACCATTCTTTGTAATATCGGGAACGGGATCAAGAAAGGATCTTTGTGTGATCTCGGGGCGAGCATTAATTTGATGCCTCTGTCGTTATTCAAGAAGTTAAAGGGGGGTGAGCTTCAACCCACGATGATGACGCTCCAGCTAGCTGATAGGTCTATCAGTAGACCTCAAGGAGTAGTGGAGGATGTTCTAGTGACGGTGGAGAATCACGTTTTTTCTGCCGACTTCGTCGTACTCGATATGGAGGAGGATGAGCATGTCCCGCTGATTTTAGGGAGACCGTTCCTAGCTACAGCTGGGATGGTACTTGACGTAGCGAATGGGAAGATTACGGTCAAAGTTGACGATTAAGAAGTGAAGATAGCTATTTATGAAGCTATGAAATACCCCATGGGAGATGAGAGCTGCCACTTCATTGACATCACGGATACTTGTGTTGAAGACACACTTCTAGACCCTTGCTCTTTCTATGTTCATCAGTTTGATTATCCTATTCTTGACGATCTATCTTATGATTCTTATGATCTTGATTATTTTGACAACTTGAGAGACAACGAAGATGTCAAGTTCTTGGAGATGAAGAAAGTAGAGGATGAGGAAGACTTGGAAGCCGAGGAGTTAACTTTTGAGAAGATGTTCGATAAGGCACCACCATTGGAGGCGAAAAAGGAGTTGAAACCACTTCCCGACCACCTCAAGTACGCCTACTTGGATGAGACCGATAAGTATCTGGTAATTGTATCTGCCCTTTTATCTGATGATCAGCTTGAGAGACTTTTAGTGGTGCTTCGTAAGCACAAATCTGCTATAGGATGGTCGATCGCGGATATTAAGGGAATTAACCCTTCGATTTGCATGCATAGGATTAGATTAGAAGAGGGTAGGAAACTGATAGTACAAAACCAACGTAGAGTTAATCCGGTGATTCAGGAGGTGATACATAAGGAAGTTTTGAAGTTACTAGATAGCAATATGATTTTTGCGATTCTTGATAGTCCATGGGTGAGTCTGTTACACTTAGTTGCTAAGAAGGGGGGTACCACGGTGATTAAGACTGAGTCTAATGAATTGGTAGCCACTAGATTAGTGACGGGATGACGTGTGTGTGTTGATTATAGGGAGTTGAACAAGGCAACGTGTAAGGATCACTTTCCTCTACCGTTCCTTGATCAGATGATTGATAGATTAGGTGGTTTTGAGTATGACTGTTTCTTAGATGGGTACTCAGGGTATAATCAGATCATGATAGCCCCAGAGGATCAAGAGAAAACCACCTTCACCTGCTATTATAGAACTTTTGCTTTTAGAAGGATGTCGTTTGGGTTGTATAATGTACCCACCACCTTCCAAAGGTGTATGATGGCTATTTTTCATGGTTTGATTGAGAAGATTATGGAGGTTTTCATGGATGACTTCTCCGTCTACGGGGAGTCATTTGATAAATATCTAATCAATCTTGAAGTTGTGTTGAACAGGTGTGAAGAGACGGACTTAGTACTTAATTGGGAGAAGTGTCACTTCATGGTGAGAGAGGGTATTGTTCTTGGACATCATGTTTCCTCGAAAGGTATCCAAGTTAACAAGGCGAAAGTGATTGCTATTGAGAAGCTTCCACCACCTTCGACCGAGAAGGGGATTCGGTCATTTTTAGGACACGCGGATTTTTATAGACGTTTCATCAAAGACTTTTCACAAATAGCTAAACCCCTTTCGCGGCTTCTTGAAAAAGAAATTGCCTTTGAGTTTACTAATGAGTGTTTAGTGGCTTTTAACAGATTGAAAGAAGCATTGGTGAATGCCCGATACTTGTGACACCGGATTGGTCTAGCCCGTTCGTGCTGATGTGTGATGCCAGTAACTATGCGATGGGGGTTTCTTTGGGGCAAATTCGTGAGAAGCATATTCACGCTATTTACTATGCCTCAAAGATGCTGAATTCTGCTCAAGTGAATTACACTACAACCGAAAAGGAGCTGTTGGCGGTCGTGTATGCCTTTGATAAATTTTGACCCTACCTAGTAGGGACGAAAATAATTGTATATATGGACCACGCAGGAATTCGGTACCTTATGAGTAAGAAGGATGCAAAGCCCCGTCTCATTCGTTGGATCTTGTTACTCCAGAAGTTTGATGTCGAGATTCGAGACAAGAAGGGATGTGAGAATGTGATAGCCGATCACCTTTCGAGATTGGAGCTTACAAATGAGAACATCGTGGAGGATCGAGAGGTGAACGATGAATTTTCGGATGAGAAGCTCTTTGGCTTAGGAGACATTCCTGTATATCGAGTTGAAAGGAAGCCACCATGGTTTGCGGACTATGCTAATTATTTAGCAAGTGGGGAGTTACCTGCTGAGATAGACTCGGTGCATCGGAAGGCATTATTGAAGAAAGTTCGGGAGTTCATTTGGGACGATCCCTACTTGTTCAAAAGAGGGATTGATCATGTGTTTAGAAGGTGTGTGCCAGAGGAGGAATGGAGTAATATCATCAGGCATTGCCACGCCTTGCCATGTGGAGGACATTTGGGTGGAGAGAAAACCGGAAGGAAGGTCCTTCAATCTGGTTTTTATTGGCCAACTCTTTTGAGAGATTGCATGGAATGGGTTAAGCGGTGTGAAAAGTATCAACGATTTGGCTCCATTACTAATAGAGACGAGATGCCGCTGCACGTGTTCATGGAAGTCAAGTATTCGACGTATGGGGGATTGATTTCATGGGTCCATTTCCTCCTAGCAATGGACTCTTGTACATTCTCGTGTGCGTTGATTACGTCTCGAAGTGGATTGAAGTTATCCAGACTCGAGTGAATGATTCCCGAGTGGTGATCGAGTTCTTGAGGAAGAACATTTTTGCAAGATATGGAGTCCCAAGAGCTTTGATTAGTGATGGGGGAAGTCACTTCGTGAACAAATGGATGGAAAAGCTGCTGTCAAAATATGAGGTAAGTCATCGAGTCTCTACTGCTTATCATCATCAATCTAACGGTCTTGCAGAGGTATCAAATCGTCAA
Source organism: Ballota nigra (assembly GCA_947034835.1). Lineage (NCBI taxonomy): Eukaryota > Viridiplantae > Streptophyta > Magnoliopsida > Lamiales > Lamiaceae > Ballota > Ballota nigra. Next base: position 40,440,963 of record OX344724.1, on the reverse strand, counting down.
ATCAAGGAGATCCTTGAGAAGACGGTGAGCATTAGTAGGAAGGATTGGGCAACGAAGCTTGATGATGCCCTTTGGGCGTATAGGACAGCTTTCAAAACACCTCTTGGTATGTCTCCGTACCAATTGGTTTTTGGAAAGGCATGTCATTTGCCCGTGGAGTTGGAGCATAAGGCATATTGGGCGATCAAGAAGCTGAATTTTGATAGTGCCTTAGTTGGTGAGAAGAGATTACTCCAAATGCATGAGTTGGAGGAGTTTTGAGACAGTGCCTACGAGAATGCCCAAATTTTCAAAGAAAAGACCAAGAAGTGGCACGATGCACGGTTGAAGAAAAAGGAGTTCAAGGTGGGAGATCAAGTCCTCATTTTCAATTCGAGGATGAAGCTATTTGATGGAAAGCTCAAGTCCAAGTGGAACGAGCCGTATATCGTGAAGGACATGCATAAGAGTGGATTTCTTGAGTTCGAGAAGGAGGATGGACGTAGATTCATGGTGAACGGGCATCGAGTAAAGAAATTCTTTAACTTCTCTTATGAGAATAAGGGAGGTATTTTAGATTCTCAAGTCCCGTGAGCTCCTTTGAGCTCGGTCCGGCATTAGGACCTTAAAACTAGCGCTTAATGGGAGACAACCCATTTTTACTTGTTTTTATGTATTTTGTTTATTTTGTCATTTTGTGAATCGTAAGTGTTAACCTCATTTGTAGAGTATGTTTGTTGGTGTAGGCTTGTTTCGTGTGGCTTAGTGAGAGCGAGTGCGCTTAAGGAAAGCAATTCATGAAGATGGAGATGTTTCGAGTAGTAAAGCATGCGATTGATGAAGTTTGAGGAACAATGGCTCCCAAAAAGAATGAGGATAGAGTGTTGAGCATCGCTGAATTGGAGGAAGTCACGAACGATCTTAAGAGGAGGAGTTTGTTGCCCTCGAGATGGAATAATCTGGACTATCAGGGAAGTTGGAGGTACATTGCGTACCGATGGAGCCTGATCACCGGGAAGGTGGAAAAGACCCGGAGACCCGTCGTTAGTTTCATGAGAGATTTGGGGATCGAAGAGGAGATTAGGAGAATTTTCAGAAGGAACAACATGACAGAGTTCTTCGAGATGTTGCTTTACATGGAGACGAATGCCGACTTGGTAGAACAGTTCCTCGCAATTGTTGAGAAGACGGATGAGAACTCGTTTAAGTTCAAGTACCAGAACGATTGGCAGTATTGTGAGATTGAAGCTGTCAACCTCGCACTTGGACTTCCAGCTTTGCCAAGACCAAACCGGGTGTCAAAATCGTACAAGGCGAATGCGTTCTGGAAGGACATCACGGGAGGAATGGCCGGGGACTACAAATGCCAGAATGCACGAGCGTCTGCAATCAGAAATCCCGTGATTGGGTACTTGGAGCGGATCCTAGGAAACACCATATACGCCCGTTTTGAGACAGGAACTATCACAAGCAAGCAACTCTATGGTATTTGGTGTCTTCTGTACACGAAGGAGCACGACTTTGGAAGAGACTTTGTGGAGCACCACTACGAGGCTCCCTTCAAGCTAGGAAAAAAGACTTCCAAAGTTCGAGGAGGTGGACTGATCTCTGTATTCGTGAAGAGCCTCGGATTCGTACCATGTTCGGGTCCGTGCCCAGGGATGGATTTAGGGTACGATCAGATGAGCAACACGCTGATGTTCGAGCATTGGATGGGGAGTTATTGTATTCGATTTAAGGATGATAGCCTTTTCCCACTGCCGAACGACAAGTTGGTGACTTTGAAGGGAAAGAAGAAGCATAACTTGGGCATGAACGGAGAGCAGCACTTGGCTATAAGTGCTAAGTACATGTCTGAGGTTGATAGTAGAGGACTCCGGGAGGTGAGGCCCGTGAAGAGGAATTGTGGAGATGGTGCTGGGACGAGCGGAGCAGGAACGAGTGGAGTCCAAGACCTGTAGCAAGAAGAAGAGCAATAATACAAAGAGGGGCACGACGGGGAAGGAGAAGCAGCGGGCGAGAACCCGCAAGAGATGGAGGTGGAGTCACCCGGGATGCAGTCGCCCGGGCAGTGGTATCCCTCGTACGAGGATTGGACTCAGGTGGGCAACCAGATTCAGACGCTCCAGACAGGCATGACCTACTTACGTGAGACGCAAGCTAGGTTAGATACGAGGACAGCTCGTATGGAGGATCAGTTCTTGGATATGCACCGCTGGATGGAGTCGTTGTTCGTGTCGCACTTGGGAGCTAACCATCCAAACTACCGCCCACCGCCGCCTCCGAATGCTTGAGAGTCATGGGATTCCCCCAATTTCTAGTTCATTTTTCTTTTTCTTTTTCTTTTCTCTTGTTATTTATTTCTGCTTTTGAGTGTGAACTTTAGTGTCTGAGTGGTGTGCATTTCTTATGGGATTGTATTGGATGTATTTTGGATTATGGGGTTATGATTTGAGTTGAATTAATGGATGATTGACTGATTTCATTCTTCTTTACTCTTACTACTTGTTGATTGCTGATTTTCGAGTATGACTTAGTGAGAAAAGTTGAGTTGTGAGGGTGAGTTAGGAATTCTGATGTGTGAGTTGTTGAGCTAGAGTTGAGTTGAGAAAGAACTCGTATGCTTGTGAATTTTTCTTTTTGAGTGCTTGTGTGATGAGAGTGAGAATTCACTAGGACTAGCATGGATGTGAAAGCTGTGAGACTTTGAGCCTTTTGAGATTTGATGCATAAAATAATATCTTCGTTTGTGAGTGGATCGTCACCTTAGAGGATGCTAGAACTTGTGTGTGCTCTTGCTTCTTGATTGTGTCTAGTTTGATATGCCGAATGTGATCTTAGGCCATCTTTGTTTTGAATGAGTCACTTAGCCTAAATTTTCCCTACCATTGACATTTGTCCCTTGTTAGCCCCTTTGAGATTTAACCCTATTTCATTTGCTAGCACATATAAACACTATTCCAATTCCTAAGCCTTTTTGTCCCGATTTGAGTGGAGAATAGGAAAAGTGTGAATGAGAAGGGATTAGATTAAGTTAAAAAAAAGGAAATGTTGTCTGTTGAGTGAGTATGAGAAGAATGTGTGATGAAGTTATGAGTTGTGGGAAAAAGAAAAAAATTGAGAATGAGCAAAAGAAAAAATGAGCTCATGTGTTTGTGAAAAAAAAAAGTGAAGTGATTGAGAAAAGTGAAAAAAAATTGAGAAGGAAAAAATTTGAAGTGTTGAGAGTGTTGGAATCGAAAGTGTGTTGATTGAAAATTATTTGAAGTATTCTGTTCCTAATCTCGAAGTACCGAAGTTTGATTTTTCTACTCTCCATTCACTTTAGTCACTTGCCTATATTGTTATCCCACCTGTCCAAAGAGCCTACATTACAACCTTGAGAAAAGTCCTTTTTGATTCGGCATTGATTTCTAGAGTATGGTCGGAGTTGAGAGTGCTTACAAGCCTATGGCTGCCGATATGTGTGATTGATTGTTTGAGTGAGTCCCTTTATCATTGATATACACTTGTGAGGGAGTGAAACACATCGTTGAGTGCACATCCATGTTTGATTTTGGTGATTCTTGCTGTTGTTGCATGAGTATGATGAGGGAAGGTGAGTGAGTATACTTGTGATTGACCTTTGAAGCTCAAATTCATTTCCTTGCATGATTTGATTCGTTGACTCATTCCTAACAATTTCACTTGACTTATTATTTCATTGCTTGAGGACAAGAAATAAGGTAAGTTTGGGGGGGGGGGGTTGATTAGGCGTGAAATTGTCATGATTCGTCGTTTGAAATACCCTAGTTTTGGTCGGTTTTGTCGAGTATTTAGAGTCAATTGAGCATTATTTCTATACATTGAAGAATTTGTCTCTTTGATGCTCATAGGTGAATCGAGGACAAAAAACGGAGTTCGTAGAACTTTGAATCGACTCAAACAGATGCCCGGATGAGAAGATATCGAAGAAATACGATTGGTATTAGTGTGGAAGAAGAAAAGTGTTACTTTGGGATATTTTGGAGTCACTCGAGTGGCTCAGGTCGAGCACTAGCGCTCGAGCACGTTGCTTGAACGCTAAAAACATACAGAAGATTTCTCACGCTCGAGCAGCTCGAGCGCCACCGCTCGAGCATGTTGCTCGAGCGCCCCAAAATTCAAGCATTCGACCAGCTAGAGCGGAGGTACTCGAGCGATTGCACCATTCGAGCTACACTACTCGAGCGCCACCGCTCGAGCATGCGTGCTCGAGCGCTTCCAACTTTTATGCTTTCGGATGCATTTTTCGGCCCACGAGTTCCCAATTCGGCCCAAGGCTTATATATACTCGTCCCAAGCTCATTTTTTACAGATCACCACTTACCACTTGATAGATAATTACTTTTAGAGTTTGTTTTTGGAGAGGAAGGAGAGGAGCAAGCTTTACTTTACGTTTAAATCGAGGTTTTAGCACGAATTCTTAGTTTATTCTCGTTTTTCAGTTTCTTTTCATTAGTTCAATTACGTTAAACACGTTAAACTTCATTTTTATTAATTAAATTTCAGTTCTTTGCAAGTATTTCTTTAAACCCTAGTTTATGTTTGATCTTTTATTCGTTCTAATCATCATGTTTATGTTTGTCACTTCCTCTATTGCTTTTATTATTTTCAAAACCATGTCTAGCTAAAACCCTTGCATGCTTAGGGTAGGATGAACTCGTAGAAGTAGGATGTGTGTACGTAATTAGGGTAATTCGTGACGTTAGGGTTTTAATTCTCTTAACTAATGAATTCTTAAAATTAGTCTTAACTTTATTCTTGAATTTCGTTTGAAAAATGTTAGAGAGAGGACGATCTTATCACTCTTTAACAACGAGTAGACTTAATGAGAGGGTTTAGAAAGGGTTAATTAATCTACCGTTTTATCTAAGGAGGACGACCGCATCACCTTAGTTTAAATTAGGGTCTCGTTAATTAAGCACAATCTATTAACTCGTTAGTGGATTAGTGAAGTCGATTGCTAGGATAAAGTATTAGGGTATTAAGTCTTGAGCTTTCATCTTACAATCTTTAATTTAGGTTATTTCTTGCGCGTCACAATTATTTTGATTATGTACATGCTCCGTTAGTATAGGTAGGGATTCCTATCCTGAGCATCACCATCACTCATTTGAATCCAAACCTTAGTTAATTCGTCTTCAGTATTTTAGTTTATTTAATTTATTTTAGTTTAAAATTCATTCTTCTAAAACCAAAAAAAAAACATTCATTCATATTAGCTACGATGCGTAGATCTTCAGGGATCTGTTCGCATACACTCCATCCTGTGGGTTCGATATAATTGGTCATTATACTTACTTATACTATAGTGAACCCGTACGCTTGCGGGGAAACTACTAGTAAAAGTTGGTATATTCGCTTCAAGTCAGCAGAATTATCAAGATTCCACAAAATAAAAAATCTGTTGGATAATGGAAAGATAAGGTTAATCGGAGAAGGGAAGTAAGATTTCAAGAGGCAAGACAACAATAAAAGAAATCACAGCCAGTCTCTGTGTTCACACAAAAACTGTTAGGAAATGTTCAAAGTCAAGGTTTTGAGAATCCTATAGTTGCCAACCCTACAGAAACATTTTCTTTTGTGCCTGTAGACACGGTTTCAACAGTTGAGGTCAATCCTGCAGCTGAGATGTTTGAAGAGTCTACAGACACACTTCCAGAGGAAGAAGAAATTTTGGTGGAGAAGACCAAGATGTTTATGGAAGAGTTCAGAAATATTGGTCATTTCCATCCATTGCTCAAAAAACATGCCACTGTAACTGACAGATTCAGATTGTTCAAGACCTTGAAAGGTCAAGGTACTCTGTATTCAGGTGATAACGCTAAGTTGCTGAGGAAGCTAGGAGGAGGAGTTCTGAAGAAGCAAGCTGTCAGAAGGAAGAAGATGCCCAGGACTCTGTCACCAAGAAGAAGAAGAAGAAGAAGAAGAAGAAGAAGAAGAAGAAGAAGAAGAAGAAGAAGAAGAAGAAGAAGAAGAAGAAGAAGAAGAAGAAGAAGAAGAAGAAGAAGAAGAAGAAGAAGAAGAAGAAGAAGAAGAAGAAGAAGAAGAAGAAGAAGAAGAAGAAGAAGAAGAAGAAGAAGAAGAAGAAGAAGAAGAAGAAGAAGAAGAAGAAGAAGAAGAAGAAGAAGAAGAAGAAGAAGAAGAAGAAGAAGAAGAAGAAGAAGAAGAAGAAGAAGAAGAAGAAGAAGAAGAAGAAGAAGAAGAAGAAGAAGAAGAAGAAGAAGAAGCTGAAAGTGCAAGGATCGAGTTTGAGATGTTAAAGGCGTATGAGGAAGAAGATTTGAAGAATGCTGCCCTTATAGCTCAAGAAATCGTCCCACAAAGCCCTAAAAGGTATGACTCTGAAGATGAAGATGTGGATCCTAAGCACAAAAGAAGGTAAAGAGAAGGTAAATCTGCTGAAGTCTATGTTAGAATAGAAGAGGTCGTAATTGATCAGTGATCATGTATTAATATACAGTTGAATGCAATTCTCTCTATTTCCTAGACTTTGTTTGTTTTTTTCATGCAATTTAGTTTCTCAAATTATTTTGTTTGATTGGTCTTGCCATCATCAAAACAGGGGGAAATTGTTAGGATATTTTTGTCCTAAGGATTTTTCTTCTCTTAATTTTGATAATGTCAAAACAGATATTTTTGTATTGTGGAAACTAACATTGCAGGTACAAAGAAAAGTGAAGAATTTAATAGATGAAATTCTACATCTGCAAACATTGGATACAGACCCTACAACTAGTTGAAGACAAGTCTACATTTGAAGAGTTGAAGACAAGTCCACAGCCGAAGAGTCTACATCTGCAGAGTTAGAGACTACAAGCTGTAAACTTGAGATTAGTAGGACTAATTAAGTGTAGTACACATGGTACACTCACTCACTTAGTTTGAAAAGTTTCAGTGTTTACCAGAGCTAATTACTAGCCAGTAGAAACAAGTGTTTCAGTGATTAACAGCTCTTTGAGCAGTCATCACTAAAAGACAACTTGTACTACTTGAAGGACATTGCTATATGACAAGAAGCCTTAATTAAGCAGAAGTCAAAGTTGGAGGTGAAAATATTTGAAATTCTCAATCCCTCCAACGGCTAGAGGACTCCTCAAAACTCCTATAAATAGTAGTGGAGGCCTCAGAGGATCAACAATAGCAATCCAAAGCTCTCAAGCATACTGCACAATATTTACAGCCTTCAAAGTCTACAGCCCTTCAACTATAGAAGTTTTTAGGACTTAGAAGCTAGGAATATTGCCTTATATTTTTGTTGTTCCTCATTATATACCCCTTGTATTCTACCTTGTGTAGATTTTATTTCTTACTGAGTGTTTATTTCTGAGTGAGATAGAGAGAGTGTTCTGAGTGTACTTTTTGTTTCATCCTAGACTAGACTGATCTGAGTGAGAACTCTAGGTCTTAAGGGGAACTTCTTGTGATTGTGTGATTTCTTAGTGAATTTGGCACCTGTGTGGTGTAACAGTGGATGTAGGATTACAACACCTCTGAACCACTATAAATTTATCTTGTTCTTTATCTACTGTTCATTCATTTTATCTATCTTATTGCATCACTCATATTCTTTGTCCTTATTAAAGTTTTTTTGGATTTGATTTTTCACTTCACACACTTTACTTATTTCCGCTGCACTAGGTGTTAAAATACTCCTAAGTATTATAACACCAATTCTGATAAGTGTTTGATTTAACTATACAGACTTTGCATTTCAAAAGTCTGTAGCTGCAAACCTTTGTTTTCAATTGTACAGCTGCAGAGTACAATCTGTATACTTTATTTGTTACTAAAAAGTTTTAATTTTTAATAATCAAGGTTTATTCACCCCCCTCCCCCCTCTAGACCTTGATACATCTTTGGGACCAACAATTATTTCTAATGATTTAAATCGTGATTTTGTAGCTTCGTGGTGTACTTAAACGTTTCAAGGTGTGCACAAAGTGTGCTTTAGTTGAGTGGTGAAATTGATTAGTATGTAAAATTTCTATTTATATGATGTATTTCTTGATATCAAATGTTTGTCTGGAAATGGGGCATGCATGTAGTGAAAAAACTTACAGTCTTGTTTCTTTGCTATAGAAATTGCCATTATCTGCTATTACACTCTTTGGAAGTGAAACAAAGTTTGTCGCATTAAGGAGCACGTTCGATGGATAAATATTTACGGTTAAGTATAAATGCAGGCTTATGTCGAAAGTGAAAAACTGAAGGATGGTTCAGATGACAAAATTCTGAAGGATATTGTTGGGAAGCTTAAAATACGATCGCGCGATGTTATATGGTTTAGTCACGATGATAAATATTTCACACTTACCGTTCAATGCCTCATTTGTTAGATTGTTATGGACTGGTTTTATATAAATGGTTTAAAGGACTCTATGTGTGTTTTTTGGGTGTTTCATGTTTCGTGACTAATTTGTTTGGGTTTTGTTTATGTTTTGCATTGGTAAATGCTACTTTTGGGTTTAATATTGGTTACACTCGGTACATATTGGATTGTATGAAAGTTCTCTGTTTATTTATAGTTGGAAATTTATTTTTATTCTGTAGGTGTTGCTACTATCTTGGTATTTATGTGTTTGGCATTATTTTGTGGGGATAGAAGGATGCCAATAGTCGTTGACATTTTAAGTACATGTTAGACCATCAACCACTGACTTTATTTTTTAAAATCCATGATTTCAATTGGTAGGTGGATTTTAATGTGTTGTAGAGGATATTATTTTAAATATATGATATAATTAAATATTTTTAATAACATATTTTGTCAATATTCATTCAATCAGTGGTTTTATATATTTTTATAACAAACATTTAAACCCACGAGAAATTGCGGGGCTATAACTAATATTAAGAAAAATTCAAAGATTTATTGTTTATCTAATTTGACCTAATTGGGGAGCTTCTTTTCGATACTGGTTTCCCTTTTCTCTCCAAGATAGGAATGGCAGCAGCTTGGTCCCCCACTACACAGATTTTTTTTTTCACATTATTCTTTCTATTATTTTATTTTTGTTGTATTTTTTTTACCTAATTTGGTTAATTTTTTTCATTTTTGTTTTTATTGATGCATATGTAGTATGAAAAAATATGTTATTTTATATCAAGTATATTTTTATATTTTTTAATTCAATTAGTAATTTAGTTAGTAATGATCTATTTGTAATGTTGTACTAAGTGTTTGGATTATTTGAAGTTATTAATTTAACTTGATGGGAATTAGTATTTAAGGTTATGACATTAAGTAGGTCACATTATTAGGGTTAATAATTTTATTACTATTATTTAGTAATTCAATTGAAATTTTTGGATTACAAGTAGTATTTAGTAATTTAATTATAATTTGTCAATTATAGTGAACTTAGGTGGAAGAGTTTAAAGAATTTTACATTTTAATTAGAAATTAAATTTGGCTATAAATTTATTAATTATTTATTAATGTAAAATATATTTATTTTATTTTCATGTGCATTATCACAAATTTTAAATGGAGCAACAACCTTCTGCGAAGAAAGGAAAGAGACATATATCATCTTTTTTTAAGAAACGCGACCGTCAAGATAATAAAGGTAGCTCAGAACCTACAAACACCACTACGCAAAATCAAACTAATTGATCTCTTTCAACACCCATGGAGCAAATTCCCTCAATTTCAGATTTACAATCTGATATATGTGTTGAGCGTGATCAGGGAAAAAGGAAGTAGATGTGAGAACATTTTGTTAGTGCATAAGATGATATAAGATGGGCATATCTAAAAGCTGGGTCGTATCAACCGAGACTGAAAGCGTATCCTGTTACAAAATTTGGCACTCAAAATCGTAGTTTTCAGAAAATGTGGTTTGACAAGTTTCATTGGTTTGAATACTCGCCTTCCACGGATAAAGCATATTGTTTGTATTGCTTTCTTTACACGGGTGATGTTAATATGCATATTTTTTCTGCATTAGTCATGGAATGGTTTAACAATTGGAAAAGGATAAGTCAAGGTGATAAATGTGCATTTCTTACTCATGTTGGTTCTGCAGCTACATCACCACATACTATGTGTTTAAGACGTGCAGAGGATTTTATGAGACCATCTGGGTACATAGACAAAGTTATGCACGCTTAGACAAATATTGAGAAGGAGAGGAATCATTTGCGCTTAAAGACCTCAATTACTAGCCTCCGATGGCTTGCACTTCAAGTTTGTGCTTTTAGAGGTCATGATGAGCAGGGGCGGATCCAGGATTTGATAGTGGGGTGGACTGAAATTATATGTTTCGATACATTAAAAAAAATTATATATAGAAAAAAATATTTTTATTAAACTCCTATCTTAGGAATGATTGTATTTTAAGGACAATATATTTTTGGGCTGGTAAATGTAGAACAATATATTTTCGGGCTTGTGAATATGGATAATATCTTTTCCGAACTTGTAAAAGCAGGAAAATATTTTTTTGAGTTTGTAAAAGTAGGACGATACATTTCAAATTTTTGCAAATTTAGGACCATTGAGCCCATTAGGGGTGTATTTTGTGTTTCTAAATGGGCTCGGTTGTCCTACATTTATAGATTTTTGATACATATTGTCCTATTTTGCAAGCCTTTAAAAAATACTCACTCTGTCTCGCGATTACTTTCACACTTGTTTATTTGAACTTCCCACAATTACTTTCTCACACCAAAAAAAGGAAACAACTCTCCCACAAAATTCAATAAAATTTAAATTTATCATTATTTTATTCAACTCCACACCATATCCTCCTCTTTTTCTTAAAAAATCTGCATCTTCCATAAATGAGAGTAAAGGTGAAACGGAGGAAGTATTGTCTTACTTTTACCAGTTTGAAAACATATTGTCCTACTTTTACAAGCATGAAAATAAATTGTCCAATTTTCAGAAGCCCAAAAAATATTTTGTCCTTAAAACACAATCACCATTAAATTACGGGCTAAACAAATATTTTTCCCTAATTGTATATAACAAAATATTTTTTTGTTCACTAATATAGTTTCCTACAAAACTTCAAAACATAAATATTATCGATAATTTAGTTTATGTCTAGGTATTTAACAAATCTCACTGGCATAATAATATGAATAATTTGACGTTTTGTATTTTTAATGAAAAATAATTGTATTTTTAAAAAATAATTGTATTTTTAAAAAATAATTCTTAAAATTGTTAACATATTTAAATAAATGTGTTATAATGAAGAAGATATATATTTATTAAGACATAATAAAAATTCAAAAATTATTTTAATATGTGTATAATATATATTTTAAATAAAATGAAATATATTGTGTTTTGAAAAAGAAAAGAAACAAACTGAGAGCCGGACAAGAAATCGCCGTCAATCTCAATAAGAAGACAGAAGAGTGGATTACCTATTTAGATTTCTTTGTCAAGTGACTAGATAGTCGTGAGGTTTATTTCTATTAGGCATTAGTTATCTTAAGTTTATTTGGAGTGGGCTCAACTTCTTAAATTTGACTTAAGATAAATTATACACATAGTGACATAGGTGATTGTTTTGGGTTGCACTGGGCTTCAGCCCAGTGCAGCCCCAATGTAAATATACCCATGATGACAAGTCTTCATCTTCATCCAACCGTGGGAATTTTATTAAATTGGTGAAGACTCTTGCAAATATGAATAAGAAATTTGATGAAGTTGTTCTTGATAATGCTTCAAGAAATGCCCAATACATTGCTCCAGAAATTCAAAAAGAGATTTTGAATATTATGGTCAACATAGTACATTAAATGATTCGTGAAGAAGTTGGTGATAAATAGTTTTGTATTCTTGTTGATGAAGCACAAGATATCTCCAAACAGGAGCAGATGACCATTATCTTGAGGTTTGTGAATGATCATGAAGTTTTGACTCAACATTTTTTTTTTTTTTTTTTGCAATTAGAAGTGTTAGTGGCACTACTTCATTAAATTTGAAAAAAAAGACATGTAGTGTTCTTTCTCATTTTGGTCTCTTGGTTAAGAAAATGAGAGGCCAAGGGTATGATGGTGCTAGTAATATGTGTGGTTCATGGAATTGACTTCAGACATCATTTCTTAGAGATTGTCCATATGCCTATTATGTTCACTGTTTTGCGCATCGTCTACAACTTACATTAGTTTTTGCATCTAAGGATATCAATGTTGTTTGAGAATTTATTTCTCACTTGGATAATATAGTTAATATAATAACTTCTTCACCGAAGCGTGTCTCTCAACTACATGTTGCTAAAAATATGAAATTCGGAGTTTGTTGGATGCATATGAAATTGATTCAGGACGTGGTGTCTATCAAATTGGTAATTTGCAGCGAACTGGAGCTACTCGTTGGAGTTCACACTATAACTCCGTGAAGAGTTTGATTGATATATGTATGTTGCAACTTGCAAAGTGTTTGAATGTCTCATTGAGCACTCTCAAAGTGGAAGATCTAAGGCTAAAATTCAAGGTGTGTATAAAAATATAGCAAGCTTTGAATTTGTATTCACTTTACACTTGATGCATAGAATTATGAGAGTTACTGATTCGCTTTGTCAAATTCTCCAAAGAAAAGTTCAAGATATTTTGGTTGCTATTACTTTCGTCTCTACTACTAAAACCATTATTAAAGAGTTGAGAGAATGAGGTTGGGAAGGATTTCTTGAAGAAGTCAAATAATTTTATTTGAGGAATGATATTGATCTCCCCAAATTGAATTGTCTGTATAAGATTGGTCGTTCTCATGGGCAAACTACAATGGAACATCATTATCATTTTGATATTTTTAATAGAGTAATAGATTACATCTTGATGGAGTTGGATACAAGATTTAATGATGCATCAGTTGAATTACTTTCTCTCAGTGTGGCCTTAGATCCTTAAAATTCTTTTGAAACATTCAACATTGATAATATTAGCAAGCTTGCAAGGAAATTCTATTCTGAAGATTTCACAAGTCAAGATTCTGCTTCTTTAGAGTATGAGTTGGATCATTATAAGCATGATGTGATAGTGAACCAAGAGTTTCAAGCTTCTACAATTGTTGAGTTAAGTAAACTATTTTCTAAGAGTGGAAGGTCGAAGGTCTACACTGTGTTAACTAGATTGATTCATCTAGCTTTGACGTTATCCGTTTCGACTGCTAAAACTGAACGAGCATTTTTAGCAATGAAACATGTGAAGACGGCACTTCGTAACAAGATGGAAGATGATTTGCTTGGAGATTTTCGGATGCTTTATATTGTGAGAGATTTTGTTAAGGTTATAGATATAGACTCAATTATTGATTAATTTTATGTTTTGAAGTCTCGTAGAGCACAACTTAAGTGAACATCGAAATATTATATCATGTGTAAATTTTTAATGTACTTAAGCATTTTTATTTTTCAGCCTACCACACTACCAATTTCTAGATCCGCCACTGGCGACAGCCAAAATTCTTTAATAAAAAATTACAAATACATTCACAATCTTTTGTTATTTTAATTTAATCAAAACTTTTTTTTTTTTGTAAAATCTCATATACTACCACATTTGACCAAAAATAAGCATGTAATAGAATTGCAACAATTTGAAAGATCTTGTATCAAATTACAAAAGAAAAAAACTCGTGATGTAATTGAAAAGAAAAAAAATGAAAAAATATCGTCAACGGTATAAAAATGAGAACACAAAAAGAAAAACACTTCAATTAATTTGCATTTGTAATGTTGTTTTCCTGCGACAAATGCTCAACAATTTTTCACCATTTTACAAATCTGTAGATTACTAAAACTCATACCAATAATAAAAAATCAATGAAATGATAGCAATCTTACTTTATAATCTACCAAAACAAAGTTATAATAAACCATGCAATTGATTGATTTTCAAATCTATCTAAAAATATCTCAGCACTTAGGTAGATCATTCGGAGGTGGTTGTAAGCGTTGAAAAGGCTCTTTCCCGCTTTCCACAATTAACCCTAAAGCTAAACCCCATGAAGTATGTTCCTCAAGGTGACAATGTATGAACCATACGCCCGGATTATCGGCCACAAACCGTATCGCTGCCCATCCTCCCATCGGCACCGCCACCGTGTTCCTCTCCGGGGGGTCGACCAGATTATAACCCATCGGATCCTTCGCGACGTCAAAGTTACCAAACCCTCTCCCCACTATAAAGAAATTGTGCCCATGAAAATGAATTGGATGGTTCTCGGGATTCAAGAAATTGGTGTCTTGAAGTACTATTTCAAGAACGGTTCCGTACGGCACTTGGAGCACTTTGGTGCCAAAATTTGTGTTCATGTTTTCCGTAAACGGGTCGACCCCAGTGTAGATGAAAATAGTCGGGGGATTCTCAGGAAAATCGGGGGAAAATGAATGACTGAGATTTCGGTAATAAGAGTCGAGAATGGAGGTAAAAGGACGAACGAACGATTGGTTATTCATGGAGGCAAAAAACCTCTTGTTTTGAACACCTTTGCATGTTTGATTAAGAGGGCAATCTTGAAGGTTTAGGCTTATCGTTGTTACGACTCGTTTGTCGATCTTTTTAGGCACGTTGCATGGGTAAGTTTGTGATCCGAGGCTTTTGAGGTTGTTGGAAAATTGGGTGGCAAATGGGGTGTCGGTGAGAGAAGGGAGGTTTTGAGGCAAAATGTAGGGCGTGTTTGGAGGGTTGATTTTTTGGGTTTTGGTTTGGTATTTGAAGAATCCGATTGTGGTGGAGTTATCGAATGGGAATATTGAGTTGAGGTAGGGCCTAGCGGCCATGACAAAGGTGCCGGGGGTTTGGTTAGTGGTGAATAGAACATTGGTTGTCTGTCCGGGGGTAATCATTATAGCCGGTGTTTGGAAGGGCTTTGTGTAAACACCGTCGATCTCAACCACGGTTAAACTGTGGTTTGCCACGGCGAAGAAGAGTTCGTCATTTAAAGCAGCGTTGATGATTCTTAGGAGGTAGGTTTTACCCGGTTCCACTGTTTGGATGAAAGTGTCTGCAAATATTTACTTAATGTTAAAAAAAACATAGAATTATTAATTACTAGGTAGTGAAACTTGAAGTAATTTGTATCAAATTAATAATAATAATTTGTGAGTATGATTATATTAGAGAACTTAACCTTTGGCCTTTATTACTGTAGATACATTAACATTCTCAAGGTTCAGACATTCATTACATGAGCGATACATGAGACTAATTAAGGCCAAAATACACCTGGTGCATGATACAGTTTGAATTTTCCACATTCTTTAGTGTAATTAATTTTTACTTTTTAGTGTAAATAACTTCAACTATTAAGTGAGTGTATCATTCACTAAGTGTATATGAAATCTTGACATTAAATTAATATGTACATTATACTTACTTGTGTTATTTATTTACTAAAATCAATAATACAACATAAAGTAAGAGGAGAATTTCAGTTACCTTTTGTGGAACAAGGGTACAAGGGACCTGGTAAACCATTGATAGTATAAGCATCAGAAGTCACAGGTCCACCGCCATATAACATCATTTCACTTTCTACTATTTCTACGTCTTCATTCCACCATTCTCCTGCATCCAAAATTTGTGCTAGCTTTTAATTAAAGAAACAAAGAAACCACCGGAGGATCAAGCCTTTTGGTTGGTTTTAAATATTTATATATAATATGGATTTTCATTTTGATTTTTTAGCAACAACTAACAAATACAAACACACAAATTTGTATGAGATGGTCTCATATATAAAACGTGATACTTTTGCATATTTTTTAATATTTTTTAATAACTTTAGTATCACAAAAACTTGTAAAAGTATCTCGTCTCGCCCAATTAATTACATGTAATTATGAAGGAGAATTTTTGTTTTCATAATTAAAAAACGTGAGTGAATGCATGTGTATAATAGTGAAAAAGTAAAATAAGAGAGAATGCGTAACTAATATTAAAAAGGGAGGTACCAAAGATGAGAGGAATGAGAAGAGGTTGAATTGGGAGGGAGAAGGGAAAAGGCGTGGTTGGGTGAATGATAAAAGCGCCATAGACAGAAGCACGTTGCCAAGCGAAATGAGCATGCCACCATAGGGTACCCCTTTGACCCTCAACACTAAAGTCGTAAGTGTAGGAATTGCCTGCTCCGATGGGGCATTGCGTTACGTATGCGGGTCCGTCTGCCCACGCTGTTCTCATCTGCCGAACCCCATGCCTGCACCCCCATCCCCATTTTAACAAATCAATTAATAATTTAATATATATGTCACACCAACTCTAACTCCTCTCAAAACTAATGTTCTCAAAGTTTAAAACAAAATTGATGCTACTTTTCAAAATTAACACTACATATAACAAAATAAATTTTATAAGAAAAACAAAACGGATATTTTTTCCAAAGATCGTCTCGTGACACCAAAAGAAAATAAATTAAAAATTATCTACAAATTTTTTTATTAAATAATTTGTAGTGGGAATTGTCTACAATTTTTTCTAATCATGTAGACACATTTCATTCCTCACCTTACAAACAATTTGTCTACCAATTAATATTTTCTTTTTTGGTAGTGTGCAAATTATTATGTGACATCCAAATAAGACAAATGTGCAAATTGTTATGGGACAGATATAGTATATTTCTTTATAAAATGCACAATTTTCAAATGTAACACTTTTCTTGAAACAAAGAGAGTATTACCTTTTATAACATTAAAAGTATATAGTTTGAATAGTGAACATTTTTCTCCATGGATCGCAAATAACATATTGCGTGAGATTTGTTCATACATTTTCTTTTAATACATGCCCAACCTAACTTTGCGTTTAATGGGAAGAAGGGTTTAGAGTTCATCAACATGTTGTTTGGATTGATGTTGATTAATAATTAATTGATCGAAAAATAAACATTTATAAAAGCTAATCAATTATTAATTTGTTTGGATTATTAATTATTAAGAGTGTACTTGTGACTTGCGAGTGAGTTCAAGGCACAGGACAAATTCTTTTATTGTGATTTTTATAATGTTAAGAAATGTGATCCTTATGACACACGACTTATTTAACTCACGCATATATATAGATGAATAAAATAACTATTAATATAGTTATCGGTAATTAATTGATGTTCTAACTAACATAATAATTGAATTTAAGATTCACAAAAAAAATTATGTTAAATTTGTTCATCGTATTCAATTAATTAAATTACATCCATTTAGTAATATAATAATATTCCTTTAATCACAGTATAAAATATTATGGTTATTAATTTATAAGAATAATGATATTATTGAATAAATACGATAGTATCGGTTTCATATTATAAACCACTAGTATGTTATCCGTACGATGCACGATCGGCATATATATAATGTGTGTAATAATTTTTAAATGCAAAGTATTATATGAAAATAGTTTATCATAAACTTTCATAAACCAGTTTTAAAATATCATTAAATTCACAGGAGTATCATTAACTTGAGTCAGTGGTATTATATAGTAATTGTTGTAAAAAAATTTAAACTCAAATTAATGATACTTCTTATGAGATTAATTATACTCATGATGAGATTAATGATACTTTAAAATTGTTTCATGATAAGTTTATCATGAACTATTTTCATATAAAATCTACACCTTTTTTAAAATATAAATAGTTAATATAATATATATTTGAGGGAGTCTTGAAGTGTGAGGCAATCAAAATCTCATATATGAGATGGGGTTTCACTTTGTATTTACGTCATATTCACCTTTAAAACTTGACAAATGAGTTTCGTCTAATGTATGCAATTGTCTCAAATAAGTTTTTGTCTATATATTTTTGTACCCCTATTTTTTTTATTATGAATTTTACACCATTACAATTATTCAATTTTTGTAATATAAAATAATTGTAATGATGAAAATTCATATTAAAAATAAAAAACCATAAATTTAAAACAATAAATTTCAGAACATGAATATAATATTTTGTATTATCTTTCTCGATCATTATCATCGTCACACACCCTTTCTTACATATATTTTATAAATCCTACAACAAAATTAAAAATCTCAATGTATTTTATAAACATATGGTACTGAAATATATTTGGGATACTTTGAAATGTCTCTATATTATATTTTTAAAAATTACACTGATATATTAAGTTCGATCCATAAAAATATGTGTTATGTTTAGTGTTTCAATATTTGCATGATTTATTTTCCAGATTTTTTTCGTGTCTTAAAATTTGGATTTTATTATGATAATTATGAGACGCTGTAATACATGAAATTAATTGCATTTACTGTATGACCTATGAGTTTATTGGGCTTCAACTAAACTATGATATAAAAGAGAGTATGACCCAAATATTTAAATGGAACATCATCTCATCCGCAAAATCGTCTCACGCAAGAGTCCCTCATTTTAAAAGAAAAATAACTTGTAAATTTATATTCCTATCAAAAATAGATATTTCAAGGCTTTTATAATGATACATATGGAATGTGCTAAATAAAGATACTTATAAGATTGTCTCATATGTGAAATAAATTTCATTTATTGTTACTCATAATTTTAGAGAACTCCAACCAACTATGTTTTAAAGGAGACAATCACGAATAGTCTTATCTAATGAATATCGATGAAAATCAGGATAAATCAAATACACTGTCAAATTTTCAATTGCTATCATTACAAATAATTTAATTATGATTTTAATTAATTAATATTAAGTTACATTAATTAAAAATTTGATAAATAAATAAAAAGAATTAACTAAACAAAATGTAATAATATTTTTTTTATGTTACTTAATATTTTAGGGGATTAAACCTTTGATACATATTATTATAGAGTACTAAAAATGATTTATATATGAAACATTGAAAGATATTAGTTATTTTTACTAAAGAATATTATTATTTTTTCACTAAAGAATATTGGTTCTTTTCACTAAGAGTATTAGTTGTGTAGTGAAAACAAACTAAAACTCTTCCGTATAAGCAATTCATACCCTTCAGTGAAAACAACTAACACTCTTTAGTAAAAACTATTAATATTATTCAATAATTCATGTATGAACCAATTTCACTCTATACATACTCTACTATAATTTAAAGTCTTTTAAAAAAATATTTACAATGAAAAGACTTTTTTAATTACATATTTAATTTTAATTATGTCAAAATATTAAATATTATGTTTATTAAAATTAGAAAGAATTTTCGGTATGGCTTAATTTCTAAATTATTTTGTTAAAAAAAATTCATTGTTATCAAAATTGATAGTATATGATTTTAAATTAATGATAAGTTATAATAACAATTAAAGAAAAAATAGGTTTAATAAATAAAAAAGATTTAACCCAACAAAATTTAATAGTAATTTTTTAGTATGATTCTATTTTAATGGATTAAAATCTTTGATACAAATTATTTGTTAGAATATGAAATAATTTTTTTTAATTGTATATGTAACTTTAATTAGGTGTAAATATCAAAAATACTTATATTAACTAAAATTAGAAAGATTTTTGATATACTTGGTTACTATATTTAAAACATTTTATTATAATATTAGTAAGTATAGACGAGAGACACTATTTAAGATTTTGTCTTTACGTGTTAATATTAATGAGTCCCCTATATTTAATTTGTGACCTACGTTATTATTCCTACCATATGTGCATTGTATTTGTAGGACCAATAAACATGATTATGGTTCTGAGACGATCGACATTCCTCACATACAAAAAGCCAATCAACTTTTCGTGAATTGATTCTAATAATTATAATCAATAACTTTGACAGATATTTATAATCGTTTTTTCAGAAATATTTTGTTAACCATAGTAGAGGACGAATTTATTCGGTGTTTATTTTATATATAGTTGGTAAGGATTCTCTCTCTTTTTTTTCTTTAAAAAAAGAAACTATGATTATTGCTAGGAAAATACAAAGTATAACACTAAAATTTAGAGTAAGTTTTATAAATAATTATCATAAAATTATTTTAAAATATCAAATATTTGACCAAAAGAATCTATAATCTTACCAAAAGTATCATTAATTTGAGTTCAAGAAAATTTACAACGATTGCAATATAATACCACCGACCCAAATTAATGATACTACTAATAAGATTATCGATACTCTTTATCAAATATTTAATATTTAATATAGTTTTATGATAAATTTATCATGAACTATTTTCATATAATATTTTACCTTAAATTTATATAAGACCGTTATTTTTGTAAGTTTTAAAAAAAATTCTGAAAAAGAACAAGTCTTATGCGCGCAAGAATGCCTCAAAATATAAGAGTTTCAAAACTACATCAGCCCCGTCAATGATATCTACACTCCTTAATTTTACAACAACGATTAAATGATTATTAAATTATTAAAAAAATGGATCTATGTTTTATGCGCGAAGCGGACGAGATCTTCCATTATACAATAGTGTAATATTTTCTGTTACACCGTTAAATTATTGACATGTATCATATAGTGGGTAAAAATGAACTCAACCAAAATAATTATGAATAAAGAAAATCATATATCTTTTAATCAAACCTTTCCAATTTTTCTCTTTTTTTAAATAAATATTATGTTACTTTGAATTATTTTTGAATGTTTACCTGTCAATTTGTTTTTTTATTATTATTCAGTGAAATAAAAGAGGCACTTTCTTCTCATAAAATTTATTTAATATGTTATTTACTTTACTAACATTACACATGAGAAGTGTGCATAATCCCAGCAAATAGAAAGAGACTAATTGAAAAGAATGATGATGCTACATGCATGCCAGTGCCACGAATTACACTAGCAAAGAAAAGAGGGCCATAATGCTGTAGCCTATTTGACCTACATGCCTACATATAATCAACTTCTTTTATATTCCATGATAATCAAATTTTAATTTCTTTTTCATGCATTGATGTTCTTATTATTATACTTAAGATCATATTTACTCATATTCAATGCATATATATGATAAATGGCATCAACTTTGGCGATCGTAGTTTATATATATACACTCAATTAAGGAACCGGGGGGTGAGACGAATCAAAATTCGTAAGTTGTTAGAATAAAAATTAAAACCAAGTTAGCACATGACATAAGTGAATATGCATGCAGCACGAAAAAATTGACTCTCAATTATAATAATCTCTCTGTTCTTTTTTTAGATGGTTCATGTGGAATAGCACTTGTTTTAATGAAAATTTTGTATATTAAGTATTAAAAGGGGTAGAATTGTGGTCAATTTTTTTTTTATTTGGGTGATTTTAGTTTATTGTTTAACGATATATTGCAAAATGGAGTAACATAACATGTAAATAAGGAACGTTTGTAATGGTTTATTTTAGATGATAAAAGTAATTTTTTCATACTTTTGAGCAATCTAAAAAAGGACGGAGAGAGTAGTTAATTCTATATCTAGCTAAAAATTTTAAATGATAAAATATAGTCATGTAAGCTAAAAGTCTTTTTTTTTTTTTTTTTTTTTTTTGTGTAGTGATGATATATATGTATAAACCCATTAAACTCTTTTGCACAAGAATTTGCCCAAAAAAAGTAAGAGTCTACTTAATTATAAATTAATTAATTAAATAAAGATACTAACCAGTGGATGGTGGTGTTTCTTGCAACCTTATTAGTAACCATTACTTGGACATTGTCACCTTCATTCACAACGATAGTTGGGCCTGGATACTTCCCATTCACCGTCAGCACTAACTTTGTATGGCAAAGTCTTGTTATATTTTTCCACTCAACCTGCAATTCATTTTATTATCCATATATATATTTTACAAGAAAATTAAACACACACATCCATGTGGGTGTGGGTGTGTGTGTGAAAAAGTATTCATGAGATAACTTACATTGAAATGAAACTTCTTTATATTGGATGAAGAAGAGCAGAGCATTTGCAATGCAAGTAACCATATTGTAATGTGGAAAGATAAACCCTCCATTTTTATCATATTTTTCAACTATATATCTCTAAGGGAATTTTATTAACTTGATGTGTGCATGACGACAATGCCCTATTTATAGGGAGAGACTTATTTTTCAACTCATCAAGTACTTACACACACAGAGTAAATCATTGAAATATTCCTTTTGGTGACTATAATTTAGTTTCCATATATAGGGACAAAGAAAAATATTATCATGTCGAATTTTTCAATAGCAAAAAACGAAAAGCTTTCAAGATTTTGGCTATTTCAATAAAGCTTTGCAATAAGCCATAGAAGGCCTCAAGGAATGAGGTGTGCGTATACAGCAATGATAAGGTTGTCTCATCTATGAGGCCATGGACTATATATATATATAACTAGTTATAGTCCCGCGAATTTCGCGGGCTTAAATTAAATTTTTTAAAAAAATTTATGTAATATAAATAAAAAAGAACTTTTTTATACTAAAAAAGTATGCATAAAGTTATTTTTCATATAAACAATACTCAATATCATAGTAATTATTATAATTTTAAAAAAAAAATCTTTGTAAACAATTATTCCATCAACATATTCTCTACCTAGTGAATAGAAAGCATCCTTGAAAGTGGGATAAATAACATTTTATTTTTCGTATTTCCTCGTGAGACTCTGGACCCGTATAATAAGGTAATAAAATTCTCAAAGTAAAATTGTTCACCTGTACCAAGTGAAACATTATATAAACTTCCCAAAGCAGACCTACCGTTGCTTCTCCTCTCCCTAGTTTATTTTTTTCCAACCCAGACATACTTCGAAGGAAAGTCAATGTATGTGAGATTCTTGACCTCGGCATCAATCTTGTTACGTTCCATCCATGCTAAAAACTTCGATTTTTGTAAAGTAAGCCTTTGGAGTAGATCATCAATATATTCATCATCATAAAAAAATCCTTCATCAATATTCAACCACATAACTGGGAAAATCTGTAATATATTTCACGCTGAAAAGTCCTGTTAACATTGAAATTTTGGATTTCGTCATATAACTTACAAAAAATATTCTTTATTCTATTACCTGATACATCATAAAAATATTGTAAACCTGATAAACATTTTTTCCAGTGAATAATATATTCATATTATGTAACAATTTAAAAAAAAAATCTTATATTGTATCAGATAAATAAAACACCATTAAACATTAAGTTTCTCCCTATCCCCAATCTTGTGTTTCATCCCCTTTACATATAACTCTCTATTCTCATCCATTTAGAATAAGTATCTTCATTCTTATTAGAATTCTTATCTAATATTATATCTCTGAATTTCCATCTAATATTGTATCTCTCGAGACATTAACAACCTGACTCCTACGTAAAATATTAAATTTTGATTAATATGATACATATAAATGAATAAAAAAAATTAAATTAATGCAAATACTCTTCAGTATATGCTTATTGATAACATTTAATCTACAAAATATGTATCATGCCTTGTATTGAATTGAAGGTATCATATACATTCTGCAGTTGATCTTGCATATTAGTCAAAATTTAATAGTTAATAAAGGTATTTAATTTTAAAAAAAAAATCCATAAAAAAGGAAAAACAAAGAAATTAATGGACTTAATTTTGTCTGAAATACAAAGCATGACAATCCCGCCTACCTAATCTTGCTATTGGACCAAACTAATCAAGAATCATGTACAATAATCAATCAACAATAATAAATGAAATAATAAAAAATGTCCCAACAATCATAACTCCTTCATAAAGTAACTATAGAATTAAAAAAATGAGTCTTACTTGGCAATAATTGGGTGTATAAAATTTTATTAGGTCATATATAACTAAAACACAATTATAAGTTAATTAAAGAACTCAACTTTTAAAAAAAAAATTTGCAAACATACACAGATAGAAAGGAACAAAATAATAAATTAAGGGACTTATTTTTTACCGAAAATTAAGCATGGCTACTCTACCTACCTTAAATGATCAATTTTAGAAAAATAATATATAGAGAATGAAAATAATAATAAATATAATAGGAAAAATATAAATTAATAAAACTATTTAATTTTAAAAAAAAAATCCATAAAAAAGGAAGACAAAGAAATTAATGGACTTAAGTTTGACCGAAATAATAAGCATGGAAGCCAAGTCTACCTTAAATGATCAATTTTACACAAACAATATATAGAGAATGAAAATCATAATAAATATAATAGACAAATTATAAGTTAATAAATGTATTTAATTTTTAAAAAAAAAATCTATAAAAAACGAAAGACAAAGAAATTAATGGACTTAATTTTGACCGAAATACCAAGCATGGCAACCCCGCCTATCTAAACTTCCTAACTCGACCAAATTAATTAATTTTCCCTAACCTTGCAAATTGATTCAATGCGACAAAGTCAATGGTAGTAAAAAAAAATCATATACAATTATCAATCAACAATAAAAAAACAAACAAAAATTAAAACTCCTGCATAAGATATCAATAGAATTAATAAAATGAGTGTCATTCGACAATGATTTGGTGTATATAACTTTATTGGGCCATATATAACTAAGCCACAATCATAAGTCAATTAATCAATTCGAATTTTAAAAAAAAATCCATAAACCTTGCAAATAGACGAAGGAAGAAAACAATAAATTAAGGGACTTAATTTTGGCTGAAATATTAAGCTTGACAACCATGATCACTTTAAATGATGAATTTTACACAAAAAATATGTAGAGAATGAAAATCATAATAAATATAATAGGCAAAACACAAGTCAATAAAAGTATTTAATTTAAAAATAAATATTTCATAAAAATGGAAGACAAAGAAATTAATGGACTTAATTTTGCCCGAAATACTAAGCATGGTAATCCCACCTACCTAAACTTGCAAATTCGACCAACTAAATTAAAAATTCCCCAAACCTTGCAAATTCATTGAATGCGACAAATTCAATGGTAGTAAATCAAGAATCATATGCATTTCCCATAACAATTGATTATAAGCATGTCAGCATATGGTTTCCAAAACAGATCAATCTTACACTAACAATAAATAGAGCATAAAAATAATAATAAACATAATAGGCAAATTATAAGTTAACAAAGGTATTTAAGTAAAAGAAATCCATTAAAAGAGAAGATAGAAAAATTAATGGACTTAATTTTGACCAAAATACTTAGCACGGCAACCTTGTCTACCTAACTTGAAAATTCGACCAAATACATTAAAAATTTCCCTAACCTTGTTAATTCAATGAATAAGACAAAGTCAATGGTAGTAAATCAATAATCATGTACATATCTCCATAACAATTGATGCAACATTCGGTTTCCAAAACAGATCAATTTTACAAAAATAATAAATAGAGAATGAAATAATAAATATAATAAACAAATCATAAGTTAATAAAGGTATTTAAATAAAAAAATCCATTAAAAAGAGAAGACAAAGAAATTAATGAACTTAATTTTGACCGAAATATTAAGCACGGCAACCCCGCCTACTGAACTTGCAAATTCGACCAAATAAATTAAAAATTCCCCTAACCTTGCAAATTCATTCGATGCGACAAAGTCAATGATAGTAAGTCAAGAATAATGTGCATTTCTCCAAAACAATTGATTTTAATCATGGCAACATACGATTTCCGAAACTGATCAATTTACGTAACAATACATAGAGAATGCACCGACCAAAATAATTTAATCATCCCCCTAACTCTGCAAATTCGACAATGAAAATAGTCAACGATATAAAGTTCAAAAATATAAATGTTCTCTAAATGTATACCCTCTCGACAATTTCACATTCACATATAGTTCATAACTTAATTACTCAATAAAAACTACACATTAACACAATTCATATTACATTAATTCATATCTTAATTATGCCCTTAAGATTACACATTACATATTTTAACTAAGTGTGAATAAGTGTGTACATACTAACTCAAAATTAAGAGTAGTTTTAAATAATCAGTTTCGTCATTGTTCGGTTACTATTTATTAATAATTTACCAAATATGCATAACATTAATTATTGACCGAATTAATATATTCTTGAATACAGGAGTACAATTTTTTAAATCCAGTACAAATTAAATTTTACATATAGAATAACGCCAATATTTATTTAAGGTAATCTGCAGTATAAAGTCTGTAAAAAAAAAAACAAATGTAACATCCTTAAATATCTTAAATTTATTGTTAGATTTAATTCTTATTTGAATGAGTTTTAAAATATTGAAATAATGCATATGATTCCCCTAACAATGATCACTCCTTAAACTTTGGAGTTATAACAGAAAAATCGTCATTACTAACACAATTACCATAACTATATTAACCTAGACACGATTAAGAATTTAATTTTTTAGCCAATTAAATTGGGCAAGATTCATATTTTAATTTGGGATATATAAAAGTATTCCAAATATACCGAGTCAAAGTTGGCTTAAATATGAAAATTAATTAAATGTGAAAATTAAATAAATACACTATATATTCAGCTATATAGATATATTTGGTAATTTGATCCATTTTTTTAATGAGACGCGGTTAAGAATTTAATATTTTAGCCAATTAAATTAGGCATGATCGGGATTTTAATTTGGGATATATTTTAAAGAAATCGTCTAATTTGACCAAAATATTATTATAGATATATCATGAAAGCTAAACACGTATACTTATATACTTTGATGTATTTAAAACTTTTTTGTAAGATAAGTAAATATCTCATAAAAATTATGCATGAACGTATAAGCAAAACCCTTTTAGAAATGCAAGAAATTTACCTAAATATAATTTTTTTACTATTTTAACTAACCAGTTGATTTGAGAAAAATTAAGGGCAAAGCACTTAAAATATATGTATCACTAATATTTTCTTTATAATAAATCTTAAAATGATATCCTTCATTATAGAGTGTATTTTGTCCACTGCACCAACACGTACACTTATTACACTCAAAATGTGTATTTAACACATTTATAAACATACCAAAAATTAAGTTTTTTGTTTCCTAATAAAGCATACAGATTTACCGTTCCAAAATAAACGTTCATAAAAATTGCAACATTCGGATTGCATGAATTGTGCCATAAAAATTTGAATATTTGATATATATTAAGGAAGACCGGTTTTGAAATAGGAATTGAATTGATTAGTTGAGAAAAATTAGGGTTTAGATTGAAATCATGCGTAAGTATTATTTACTTTGAATTTTTAAAACCAACTGAAAGTAGACAATTAGGGGCCAAGTTTATTGATTAAAAATTGAAATAAAAATACATATTAATTTAGGATTCAAATATATATTTCTGCTAACTAATATCTACTACTTATAAACAATCATATATTAATTATATTATACTCATATAAAAAAAATTCATATTATATTTATTCATATATCATAATTCCGACCTAAAAAATTCACGCAACAGATTAATTCACATCTTAAGTAGCATTACATGCTATTTACGTGAAATAATGAAATCATTAATAGAAATACCAAAAATAAAAGTACTACTTATAAATTTTGTATTTAATACATTAAAAAACCTTAAAAAAAAGGGTATGTTCTCTCCTAATCCAATATTGACACCCTAAAAATCTGCCACTACCGTACACGCATGAATATTTTCATAATATGAGGATTATTGTTAATGTTTCAGTCCATTGTTCCCATATATGAATGTGCTCGCCGAACTGAAGCGCTCGACATTTTCCAAGAGAGGCTTAGTTTTGCTATGATGAATAATCTGCGTCGTGAAAAATTGTTATTCAACTGCTAATGAAATGTGCTTGCGCAAGGATTGATCGTAAGCTGACAGCTAATCCAGACGAATAAAAAGGCATGGATTCATCTAGTTGCCGGGATTTCAATTCAAAATGATCTTTTTTCGAATGAGAAACAAAACTATTCGACGTCAATATTCCTCTTAGAATATTGGATGAGTATCCGTACAAAAGTGAATTGTAAATTTAAAAAAACAATCGAAGAACAAAATCGTTACAAACTGGAAAATAATTAAATCTTTATTATAGATACAAAACATAGGAAAAATAATCAATACATACAAATGATAGGTACGAATGAATCATAATGTACATAATCGATAATCAATACAACGTAATCCACCAATAACGCGGTTCTACCAATATATAAAAATGAAGAATCACGCAATACGTTCAAATAAACAGCATGAACGATCCGTCTCTTCAATTGCGGGAGAATTTGAACCAAATTATCGGACGCATGATCTTCAATGGACTAACATTTTTCCAATCACACAGACATAAAATGCAGAACAAAAACCGGAGAAATGGAATGGCACCGGTGCCCTTATATTTTTCTGATTACACTCTTATGAGTGGAAAACAAAGATGGAGATGTAGAATGGTGATTTTGTGATGAGGTGCTCAACCAATTTATAGAAGAAAAAAGAAAAATGGACGAACATGATTAAACCAATTAAAAAAGTAACGGACAGGATGAAAAGTATGAAAGTGAATTGAGGAGATGAGAAAAATGAAGGTAGGAGAGCAAATAGGTTTGCCACATAAGCAAAGAAAGGTTGATCAATATAAAAGTATTGATTAAGAAGAAAGTAGGGTATGTTCTATGAAATAAGTATTTGGTGGTTGGTGTGAGATAATTCAAGCAAAATGATTGATATATTTATGGGTTAACTTTTAGAATAGATGAATTCTATATTTTATCTATGATTTGGATGCATGTTGTCTGAAAAAGAAATAGGTCATGAACTTATTGAAGATATTAATTTTCATTAACTGAATTGGTTGTGCCTTGACCATAGTCTTTGACTATGTAATTAAAATTTGAAAGAATTTTATCTTATTTTAAAGTCCAAATTCATTACAGAAATTAAAAAAAAAAAAGTCTACATAAATTTTCAATATGAATATTAAAGTTAGTATACAATTTGTTTGTAGGTTATTTGAGGAAATGGAAGTATCTACATGATTAGAAAAAATTGTAGGCACATTGTGGATAATTTCCACTATTTAAGAATGAAATTATTTTCGTTGAAAATTACACAGCCATATTAAAAATTTCCGCAAACAATTATTCATTTTAATTATAGTATTGACTTATAGAGAGATATTGACTCTGGGACGCTTGTTTCGAATTCTTCAATGAGAATATGAATGAAAAAATATTTTCCATCTGCGCCCTTGGATATGTTGGATAATTAATTATATTCATGGTGGTTACATCACTGGTATTATGCTCTAGTTTTGGAAAAAATGGACAAAAGATGAGGTGGTTGGTTGTGGCATTTGAGAATTATTGAAGAGGAAGATTATAAGAAGCTAGAAAGGTAATCAAATGGAATAATGATTACTTTATTTAGTAAGATAAATAGTGTTGTGTATCTGTTGGAACTTTATGAGATAATATACAAAGTATGCACGAAAATAAAATTAATAACTGTGAATTCGGATTTTAATCCTAGACGAGACAAATGTAAATCACTTGCCCTTAAACTCAATTTGCTCACGTATTTGCTTTAGACCTTCTCGAACAATCAGTTCCCAAGGTACAACGCTCAATTACTCTATTTCCCGAAAGCAACAAGAAATAGACCTTCGAACCTTTCGTAGCTAGAACCAAGCACTAGGAAAATTATGAAGAGTAAGATGAGTTTTATATATATTTTTCATAGCGGATGAGACACCCTTTACATAGTGGTGAGGAGATATTCAATTGATGTCCACATTCATGGAGTCTCAAATTAAGGAAGGAATTGCCTCAAATCAATTACTCAAATTAAGAGAAAATATCTCAAATTGATTCCAATCAATTCTTAGTCAAATTTAATTAATTTGACTTGAACCAAGACCACATTCATTTCTTGAATGTATAATTTCTTATAATATCTTGATGAAAT
Organism: Ballota nigra; assembly: GCA_947034835.1. Taxonomy (NCBI): domain Eukaryota; kingdom Viridiplantae; phylum Streptophyta; class Magnoliopsida; order Lamiales; family Lamiaceae; genus Ballota; species Ballota nigra. The sequence goes on along the minus strand of OX344724.1, from coordinate 40,411,138 downwards.
AAAATTTAGCATTCACACTGAGAATTGCTTGTGTCACGTGTGTTTTATCATCACAAAGCTTGTGTAACCCACTACGCAATGAGCTCATAAACACGAAAAACCTAGTGGTGGAGCCCACATATAATTAAATTAAATTCTCCAACTGATATTTCCACTTGGTCAAGTCCAATTCTCCAACAATCCCCCACACGAATGATAATATTTTGATAAAGAATGCATATGCAACCTAATGCAATCTAATGAATGCAATACACTGGTTCTTCGAGAATCACAGCATCGGGAAAGGTGGTTGTGAACCTTGAACCTTCCCTAGGGAAATACCATCAAGTACATTTTCCACCCAGTAGGTATGATGTCTTGAACTGGTAGGCGTTAACAATGTACTAAGAAAATGATATTCACATAACGTTTCCTCTTATTAATATTCAATCATTTCCTTGTTGTCCGTTTTGGCATGGACTCCCTTGAAATTTTCATCGAATGCTTATCATTTAATGGATATGTCTATCACTCTTTCACCACAGGAATAGATTGGGAATTGTTATCCCGAATGATTGTTCGACTCCCTCCCACACCCCACAATTCGGTTTTTCTATCGAACCTGAAAATTGGGGTTTCCAATTCAAGTTAGGTTGTCATCATGGTTGGTAATCAATTTCATGGGTTTCAACCTCATTCACCCGATGAACTCTCTATTAGGTCTCTCGAAAGACCTTTTGTTAATGGATTCACGATATTTTCTTGGACATTACGTAATATAACACCGATTTCAGAAGAACCTTCATGGATTTATATCATCGGTGTATATATCGAGACTTCTTATTATATTCATTATTATTTGTTGTCCCAATAGCTGACAAACTATCACAATGTAAGCTAATTGGTCGCATTTGCCTCGAGTAAATTGGAATATCTCCCAAGAAACTATGTAGTCACTCAGCCTCTTCTGCAGCTAGGTCTAAAGCTATGAACTCAAGTTCCATAGTTGATCTAGCAATGCAAGTTTGCTTGTAGGATTTCCACGAGACTGTAGCGCCTACTACTACAAAAATGTAACCGCTGGTGGACCTTATATTCTTGGAATTAGGAATTCAATTTGCATCCGTGTATTCTTCAAGTACAGCTGGATATCTCATATAGTGTAATCCATGGTTAACAGTGTACCTTAGGTATCTTAGAACTCTAACTACTGCTTTCCAGTTCTCGACACTGGGATTACTAGCATACCTGGCTAATCTATTGACAGAAATTGCAATATATGGCCTAGTGCAATCCATGAGGAACATCAGACTGCCTATAATCCTATTATATTCCAGTTGTTTCACACATTCTCCACGATTTTTCTGAAGATTTGAAGTTACTTCCATAGGTGTTTTAGCAATTACATCACTATCTCTATAAAAAAAAATATTATTGACATAATGACACTGGGATATGTAATAACCATCCGAGGTCTTGGTAATTTTCATGCCAAGTATCATCAGCAAGACTCATGACCTTCATATTAAAGTTTCGTGACAACAATTTCTTGGTAGTCCTGATGTTCTCATTATTACCAATAAGTCATGTTGTCTACGTCGAGACATACAATTTCGTAATTGTTAATAGACACGCTTATCAATTTGATTTGCTTGAAAACCATTTGAAAGCATTATACCATCAAAATTTATATGTCACTGCTTAGGTGCTTGTTTTTATCCATATACGGATTTTTTACTACACACAGTATTTTCTTTATTCGTCACAGGTCCTTTTCTACCAAGTAGGTTAGAAAGTCTGGACCAAATGACTTTTTTATTCTAGCACTTGCTTCGTCTAGGTTTATTAACTTCCTTTGCCACCACATTTCTCACCTCTCGATCAACGCTTATGTTGATAAAAGACCGATCAATTTAAGGAAAATTCCTTCAAGAAAAGTAGCATCCCAACCTCAATGATAGTATTAACGTGCATCTCATAGTTATCCAACTTGTGGATTAAAATTGTGTATGCCCAACTATCTTGTGCATATCCTATAAACACACAATCTACTGTTTTATAACATATCCTAGTTTGTTTAGGAGGAGGAATCGGAACATTTGCTAGACATCCCCAAACCTTTATGAACTTATAAGAAGGTACATGACCTTTCCACAGTTCCTAAGGTGTTTTATCTAGTCTTTTATGTGGTAGTCTGTTAAGGATATAATTTGCGGAAAGCAAAGCTTCCCCCCACAAGTTCTGAGGTGAACCAAGACTTATTAGCATAACATTCATCATCTCTTTCAATGTTCTATTTTTGCACTCTGCAATTCCATTTTGTTTTGGAGTATAAGGCGCAACTGTTTGATAAATGATGCCACTTTCAGCACATAGTTGAGAAAATGGTGACTCATATTCACCACATCTATCACTTCTCCACATTTTAATTTTCTTAACAATTTTATTTTTCACTTCATTTTTTTAAAGTGAACAAACATATTTATTGCTTCATCTTTACTTCTCATTAAGTAGACACAACAATATCTCATACAATCATCAATTAAAATGATGAAATAACTTTTAGTGCCACTTGAATCTACATGTTTTAAACTTGTGCATAATATGTTCAGCGGTTCTAAACTTCTCTCAATTGATCGGAAAAAGTTTCAAGGCTACGCCTTCGATTACTACCACCTAATGTATCCCATGGAGATGCCTCTTCTCCCCCCAAATTTGAATGTATCTATAGCGAGAATTCATATTCACATTCGAGTTGCTCGTCCATTTCATTTAATATATTATCAAATATTAATTTAGACACAATCTTGCAAACACATTAAAAAAACTAAACGTCTTGAAGTCACACTTCAAGTCCCGAATATTTAATTTAATAGTGGTCAATTTAATTTTTATTGTGGCCGTAATTGCCACCTTGACTCTCAAATAATTTACCACTAAATTATACAGGTCAAAACTTTTGGATTACATCCAAAACATCACTCGTGCTCTCAAGTGCAATTTCAAATGGTATATTCCATCATTTACTTGTGAATAATTCACAAGCGAATTATACAAATCAATTTTTTTTATTAAATCCAAACAAAAATTTAATTGAAGCTTTAATTGTCACTCTTAACTCGAGAATTATTAAACAAAGAATTAAACGAGTCAAAACCTTTGGATCAAATCCAAAATACACTCTATGCTCTCAATCACAAATATTTTGTCCCAAATCAAATTTTAATATTTACACTCAAGGTTTTTTTCGAAATTTTGGAATTATTCATAATACCTCAAGTATTATTAATCCATAGATTTACTCGGCACAAAACAATTTGAACCAACTTAATGTCAATCCGTATTAATATGGCCTACTAAGCCACAAAAAAATTAAAATAACTCATCTTTGATCACAATCTCAATTATGTTTACTTTAAAAATCCTGGAACAAATGAAATATTGGACAAGTATTTCATTTGATTATTTATTCTTGAAAACTGTATATTGATTGTTTCTCTAGAAATTGAGTTTAATATTGTTGAAACTTTATGTGATAATATACGAAGTATGCACGAGAATAAAAGAAATAACCGTAAATATGGATTTTAATCCTAAATGGGGAACTAGTAAACTATTTGTCCTTACATTCAATTTGCTCGCCTATTTGCTTCAGGCCTTCTCAAACATTGAGTTCCCAAGGTACAACATCCAATCACTATATTTCTCGAAAGCAACGGAAAACATTTCGTAGCTAGAACCAAGCACTAGGAATATTATATGAAGAGTACGATGAATTTTTTATGTTTCATGAGGAGACACCCTTTATATAGTGGAGAAAAGATACTCAATTGCGGTCCACATTTATAGAGCCTCAAATTAAGGAAGAAATTGCCTCAAATTGATTCCTCAAATCAAAAGAACATATTTCAAATTGATTCCAATCAATATTTAATCAAATTTAATTAATTTGCTTGAACAAAAACCACATTCATTTCATGAATGTATAATTTCTTAAAATATCTTAACAAAATAAAATTTATCATTCACACTGAGAATTGATTTTCTCACATCTTTTATTATCGCAAAGCTTGATCAACCCACTACGTGATGAGCTCATACACACGAAAAATCAAGTGGTGGAGCCCACACATAATTAAATTAAATTCTCCAACTAATTTTTCCACTTGGGCCAAGCCCAATTCTCCAACAATATCATCTTTTGTTCTCATTAACAATTATAACCCCCCTACATTATCCTCATTTACATTACCATTGAAGAATTTTCAAACCAAGCACCACCTCAATTTATTAATATTGATTATCTTACATTCTTCCTCACTCGTGGACCGAATTCTTAACATCTGTACTTTGGGGAGGAGACTCATCGAGTGGAAAATTAAATTCAGGTGAAGTCACTTTCACCGAGATTTGAATCTAGTCATGAACGAATTTTGCCTCATTTAAAAATTTGAACTTATAGAGAGATGTGAAATCAATTATCTTACAAATTTAACTAGTGAAATTGTTCGATCAATTCTTTCTATTTGTTCCCATATTAACAAGTCATAACGGTCACAAGGCTCAATCTCATGGAGTGAGAACCGTGAAAACCCCTTGTTGGTCCCGAAAAAAGATATGTATGATAGAGTTATAACAAGTATTAAACAAAATTGTAAAGTAATTAAGAACACAATGATATAAAGTGGTTTTATAGACTCAAGCTCCTAAATCCACTGACCTGGTTTAACAGGAGAGTTCATTCACTGGAATTAACTTATTTTTAACATGCCAAAGTGCACTGATCAGACCTCCTCTATTAGGAAATCCTGATCCCTCAGCTGGACTTATGTTTCTCCTGAGGAACTGCCTCCGAACTGGTCTTACACCCCTCTGTGGGATTGTCTCACATCTGGACTCGCATCCCTCTTAGGGATGCCAACAACCTAACTTCATCACTAACGTCTCAGAAAAGAGTTTGAGTTTGGTGTTGCTTTTCAACTAGGTGAGGTTTTTCCTTACAAGATTTTAGCCTTTAAGCTAAGGTTGGGAATTCTTTTTTAAGTTTAGGATTTATATGATGAGCTCTAATACAAACTAGAACACTCGGATATTAACCAAAATGATTTAATGGTCAGTGTTCTTCAAAGGAGATGCTTGAAGATTTGGCTTTATTAGGTTCACTTGCATCAATCCAACTCTTGTGCACCATTTCACAATGAAGGTTGAGTTTGTATTTATAGAGAAAGTCACATTTAAATCTAGATTACTCATGGAGTGAAATTCTCCTTTTTAAAGTAGCTCTAACCTTGTCAACTATTGTCAGACTTGTTGCCTTATTGGTCCACATTAGCTGAATCTAGCGACTCTTTTCTTCAGGATACTTGATCAGAGTAGTCCTGACTTCATGCAACTTGTCTTTAGCTGAATTGAAGATCTTCAGGAGAATTGCCTTTAGAAACTTGACATTCTTCAAGGAACTTATCTTTCAGGAGACCTGGAGATCTTCAGGGAAGTGTTGACTTCGGGCTATTTGTCGGTAGCCCGACTTTTTCAGGATCTACGAGGCTCAGCACTGATACTTTGCCCAAATTTGATTTGATTTTTGTGAAGCAGCATTTTTTTATTTCATATTTAAAGTTGATATTCTCTTTAAGTTAGTACAATTGAAAAAAAATACGAGGGCCCCAATTTTAAACTTGACCCAGTCTCTGTAATTCATAGGATCAGCCCTGACTTTATTACGTAAGAATATTATTCTGTAATGTTAATAACACAATGTGTAAATAACAGATATTTGTATGGGATTAGTTTGAGAGAGTAGAGTTTTTTTTTTCTTTAATTGTTTTCGGGAGGCGAAGAAAGCACATCATTTTGAGTTTTAGAGCAATCTTAAAAAAGACCGAGAGTATAAAAAACTCAGCAGAAGCCTACATCCCATTACAAATCAAAGATAATAGCACTAAAAAATACCGACACATCTAAATTCCACAATCTATCCTTTAGCATAGAAATTCTACTTTTATATGAAAATCTGAAAAGGCAAACCATTTGTAGAAAAAGATTTAAATGACACTCGGTTTGAATATTTTTAATAGTAATGAGAATAATGATAAATATGAAGTAATTATAACAGTTAATGAGTACAAAATATGATATACAACACTATTTTTTTTCTTTTTAAATAAACTAATTATTACCCCATTTGATTACCTTTCTATGTACTTATAATCCTCCCCCCCAATCATTCTCTTTGCCACAAAACCTCATATTTTGTCTATTTAAAAAAAAAAATTAGAGCACAACATAAGTGATGTAATCACCATAGATATAATAATTCATTCAATATATCCGAGGGTGGAGACGGAAAATAAATTTTCAGTCTCATTCACATTGAAATATTCGAAACATGTGATCCCTTGGAGTAGTTCTAGTGTGCACTCAAGTGTTACACACTTGAATAAATTGCAAAATATGTGAAAACACATGGTTCGATGTGTACTGTGTATTTTGAATTAGCAATACCCAAACAATAGTCAACAATACTCCAAGTAGTAATCAACAAACGAACAATAATCAGCAATACATCAAGTGGTAATCAATAATACCTCAAGCAGTGATCAGCCATACCTTAAATAGTAATCAACAATATCTCGATATTTTTTAATTATATATTTCTAAATAAAAAAAATTAAAATTGAATTTAAAATTGAGTTTGAAATTTAAGTGCATGTTATACACTTTGGCGCACATATTTTAGGTTGACTGGAATATGAAGCTTTGATTGTGAGAACAAACATGAAAATTCAAACTTATCAAATATTTAAGGTAAAAACTTATATGCGATTGTTTCATGGTATGTTATAATACAAATTAACACTCACTTTTACTAAAGTTTTAATGCGATATGTTCAATTTATATCTCATTCAAATGTCTTATGTTATGAGATGATCTCACACAAAACCTACTCAATATCTAATACATCATTCCAAACAAAATTCATTCAAATTTGAAAAAAATCAGTGTTCGAGTTTAAAACCAACGTACAAACATTCCGTAGTTTCTAATCACATCTACAACAAATAAACAAAAGTGACCTGGAAGAATATTTACATCTGATGCTCCAAATGAATACAAAACCCAGGACTTTAGAGTGAGTGAGTTGCAAATTGCCACTAGTAATGCTCCAAAATCAAATTCATAATCAGTTTGTTTAAAAACTTAAATTACAGCAAAGATTAAAGGGAGGGTTCTAAGGTAGAGAGAATGTTGTAATTTTATTATTTTGTATACCAATGTCAAATCGAGTAAAAAATATATTTGATTTGTTTACATTCCTAGTTATAGCCCATGTATTCAACCCTGACTCCTATTATAATCTATACATATATAATAACAATTTATTTTGCCTAAAATAGAAAGTCACTTTTTAAGTCATTTTTTTATTTCTAAATCTGGTATGAAAAAACTGAAAGTGTTTAATTATTTGATTCAATGATCATTAATTTGTCAAAATTCGAATAGTCTCTACTTAAAATTTGAAATGGCTCGCGATGATTCATATTCTGTGTTAAATATAAAAATCTCAAGAACCATTTTCATTAAACTCATAATTGTGTGGGCATTACAGTTTATACAGTAGGTTAGACTTTAACAATTGGTACTGGTTTTTACATTTATATTCATATTTCAAATTGATTTTTTTTTTACGTGCAGATATAACATCATATTTGGGGTGCATCAAGTTACATGTCATGCATATGGAAACACACTATAAGAACTTGCAATGTGTATAAATCAAATACGAATATGATTTTCAATTATTCATAGGTATATTTAATTTATGCACAACCTAGAAGGCATTACAAAGGCCATGTAGATAGAGAAGATGTTTGTAAAGAAGACAATCATGTTGTGAAAGAGAGAAATGTGTAAACTTATATGATGCATGGGTAGAGGCTAAATCTCATGTACAAATTATTTTAGTCATCAGCCCAATAAAAAACACAGAACTTTATATTACACATAGATTATATATAAGATACAAATTTTATTATCTCTGGTATTAATAGCTAAGTTCATTGATCTGAACATTGGTCCATATAGTTTTGAAAAAGTTAAATCATCATTTATTCTTAGAGTTTTTAGCAAAAAATATAAATGGAATCGAAAAAACTTTTGCTAAAGGCCTTACCGTAGCCTAAAAATAGCACATGAAATCATCTGTGTTATTTTTTATGTTCCACATTATGTTCCATATCCTAGATGTATGATATGTGTAATTTTTAAAAATATTCAATGGATCACAACATTTTTAAATTCATGCCTAAAAGATTCAGCATGTAAACTATAAAGTGGAATTTAAAAAGTGGCAGGAGTTGAACCATGTTGTTCACTCAGCAACAACCAAATATAATATTTATATTTTAATTAATTTTAATCTATAATTTTTGTTGAATTTTTTTTAAGCAAATGAGATAACATAATATTTCTACTGTTTTCAGCTCTTTGTTTTGGAGGCTAGGGTAATTTGTGTGTAATATATTGTGTGTTGTTGGGCCTGTAGTTGGTTGCTATTTTTCATTTTTTCGAAAAAAATCTTAGAACCTTCTTTTTTAACTTTAGTTTCCTCTGTTAGGTAAATATGGATTAGGCTATATCTAGAAATTGTTATTGACTAAACATTGGTTCGATTATTATTCAATATTTTTTTAATTTTAGATTTATTTCCGGTGGGCTGTAATTGAGAGAATTGATGTTAATATATTTAGATGTCACTGTTTAATAGCTTAGGGTTTGATTTGGAAAAAAAAATGAGCTTAACATTTAATAGTTTATTTAAAGAAAAGGTCATATATTTGTATCTTATTTTACGCGATATTATCCTTAGAAATTAGACAAAACATTGTAACAGATGGTAGTATACATAAAAGATTTTAATTCATTCATGCATATTTTAAAGGGAAACATGAGCACAAAACATTTAAAAACGACTGTATCTAATATATTAGACACTAAATTGATCACATGCCCACCGGTGGTCATAATATTATATACGCACTGTGAATGTGTCAATGGCACATAAACTGATATAAAAAATTATTAAAATAACTAGTAATTAGTACCCCCGAATTTCGCGGACTAGAAAAAAATTTATTATAATTATTTCAAATTATAAATATTAATTTTTTTTCAATATCTTGTAATTTCGATATAATATTAAAATTGTAATTATAGTTCCAACAAATAATAAAAAATAGTTATTATGAATAAATAGAAAATTTAAAAAATATTAATCATTTCACACATTTAATATCAAATTAGTATAACACAATATTACTTAATATTACAGTTGTTGTATACTTGCATGTCCAATTTTCCCTCATAGTATGAAGATACAATAACAATGGAACTCAAAAGTTTAACTCTAAAAATTAAATCACACATTTCAGACCTAAAGGTAACATTTCACAAAAAAAATATCATAATTAAAATAAAATATTGTAATGTTTGTGTGGGAACAATTAATTAATGTGCTGGTATTTATAGTACACAATTCAACAAAAAGAATTAACCTTTAGGCGCCAATCTTAGTTTTTTTTTTAATTCAATTTTCCTCCTAAACATTTCACATATATAGGTATTTTGCAAAAAAAAAAAAAAAAAAGAGTTAAACAAATTGAAATTGTTAAAAAAAAAAACTTAAATCATAGTACTCTAAAAAACAACATCTATATTTTACAGTTTTAAATTCTATTTTTCTAAATAGAATTTTATCCAAAAAAGAAAAAAATGTGTTACAATCTATTATTGATGATAAGATATTATATTTGGTGGCAATATTTTTTTGGGAATCATATGTCGGTGACAATATCTTTTAGAAAATATTTCAATTTCTTGCTACAAATTTTACATCTATCAATATTTAGAAAAAATAAATTTCATAAATATCAGAAAAAAAAAATTCGTGCAACCGTGAAAAAATATCTGCTTGCATTAATTTAATGTTTGAAATCTTGCATTAATTTAATGTTTAAAATAATATTCCATGTTATATGTAAATATTATGTTTCCATTTATTAAAATATATTCAGATTTATTGTATTTTAGAGTAAGATACTTTTTAAAGTTATAATAGTTAAGTTGTTAGAAAAGAAACTTAATGTCCTTTTGTTTTTCTTTTTTTTTTTTTTGGCCAACACTATAAATTTTTTATCCATAAATTACTAATTCCACATATTAAAAAAATTATTTATATATATATATATATAATTATATAACATATAACAATCGTTTACTTATTTATTGTTACAGCAGGAAATATCCTCGCCTGACAGAAGGTCAGATTCCTAAAGATACACTGATCCGACAAGATCGAGAGTCTACATCAGAAAAGAGTATTTAATGTATTATAGGTCCACTGTTGATCTTTATATTAATAATTGTAATAAATCCCTAAATAAAGGGTTGAGACGAGTTAAGGGCCACTTTTGGGCCTTTGGGGGTGAACCTCTATAAATAGGGGGTCACCCCCTCATTGTAAAGGGTTCACATTTCCTCTCATTTCTCATATATACGAAAAGCTCTCATTCGAGGGAAGAACGAAAGTTCTTCCCCCATCGTTCGTGTTTGTTTTACATTTATTGTTTGCCGGGCATAATCCAAATAGCCACATACATTTATCCGTACGAAAATGTCTGTCAACAATTTGGCGCTAGAAGGAGGGTGATTCATGTTCGTCTCGAGGGATGAACACGAGAATCTTCTCCTCGAAAAAAAAATTCTCACAAACACAAAGACCCGAACCTGTTCATCATTCCGTCAAACCATAGCCTTACAAACATTTTTCACAAACCCGTTCCAAATAAAATCATCAAGACAACATTCAAAATAACCAGACCCATTTCCAATTCTATCTACAGCAAGAAAGCAAGAAAGCTTCATAACTACTGAAAATACAAATAAAAAAGGGAGGACGGAGTTCCGGCGAGGCTCGCAGAGCTCTCCTCCACCTCCGTCGTACTGCCGCTCCTTCTCGTTAATGTCGGAGCCACCGTGGTCTCCACCAGGGACCGCGCCTCCTCTATCGGCGCCAGGGGCCACCGCACCGTCGTAACCCGAGCCCAGCCAATGCGCCATCATTGCCGTAGATTCGTTCGGAGCCGTGTTGTAGAATTTTCAAACAAAATCAATTATTTCTGCTTTGAATCCTCCACTCGCAGCCTTGGTTTTTGCACCAGCCTTTCCCCTGTTTGCTTTAATGCGCTTCCCAATGCATGTTGTAACGTCAACATTTTCCTGACTGCATCGATTCGAGTGCCACGACCTCTGACCACCGTCGGGCAGGGCCACCGATCACCGCCGACCCGCAAGGCCTGTCACAGCCCGGCGGCCTCCTCTCAGCACCACCGCCTCTGTGGCCAGGAGCCTCCTCGCACCGCCCAGGGCTCACAGCCCGCAGCCGCCCGACGGCCTCCATCTACCGCCAGCGCGAGTTCAAAGCGCCGGCCCGATCTGTCCCGACCGCCCTCCGCGGGATCCTTTCCGCGCCGCCGCGGTTATGGCCTGGACCCACCCGCCTCTACTCTCCTATCGTCGAACCTAACCACCGCGGTCCCCCACAGGCGTTGCCGCCCGGCGGCCTCTCTCCCCGTGCAGCCGGGAAGCGGCCTCAGCCGCCACGTTTCCCCGGCAGGGCGCTCGCCGCCCACCTCTTGGCCTCCCGTTAACCACGCGCAGCCGCAGCCTCCCGTGGACGCCGCTCGCTGCCCGACGCGCGCGCGCAGCTTCCCGTCCTCGCTGCATCCTCGCGCTAACCCGCGCCGACCACCACCAGCCGCGGCCTTTTGCTCCACTGCCCACAACCGTCAGCTCCTCCACGCACCGCCGCTCTTTGTGGGTTTCCTGCCCGCGCCGTCTGGCCGCTCGCACCCAGCGCGGCTCCCCGCTCACCCTCACCGCACGAGCCACCGCCGTCCACGCGGCCAGCCTGCCCACCGTCAGCAACGCGGCCTCGCTACCCGACTTTCGCCTCATCCGCCGCCAAGGAGAGAGAACCTGCGTTTGATTTTCAAATCACGATGCAGGAATGGGTCAAAGAAACAGCAATTGGGCCCTTCTTAATATTTAATCTATTGGGCCCTCTTTTATTTTATTTTTTGGGCCTTTTCATTTATTCTGCTGGCCCCTTTTGGTTTAATCTATGGGGCCTTTCTCTATTTAATTTGTTGGGCCTCCTTTATTTAATGGTGGGGCCTGATATATTTATACATCAGTAAAAAAAAAAGCAGCTTCTGAGACGGGCATCCAGAGCCTCTTCGACAATGAAAAATCTACGGGCAGTCCTTTGCCCACTCGAATCAGGTTTATTTCGACAATTTCCTTTTAATATATATTACTGCTCGCACATTTCATATAAATTAAAAGTGGGGGCATATACTCGTATTTCGAAAATTCAAAGCGGGGGCAATTTTTGAAATACAATTTTCATTTGATACATCCTTTAAATATATATCCTAACTCGTAAGTTTTCATATATATTAAAAATGGGGGCATATACTCGTATTTTGAAAATTAAAAGCGGGGGCAATTTTTGAAATACAATTTTCATTTGATACTTCCTTTTAATATATATCCTAACTCGTAAGTTTTCATATATATTAAAAGTGGGGGCATGGATATACATATCCTAAGATCATTTTGTGATATCAAAAAATAAATTATCTGACTCTGAGTATTATTAAATACAGTCGGTTATTTGAAACTTCGAATATAATTTCGAAAAAATCATTGAGGTTGCTCACCAAATAAATAACTCAATATTTAAAACATGGTCACACCTTTCGACTACAAACATTTGTCCGTCTTCATAGGTGTTGACCGGTCCGCCTTCTAGGCGTCGGTATTCTGCCTGGAGTGGCGAAGTAATCCGTCTTTTTGGCGTTGATTAGTCCACCTGTTAGGCGTCAACGTTCCGCCTGGAGTGGCGAAGTAATCCGCCTTTTTGGCGTTGATTAGTCCGCCTTTTTAGGCGTTGACGTTTCGATTAGTTCGCCTTCACCGGCGTCAACTAATCTACTTCTCGAGTTAATCCGCCCTCCTGGCATTGATTAGTCCGCCTGTTAGGCGTTGACGTTCTGCCTGGAGTGGCAAAGTAATCCGCCTTTTTGGCGTTGATTAGTCCGCCTTTTTAGGCGTTGGCGTTTCGATTAGTTCGCCTTCACAGGCGTCAACTAATCTACTTCTCGAGGTAATCCGCCCTCCTGGCATTGATTAGTCCGCCTGTTAGGCGTCGACGTTCCGCCTGGAGTGGCGAAGTAATCTGTCCTTTTGGCGTTGATTAGTCCGCCTTTTTAGGCGTTGACGTTTCGATTAGTTTGCCTTCACCGGCGTCAACTAATCTACTTCTTGAGTTAATTCTCCCTCCTGGCGTTAATTACTCCGCCTGTTAGGCATTGACGGTCCGCCAGGAGTGGCGAAGTAATCCGCCTTTTAGGCGTTGATTAGTCCGTCTTTTCAGGCGTTGACGTGTTGATTAGTTCGCCTTCACCGGCGTCAACTAATCTACTTCTCGAGTTAATCCGCCCTCCTGACGTTGATTAGTCCGCCTGTTAGGTGTTGACGTTCCGCCTGGAGTGGCGAAGTAATCCGTCTTTTTAGCGTTGATTAATCCGCCTTTTTAGGCGTTGACGTTTCGATTAGTTCGCCTTCACCGGCGTCAACTAATCTACTTCTCGAGGTAATCCGCCCTCCTGGTATTGATTAGTCCACCTGTTAGGCATTGACGGTCCGCCTGGAGTGGCGAAGTAATCCGCCTTCCAGGCATTGATTAGTCCGCCTTTTCAGGCGTTGACGTGTTGATTAGATCGCCTTCACCGGCATCAACTAATATACTTCTCGAGTTAATCCGCCCTCCTGGCGTTGACGTTCCGCCTGGAGTGGCGAAGTAATCCGCCTTTTTGGCGTTGATTAATCCGTTTTTTTAGGCGTTGATGTTTTGATTAGTTCGCCTACACCGGCGTCACCTAATCTACTTCTTGAGGTAATCCGCCCTCCTGGCGTTGATTAGTCCGCCTGTTAGGCATCGGCGTTCTGCCTGGAGTGGCGAAGTAATCCGCCTTTTAGGCGTTGATTAGTCCGCCTTTTCAGGCATTGACGTATTGATTAGTTTGCCTTCACCGGCATCAACTAATCTACTTCTTGAGTTAATCCGCCCTCTTGGCGTTGAATAGTCTGCCTGTTTGGCGTTGTCGGTCCACCTGGAGTGGCAAAGTAATCCGCCTTTTAGGTGTTGATTAGTCCGTCTTTTCAGGCGTTGACGTGTTGATTAGTTCGCCTTCAACGGCATCAACTAATCTACTTCTCTAGTTAATCCACCCTCCTGGCGTTGATTAGTCCGCTTGTTAAGCGTTGACGTTCCGCCTGGAGTGGCGAAGTAATACACCTTTTTGGCATTGATTAGTCTGCCTTTTCAGGCGTTGACGTGTCGATTAGTTCGCCTTCACCGGCGTCAACTGATCTACTTCTCGAGTTAATCCGCCCTCCTGGCGTTGATTAGTCCGCCTGTTAGGCGTTGATGGTCCACCTGGAGTTGCGAGGTAATCCGTCTTTTAGGCGTTGATTAGTCCGCCTGTTAGGCGTTGACGGTCCGCCTGGAATGGCGAGGTAATCCGCCCTTTAGGCGTTGATTAGTCCGCCTGTTAGGTGTTGACGGTCCGCCTGGAGTGGCGAGGTAATCCGCCTTTTAGGCGTTGATTAGTCCGCCTGGAGTGGCGAGGTAATCCGTCTTTCAGGCGTTGATTATTCCGCCTGTTAGGCGTTGACGGTCCACCGGGAGTGGCGAGGTAATCCGCCTTTTAGGCGTTGATTAGTCCGCCTGTTAGGCGTTGACGGTCCGCCTGGAGTGGCGAAGTAATCCGCCTTTTAGGCGTTGATTAGTCTGCCTTTTCTGGCAATGACGTATTGATTAGTTCGCCTTCACCGGCGTCAACTAATCTACTTCTCGAGTTAATCCGCCCTTCTAGCGTTGATTAGTCCGTCTGTTAGGCGTTGACGGTCCGCCTTGAGTGGCGAAGTAATCCGCCTTTTAGGCGTTGATTAGTCCGCCTTTTCAGGCGTTGACGTGTTGATTAGTTCGCCTTCACCGGTGTCAACTAATCTACTTCTCGAGTTAATCCGCCCTCCTGGCGTTGATTAGTCCGTCTGTTAGGCGTTGACGTTCCGCCTGGAGTGGCGAAGTAATCCGCCTTTTTGGCGTTGATTAATCCGTTTTTTTAGGCGTTGATGTTTTGATTAGTTCGCCTTCACCGGCGTCAACTAATCTACTTCTCGAGGTAATCCGCCCTCCTGGCATTGATTAGTCCGCCTGTTAGGCATCGGCGTTCTGCCTGGAGTGGCGAAGTAATCCGCATTTTAGGCGTTGATTAGTCCGCCTTTTCAGGCATTGACGTATTGATTAGTTTGCCTTCACCGGCATCAACTAATCTACTTCTTGAGTTAATCCGCCCTCCTGGCGTTGAATAGTCTGCCTGTTAGGCGTTGACGGTCCGCCTGGAGTGGCAAAGTAATCCGCCTTTTAGGCGTTGATTAGTCCGCCTTTTCAGGCGTTGACGTGTTGATTAGTTCGCCTTCAACGGCATCAACTAATCTACTTCTCGAGTTAATCCACCCTCCTGGCGTTGATTAGTCCGCTTGTTAGGCGTTGACGTTCCGCCTGGAGTGGCGAAGTAATACACCTTTTTGGCGTTGATTAGTCTGCCTTTTCAGGCGTTGACGTGTCGATTAGTTCGCCTTCACCGGCGTCAACTGATCTACTTCTCGAGTTAATCCGCCCTCCTGGCGTTGATTAGTCCGCCTGTTAGGCGTTGATGGTCCACCTGGAGTGGCGAGGTAATCCGCCTTTTAGGCGTTGATTAGTCCGCCTGTTAGGCGTTGACGGTCCGCCTGGAGTGGCGAGGTAATCCGCCCTTTAGACGTTGATTAGTCCGCCTGTTAGGTGTTGACGGTCCGCCTGGAGTGGCGAGGTAATCCGCCTTTTAGGCGTTGATTAGTCCGCCTGGAGTGGCGAGGTAATCCGTCTTTTAGGCGTTGATTATTCCGCCTGTTAGGCGTTGACGGTCCGCCGGGAGTGGCGAGGTAATCCGCCTTTTAGGCGTTGATTAGTCCGCCTGTTAGGCGTTGACGGTCCGCCTGGAGTGGCGAAGTAATCCGCCTTTTAGGCGTTGATTAGTCTGTCTTTTCTGGCATTGACGTATTGATTAGTTCGCCTTCACCGGCGTCAACTAATCTACTTCTCGAGTTAATCCGCCCTTCTAGCGTTGATTAGTCCGCCTGTTAGGCGTTGACGGTCCGCCTTGAGTGGCGAAGTAATCCGCCTTTTAGGCGTTGATTAGTCCGTCTTTTCAGGCGTTGACGTGTTGATTAGTTCGCCTTCATCGGCGTCAACTAATCTACTTCTCGAGTTAATCCGCCCTCCTGGCGTTGATTAGTCTGCTTGTTAGGCGTTGACGTTCCGCCTGGAGTGGCGAAGTAATCCGCCTTTTTGGCGTTGATTAGTCTGTCATTTCAGGCGTTGACGTGTTGATTAGTTCGCCTTCACCGGCGTCAACTAATCTACTTCTCGAGTTAATCCGCCCTCCTGGCGTTGATTAGTCCGCCTATTAGGCGTTGACGTTCCGCCTGGAGTGGGAAGTAATCCGCCTTTTTTGCGTTGATTAGTCCGCCATTTCAGGCGTTGACGTGTTGATTAGTTCGCCTTCACCGGCGTCTACTAATCTACTTCTCGAGTTAATCTGCCCTCCTGGTGTTGATTAGTCTGCCTGTTAGGCGTTGACGGTCCTCCTGGAGTGGCGATGTAATCCACCTTTTAGGCGTTGATTAGTCCTCCTGTTAGGTGTTGACGGTCCGCCTGGAGTGGCGAAGAAATCCGCCTTTTAGGCGTTGATTAGTCCGCCTTTTCAGGCGTTGACATATTGATTAGTTCATCTTCACCGGCGTCGACTAACCTCTTTCTCGAGTTAATCCGCCTTCTCGGCGTTGATTAGTCCGTCTTTTATGCGTTGACGTATTGATTAGTTCGCCTTCACCGGCGTCAACTAATCTGCCTCTCAAGACGATCCGTCACTCCGCCTTGATTAGTTCGCTTTCACCGGCATCAACTAATCCGCCTCTCAGTGTGGATCCAGTCCGCACGTTAAGCGTTGACTTTCCGCTTTAATGGGCGAGGTGTTGTTTAGTTCGTCTTTACCGGCGTTAACTAATCTGTTCTCTGCTTTGGTTTATCCATGTTAACGGCATCGACCAGTCCGCCTTCACCTGCGTCGACTGACCCGTGTCGCTTTCGCCCACTTGTGGCCATAATATATCGCGTCCTAAACGTTTTGTTTAATCAACAAAGAGGTTGTTAATTCAATCCCATCATCGTGAAGTTGCTGCCCGTCAGTCGGCTAAAGCACTTCACTCATTAATCTTTTGATTAAGCTTTTAAGCGGTTGTTAATTCAATCCCATCATCGTGAAGTCGTTGTCTGTCAATCGGCTAAAGCACTTCACTCATTAATCTGTTGATTAAGCTTTTAAGCGGTTGTTAATTCAATCCCATCATAGTGAAGTCGCTGCCCGTCAATCGGCTAAAGCACTTCACTCATTAATCTGTTGATTAATCTTTTAAGCGGTTGTTAATTCAATCCCGTATTCGTGAAGTCGCTGCCCGTCAATCGGCTAAAGCACTTCACTCATTAATCTGTTGATTAATCATTTAAGCGGTTGTTAATTCAATCCCATCATCGTGAAGTCGCTGCCCGTCAATCGGCTAAAGCACTTCACTCATTAATCTGTTGATTAATCTTTTAAGCGATTGTTAATTCAATCCCATCATCGTGAAGTTGCTGCCCGTCAATCGGCTAAAGCACTTCACTCATTAATCTGTTGATTAATCTTTTAAGCGGTTGTTAATTCAATCCCATCATCGTGAAGTCGCTGTCCGTCAATCGGCTAAAGCACTTCACTCATTAATCTTTTAAGCGGTTGTTAATTCAATCTTGTATTCGTGAAGTCGCTGCCCGTCTATCGGCTAAAGCACTTCGCTCATTAATCCGTTGATTTATCTTTTAATTGATTGTTAAGTCAATATGTTGTCCGTGAAGTCGCTACCCACAAGCGGCCTAAGCACTTCTTTAATTTATCGTCGCGGTCCTTATGACCCTATTACTAAAATCAATGCCGGCCAGCGGCGAGAACTCTTATTTAATTGAACGTCACGGTTCTCGACTCGGGGGCACGACGGAAGATCGTACCCCACCTAACCCGACCAATTTCAAAAAAGTTTGACTATTCAAAGGTTACACGGAAGATTCGCCCATCACGGACCCTGTTGTCGAAGACTCCTCCGGGGCATCCGAGCTATCCTGTTTTCAGGCTCGGGGGCAAAACCTATTTGAAGCACAGATCAAGATCGAACTCTGGCCGCAATCAGAGCCCAATCTTGGGGGCAATTGTTACAGCAGGAAATATCCTCGCCTGACAGAAGGTCAGATTCCTAAAGATACACTGACCCGACAAGATCGAGAGTCTACATCGGAAAAGAGTATTTAATGTATTATAGGTCCACTGTTGATCTTTATATTAATAATTGTAATAAATCCCTAAATAAAGGGTTGAGACGAGTTCAGGGCCACTTTTGGGCCTTTGGGGGTGAACCTCTATAAATAGGGGGTCACCCCCTCATTGTAAAGGGTTCACATTTCCTCTCATTTCTCATATATACGAAAAGCTCTCATTCGAGGGAAGAACGAAAGTTCTTCCCCCATCGTTCGTGTTCATTTTACATTTATTGTTTGCCGGGCATAATCCAAATAGCCACATACATTTATCCGTACGAAAATGTCTGTCAACATTTATCATTTACAATACTATTTTAATATTTGTATGTTAAAATAATATAAAAAATCGAAATTCTAGTCTATAAAAGAATATATGTACTTTACAGTTTAATAGTCTATTTTGGCGGCATAATTTTATCCAAAAATAAAATTTTATATTTGGCAAAGTCTCATATGCACCAAGTGCATGGTGCACTCACTTAACAGTTGATACTGTATACACTAAAAAGTTAGTCTCAATTATACTGAAAAGTTAGTCTCAATCACACTGAAAAATTTACATTGAAAACTGTTTTTCAGTGTAAACTTTTCAGTGTAATTGAGACTAACTTTTCAGTGTGATTGAGACTAACTTTTCAGTGTATACATTATCAACTGTTGAGTGAGTGCATCATACACCAAATGCACAAGAGACTTACTCTTTATATTATAGTCTATTATTAAAGACAAAATATTATATTTGGTGGCAAGACTTATTTGGTATCATCTACTATTTCGGTGACAATATTTTTTCTTAAATATTTCAATTCCCTCCTAAAAATTTAACAATTATCAATACTTTGCAAAAATAACTTTAAAAAATATCTTAGAAGAGAAATCGTTCAACCGTGAAAAAAGATATACTTGCATTAATATAATATTTAAAATAATATTTCATAGTTTACATAAATATTTTGTTTCCCATTGATTAAAATATCTTAAGATTTATTGTATTTTAGAGTAAGATGCTTTTTAAAGTTGTAATACTTAAATTGTAAATAAAGAAACTTAATGTCTTTTTTTTTGTCAACACTATAATTTTCTGTCCATAAAAAAGTTATTCCACATATTTTACGAAAAAGTATATACATTAATTATATAAGATACAACAAATTTTTACTTATTTATAAATTACAATACTTTTGTAATATTTGTATTTTGCAGTTTAATAGTCTATTTTGACCGCATAATTTTATCCAAAAATAAATTTTTGTATTACAATCTATTATTGAAGGCAAAATGCTATATTTGGTGGAAAAAAAATGTTGGTATCATACACTATTTTGGTGATAATATATTTTCTAAAATATTTCGATTCCCTTCAACAAAATTTTCATATATATCAATATTTTGCAAAAATAACTTAAAAAAATATCTAAGAAGAGAAATCGTTCTACCATGAAAAAAAAGTCTCTACATCACCTTTAGGTTACCTGCAATACAACACGAAGAAACATAAAATTTAATCAGATTTCACCAATAACGCGCACCTTATTCGGAAAATAATTGGTTGGATCAAAATTGTAGGCTTGCGGTGGGAGAATTTTCTTATTGAAAGAGAAAAAAATTATTAATGGTGGATTCCAAAAAAAATACGAATGTAAAGATATGAAATATGAATATACTTTAGAAACTTACGAATAATTTGTGGATACGCTCGAATGATCTTCAACTCAGATTGATGCATATATGATTTTCTCTTAATGTGTGCCTAATCATCTCCATGTGCATAATAAATTAGTTTACCTGCAAAAAAAAAAAAAAGGATATGATTTATACAAAAAATTATAGAAATAATCCAAACAAATGAACAAAAAATAAAAACATATTTCTTCACATAGTAGACAACAGATGAGAAAATGAAGAGAAGAGGTGAGGATTAGGGTTGAGAAATAGAATATAAACTAAAGAGAGATTTGACATTTATAGAAAATACAAAATGAAATGTATGGTTGAGATTAAAAGTGTAAAATATATGGTGTATATTAAGTCTTAATATAATTTAAAATATGTCTAGAATAACTTTTAAGGAGTGCAGAATTTTGAAATGATATGATTTTAGAGGTGTCACATCAACCTAAGAATAAGGTGGTGCTGACACATCATCTTTGAGATGTTTGAAAATATAATATAATAAGATAGTGACCCCCCATGCTTATGTGTCATTAACACATCCGCGATGGATATATAATATCATGTCCACTAGTGGACATATGATCATTTTCGATATGAGACATTCTCACATAACTTTCTTTAAAAAAATAATACTTTGAACTTTTAATATATATATATATTATTCCATTCTTTCTGGAATTTCTTTCATAATAACAAATGACACAGTCTTTTTTGGTAAAATGGAGTATGTGAATGCAGGATTGAATAAAATAATAATATATTAATACTTTATTGGATTTTGTGAGGGAGGGTTGTTGGGATATATTTTAGTTTTGATGATTTTCCAAAACAACATGTAATAGGTTTGAAAGCAGTCAGGATAGTATCTTTTATTTCAGGTCAGGCTAAGTCATTTTTTAGTAGAATAGGCTGTTCAGTTAAGGGGAAACTCAGCGAGGGGGAACTCTGCAACACAGCCTGAGAATATCAAGATAACACCAAGAAGAACTGACTGAAGCCATGCCAGAAACCTGAACTAGAAGAAAAGCCTGAAGGATGTCCCACTGAGTGTAAACCAGGCTGATCTAAGCTAAGTCAGGTGGACCACTCAGTGAAGAGCATGATCAAGAGGATCAGTGCTGCACCAAGTAGGCCCTGAAGGAGTCAGGCTACTGTGGTCAGGGAAGTTTGTCATTCAGCCTTATGACAAACTTCTTGGAGTAATCTTCAAACAGTCTCTGAAGGACAACCAAACTGAAGACGTTCAGTTCACTGAAGATCACCAATCAGTGAAGGAGGAAGCTACCTAAAGTCAGTGGGTCTTGGTCAACCCACTGAGTCAAAGATCCGTGAATCCAGGCCACGTGGACCAACCAGCACGAGGCAGCAACTCTGACACTGACAAAGGCCGAATTCCAAGAAAAGTGGTTGAAACCATTAAATGTCGGATTCAAATGTATCTTCCCTCCAACGGATACATTTGAATCCCCATTATAAATACAAGCTCATAGCTTCGTTGTAAAGTGTGTTGTATTGTGTAAAAGAAAAAAATAAACACCTACAAGCTGTGAGGGTGTGTTAGTTGTTAGGGAGTCATAAGGAAGTGATACACACCCACGACACTGACCTTTAGGGTTACCACTTATATCCATTGAGTGTCAAGCTTGTAACTCTTAGCTTAGAGAGGTTTTCCTAATCTTAGCTTTAAGGCTAACACATTGTAAAGGAAAACCTCACCTAGTTGGAGAAAGCCAAACCAAACTAAACCCTTTCAGAAGATTGTTAGGTTTGTAGTGAGGTGAGGAGAGGCAGCCCAGGAGTGGCGTGAGTCCAGTTGTAAGTGCACCTTGGCACGTTAAAAACAAGAATCCAAGTTAGTGGATTTCCTGTTAAATCAGGCTGTGGATGTAAGAGCTTGAGTCTCTGAACCACGTTAAACTGAGCGTACTTATCTTTCAAATTATTTACTAAAGTATTGTGAAAATCAGCTCACTGAGAGTTTGTTAAGAAAACTTTAGTTAAGCATTGTCAGGGAGATCCAACTCACTGACTCAATCAGGCAAGGCACTCGAGAGTTCAGTCTCTCGAGTCACTGCCTTGTTCAGAGCCTGAGCTTTCAAGTCTCATCACTGACTTGATAGCTCTGACTCTGAGCAACGCAGTGACTTGAGTATTTTGTCACTGAACTCAGTCAGGGTGCAACGCGAAGTTAAAAAAAATTTGCTCCTGAATTCCCATTTTGCCCTTCGAAAACGGGACCATCAATTGGTATCAGAGCGGGTTGTTCACATGACCACTGATCCAGTTTTGTTAAGAAAAATGGTCAACCGAACAGATCTTAAACGTTTTAAAATATGGGAATTCCTGCATATTTCAAACTATTACTTGTATTCTGACATTATTCTTGTAGTAGAAAATTATTTGGTTAGAAGTTTTGGAATCATCAAAAAGGGGGAAATTGTTGGGATATATTTTAGTTTTGATGATTTTCCAAAACAACATGTAATAGGTTTGAAAGCAGTCAGGATAGTATCTTTTATTTCAGGTCAGGCTAAGTCATTTTTCAGTAGAATAGGCTGTTCAGTTAAGGGGGAACTCAGCGAGGGGGAACTCTGCAACACAGCCTGAGAATATCAAGATAACACCAAGAAGAACTGACTGAAGCCATGCCAGAAACCTGAACTAGAAGAAAAGCCTGAAGGATGTCCCACTGGGTGTAAACCAGACTGATCTAAGCTAAGTCAGGTGGACCACTCAGTGAAGAGCATGATCAAGAGGATCAGTGCTGCACCAAGTAGGCCCTGAAGCAGTCAGGCTACTGTGGTCAGGGAAGTTTGTCATTCAGCCTTATGACAAACTTCTTGGAGTAATCTTCAAACAGTCTCTGAAGGACAACCAAACTGAAGACGTTCAGTTCACTGAAGATCACCAGTCAGTGAAGGAGGAAGCTACCTAAAGTCAGTGGGTCTTGGTCAACCCACTGAGTCAAAGATCCGTGAATCCAGGCCACGTGGACCAACCAGCACGAGGCAGCAACTCTGACACTGACAAAGGCCGAATTCCAAGAAAAGTGGTTGAAACCATTAAATGTCGGATTCAAATGTATCTTCCCTCCAACGGATACATTTGAATCCCCATTATAAATACAAGCTCATAGCTTCGTTGTAAAGTGTGTTGTATTGTGTAAAAGAAGAAAATAAACACCTACAAGCTGTGAGGGTGTGTTAGTTGTTAGGGAGTCATAAGGAAGTGATACACACCCACGACACTGACCTTTAAGGTTACCACTTATATTCATTGAGTGTCAATCTTGTAACTCTTAGCTTAGAGAGGTTTTCCTAATCTTAGCTTTAAGGCTAACACATTGTAAAGGAAAACCTCATCTAGTTGGAGAAAGCCAAACCAAACTAAACCCTTTTAGAAGATTGTTAGGTTTGTAGTGAGGTGAGGAGAGGCAGCCCAGGGAGTGGCGTAAGTCCAGTTGTAAGTGCACCTTGGCACATTAAAAACAAGAATCCAAGTTAGTGGATTTCCTGTTAAATCAGGCCGTGGATGTAAGAGCTTGAGTCTCTGAACCACGTTAAACTGAGCGTACTTATCTTTCAAAGTATTTACTAAAGTATTGTGAAAATCAGCTCACTGAGAGCTTTGTTAAGAAAACTTTAGTTAAGCATTTGTCAGGGAGATCCAACTCACTGACTCAATCAGGCAAGGCACTCGAGAGTTCAGTCTCTCGAGTCACTGCCTTGTTCAGAGCCTGAGCTTTCAAGTCTCATCACTGACTTGGTAGCTCTGACTCTGAGCAACGCAGTGACTTGAGTATTTTGTCACTGAACTCAGTCAGGGTGCAACGCGAAGTTTAAAAAAAAAAATTGCTCCTGCATTCTCATTTTGCCCTTCGAAAATGGGACCATCAAGGGTTATTTACTTTTTAGGAGTGTAAAAGTGTTTGTAAAATGTCCATATAAAATAAATGTGAGAGTAATTTCAAGACATTGGATATATAAGTGATAACTAATTACTCCCTTCGTCACCCAAAATTGTGCTTATTTTTCTTATTTAGATGTCCACAAAAAGTGTGTCTACCCCATAAATGACAACAATTATTTTATCCCATTTTCTACTTTATTTATAAAGGACCAAACAATGTCCCTACTTAATTTTTTTTTAAATCTGTGTCCACGCATTAAGACACAATTTTAATAGTCGGGAGAAAAATAATAATAGAATGTGTTTACTTATTTAAAATAAATATCACAGATCGTGCATCGCACGAGCGAAAAAACTAGTATTAAAATAAAATAACACGGATGGATGTTAGGGTGGTGATCCATGCAAGTTCATTGTGGATAAAAATAAACAATAAAAATTAAATAGAAACAGGTATTATATATAGGAAACAGGGGAGTTAAATACATTTTCGCTTTTACCACATATGGTTTCAAGAGTTGAAAGAAATTTTAATTTAGTCTTGTAACAATTTACGTCCAATGTGAATAAAATCTTGTTTCATATGTATTTGGGTCTCATGAGACCTCCACTTATCAAGAAGGCCCAGATTAAATACAGTTTCTTCTTTGCTAGTACATTTAACACAAAAAAAAAAATCGAATTTTTTTCCCGAAAATTCAAAATAAGACAAAAAAAAAACATTTTTGTTAAAAAAATCGAAAAAGAAAATTCTGAACATTTTTTTTGGATAAAGTGTATTTAAAAAAGATTATGTAACCTGAGCCTGTTAAGAAATATAAAGCCCAATACTTCAACGGCCCATCTTTGGCTGGAGCCTGGTCCATCAACGCGTTGAAAATGGACTTTAGAAGCAGAAGGCACTAACAGTGAAGCCTTAGTCAATAATACAATTCAAAAAAATTTACACATTATAAAAATAAAAAAAATAAAAAAAAATTGATACATTTTTGGTTTTCTTTTTTTTTTCTCCTTAAAAAAATTGGTACATTTTTTCTACTATAGGTGTGTCTCTCAACTTAAGTCTCAACAAGACCAAAATTCCAAATTTGAGTCCTCCTTCAAAATTGTAATGGCGTTACTACAAAATTTGTTGCTAAATCTTTTCCAAGAGTAGTCAATAATCTATTGTCGTAAGAAATTTTGACCAAGACGCTGTTGTAGTCATGTAATGTAGATTGTCATGTCTGTTTTCAAACTTTATATAATGTTGTCGACTTCTAATTGGCCCATGTCCATAACAACAAATGTCAACGACTCTTTCTTCAGTTGACTGATAGTCCAACTGACCACTTAATTTTATAACTTGGTAAAGTCTCAACCTCTAACATAGCTAACATTCATTTTGTCTCTATATTGTAATACTAAATCGATTGACCAGATTCCATTAATTAATTGTTAGGAAAAATATTTTTTTAGGCTCGCAACTTAGAAAGTAGTATTTTAAGCACAATATATTTGTGGGCTTGTGAAAATTGGACAATACGTTTTCAGGGTGTAAAAGTTGAATAATATGTTTTCAAACTTGTAAAACTAGGATACTAGTATTTTTTTTTCAGTCTTGTAAATGTAGGGCAATTGATCTGTGTGTAGTGTATTTCGGGCTTCTAACCAGGGTTCGATTGTCCTATATTTGCAGATTTTTAAAATATATTATCCTACTTTTACGAGTTCGAAAATATATTATCTTACTTTTACGAGTCTGGAAACATATTGTCCTTAGAACACTACACCTAATTTAGGGCCTAAAAAAACACTTTTCCTGTCAACTGCTTCATGCCAGTTGAGCAAAAATTCAACTTTGTCTATTAGACACTTTAGCTCCTCGTCTAAGTATTCTCAAGTGAATTTAAAATGTCAGCTTCCAATATTTTAGTTTTCCATCGTTATTCCGCGTCCTGTGTGCAGGTTGGCAGCAAATATCTGTTAAATTCCCCTCAACTTCTCCATACATTTTGTTGTTCTAATAGACTATTTTTTAACATCTAATTAGAACAATATTTATTTTAACACGTTACATAGACATTTAGGTTTACCTAATCAACAATAAAAACTGGAATCTGATTAACTTTATGTGTACTAATCAATAATAAGAATTATGACCTGGTTAACTTTACTAACCAATATATACAAGTAATGGGTTCCAACGTTTCATACCATATTCTTGTGATAACAATTGAGAGAGTGCTGTGTGTGCTAAGAGCAAATACTGTAATGAATGTTATAACAAATACTACGCCAATCTGACTAACATAATATAAAATGAGTATACATCAGAAGACTAAGACGCAGTTTTGCAAGATGAATAAACTTTTAACACAAACTATAAATAGTATGTGCGAGCCTCATGGCAAAACCTTCACTATAACAAAGTAATGAATACAAATGTTATGTGAAATGATTACTAGACAAATCTTCCACAACAAAAATAAAATTCAATATACATCTATCGAACCTAAATGGCTAGGTGTATAAAATACACTGTCAAAGTTGAGATTGATTTCACAATCTATCAATGATCTCTCTATATATTAACACAATGATCGATCTATGCTATACGAGATGCATGATAATACATTCAACATAACGCACAAGGGAAATTATTAGCCCTATAACCTAAATTTAGGATCAACACTAGAATAGATGATACTCGATTATTCTTTGCACGATATTGAAGTCATCGCCCTCTATTTATAGGTGTGAGAGTACTCGGTCTTGAACTCACTAGATCCTAGTAGATGGAACTAGAAAATAAAATCATAAGTAACTTCCTATGATCCCATTTATTAATCGTTCATGTAGATAATTTTATTTTGAATATTTCATAGCAACCGCATGCTCTAGATCCTTCTCAATAGATTTAAAAGCTTCAAAATGTCCAGATTCATTTGGAATCTTCAAGATGTTGTAACCGCCATGTTGTAACATCCGGTGCAACATCCGATCTTCCAGATCCTTATAGAATGTCCTAGATCTTCAACCTACATGTCAAAACATTCATTGCAATATGAAATCATAAAGAGTTAGTTTATATGAAGAAATGGAAAATTCAGAATATTGTAAGGAATGTGATAACTTGACAAGCAACAACATTAACAATGAAACTTTTAGAGTAGCTCTAGTATGCATTTGAGTGTATGATATGCACTTGAATTTTAAAAAAATACCCCAAGTAGAAATCAGTAATACCACAAAAATTAATCAATGATACCATAAGAAATAATCAGTAATACCCCAAGAAATAATCAGTAATATCCCAATTGGAAAAACACACAGTTCGGTGTGTTTAAAAAAATCAAAATTGAGTTTAAAAATCAAGTGGAATTTTTAATTTAAGTTTTGCTTTTAAGTTAACTATAGATCTAGATTTTCTTTAAAGAAAATAAAATTCATTTCATAAAATACCTTACAAAGTTGCAAATTAAGGAGTGTGAACCTTTTTTTTAAAGAACCTTGTGAAATCATTATTACATATAAAATAATGAGAAATACACAGCATATTACAATTCTAGGACCTTAAATGCACTATAAAACATGAAAAATCTCATGGCACAAATTCATACAATTGGTAAGTAATTTGTATTTTAAAAAATAGGCCCAACATCCTTTTCCCTCATTTCTCTCAAAAGCCAGATCTAATCAGATTTTTTTTCTCTCACATCATTTTAAATTTTGGATCCTCTCTCTCTCACACCCACTCCCACCGCCACCACCACCACCATAGCCACCGCCACCACCAATCTCTCCATGCCGCTGCCGCCATCACCATCTCTCTCTCTCTCTCAACGTGAAACAGATACCGACGTGAGGAATTTCATGTCCATCGTGGGCTCTTCTTCTCCATCGCGTTGACAAGACACCGAGGATGGAGGGCGATGTTGGCTGCTGCCGAAATCATGTACATTGGGGCTCTTCTTCTCCACCGCATTTCTGCATATGGGTGCAAGAATAAGGAAATTTCTTCTCCATCGGGGCTCTCTCTCTCCCTCTCCCTTCCTCACAATCGACACACCAGAGGCAGATCTGGATGCGAGTTATCACTTCGCGAAGAAAATACACAGTGGCGCCACAAGCGGATCTTTCCAGGGGCGGTGCTCGCACGGTTGGGGATCTGCGGACGGAGGCGGATTTGTGAACGGAGGTGAAGATTGATTTCAGGTGTCTATGGGACTTGAGAGACAAATTAGATGGAGATATGCGGACGGAGGCGGTGGCAGCTACTGCTGGAATCAGGTCCTCTGGCGGTGCCCTTCTTGTTTAGGTTTTTAACATTTTATTTCAATTTAATCTTCTTTTTCTTTAATTAATTACATTTCTTGAGATTAGAGTATAATTCACCGAATATATAAGCTAGAGTTTATGTATTGAGAAATAAAGTAGGCATGTGTGAGCTTTTATGTGGATGATGCCTGCGGTGAGCTTTTATGTGGATGATGCCTGCGGTGAGCTTTTATGTGGATGATTATTCTAAAATTTTGGAATTGTCAAAGTAATCACATAGAAAAGAAATTAACATGGCGGAAGTCAGGGGTTTTTCAGTGATCAATTTGGTAGGAGTACTTAATTTTGGATTATAATTTTGGTGTATTTATTTAAGCTTTGTTATACATGTGAATGAGTGTGTTATATATAGTATATGAGTGATTAGGCGTGAAATTGTTATGATTTTAGCTCGAATTGTACGTGTTTTGAGTGAATTCGATGAGTATTTAGAGTCATTTGAGTAACATTTTCATAAAATCATCAATTTGTTTCTTTGGTGTTCATAGATGGATAGAGGGCAAAAATAGGAGTTCGTAGGACTTTGAATCGGTCAAAACGGACTCCCGGTTGAGAAGATATAAGTTTTTTCGAACAAGTGTACAACAACCGAAAAGTGCTCGACCAAAAGTGGTCGAACGCCACCATTCGACCGGATGAATCATTCGACCAGTTGAGGTCGAACGCCCCCGCTCGACCTAAGTTCTGGAAAGGCATCCATTCGACCAATATGAGGTCGAGCGCTAGTGCTCGACCAAACCCCAGTTTTACGAGATTTTGGTCTTTTTCACCCGTTTTCGGCCCATTGCTTATAGATACCCGATCCCAAGCTTGTTTTTGGAGACTTTTGATCCCGATTCATATTTTTGCATACTTAGAGCTGGTAGAGAGATTTTGGGAGAGTTTCACACTTGTAAACGAGGTTTTGATCTTACGAATTCTTAGTTTAGATACGTCTTTTGATTCTTTTCGTTTAATTCTTTCATTCTTGAACCTTTGAGACTTCTAAACCCTACTTTATCAGATTTATTGAGATTTTGAGATATTCTTTCGTTTATGCTTTCTAAGTTTTGTGATTATTCTATTATGCAAATGTTCATCATTCTTTTGATTGTTTTAGTTCTTTCAATTACCATGTTAGGCTAGAACCCTTGTATGCTTGGGGTAGGATGAACTCGTAGAAGTAGGATGTTGGTACATACTCGTGATGTTTAATGCTAGTTCTCTTAATTAATTGAATTCTTGAAATAAACCCTAGAATTATCTTGAAATTGAGTACGAAAATTATTAGAGAGAGGACGATCTTATCACTCTTTGATAACAAGTAGACTTAACGATAGGGTTATAGAAGGGGTTTATCATCTACCGGTTTATCTAGGGAGGACGACCGCGTCACCTTGGGTAAATAAGGATCTCATTAATTAAGCATGATCTATATAACTTGTTTAGTGGGTTGTGAAGTAGGTTGATATAACGAAGTATTAGGGTTAATTCTTGAGCTTTTAGCCTTTCAATCTGGTGCTAGATTAGGAAAGTTGATTGCCTAGTTTTAGTACACTTAGGATTAATACTTGCACATCATGGTTATTTTAATTATCATACCCGCTCCGTTAGTATACGTTGGGATTCCTATCATGAGCATCACCATCTCATATTTTATTAAAACCCTTAGTTATTTGTTTGATTTTATTATTTGCATTGATAGAAGTAGACTTTAAAGTAGTTTAATTCCATTCTTAAACCAGAACACACACTCATATTAACTACGGTGCGTAGATCTCCAGGGCTCTATTCACATACACACTTTCCCTTGGGTTTGATACTACTTGGTCCCTATACTTGCCCATACTACAGGGATCTCATACTCTTGTGAGGTAACTACTAGTATAACTAGTATTTTGCGTTCAAGTTAATGAGCAGAATATAAAAGCATGACCTGACTTTTTTTTCCAGGTATGTTATAGCAGGACAGGAGGCCAGATTCCCGAAGGTACACTGACCCGACAGGATCAAGAGTCTACATCAGACAAAAGCATTTAATGTACTATAGATCTACTGTTGATCGTTAGATTAATAGTTGTAATAAATCCCTAAAATAAAGTGTAAAGACGAGTTTATGGTCACTTTTGTGTCTTTGAGGGTGAACCTCTGTAAATAGAAGGTCACCTCCCATTGTAAAGGTTCACATTTTCCCTCATTCATCATATATATGCAAAAAATTCTCATTCAAGGGAAGAACGGAAGTTCTTCCTCTATCGTTCTTATTCGTTCACATTGATTGTTTATCGGGCATAACCCACATAGCCAAAATACATTACTCCTACGAAAATGCCCATCAACAATTTGGCGCTAGAAGAAGGGTAAAAAACCCTAAAATTATTCAAAGATTTTCGGAAAAACCTTCAAATCTTCAAGAACACCTTCAAATCTTCAAGTGTTCTTGAAGAACACCTTCAAATATTCAAACCTCATCTTCAAATCTTCAAACATTCATAAAAAATATCTACAAATGTTCATATCTATCATCAAATCTTCATCAATAAATCCAAAAAAATTATATCCCATTTTCACTCAACATGTGAAATGATCAAGCAAAGGTTCTGCACCTATATTCATAAAAAAGAAAAACACATACAACACCAATGTTTTCAAGCCAGTGCATACATATTAATTTCCCAGAAAGAATATGGCCTCATATCTACCCAAGAAAATGGACGAAGCAACCGAAGTCAGTGATGGAATTCCGCACTACTGCTGTCACGAGAGAAATGACCCTCCATCGCCGGAAAATAACACCCATATTTTGGTATATTAAAGCAAAACCAGAGAAGGGGCAACTGTTTTTGGCTTCAGGCTGCCCACTGCCAACCTCGATCGTGGCACTAAATTTTCTGCAGCAGTACATCATCTTCAGTCTTTTGACATATTTCCCAACACACATGATAGAGATTTTTGGTGAAAAGTCAAAGATCGCCTGCCAACATCGATCTGAGCGCCGCCACAAGTGGCCTACGGGCTTCGACCACCGTCGACAAGCCACCTTGCCACAAGCGGCCTCCCGCCATCATCCCTGCACAGCCCGCTGCCCGGTCCCCGAGGACGGGCTCAAAGCACCACCTCAAAGCTTCCTCCCCGTGAAGCCTCCCCGAACCGCCACTCTGCAGCCTAGCCTCCCTGCGGCCAGTCCCCCCACGTCGCCTTCACGACACGACCTCCAGGCATTCCTCCCAACGCTGCAAGCCCGCGGCATGACCTCTCCGAACTGTGGCCTCCCCGCACGGCCGCCTCCCTGCACGGCCGCCTCCCCGCCAGCTGCCACCAATCGTGGCCAATCTCCCCACACGACCGCCTACCCGCGCTGCCCAGCTTTCCCGCACTGCCGAGTAGCAGCCTCCGCCGCTGCCCTCACTGCCTCGCCGCCTGTCACGGCCTCCCTACTCCGCCACTACTTTTCTGGCCTACCCGTGCCGCCCTAATGGACGGGCCTCGTTGCGCCGCCGAGTAGTGACCTCCGACTACCAGGCACAACCTCCGGGTCCCTGCGCCGCTGCCGCGTAGTTTGGCCTCCCCGCGGCCGCCCTCGCTGCTGCCTCATGACTGCCTCCCCACACCTACCCCCACTGCCCATTGTGCGGCCACCAGCAGTCGCCACCCCGTGGCCGCACATCGCTACCCGCGTAGCACACGACCAACCCGCACGCAAGCTACTCGACGCCCGCTTCCCTGCAACCCGCCAACACGGTCAATTCTTTGTGAGTTCCGCCGAGATGTATTGGACAAAATGGGCCGGATTTCTAATTAGTCTGGGCCCAATTTTATATTTATTCTATTGGGCCAAGCTCCAACGTGAATTGGTTGGCCCATGAACTATTTAGGTCAAAAGGGTTTATTTTAATAGCAGCAGTTAAAAAAAAGGGCAGCAGCTCTGGGACGAGGATTCGGAGCCTCTTCATCGACGAAAAATTTACGAGCAGTCATTTGCCCACTCACATCAGGTTTATTCCAATAATTTTCTTTTAATATATATCACTGTTGACAGACATTTTTGTACGGATAGATGTATGTGGCTATTTAGGGTATGCCCGACAAACAATAAATATAAACGAACACGAACGATGGGGGAAGAACTTTCGTTCTTCCCTCGAATGAGAGCTTTTTCATATATGAGAAATGAGAGGAAAATGTAGGATCCTTTACAATGAGGGGGTGATCCCCTATTTATAGAGGTTCACCCCCCAAAGGCCCAAAAGTGGCCCTAAATTCGTCTCAATCCTTTATTTAGGGATTTATTACAATTATTAATATAAAGATCAACAGTAGACCTATAATACATTAAACACTCTTTTCTGATGTAGACTCTCGATCTTGTCGGGTCAGTGTATCTTTAGGAATCCGATCTTCTGTCAGGCGAGGATATTTCCTGCTGTAACAATTGCCCCCAAGATTGGGCTCTGATTGCGGCCAGAGTTCGATCTTGATCTGTGCTTCAAATAGGTTTTGCCCCCGAGCCTGAAAACAAGATAGCTCGGATGCCCCGGAGGAATCTTCGACAACAGGGTCCGTGATGGGCGAATCTTCCGTGTAACCTTCGAATAGTCAAACCTCAAACAAATTGGTCGGGTTAGGTGGGGTACGATCTTCCGTAGTGCCGTCGGGTCGGGTACCGTGACGTTCAATTAATAGAGTTCTTGCCGCTGACCGACATTGATTTTAGTAATAGGGCGGTAAGGACCGCGATGATAAATTAATGAAGTGCTTAGGCCTCTTGCGGGTAGCGACTTCACGGATGACAGATTGACTTAATAATCAATTAAGAGATAAATCAACAGATTAATGAGTGGAATGCCTTAGCCGATAGACGGGCAGCAACTTCACGATGATGAGATTGAATTAACAACCGCTTAAAAGATTAACCAACAGGTTAATGAGTGAAGTGTTTTAGCCGATGATCGGGCAGCGACTTCACGAAGATGGGATTGATTTAACAACCGCTTAAAAGATTAACCAACAGGTTAATGAGTGAAGTGCTTTAGCCGATGATCGGGCAGCGACTTCACGAAGATGGGATTGATTTAACAACCGCTTAAAAGATTAACCAACAGGTTAATGAGTGAAGTGCTTTTAGCCGATTGACGGGCAGCGACTTCACGATGATGAGATTGAATTAACAACCGCTTAAAAGATTAACCAACAGGTTAATGAGTGAAGTGTTTTAGCCGATGATCGGGCAGCGACTTCACGAAGATGGGATTGATTTAACAACCGCTTAAAAGATTAACCAACAGGTTAATGAGTGAAGTGCTTTAGCCGATGATCGGGCAGCGACTTCACGAAGATAGGATTGATTTAACAACCGCTTAAAAGATTAACCAACAGGTTAATGAGTGAAGTGCTTTTAGCCGATTGACGGGCAGCGACTTCACGAAGATGGGATTGATTTAACAACCGCTTAAAAAATTAACCAACAGGTTAATGAGTGAAGTGCTTTAGCCGATGATCGGGCAGCGACTTCACGAAGATGGGATTGATTTAACAACCGCTTAAAAGATTAACCAACAGGTTAATGAGTGAAGTGCTTTTAGCCGATTGACGGGCAGCGACATCACGATGCAGAGAATAGATTAGTTAACGCCGGTGAGGACGAACCAAACAATACCTCGCCTAGTAGGCGGAAAGTCAACGCTTAACATGCGGACTGGATCCACGCCAAGAGGCGGATTAGTTGACGCCGGTGAAGGCGAACTTATCAAGACCGAGTGACGGATCGTCTTGAGAGGCAGATTAGTTGACGCCGGTGAAGGCGAACTAATCAATATGTCAACGCATAAAAGGCGGACTAATCAACACCGAGACAGCGGATTAACTCGAGAAAGAGATTAGTTGACGCCGGTGAAGGCGAACTAATCAATACGTCGACGCCTGAAAGGCGGACTAATCAACGTCGAGGAGACGGATTACTTCGCCACTCCAGGCGGATTAACTCGAGTAGATTAGTTGACGCCTGTGAAGGCGAACTAATCGATACGTCAACGCTTGAAAGGGTGGACTAATCGACGTCGAGAAGACGGATTACTTCGCCACTCCAGGCAGATTAACTCGAGTAGATTAGTTGACGCCTGTGAAGGCGAACTAATCGATACGTCAACGCCTGAAAGGGCGGACTAATCGACGTCGAGAAGACGGATTACTTCGCCAATCTGGGCGGAATGTCGACGCCGAGAAGGCGGATTAACTCGAGAAGTAGATTAGTTGACGCCGGTGAAGGCGAACTAATCGATACGTCAACGCCTGAAAGGGCGGACTAATCGACGTCGAGAAGACGGATTACTTCGCCAATCTAGGCGGAATGTCGACGCCTAAAAGGCGGATTAATCAACGCCGATCGGGCGGATTACTTCGCCAATCTAGGCGGAATGTCGACGCCGAGAAGACGGATTAATCTACGCCGATCTGGCGGATTACTTCGCCAATCTAGGCGGAATGTCGACGCCTAAAAGGCGGATTAATCAACGCCGATCGGGCGGATTACTTCGCCAATCTAGGCGGAATGTAGACGCCGAGAAGGCGGATTAATCAACGCCGATCGGGCGGATTACTTCGCCAATCTAGGCGGAATGTCGACGCCTAAAAGGCGGATTAATCAACGCCGAGACGGCGGATTAACTCGAGAAAGAGATTAGTTGACGCCGGTGAAGGCGAACTAATCAATACGTCAACGCCTGAAAGGCGGACTAATCAACGTCGAGGAGACGGATTACTTCGCCACTCCAGGCGGATTAACTCGAGTAGATTAGTTGACGCCTGTGAAGGCGAACTAATCGATACGTCAACACCTGAAAGGGCGGACTAATCGACGTCGAGAAAACGGATTACTTCGCCAATCTGGGCGGAATGTCGACGCCGAGAAGGCGGATTAACTTGAGAAGTAGATTAGTTGACGCCGGTGAAGGCGAACTAATCGATACGTCAACGCCTGAAAGGGCGGACTAATCGACGTCGAGAAGATGGATTACTTCGCCAATCTAGGCGGAATGTCGACGCCTAAAAGGCGGATTAATCAACGCCGATCGGGCGGATTACTTCGCCAATCTAGGCGGAATGTCGACGCCGAGAAGGCGGATTAATCAACGCCGATCGGGCGGATTACTTCGCCATTCTAGGCGGAATGTCGACGCCTAAAAGGCGGATTAATCAACGCCAATCGGGCGGATTACTTCGCCAATCTAGGCGGAATGTCGACGCCGAGAAGGCGGATTAATCAACGCCGATCGGACGGATTACCTCGCCAATCAAGGCGGAATGTCGACACCTAAAAGGCGGATTAATCAACGCCGAGACAGCGGATTAACTCGAGAAAGAGATTAGTTGACGCCGGTGAAGGCGAACTAATCAATACGTTGACGCCTGAAAGGCGGACTAATCAACGTCGAGGAGACGGATTACTTCGCCACTCCAGGCGGATTAACTCGAGAAAGAGATTAGTTGATGCCGGTGAAGGCGAACTAATCAATACGTCGACACCTGAAAGGCGGACTAATCAACGTCGAGGAGACGGATTACTTCGCCACTCCAGGCGGATTAACTCGAGTAGATTAGTTGACGCTTGTGAAGATGAACTAATCGATACGTCAACACCTGAAAGGGCGGACTAATCGACGTCGAGAAGACGGATTACTTCGCCAATCTGGGCGGAATGTCGACGCCGAGAAGGCGGATTAACTCGAGAAGTAGATTAGTTGACGCCGGTGAAGGCGAACTAATCGATACGTCAACGCCTGAAAGGGCGGACTAATCGACGTCGAGAAGACGGATTACTTCGCCAATCTAGGCGGAATGTCGACGCCTAAAAGGCGGATTAACTCGAGAAGTAGATTAGTTGACGCCGATGAAGGCGAACTAATCGATACGTCAACGCCTGAAAGGGCGGACTAATCGACGTCGAGAAGACGGATTACTTCGTCAATCTAGGCGGATGTCGACGCCTAAAAGGCGGATTAATCAATGCCGATCGGGCGGATTACTTCTCCAATCTAGGCGGAATGTCGAAGCCGAGAAGGCGGATTAATCAACGCCGATCGGGCGGATTACTTCGCCAATCTAGGCGGAATGTCGACGCCTAAAAGGCGGATTAATCAACGCCGATCGGGCGGATTACTTCGCCAATCTAGGCGGAATGTCGACGCCGAGAAGGCGGATTAATCAACGCCGATCGGGCGGATTACTTCGCCAATCTAGGCGGAATGTCGACGCCGAGAAGGCGGATTAACTCGAGAAGTAGATTAGTTGAGCCCGGTGAAGGCGAACTAATCGATACGTCAACGCCTGAAAGGGCGGACTAATTGACATCGAGAAGACGTATTACTTCGCCAATCTAGGCGGAATGTCGACGCCTAAAAGGCGGATTAATCAACGCCGATCGGGCGGATTACTTCGCCAATCTAGGCGGAATGTCGACGCCGAGAAGGCGGATTAACTCGAGAAGTAGATTAGTTGACGCCGGTGAAGGCGAACTAATCGATACGTCAACGCCTGAAAGGGCGGACTAATCGACGTTGAGAAGACGGATTACTTCGCCAATCTAGGCGGAATGTCGACGCCTAAAAGGAGGATTAGCTCGAGAAGTAGATTAGTTGACGTCGGTGAAGGCGAACTAATCGATACGCCAACGCCTGAAAGGGCGGACTAATCGACGTCGAGAAGACGGATTACTTCGCCAATCTAGGCGGAATGTCGACGCCTAAAAGGCGGATTAGCTCGAGAAGTAGATTAGTTGACGCCGGTGAAGGCGAACTAATCGATACGTCAACGCCTGAAAGGGCGGACTAATCGACGTCGAGAAGACGGATTACTTCGCCAATCTAGGCGGAATGTCGACGCCTAAAAGGCGGATTAGCTCGAGAAGTAGATTAGTTGACGCCGGTGAAGGCGAACTAATCGATACGTCAACGCCTGAAAGGGCGGACTAATCGACGTCGAGAAGACGGATTACTTCGCCAATCTAGGCGGAATGTCGATGGCTAGAAGGCGGACCGGTCAACGCCTATGAAGGCGGACGAATGTTTGTAGTCGAAAGGTGTGACCATGTTTTAAATATTGAGTTATTTATTCGGTGAGCAACCTCAATGATTTTTTCGAAATTGTATTCAAAGTTTTAAATACCCGACTGTATTTAGTTGAATTCAGCGTCAAAAAATTTGTTTTTGATGTCACAAAATGATCTTAGGATATGTATATCCATGCCCCCGCTTTTAATATACATGACAACTTACGAGTTGCGATATATATTAAAAGGAAATATCAAATGAAAACTGCATTTCAAAAATTGCCCCCGATTTTAATTTTCGAAATATGAGTATATGCCCCCGCTTTTACTATATATGAAATTTGCGAGGTGTAACATATATTAAAAGGAAATTGTCGAAATAAACCTGATGCGAGTGGGCAAAGGACTGCCCGTAGATTTTTCATTGATGAAGAGGCTCCGGATGCTCGTCTAAAGCTGCTGCCCTTTTTTTTATTTTTTTTTTTTTTTTTTTTTTTTTTTAGCAATACTCTGCCTCCAGTGAAATGGAGGTTAACTCAATTTGGCCCATTAGTATGGACTGAAAGGTAGGACAACCATATTAAATAAAGAGGCCCAACTAATTTAAATAAAAATGGCCCCAACCCTCAAATAAATCCTGGCCCAGCAAATAAACATGGGCCCAGAACTCAATAAAATCTCGGCCCAATACCCTAATCCCTGAATTAAATCAGCCCTCACCTAAAGAACAGTGTCCTGTGCGTGTTGAAGCTGCGTTGGTCGACGCGGGTGGAATCGAGGTGGCGTGGGCTGGCGAGCCCGGAGGCCGGCGGGAAGGACTGGCCGCTTCCCGCGGCGGGGAAGCTGTCCGCTGGCCGCGAGGTGCGACGGGGAGGCGGACGCTAGGCTGACCCTGTGAGGCGGCGGCGCGGGGAGCC
The DNA here is from genome assembly GCA_947034835.1 of Ballota nigra. Classification (NCBI taxonomy): domain Eukaryota; kingdom Viridiplantae; phylum Streptophyta; class Magnoliopsida; order Lamiales; family Lamiaceae; genus Ballota; species Ballota nigra. Next base: position 40,372,739 of record OX344724.1, on the reverse strand, counting down.
TCTGAGGGCAGCGGGTCGGGAACGGGAGACCGCACGGGGCGGCGGTACGACGACGCGGGGAGGCCGAGCGGCGAGGGTACGACTGGGAGGAGCTGGCGGCTGCGGGCAGCGGAGCGATTGGCCTCGGCTGGCGGTGGTCGGCGCGGGTAGCGGGTCGCGATGGGCTGTGGCAACGTGCGGGTCGCGACTGAGGCCGCTTCTCGATGGCGGGGAGGCAGCGATGAGGTTGTGCGCGGGAAGGCACGCGGCGCGGACTGGTTGCCGCTGCGGGGAGACGACGGGTAGCCCAGAACCGGCGGCGCGGGCTGGTCGGAGGCAGAGCGCGAAGGCTGGTGGCCGTACCGGTGAGGGCGGTGCGGCGGTGTCGGGCAGCCCGTGGTGGCCGTTTGCGACGCGGGTAGAGTCGTGCGGCGAGCGTGAGCGTCGACGAGTGGTGGCACGGGGAAAGCGCGCGCAGGCTGACGTGTAGCCACGCGCGACGAGCGGGCAGGCTCGTCGGACAGGTTCGGTCTGGCAGAGGTACTCGTGGCGGTGGTCGGTCTACCACCGGAGGTCGTGTCGACGACGGCTGCGCCCAACGACGTCGGCTAGGCGGTGGCGCGCGAATCGATGTCAGACCATTGTTGACTTACTGTCCCTAGTAGGTGTATTGGGAGGTGTGCCGCCGAAAGCACTGCACTAGTGGTGAAGATAAGGTGATGCGCAAATCGAGGCAAACAAAGGGTGATTCAACGCAGCGAATGGTTGTCTCGCTTGAAATATTTCCCTACATGGTCCGAGGGATTCACGGCAGATTACGATCCGGGTGGTGGTGCGGCAGCCGGGCTCCGGCCGCGGCATTACGGAAAGCTTCGCGAGCTCCGTCGCCGGAAACAGCGGCAGCACCCACCGGAAACGCCAGCAACACTCCTTCTTCTTTTTCCATTTTTTTGTTTTTTCTTCTGTCTTTTTCTCCTTAGGTAGCAGCTGTTGTCAGTTGGCTTGTAGCCACAAACTTCTTGTTGGGAGATATGGACTGGTCTTCGATTTTTTTTGTGTGTAGAATTTACTTTCCGACTTTTTGTTGTATGGTTTAGGTCGAAAAAGGATTACGGTTTTTTGGAATTTTTCGATTGGGGCCGTATGTATACGAATGGGGTTGTAGGTATATGAATTTTGAACAGGAAACTCACTCTAACCTTTGATTCTTGAATATTGGTATCAAAAGGGGTTGAAGATTCCCAGACGGAGTTGAACACTTTGGAGATTGGTTGAATTTCTTGGATGATTTGTGTTGAACAGGTTTTTGGATTGTGGGATTTGATTTTTTTTTTGTTTTTGAGGCGAAGATCTTCGTGTTCAACCATCGAGATGAACACGAATTCGACCCTCCTTCTAGCGCCAAATTGTTGACAGGCATTTTTGTACGGATAGATGTATGTGGCTATTTAGGGTATGCCCGACAAACAATAAATATAAATGAACACGAACGATGGGGGAAGAACTTTAGTTCTTCCCTCGAATGAGAGCTTTTTCATATATGAGAAATGAGAGGAAAATGTAGGATCCTTTACAATGAGGGGGTGATCCCCTATTTATAGAGGTTCACCCCCAAAGGCCCAAAAGTGGCCCTAAATTCGTCTCAACCCTTTATTTAGGGATTTATTACAATTATTAATATAAAGATCAACAGTAGACCTATAATACATTAAACACTCTTTTCTGATGTAGACTCTCGATCTTGTCGGGTCAGTGTATCTTTAGGAATCCGATCTTCTGTCAGGCGAGGATATTTCCTGCTGTAACAATCACAAATCGCAAAATTTTATATCAATTAAAAGCGGGGGCATATATACTTGTATTTCAAAAATTCAACGCGGGGGCAATTTTTGAAATACAATTTTCATTTGGTAACTTCCTTTTAATATATATTATAACAAGCATGTTTTCATATACATTAAAAGGCGGGGGCATGGATATACATATCCTTAGATCATTTTGTGATATCAAAAATAATTTATTTGTACTGAGTATAATTAAGTACATTTGGTTAATAAAAAAATCGAGTATAATTTCATAAAATTGATGAGTTTGTTCACTGAGTAAATAACTCAATAAATAAAAATGGTCACACCTTTCGACTATAAATATTTGTCTGCCTTCATAGGCATCGACCATCTGTCTTTTAGGTGTCGACATTCCGCTTGGATTAGCGAGGTAATCCGCCTTCTCGGCATTGATTAGTCCGCCTTTTAGGCGTTGATATTCCGCCCGGATTGGCGAAGTAATCCGCCTTCTCGGTGTTGATTAGTCCGTCTTTTAGGCGTTGACATTCCGCCCGGATTAGCGAAGTAATCCGCCTTCTCGGAGTTGATTAGTCCGCCTTTTAGGCGTTGATATTCCCCAGGATTAGCGAAGTAATCCGTCTTCTCGACATCGATTAGTCCGTCTTTTAGGCATTGACATATTGAATATTCCATCTTTCAGACGTTGACATATTGATTAGTTTGCCTTCACCGGTGTTAACTAATCTATTTTTCGATTTAATCCACCTTCTCGACGTCGATTAGTCCGCCCTTTAGGCGTTGACATTCCGCCTGGATTGGCAAAGTAATCCGCCTTCTCGGCGTTGATTAGTTCGCCTTTTAGGCGTTGACATTCTTCCTGGATTGACAAAGTAATCCACCTTCTCGGCGTTGATGTATTGATTAGTTCGACTTCACCGGTGTCAACTAATCTATTTCTCGAGTTAATCTGCCTTCTCGGCATTGATTAGTCCTGTTGATGGGCGAGGATAAATACAACTAGGGCAAACAAGATTAAGTGAAGTTATCCCATCTAAAGTCAGGATTAAACCAAGCCAAACTGGAATTGCAAGGCGAGCTACTCTACCCACGCGAGCTACTTTAAGACCGAGGCCAAGCGAACCCAAATGGAGCCCAGACGAGCAATTCCAACCAAAAGTCAATACAAAGGATGACCAACATAACCAAACTAATAACTCTTCAAAGACAAGGCTCCGAAGAGGTGAACAACACAATAAACAAGCAAATTTAGTCTAGAAAATAGAATTTAGTTTAGATAAGGTCAAATTAGTCAACTCTCCATGTGTCAAATATGCACACATGGAAGAGTAAAGGTTTGTACACCTCCTACTTGTAAAACTTGTATAAATACCTTGAATTTCAATAAATAAAATAAGCACAAATTCACTAATACATTCAAACTTCGACCACGTAAACCAAAACACCTCGATTCTCAAACATTCGAATTAAATACATAATCAATACACGTGTTTATTCCTTTTCTAATTCTAATTTTCATATTCACTAATTACGTTAGTGATCAATCAAACGTAATTTTTTGGTGATCTAATTAGTAAATAAAATAACCACCAATCCCTGTTATTAGAAACGATCACCAACAAGTCTTTCTTTTAGGCGTTGACATTCCACCTGGACTGGCGAAGTAATCTGCCTTCGCGGCATTGATTAGTCTGTCTTTTAGGCATTGACTTATTAATTAGTTTGTCTTCACCGGTGTCAACTAATCTATTTATCGAGTTAATCCACCTTCTCGGCGTTGATTAGTCCACCTTTTAGGCGTTGACATTCCGCCTGAATTGGTGAGGTACAATCCGCCACTCGGCCTTGATTAGTTCGCCTTCACCGGCGTTAACTAATCCGCCTCTCGGCGTAGATCTAGTTTGTATTTTAGACATTGACTTTCCGCCTTAATGGGCGAGGTGTTGTTTAGTTCGCCTTCACCGGCATCAAAAAATCTGTTTCTCGGTGTTGATTTGTCAATCTTAATGGCATCGACCAGTCCGTCTTCACCGGCGTCGAATAATCCACCACTTTATTAATTATAAATTATCGCATCCTGAATGCTTTCATTGATTAGTCAATTATTATCGATTGTTAAGTCAATCTCGTATTTGTGAAGTCGCTACCCTCAAGCGGCCAAAACACTTCACTAGTTTTTCATTCATTAATCAATTATCATTGATTGTTAAATCAATCTCGTATTCTTGAAGTCGCTGCCCGCAAGCGGCCAAAACACTTCACTAGTTTTTCATTTATTAATCAAATATCATCGATTGTTAAGTCAATCTCGTATTCGTGAAGTCGCTGCCCGAAAGCGGCCAAAGCACTTCACTAGTGTTTCATTGATTAATCAATTATCATCGATTGTTAAGTCAATTCCGTATTCGTAAAGTCGCTGCCCGCAAGTGGGCAAAGCACTTCACTAGTTTTCATTGATTAGTCAATTATCATCGATTATTAAGGCAATCTATTGTTCGTGAAGTCGCTGCCCGCAAGCGGCCAAAGCACTTCATTAATTTATCACCGCGGTCCTTAACGCCCTATTACTAAATTTGCTGCCCCATGCGGCTATAGCACTTTATTAATTAATTATCACGACTCTTATCACTAAATTATTAAAATCGCAACCCATCAGCGACAAGGACTCTTTATTAACTGAGCATCACGACTCTCGACTCGGGGGCACGATGGAAGATCGTACCCCACCTAACCCGACCAGTTTCAGAAAAGTTTGACAATCCAAAGATGACACGAAAGATAAGCCCATGAAGGACACTGTCGTAAAAAATTTCCCCGAGACATATGAGCTATCTTGTTTATAGGCTCGGGGCCAAAATCTATTTGAAACGCAAATCAAGATCGAACTCTGGCCGCAATCAGAGCTCAATCTTGGGGGCAATTATTATAGCAGAAATTATCCTTGCCTAACAGGAGGTCAGATTTCCGAAGATACACTGATTCCACAGGATCAAAAGTCTACATCAAACAAGAGCATTTAATGTACTATAGATCTATTGTTGATCGTTAGATTACTAATTGTAATAAATACCTAAAATAAAGGGTTAAGACGAGTTTATGGCCACTTTTGGGCCTTTGAGGGCGAATCTCTATAAATAGAAGGTCACCCCCCATTGTAAAGGTTCACATTTTCCTCATTCATCATATATGCAAAAAAACTCTCATTCAAGGGAAGAACAAAAGTTCTTCCCCTATCGTTCTTGTTCGTTTACATGATTATTTGTCGGGCATAACACACATAGCCACAATACATTACTCCTACGAAAATGCCCGTCAACAAGGTATCAAATTACAAACAGAGTTGAAGGTTTCTGGGAATTCAAACACGAAAACGCCTCTTGTTCATAATTTATCGGCATTTGTTCATAATTTTAGAGTGTTTATTCATAATTTATGTGCGTTTAAGCACATTTTTTTAACCGTCTATTCATAAATTATTGGACTGTCTATGCCTAATTTTGCATATGTAATACTTTTGAAATTTTTTTATATGTAATTCTCAAATTTATAATAATAGGAATATTTTTTATTTTGAATTTTCTTGAATTCTCAAATATTTATATTTTATGTTAGAAATATTTTTTATACTTGTGTTCATAAAAATTATGTTTATGTTCAGAGTTATAATACACCCGAAAATAACAAATATTTTTTGTCATAATTTTGTCTCGGAAAATGTGCATAAAAGTTCGTCAATATTGGGTCAGATTTTGTAAGAATCTGAGTTTGAACATGGGCCTACCAAAATGTATGAATGTGTGGTTTTGACTAATGATGGAGACCACCAAATTATAGCAAATTGTGCCATGAGATTTTTATTGTAGCATTTGACATTTAAGATCATAGGATTGTGGTAAATAATAGGTGCCCCTAAAATAATTTTATTAAAATTCCAACGAGGATATCGCACAATGCGCCCTTATCCAAACAATAACAAATTTGGGGGAAATAGGTATGCAATCAAGTGATGGACATATCACGAGACATTGTCCCATATTGATGCAGTATTTGTGATTGTGATGGGAAGAAAATAAGAATCCAATTTATGGCAACTGAATTGCCCATGTGATTTCCTTCTCTCTATACCCTATGATACAAATATGGATGGTTACTATTATTAATGCTTCCTCATTCCACATTAATGTTTCTCTATTTCACATACAACTCGTGCTTCCACTTATTCTATCGTAATATAAATTCTTGCATTTAAAACATCCAAATTATCACAAAGATTTCTACGAACTTACATTTTAGTAAATTATGCATTTTTCAAAGTGTTAAATGCAACGATTTTAAGGTCTATGTTAGGTTGTAATTTGTAAACGAAATACTTTCTCTATCCAAGAAAAATGTGTTCGTTTATTTTTTACAGGTATATAAAAAATGTAAATAAAGTAGATAAATTAAGTGTATTTTGAAGTATTGTGGAATTTATTTATGAGTTAAAATGATTATTTGTAAGTGTAAAGTTAATAACATTGTAATTAAGTGATGGTTGCATGGTAAATGAAACAAAATTATTATAAAAAATAAAATGAACCCTTTTACTTAAGGGGGAAAGTAATGAATTACGGTTGGAGAGCTAGATGACGTTTAGTTGACCATTATTATATTATTATCTTGTAAGACTGTTTTTGGCAAATTAGATTAAAACTCATCAATTAATAAAAAGTAAAATTAAACTGTTACATGTGGGTGTCATACCACTCACACCTTCCAAACTCTGTACACACCCCCATTAATTTAAATTTAAGACAAATTATTATATGAAAATAGTTCATGATAAATTTATTGTAAAATTATTTTAAAGTATCGAATATTTGTCCAGAAGTATCGATAATTTCATCATAAGTATCATTAATTTGGTTTAGTGGTAATATATTATAATTGTTGTAAAAAAGTTTTAACCCAGATTAATGATACCCGTAATGAGATTATTGATATCCCTAATCAAATATTTGATACTTTAAAACAGTTTAATGATAAGTTTATCATACATATTTTCATATAAAACCTACACTAAATTTAAAATTAGGCAAACACTCATGCACCACAAAGTGCACGGTGTACTCACTCAACAGTTGATATCGTTTACACTGAAAAGATTGTTTCAATTACACTGAAAAATGTGGTTGGATTACATTGAAAAATTTACAATGAAAACTGATTTTCAGTATAAACTTTTCAGTGTAATCCAGGTATACTTTTCAGTGTAATCGGAACAAAAATTTTAGTGTACATAATATAAATTGTTGAGTGAGTACACTATACACCAAGTGCACAAGCAGTCTCGGCGGCCGCCTAGGCGCTTGTCAGCACCTACCGCCGACGATTAATGCAAAACGGTCGTATTTGGCGGAAACCGCCTTTGGCGGCGTCTAGACGGGCCTCGGCGGTAGGCAATGCCTAGGGTTTTTTTTTTTTTTTTAAAATTTTAATAACTTTAAAATGTTATATAATTAAAAAGAAAAAAAGAAAAATTAAAAGGAAAATAAAAAGTTGCACATATGTGGATTGTAAATTGTGGTAGTTTATTAATTTGGACATTTTTTGGAGATGTGTTTAATTTTACTTAATTACTTTAATTAGACCAAGTATAGAGTGGAACTGGTTTATACATGAATCACCGAAGGGTATTAGTTGTTTTCATTGAAGAATATTAGTTATATTTACTAAAAAGTATTACTGATTTACACTAAAGAGACTTAGTTGTTCGGTCGAAATGAACTAAGACTCTCCAGTGTAAACCAGTAATATTCTTCAGTAAAAATAACTAATACTCTTCAGTTAAAACAACTAATACCCTGCAGTGATTTATATATAAACCAATTTCACTCTATACATACTCCTTTAATTATTAAATTGGATAATAAACAAATTAAGTTGGAAACATGGAACTTTATTACTTTGATAAATATTAAACAAAATATATTTAATAATAAAAAAAGAAGAAAAAAATAAAAATAAACAAAAACCTTAGCGGCCGTCTAGGCGGCCATATACCGTCTGCCGAGCGCCAAACGCCATCTGCAACCTGTGCACAAGAGAGAGTTACTCTCAAAATTAACATGCATTAATGTACTTGTTTTATTACTATTCCACCATTTCTCAATAAAACAAAAATAGAATCGTTTATTCTCTCTTCCTTAAGATCGCAATTATTTTTTAAAAGAACAAGATTGCAGGTGAAATCATCTAGATGAACTCCATATAGATGGAAGTAGAACGAATTGTAGTTGAATTCCATAAAAAAAAAATGAATATGGTATATAAAATATCAAGAGTTCGAAGGTGAAAATTATGGAATTGCGCTCGTTCACGTTAGGCCCAGAATAGACACAGAATGTTTAGCGTGCGGTTGAACTGACTAAATGAATACAGTGGTCATCGGTTTAAAGCGTTGGACAATTTAAATAGTTTTCTATTTGTTCCATTTGTTGAAAATTAAGTATTTATTTGATAAGATAAATGTGAAAGGTATGTGCAGGAAAATTAATTTTGCACTCAATTAAAAGACGACACGCGTACAAATAATTATTAATATTAATTATATTTATTAATTTATTTTGGAAAATTAATGCAATTAATTATCAAATTAAATAAGTAAATTAATTGATATTTAATATACACGGTTCAAACTTGTAAAAAATACGAGCCTGCAGTACTCATATTCTGTAATAAATACAGTTGACTTACTACACAAATAAGATTAAATAATATTTTGTCCGAAAAAGGAAAGAATTAAAAAAAATCAAATCAAATCAGCAAAATCTGATAATTGACCAATCAAACCCATCAAATCAGCATCGGCCAACCAGAATGCGCCACGTGGTACTGTGAAGGAGGAAATTTTTCATCTCCCCACCCTATAAATAGGGGCCTTCATTCATTTTACACACCAAAATTCAGAAGTTCAAGCATCCTAGAGAGCTCCAGCAACTCAGAATTCTCTGCAACAACATTTGAAGATTCAATGCGTTCTTCATTAAATCCGAAGTATTCTTCGTGGAAAGTAATCAGAAACGACATTCGATAAGACATTAAGGTCCAGAATCCCTCTCATCCTTCCGAGACCAAGGTCCAGCACCCCTCCGATCCGACGTTTTTCCTTGAAGATTTAAAAAATCTTCAAGAACGTTCTTTGCACCCTCTTTAAGATTCAAATGACGTTTTTCACCAAATTCAAAGGCATTCATCCTGTCTTCGAAAGTGTTCATCCACCAAATCTCCAAAATAGTGTTTAATCCAAAATAAGGCATTGCACCCTTGGATTAACGTTATAAATTTCAAATCCAACCTTGGACGAAGATCAAGACGAAAATTTCGCCTGAAAATCATCCAAGTCAAGGTCAAACCAAAGAGAAGAACCAGAGCAGCAAATCAAGAGTTTAGAACCCGTGCAAAATTCTCAGCTCGAACGGAAATAAATTAAAAATATAAACTTTTTGTATTTATTATATTAATAATACGAAATTTATAGTTACAGTATCTATAGGAAAAAGTAGTACTGCCTTCGCCTATAAACAATTTCCTCATTTGATCTTCATTTTTTATTTTGAAATTTTCGCAAGCAAAATCACAATGAACCCTATTAGTCATGTGTTTTAGATTGTGAAATAGGAGGAACTCTAATCACTGTCTTGGCGACCAATATGAGGTCTCTGCACTAATTTAGGTCAATAACTTTTTTAAAAAATCAACTTCTTCTTATAGGGCCTAATCGGTACATCTGAATAAAATTATGAATGAGTGAAATTAACTTATGAATGGAATGGAGATGGAAAATTGTTGGAATATTTTGTATTACTGTTTGCGATTAGCCAAAACACATGTAATTAGCCCTACGTTGTGAATTTTTAGGACAACTTTGTTGTAGCACCAGCTTAACCTATTAGTCAGCTAAGTTTAGACTTAGGTTAGATTTTAGAACACAAGTCAAGGGAAAACTTAACTTGTGAAACTGAAGATCAAAAGACAAAGACATTCAAGATTCAGCCAAAGATCTAGAATACCTGAAGTTGTTACATCCTAAGCTGAGACAACTTAGTTTCTAAGCCTAGGCTGATCTGAGGATAGCTGGACCAGAAGGGGTTAGAAGCCAGATGTTGGATGAAGTGTCCCTTGGACAATAAATAAGCAATCAAACAAGACAAAATGAATAAACAATCAAGCAAATATTAGTTGTTTTCACTGAAGAGTCTTAGTTTGTATTCACTAAACAACTAATACTCTTTAGTGAAAACAATCAATACCCTTCAATAGTTCATATATGAATATTTTCACTCTATACTTTGTCATTTTATTACTACTAGTTTATAGAGTAAGTCTCCTACGAATCCAAGTTCACATGAACTCTTTTATTCGAAAAAATTGAATTCGCATGGAATCATGTTTATAGAAGTTTTTGTATAATTTATTAATTAAAATTTGTATTCATAAGCAATATTTTTTAGCAATAATTTATTTTTATTTTTTAATAGAATATTTCTTTTTCAAAATTTTGTTAGTATTTGTTTACTAATTTAGATATGTATTCATAAGTAATAACCAACAATATTGTTGGTAATAAACAGTAACACCACTTATGTGAATAAAAAATTCAAAGTATGATCAACAATTATCAAGTATATTCGGCAATTTAAATTTCTTATTCTCTACCATATTCAACCCTACACGTCTTTTAGCCACCTAAATATATAAATTTGGAATGATAATGTGAAATGACTATAGATACGTATCAAATCTTCTTGTTCAAATCACTTTTCATCTCTGTTGTGGTACTAATTATCCGAGTGGGACCAAGGCTTTTGTGCTCGTCATCTGCGAGCAATCGAGACGATCTCGCTCAAGCACTTGGACCTTGGCTAGATCCAGAAACCACCTTGCTCAGATACTGGGGAGTCGACAAAGTCTCGAGTCGACCTCGCTCGGCCACTAAGACCATGGTGAGGTCCAGGGTCGATGCATCTCGGTCATGGGGACCGTGACGAAGACCGAAGATGACATCATGATCACCTCATCCTCAGAATCTCGTCTGGAGAGCAAATTTAATTTTTAATTTTTAATTCTTGTTTGGAGAGAAGAGTCTTATATTTATGTTAATAAGTTTTCACAGTATATATAATATAATTAAGTGATTCTTATGTGCACTCATGTGCATAGTATTATAAAATAACGAACACCGAGACACAAATTTATTTACCTAATTCGTCATGAATGACTACATCCGAGGGCGTAACAAGCCAGGAAAATTTCATTATATTTTTGTGTATTCTCTATTTGTGTACAATAATACAATAACCAAGGATATATTTATACTAGTGATAAGGATGTAACTTTAAAAGCCCACGAGACATCATGACCCATTAAGTATCTTACCGTACAAGCAATGTCCATAATTATAATATATTTACAACACTCTCCCTTGAAAATTACGACGTAATGTTCATGCTTAATTAAAACCTCGATAAAACAATTCAGAGGGATATAGATGTAGGAAAGGATATAGTAGACAAACCTGCCAAATTGTCACTAGCACACCTTTCGTATAATGATTTAACCACTCTTCTGGAGTTCATGTGAATAAAAAAATTCGGGGATATGTATTTTGTTATTACTTCTAGTAATATGAAATGAATCACAAATGTGGTTTACCAAAAAATTTAACCAAACTTATTCTCGTGAAACATCATAAATAAAGTAATAATCACTGAGTAGTTTGCTGATTTGGTAACCATATATTATTTCACAGACCTCCATGATATTGTAGCACTAGTGTAAACAAAAGTATAATGAAATGAAGATCATACATATAACTAACATCCATATAGCTCACTATTGGTGCACACATAAGGAACTATTGGTCTTACCACAAATACACTTCAAATTGATCAAACAAATATTAGTATAGAAGAGATTTATACAATATAAAATCTCTCACAAAACTTTCTCAAGTATGTTGACTGATGTATAAAATTCATTTGTCCTTCATGGAGATATTAAATGCATTCTTCGCTAAGGGAAATGCTCAATCTATTTTTCCTTTGGGGAAAAACATCATTGTTTAAATATTTCTTCTTCGAGAGGAACGCACTAAGTCGATTGTACTACATTCGACCCGACTGTTTTAGGCTATATAATGGCCATTTGAAATTTTATACTTTACATATTGTAATTTTCATCATTCCTCATCCGATGAATCTTAAATCCATCTGAGATTTTTATATCAATATGGACATCCAATGATTCATCTAAATATGCAATTACAAGGTCCATCAATTGCATTTCTAAATTTATATTTGCTGCCAGGAATATATAGTAGTAGAATAATATTTTGTCTATATCAGGAGAATATGTTTGATCAAAATTAATAACGGGTCTTTACGAAAACCCTTGAGCTACTAATCTCGCTCACCACTTTTTTATTCTCATTTCTCTTTTGTAGAAATACTCATTTACATCCGATAAGGATAACACTTCGGGTGTAGGATAACACTTCGGGTGTATGTAAGATAGGGCCAAGTAGTTTTCTTTCGTTTAGCGAGGTTAGCTCTACCACATTTTGCTTCTTTCCACCTCACTCAAATCAAAGTGCTTCGGGCACCCAACATGAGTATTGAATCCAGATTTTAGAAAGAACAATTGTAGACACAGATATGTTATCGACAACGATGGTATTTTAATTTCTCCTGTATTATTTATAAAATTTATATCAACTAGATCCTCATCATTTCCCAACATATTTTGATCTGGTTGTTCAGCAACCCTAGTATTTTACTTATTTTGTGCATGTACTTCCTTACTAGATTTTCGTCTTCAGGATGAATCTCTTCACGAGATTTCTAGAGTGACATAGTATTTAGCTAACTTTAATTTATCGGGATTTATATCTTTCGTGTTGGGAGGTCATTTACGATTCTAGTTTATGGAGGCATTGTTGGAGTCATACGTGAAAGTATGCTTTTACTTTGTATAACTCATATATTAAACACTTGTTTTATGAGAATAATTTTCTTTATCACATTTACTTTAGATTTGAATGAATGTTAGATATTTATTGCAACCCGTTCAATATATACTATGTGTTACATTGTAGTTAATGTGGTGATACCAGATCACAAAAGATCACATTAACGAGTTCCTTGTAACTTAACGTACAAATTCACGACCCAAATGTAACTGAACAATCCCCCGCGAAAGGTCGATGTGTATATTTCAGATAGGTCTGTCTTGACCAAGAAATTGCACTAGCACATTTAGTATGTGTTGAAGAGGACCTACAACGAGGACACATTCTTCTGTTCTGAAATGTGAAGAATTAAACCTCAGTGGTTATTGATTTCTTAATCTCTGTCACTTAAATAAGACTGTGTGTGGTTAATAGTTATTGCTTTGATTCATGTTGGGAGAGAATTATTGTGACTTCGAACCTTGTATTTTCAGCAATAATATTAATCATACGACGATTGCTAAGGTTTAATACGGAGAAACGTGTGCGAGTACGTCTCGTGTGATTTGTCCCCTTGGTGGGCTCAGAAATTTTATCCTACCAAATCTTGCAAGTGAAGAATTAGTTTCTTCAATACGGATAATAATGTTGAGTTGTCTTTACTCCAAGGTAAAAAATATTAATTAATTTAGAGCTATTCAGAATCTCAATTAATTAATGAACTAAATAATCTTAAACACGGAAAATAATAATTGGGAGCCCATATTATCGGAATATGGATTAAGATGGATAGTGCAATATTAATTTTATAGTGGCATTAATTAATATTAATGGGCTGAATAATATTGGAGCTCAATATTGTAATTCAATAGCCTATTGGAGGTCCAATCTTAATTTTCCTAAAGGCTCTTCAAGTAGCCCAATAAGAACCCCGATAATGATAAGGTGATTAAAATAAAAAAATTATTATTGCTGATTTTTTCATATAAATTTCGAAAATTAAAGACATAGAGAGAGAAAAGATTTTGTTGATTTTCTTGGAAAGATATTATGGAAGATATGTATTCTTGGAATACAAGATTATCTCATAAATTCAAGAAGATCCAAATCTTGTTGTTTTGTCCTATTAATTTAAAAAATTAGTATAGATGAGGAGGTTGAGATTTTTGTTGAATATTTTATGATGGAGAAAAGAATATATGAGATATATTCAAGATTTCTTGGAGGTCAAGAAAAAGATTTTCTCTCCCCTATTACCTAGTAAATTTCAACCACCCCTCTCCTATAAGTAGAGGATGATTATTTAATCTCCAGTTTACAGTTTTACAATTCCATAAGTTGAAAAATCGAAAGTAATAAATATTTTCTTTCTTCCTTGTTATTTTAAATTGTTCGTGAGCGCTTCTCATCGGTGAACGAATAAGGCGAAGAGGGAATACTTGAGAAGGTTTTTATGGTTGATAGGATCGTGATGCTTGTCCCGTTTATCTCGGTTGGACGTTGCTTCAAGAGGTATATTTCATGTAAAAGTCCTAGATATTCTGTGATAGGAGTTTACGTGATTATATTCATTGACATGATATTTTATTGTTGGTAAATTATTATTTGAATTAATTTAGGATTAATTCATGCTAGTAATAATTAAATTTAAATTTGTATTTAAATTTCATCCCGAATAGATCCGGGCATCCCGATTTCCCCAACAACTGGTATCAGAGCCACGATTTTGGGCTCTGATCTTTAAATTGGAATTTAAATTGATGAACATTAAATTGAAATTGGATAGTAGAATTGTTAGATTTTTTTTGCAGGTATCCAATTGTCATGGGTTTTTAATGTTTTACTTTCATGTGTATGAATGTTTTGTTCTTAATTCGATTCGTTCGAATTCGTTTTTCTCGTGAGAAAATCCACGAGTAGATCAGTTGTTTTTTGTTTAATTTGATCAATGTAATAGACTAGTTTAGATCTATGTTTATTTGTTTTTTGTAAATAAATTGGAACCGGATTGGAACGAAGACGGAGATGGTGAATTAAGAACGGCGTACCCGGACGATGCATGCATGCATGACGCATGCATGAGAGTGAAAAATGGGCACGAACAAAATACCGGGGCGCACGGTGTGCATATGGCGCACGCGGCACATGCCCGACGGCGCGACCCGTCCCCCGCGTCGGGCAGCGAGCGGTGAGCGCTGAAGTTGCACTTGGGCTGCCGGGTACCTGGCTTTCGGCTCATGCAACCGTGTTTTCGTGCCTATTTTTTTATGTACGATGCTAAACATTGTCTAACCCCAAACGAAGGACGTTTTTAACTAATTGTTGCTATTCAAGTGGGAGCTTGTCGAGACGAATGATGAAAGCAACAAGGATGGTTTCTCGCATCAAGACGTGAAGAAAATTAAACCGTTACAATTGAATTTGAGTGTTCAAATGTGTTTTAATTTTTGTTTTGATGGATTTTTTTATTTTTGTGCATTTATTATTTGATAATATGTGTTTGCATGGATTTTAATTATCCAAGAAAAACCTTACTTTAAAAAATTACTAAGTATGTTTTTTTAATTAATCATGATTTTATTCCGGATAATAAAATTAGATTAATTTTGATCTTCATAATTTATTTATTTGTGAAGTCTTTTTGGAATACATTTCCCCCTCGGATCGGCCAAAAAAGACGGATTTCACATGAATAAATTACAAAAGGATGATTGTGGATTATTACTAGCGGTGGTATTGACCCTCAGCACGAGTGACTTGCTCAAAGTGAAATAATAATCCTGTATTGAATTGTGGTTATTACTTAGGCATAAGAAATTGATATTAACTTACTCCCCTCGGAGTCCCTGTCAATTTTTATGTGGTCAAAGTGGGAGCCGACTATTAATTTTGAATTAAAGGTTTGTAACTATTAATGTTTGTAACCTGCTTGAATGTGTTTAAATGCATAGACCACCCCTCGTGATACATTTAAATTATTTCGAGATGTCGACTGATGCATGATTATATTGTTTTAAGGTCTCAATATAATTGATGTGATCGAATTATGTGATAATTTCGTATTTTTATAGATATTAATATGAATGTATGTTTTATTCTCAGTTCATCATGTCTCAACCTTTTAATCCACTGTTTAGTATACTTTTAGTTAACAAATTTTTGTAGGAAATTATGTCCTTGCTAAAAAACACAAGTGAATTATTCACGTTAATTAACCCGGCAAGCCTAATGATAAGTCAAGCAATAGGGAAAAGACAGTCTATAACGATTGGAAGTGTGACAATGAACACATGAAGCACATCATCTTGACATCTCTGTCTGAGGATTTGAGGCGTATTTATGAAGACGTTGTATCCGCTGTTGAAATCATGGAAAGCCTTGAAGAGATATTTCACATCAGAACCCCATAACTAAGCATTTCACCAAACATGACTCGATCAAGTTGAAAATGGTGGAGGGAACGCCCGTGAGGGAGCACATTCTTGAGATAATGACACACCTTAACAAGTTGGAAGTACTTGGTGCCGATTTTGATGTTCCTTCTCAGGTCAATTTCATACTCCATTCTCTACCAAAAAGCTTTGAGTAGTTTCAATTGATCTGTCAGATAAATGAAGGGACAAGTCATTTGCCCGAGCTCTTGCAAGCTTTAGTTTCGATGGAGGCGATAATGGGGCACCAGTCCACTGCTATGGTGGCTAATATTCGGTCTACCTCTTCTGGTCCCAAGGGAGGGAAGAAGAGGAAGAGGACCAAAGGTCGAACCCAAACGAATCCAACTGTTGTGAAAGATAAAGCCAAGGCTAGTATCAAAGGGGAAGTGTTTTAACTGCGGAAAGAGAGGACATTGGAGGTCTGCCTATTCCAAGCCTAAGAGGCTAAGAAAGTTATGTAATTCACACGCCCTAGTCATAGAAACTTGTGAAGTGGCATATGCTATCCATTCGTGGATAGTAGATACGAGAGCCACTGATCACATTTATGTCATTTTGTATGGGTTCAAGCTAACCCGGCGACTTAGTGGAAGTGAGATCCCCATCACACCGGGCAATGCTACGAGAGTGGCAGCTAAATCAGTGGGAGAAGTGCGCCTATCTTTTAAAGATAGAGTTATGGTCTTGAGAGACATTCTTTATGTTCCTAGTTTTAGAAAGAACTCAACCTTCAGTTTCTAAACTATTTTGAATAAATACCCAGTTTCTTTTAATAAGGGTATTATTATTTCTTGAAACGATGAGGTTATTGTTGATAGGCGAACATCAATAATTGTTGGGCGAACAGGGAGTAAGGCCTTAATTAAGATTACGAAGAATCAACTCCAAATAAAAAATGATTAATAAAGAAAATCAAGTTGGAGTGCCTAAATCAATCCAGGAGGTGTACAAAGTGACGAACAACTCCCGTGACGAACAAGATACTGGCGAACAGGTTATTTGACCCGGGACCAGATATGAATATTCCATCGGATCACTGGTGACGAACAACATATTCAAAAGGTGGTGAATCTACCAATCTAAGAGATGTATTTTGACGAACAAAGGACCAATATTCCAAAGCTTATCTTAATAAGATTGGCCGGCGAACAACTTCTGAGCCATAACCAAAAAAGGCGAACAACTTTTATTTGAAGGCCATTTTGGACCAATCAAGCCCACCATAACGAACAACAATGAGTCCGAGATAAGATCAAAGAAGACTTTGTAACTAAGATTCAGCTTAGATAAGGTCAAACAAGGTCAAAGAAAACTTGTCTAGCATGCAAGCTAGGAAGTCCAAGAGTCTTGGACACCTCCTACTTGCTATTCTCTATAAATAGTTGTTCTCCAGCTAAGAATACAAGTTCAAATACACAAATACTCACAAAACACACACAAACACACCTTAACGTACACCTATACGAAATAAATATGATTTTGACTTTCGTATTTACAATTTTACAATCCTAAGCTTCGATTTATTACTTACGGTGATAATCAATCACACGTTCTTGTTTGGTGGTCCTAAACCGAACTAAACAGCCACTAATCCATCCGATTAAATTTGATCACCAAAATTTGGCGCTAGAAAGAGGGTGTCCGAACCTTCGATCACGTGTGATTAGTCAAGAACTTTAAGTTTAAAAAACTTGAAGATTTGAAGGAATCCTCAAGAAATTCTTGAAGATTCAAACAAAGGTGTTCTTGGTGTTCTTCAATATAAAATTTGAAGACTCAAAGATTGAGGAGATAATTCAAATCAGGATGCCTCAATCCAGGGAAACACAAGGTTCACGTTTATCAAGGAGAGCATCTCCCACTCGAGCTTCATCAGCAGGCCATCAAGATCATGAACCTAGACATGCAAACATATTACGACATACAACCATAACTCATAACATCCCACCAGAAATGGAGGCCCTAGCGAATAACCCTAACGAACTGGCTAAAGCCATTGCTGCTCCCCAGGCTCTTCAAAAACAGCAAGAACAAAATAGACCTTCACAAGCAAGGTCTAGGGCTAAACCCATGGAGGTTGTTAGAGCTAGATCGGTTAGGGGCGAACAACAGGAGGTGAATAGTGCTCATGTCCGGCGGGATAAGGGCAAGGCTAAAGTGGCCAACCAAACAGAGGGCCAGGCTGAGTCTAAGCGAGGGTGAGCAACATTGTCCAGCCACGGAACAACTCGTTCCAGTGCCCAGGACAGGCTTGGCCAACCCAAAAATCAAGAAAAAACTACTCGCCAAGGAGCAGGAGAAGGGCGAGCAACATTTGAGCAACCTCGCCCGTCAGTTCATGAAAGACTATCCCAGTCCGCTTTCAGGCGCATAGGGCCAAACGCAGCGAGCAACCCTAGGAAATAGCTCCAGGACATGCCCGCTTCGAGTGAGGGACTGCGACGAGTAGAAAGGCCTATGCCTTTGCTCGCCGAACAGCCTCCGAGCCAGGGGGCATCTTTGGGTGAGTTGTCAAGCTTGAGAAAGGCTGTGGAGAGCATGCAGGGGCAACTGGATCAGCAAAGAGGGATGGGGACGGCCAACATGCCATCCTCACCATTATCATCCATCATATTGAAGGCCCCGATCCAGAAAAAGATTCAGTTTTTGGCCAGCATACAATACGAAGGCGTTGCTGATCACCGAGTCCATTTAACGAAATACTCGGACTACATGATCTCTGTGGGAGCCAATGATCCACCCAATGCCAGAACTTCCCCTTGACTTTGGGGGACCGAGTACACAAGTAGTTTTCAGCGATGCCACCAGCGTCAATCCACTTGTTTGTTCAACTGAGTCGAGAGTTCCTCTCCCATTTCTCAACTGTTGGGTCATATCTATCCCAAAAACACCGGTTGTCGGACTTAAAGCAAAAAGACAATGAGTCGGACCGGGCATTTATGGAAAGATTCGACAAAGTGCTGTTGGAAGGGGAACCGGTAAGCGAAGATACGAAAATCATTGCTGTTATGGCCGGGTTGAAGAAAGGGTCGAAGTTGTGGAAAGAGGTACGTCTGAAGTGCCCAAAAAGCTATGCCGAATTCATAAATTAAGCCGGCATATTTGTTTCCATGCACGAGGCCCTGCAAGTAAACTTGGGGGAAAGTAAAGCTGATCCCAAGGAGAACAACAAAAAACCCGGTGGAACAGGCTACAGAGTACCGAAGAACATGAAGGCATTCACCAAAGGGACGAAATTAAAGGAAAAACTGATCCAGGTGCTAACAGTATCAATCGATATTGTGTACGAAAATATAAAGGAGAAATAGTTGCTCTCCCCTCCCTGGAGAATCCGCCAAGAAACTGGCAAACTCAACCCTAACAAGTATTGTGCCTACCATCAAAGTGTGGGGCACTTTACGAGCGAGTGTAGAGATTTGCTCAAGCAACTTTGGCGATTCTATGAAGAGGGAAAGCTCTCCGACTTCGTCAAAAGGCAACCTGGAAAGAGAGCCCAGGAGAACAATTCAGAGGATGAGGAGGATGGTCCACCTCAAAGGAATAATAAGCCTGGACGACCAGTTCCAGCCGTTGCTGCTCGTCTATTAGAGGATCTATACATGATGAGAGCCCAGGAGAACAATTCAGAGGATGTTCTGATGGACGACCGCTAATCTCCAACCGAAAAAGAAAAACCGAATTACGAGCGATCGACCAAGTACAAAAAATGGAGGTTAAACCATCCATCATGCACACAGCAGAATTAACCTTCACTGAAAAAGAATTGGAAGGAATATTGACCCCCCCACAATGATTCGCTCGTAATCTGCGCAAAGATCATGGGGACCAGAGTACATAGATTGTTGGTGGACACGGAGCCTACACCAACATCCTTTTCAAAAAGACGCTCGATCAACTTGGAGATTATTTGGGCTACATACGAGATTCAAATCATAGAATCTTAGGCTTCGGAAATGCTGTAACAGTCCCGTTAGGGAAGATTAGGTTGTCCGTTCAGCTTGTAACGGTCGAGGAACCCGAGAAAAATATAACAAGAATGGTAGATTTCTTGGTCGTAGATCAGGAATCGACCTATAATGGGTTTCTTGGTCGACTTTTTTTAAATGAATTTAAAGCTGCATGTACAACCTATCACTATTGTATCAAGTTCCCAACAGCAAGTGGAGCAGGCTCAATCAAAGGAGACCAAATAAAAGCTCGTGAATGTCTCCTGCAATTGCAAGCAAGACATGCACAAGTATCCATGATGGAAGCCACCACAAGCTACCCTGTCGATGAGCCATCAATACTGGAGAACATGATGGACACAGAGGAGGACCATATGGATGCGGACGAACAACACTCTGATGAGCAAGTGTTGGACGAACAACTCATCACCACCCATGGGGAACTTCCACCTGACGAACAACATAGAGGTGGTGACGAGCAACATTCAACATATGACTTGGAGGGCCAGATGCTGGCTAACAACAATGGGCCAGGACCAGCAGATGATCTAGCCCCGCCTGGGAGCAGAGCCCATGAACATCGAAAATGATTTCAACCCTGAGGGACCAATACTTGATCCTCGTTGGAAAGGACAAAAACGACGAGCAACTCCAGTCGAAGAACTGGAGGCGTTCAAAGTTAATCCTGGAAATGAAGATCTTGAATTGTACATAGGATCGAAGCTCCCTGAGACTTATAGATCCCGAATGAAAGAGTTCCTCAGCAAGAATCTAGATGTTTTTTCTTGGTCTCATGCAGATATGGTGGGAATAGATCCAAAGCATGCTTGCCACAAGCTTAATATCAATCAAGCAAAAAGGCCAGTCCATCAAAAATGAAGAAAGTACGGCCCGGACAAGTATCAAACTTTGAATGAAGAGGTGAAGAAGTTGTTAGACAATGATCTAATCCGACAAGCACTTTGTCCACAATGGGTAGCAAACCCAGTCCTTGTGCGGAAACCAAACGGGACCTGGAGACTATGCATAGATTTTACGGATCCGAATGCAGCATGCCCGAAGGACAACTTTCTTCTCCCCCATATTATTCAATTGGTGGACAACGCTGCGGGTCACAAAATGTTAACATTCATGGATGCCTTTGCCGGGTACCATCAAATCCCAATGCATCCAGACGATCAAGAAAATACAGCATTTTACACGAACAAAAACTTGCTGTGTTGGAAAAGAATGCCATTCGGCCTCATTAACGCCGGAGCAACATATCAGAGGTTGGTGAACAAGATGTTCGACGAACAAATTGGAGTTACGGTAGAAGTCTATGTAGACGATATCATGATCAAGAGTCCCAAGAAAGAAGACCATCTCCAACATTTGACCCAGGTGTTTAAAATTCTTCGACACTACAACATGAAGTTGAATCCAAAGAAGAGCAGCTTTGGAGTTCATTCAGGAAAATTCTTGGGCTATCTTGTTAGTCAACGAGGGATTGAGGCCAATCCAACAAAAGTCAAAGCTATCGTGGATATGCAACCACCACGTTCGGTAAAAGAGGTGCAAAGACTCACGGGATGCCTAGAAGCTTTGAACCGGTTCATATCTATATCAGGAGATAAATGTCGTCCATTCTTCGAGGCCATCAAAAAGGGAAAGTTCACATGGACTAACAACTGTCAAAAGGCGTTTGACCAACTTAAGGACTACCTGGGAGATGTTAAAATTCTATAAAAACCCATCCAAGGAGAAAAGCTCTATCTGTACCTGGCAGCGTCAGAAGTGGCAATCAGCTCCATTCTGGTACGGGAGGATGGCAAATTTCATCAACCAATCTACTACGTCAGCCAAGCTTTACACGAAGCGGAGATCAAATATTCCCCAACAGAAAAGCTGGCGTATGCACTTGTTATGAGTGTGAGAAAGTTACGACCAAATTTCTTTGATCATCAAGTTGAGGTACTAACAACTTTCCCACTCAGACAAGTTCTCCATCGCCTCGACACAGCTGGTCATTTATTAAGATGGTCACTAGAGATTAGCCAGTTTGGGGTAACCTATGCTCCTCGAACAGCGGTCAAAGGGCAAGCTCTAGCCGACTTTATAGTCGAACTAACTTTCCCACCTGATCCGACGAGAGGACTTGATCACCCCTGACATCTTTACGTTGACGGATCTTCAACTAATATAGCCTCGGAGGCAGGAGTAGTCATGATAAGCCCTGACAGATAAGTATTCACCTCGGCAATCAGATTTAATTTCATGACAACCAACAACGAAGATGAGTATGAAGCTCTCATTGCTGGTCTCCACCTCTCCCTCGCAGTAGGTGTCAGACGGTTACAAATATTTGGCGACTCACAACTGATTGTGAATCAAGTCCGAGGTGAATAGGAGGCGAAGGACGATCATATGATCGAGTATCATCGAATTGTTGCTCACCTAATGTCCCTACTGGATCAAGTTTTCATTGAACAAATTCCGAGGACGAACAACACTCAAGCTAATGCACTGGTTCGACTAGCAACAAGTGAAGGACCTGCAGAGTTGGTGGACATCAAAATTACCAAGATGAACGATCCATCAACAATAAGTTATAATATCAACCAACTAGACGAACAAGCAAGTGAAGAAGAAGATTGGAGAACAAACATAGTCAAATATTTGAAAAGTGGAGAAAAACCAAACAACTCTTTTGAAGCTGCCAAGCTAACAAAGTAAGCCGCCAGATATACTCTGGTAGGCGTGGAGCTTTACAAAAGAGGAATATCAATCCCACTTCTCAAATGTTTGCCTAGGGGACAAGGACGAGCAATACTTGAAGAAATACACGTCGGAGTATGTGGAAATCACACTGGGGGGGCAGGCCTTGGCGTACAAGACTATCAGACAAGGCTATTATTGGCCGACTTTACATCAGGATGCAATCAAGAAAGCAAAAACTTGTCATCAATGCCAGATTTTTTACTCGAACATTCACACCCCGGCTCAGGAGCTCGTATTAGTTTACAACCCATGGCCGTTTGCAAGATGGGGGATGGACATTATCGGTCCTTTCCCGACAGGAGTTGGAAATGTTCGATTCGCCGTCGTGGCAGTCGATTATTATACGAAATGGGTAGAAGCAGAGGCCATGGTAAAGATTACACAACAAAAAATGATCAACTTCACATGGAAGAACATTGTCTGTCGTTTTGGGGTTCCACAAACCATTGTGACAGACAATGGTCCTCAGTTTGATGGGAAAGAGTTGAGAGACTTCTGTACGAAATGGGGGATCAAGAAACACTATTCTACTCCTTATCATCCCCAGTCAAATGGACAAGTCGAAGCTGTGAACAAGATTATTAAGCATACGTTGAAAGTACGATTGGCGGAGAGCAAAAGTAGCTGGTCTGAAGAACTTCCGGAAGTCTTGTGGGCATATAGAGTTTCTCCCAGGTCAAGCACCGGAGAAACACCTTTTGCAATGGCTTTCAGAACAGAAGCTGTGATACCAATCGAATTAAAGACAAACACAATCAGGACGACCAACTTTGATGAACAAGTGAACAACTCTGCTTTGGCTACTGAAATGGATTTGCTCGAAGAAAAAAGATTAAGTGCCGAGCTAAAATTTGCTACCTATAAGCAGCGAGCAGAACACTATTGTAATTCTCATGTTAAAATCAGGGAATTCAGAGTTGGAGATTTGGTTCTAAGAAAGTTGCTCGCCCAACCTCCAGGTGTATTGGGACCAACTTGGGAGGGCCCGTATCGTATAACAGATAAATTTCTTACCTGTGTATACGATATCGAAGATATGGAAGGCAAGCCGGCCCAATACTCCTGGAACGCTGTACTTCTAAAGAAGTATTATCAATAAGTCGAACAAGTTCAATTCACAATTTTTGGGCGAGCAAATGTCTTGGGGTGCAAGTGAACTAAGTAAGGCAAACCAACAACTTGCCTAATTTTTTGAAAATTTTGCTAAGTATAGAATGAAAGGTTGTTCGGCACATTAAATAGTCTGGTGCTGGTTCATAATCTTTTAATTACAGACAAAGTTGCTCGGCAAAAATATTATAAGCGAGCATGTTTTGGTCAGTGTTCAAAGTTGTTCGTCAGAGTTAATATGTTAGTGATGAACAATCTTACAACACTTGTAATTTTTCACAATGTAAATATAGTTGTTCGTTAAGAAAAAGTCTGAAGCTCAAGGTACAAGTCCATTTAAAAGGACCAAGGCCACTTAAAGGTTGTTCGTTTTTTAAGATGAACAGAACCTAAGGCTAAACCCACATTCTATTAAAGGCAATGTTCAAAGCCCGACATTATATGTTATAATTGCAAAAGCATTAAACAGAAATGTAAAGGCAATTAACATATAAGAAGAAGATTTAGCGAACGAAAGAAGACATTTCATTAAAGTAAAAAGGCTTTAAAGCCTAAAAAATAGTACAAGTGTAAAGTACTTCAAAAGTCGAACAACAATTACAAAAGAAAGACAAAAAGCCTAAGTCATAGGCCTATTGCTGCTCGGCGGGTGGGAGATCTTGAGGCTGGTCGGTAGGGGGATCGACGATCATGTCCCTGGCCATTTCCTCGGCCGCTTTTTGCTCCTGCTCTTTGGCAGCCAGTTCATCATCACCTCATTGCTCGCCTTCATCTGCCAGAGTTGGAGGGTGAGTAACAATAATACTGGGGTCAAGTTTATTAATTTTGACCCCGTAGTCCGCCATATCCCCCAGTTAGATTTCAATGTTGTTCGGTGGGGGATAGTTCTCTACGAACTCAGTCAGATCCTTGCCCATCTCCTCCACTAAATCTTTGTATTTGTACACATTAGCTAGACGAATACAGTCGACATAGGTGCATATATAGCCTAAGTTGGAGATGGGAGCCGATCGGACTTGCAGCTCGGCCTCCAATTGCTCGTCGGTGTACTTACTGGAGTCAACTTCATTGAGGCGAGCAACTTCTGCCTCGAGTTATGCAATCTTTTGCTCAGCAGCAGATAACCTCTTCCCCCCTTCTTCGAGCAAGGCTTCTATACATTTCAGCTCGGCGGACAGGCCTTGGATGTCCTCGAGATGTTTTTTCTCAGAGTCGAGGGTGAGGGAGAGCTGATTGTTCAAGCGAGCAAGTTTTGCTTCGTAATTGTTGACCATGCTGTCCTTCTCCTCGGTAAGCTGCCGAGCAGTGCTGGCATATCGACGAACTGCATCTTCCTGCTCGGCCAGCTGGGCCATCGCCTTCTGGGCCATAATAAGGCCATTAGCATGATGCATCATCAAAAGATGGAAATTATCAGTCAATCCTTGCATGGAGATAGTTTTCTCCATGGGTCTAGTCCAGGCCCGCTCGATCAGCTCTGTGGCCCTGTGGATATGGTCGCCCGGAATCTCCCTTATGTTAACGGGAGTTTTGGAGAAGGCATACTGATGGACGACATGTGCTCACCCAGGATGATCCTCAGCCCGATACCTACGAACAAGAAAGTACATCACACTTAGCAAAATCCAGGAAAGGATAAATGAAACTTGTTCGGCATTTAAGAGTATACTTACTCCGCAAATTTTTGTTCATCCCAGCCGAGGAGGGTGATATCCTCTGGACCACGAGACGGGGTAACATCTTTTCCAGCCTCGCCCATTCTCTCTACAGGCTCAACTGAGGAGCGACAAGCAATTTCTTCCTCAGGGTGAGCAAGGTTTTTGCTCACTTTTTCCTTCCCCTTGTTACCAGCATCGTGCGCCACTAGGGTCCCGTCGACCCTTTTCAAACGCTTTCCCCCGTGAGGTGGGGAAACAGGAGAGGGTGCTGGTCGAGCATGACCAGAAGGAGCAGCTTGCCGAGGAATTTTTGCTCCCTCTGACTTGTTTGTCATGGAAAGCACTTTGGAGGGGGGTCCCCCTTTATCTTCCTTCCCTTTGGCGGATGCATCTAGTGCACCCTTTGTTCGAGGAGGCCAAAGCAGGAAGGGACTGCTACTGTGACTTGCTCGGCTAAAAAAAAAAGAAGAAGAAGATTTAGATTATGAAGTATGCGAGCAAGTTTTATGAAATTTCTCCCGGACGAACAAGCAAGTTTAAGAAAGTTAGTAAGAATTCATACCCGGGGGCACCTCAACTCTGGCTTCGAGATGATGAGGGTATGTGAGTAGGCGAGCAACTTTTTGGCACTTCTCCTCGCTCAAATACTGAATGGTCCTATCTGCTCTATTTCGCAAGCCGACCAGACATGAAAGAAAGAGAAACTCTGAGCCGATCTCCTCTTCCTCTGTGTTCCACTTGAGCAATCGAGGGCCTGCGAGCAAATAAGAAAAGTTAAATTAGAACAATACAGTTCAAAGACAAACAGAGATAAACTTACGCCTAATTTTTCCATAAGATGCGGGAGAGTTTATCCGCCCAATGCTACCGTGTGGACCAAAAGATGCTCGCCAGTCACCCCCAATAAAGAAGAAGTATTGCTTCCAGTCTATGATCTTGTTCGACACCCCTTTTAGCATTTTAAGTCCAGTTCCGGCTTTGAGATAGTAATATCCTTCTTTGCCTACGAGGTACTTGGTGATCGTCATGAGATAGTTGATCTCCTCCGCAGTGATGCGATCAACATATCCCTCCAGGGCGAACAAGCACATTGTGCCGAGCAAATTCATCCACCCAATCGGCGTGATTTTGGTAATGGCAAGGTTGGTCGTCTCTAGAAAGTGACCAACAACCGGGGGCAACAACAACTTTAGCCCGACAATCAACGTATCAATGTTGATCGCCGTACATCCTGGAGGTGGGCGATCAACTCTCTCCTTCCTCTTAGGAGCCCACATGTGGATATCGAAGGGGATTTTGTAGGTTTCTCGGATCAGGTCAAGGTCGTCCTTGAGAACCACACTCTTAATCTTGCTCGCCTGGAACTCAGTTTTCACCAACTCCATAATTTGTCGCTTAGGGCGAGAAAAGCTGTTCGCATGTTCATTTGAATATGCTCGCCATTCAAAGGGGCGAGCAACTCCAGATGGGATCTCATTATCCAACATTTTGGGATGCGGAAAACCTATCCCCTCCAAAAACTCGCGAGTAAGCTCATCGAATTCGGGATCTTCCTCAGATTCAGAACTGGATGAAGAACCCTCGTTTGAATCCCTGCTCGCCACAACGACAACTTCTCCTCCAGATGGGCGAGCACCAGTGTCCTCCACAGATCGAACAACTGAGTCAATGTGGGGATTCGACGCCGATGAAATCTCGAATGGAGGTTGGTTTTTGTAAGCAACAATGGGAAATAGAGGATCAAGGGTTTCCTCGGAACTATGGTTGCTCGAGTGCGAGGACATGGGGTTAGGAACAAGCAAATTAAAGGTTAAGTAGTTTTTAGAGGTTTGATTAGAAACCCCAGTGGTGAGTTGCAGATGGCGGCGCTGGACCTTGCACGGTGGCGGTGGCAAAATTCGAAAAAGAAAAATAGAGAAGAAAAGATGAACAATGGAGTTCAATAACTACCTTGGGGAGTAATTAAAGGCCGAAATTTGAAGAAATCGCGCTGGAAAACGTCGAATGTTGCCGGAGACGGTGGAAGTCGCCGGAATACACTATTGCCAATGAAAAAGAGTGGGAAATTTTTCATTTCCCACTCATTTTTATAAGCCTAAGAAAAATGGGGTGAAACCTGTAATTTCCTCAAAGTACATGGGCCAATTTGATAGAAAACAGGGTCAAATTTGAGCACAATTAAAAAATGAAGGGCCTGTATGCAAATATAGGGGCGCATGGCCTCGGGACTGTTCGCGCGTGGGCGACGCGCAATCATACCGCCCACATCATCCTCGTACATCCCCCAGATCGTGGGAAGATGAAACGACGGACCTGAAGTTGCTCGCCAGTTTCAACGATGTTCGTCTAAACCCTTTATCAATTTAGTATCCTAACTATAGTTGCTCGACAAAAAGTTGCTCGTCTGAAGAAACATCTAGTCAGGATAAGGGGCAATTGTTGATAGACGAACATCAATAATTGTTGGGCGAACAAGGATTAAGGCCTTAATAAAGATTACGAAGAATCAACTCCAAATCAAAGATGATTAATAAAGAAAATCAAGTTGGAGTGCCTAAATCAATCCAGGAGGTGTATAAAGTGACGAACAACTCCCGTGATGAACAAAATACTGGCGAACATGTTCTTTGACCCGGGACCAGATATGAATATTCCATCGGATCACTGGTGACGAACAACATAATCAAAAGGTGGTGAATCTACCAATCTAAGAGATGTATTTTGACGAACAAAGGACCAAGATTCCAAAGCTTATCTTCATAAGCCGGCGAACAACTTCCGAGCCATAACCACAAAAGGCGAACAACTTTTATTTGAAGGCCATTTTGGACCAATCAAGCCCACCATGACGAACAACAATGAGTCCGAGATAAGACCAAAGAAGACTTTGTAACTAAGATTCAGCTTAGATAAGGTCAAACAAGGTCAAAGGACACCTGTCTAGCATGCAAGCTAGGAAGTCCAAGAGTCTTGGACACCTCCTACTTGCTATTCTCTATAAATAGTTGTTCTCCAACTAAGAAATACAAGTTCAAATACACAAATACTCACAAAACACACACAAACACACCTTAACGTACACCTATACGAAATAAATACGATTTCGACTTTCGTATTTACAATTTTACAATCCTAAGCTTCGATTTATCATTTACGGTGATAATCAATCACACGTTCTTGTTTGGTGGTCCTAAACCGAACTAAACAGCCACTAATCCATCCGATTAAATTTGATCACCAACAGTTATCTGTTCCAGAACATTCTTGGATGATCTTTATACCATTAATTGGGCACATCACTCACAAATTGAAACTAATAACATGTCGACTATTTCGAGTAATAAAAGGAAGCATTCTTTTTTATATGAACGAAACACTTCTATGGTATCTTAGATTAGGTCATATTAATCTAATACGGATACAAAGATTGGTGAAAGACGGATCCTTGGAGTCTCTTCAAGTTGAGCCGTTTCCAACTTGAGAATCCTATTTAGAGGGTAAGATGACCTAGAAGGCATTTGGAGCCAAGGGGAATAGAGCCACATAAGTGTTACAACTCGTTCATACTGATATGTGTGGTCCAATGACGATCAAAGCAAGAAGGAGGTATGAGTATTTTGTCACTTGCGTTGACGATTACTCGAGATATGAATACATCTACCTTATGATGCATAGGGAAAGGAGTAACAAGTTTCTACGATCTGATCGTGGAGGTGAATACCTCAATGATGAATTCTTGAACTACCTACCGGATGAAGGAATTGTATCCCAGTTGACTGCACCGAGAACCCTCAACAAAATGGTGTGGCGGAACGAAGAAACCAGACTCTTTTAGAAATGGTCAGATCCATGATGAGTTATTCAAATTTACCCAAGCTGTTTTGGGGTAATGCCTTGAAAACAGTGGCTTACATTCTAAACTTGGTGTCATCCAAATCGGTACCTAAAACCCCGACAAAATTGGGGACCGAGCGAAAGCCCAATTTGAGACACATGAGAATATAGGGGTGACAAGTAGGAATTTATACATGTTTTTAGTTAATTAAAACGCAATTATTTGTGTTTGATTTAATTAGAAACATATATTTATTTACTTATTACATTTTAATTGTAAATTTCCACACTTGATCTTTTATTTGTATTTTTAGTGGATTTAGGCACTTTATGGAGTTTTAGAGTATAGATTTAAAGGCCGGACCACTCACTAGAAGTCTATGGGCGATTTTGCACGCATTTGACCACGTTTGGAGACCCGAAAGAGGCCTAAAACATGACTTTTAAAAGCCATACGGGATTTTTGTGTATAGGGTGCTAAGTTTGATTTTATGGGTCAAAAATCATTAATTAGAATAATTCTCTTAAAAGCACTCATCATGACTTGAGGAGGGGAGGAGTCAAAGCAAAGAGTTACAATTTATTAAGAACATAAAGAGGGGCAAGAAGAAAGGGATAAAATTATAGGGAATTCATTATTCCCAATTGAAAGGATAATTATGGTGAAGGCTTTTTAAAGGGGAGGACTTTGACTTAGAAGGGGGTCCTGGAGGAATTGATACAGAGAGACGAAAGAGGATCCACGTAGAGAGAGAACACGAAGCAAGCATGAGTCTCATTCATATGTGGAGAAATTAATTTAGAAGGCTCATCACATCCTATGCATGCATGGCAAGCTTAATCAAACTTTGGTGTTGTAAATTTCATTATTCCAGTTAATATTTCTAAGTTTGAACGTCATGATTTTAATTCATAAACTTTGCATTATTATGGTAGGCTAGTTTTATAATTCCAGTTCCGGGGATTTCGTCATTCATATATCGATCAATTTTGGTCAAAATTATTTCCGTTGTGATACTTTAATTTCTGGATTATTTATAATATTTAATTTTTGATGATTGTCTTTTACGGGTAGATTATTTGAATTGGCCATTTAGGTGATTTATTTATATTTGCATGCTAGTTTATATAACCGTAATACGTAATCGTTACGGGTGTATTTCATTAAGTAGCAACTAGTAATTTTACTAGAGTAATATAAATTAAATTCTTACAAATCGTGCGTGCAAATTTGGGAGTTTATTTGGTTCTTGTCCTTATTAATAATGCTTTAAGTTAAATTAAATTTAGAGCGTTTTAAACTGTTTAACTAGGAAAGCTTCTTTTTATTAGGGTACACTTAAGGGACAAGTTGATAAACAGAGCTTATGATTTTATCAAGGACCATTAATCCGGAAATTTAAATTGATCGACGGTATACTTAGCTAATAAAAATCGATATATGAGTGACGATTGAATCGTAAGTTGGAAGTTTTAATCACTTAAATTTTATTTGTGTTCTTTATATTCTTTATATTTTATATTGCTTATTAGTAGTTTACAATTATATCTTTCAAAACTCCCCCCTCTTTATGTTTGCAGTCTCTTAAATAATTCACGTTGTTAATATAATTTAATTCTATAATTCCCTGTGGTTCGACCACTTAACTTACCGCTACTACAATTTAGTAGTTAGTCGAGGGAAATTAATTTGGAGCGCCTCGACAGTGCGACCAGGGGGTGTCCGACATACGTGCTAGACAGGAAAGCCGGTAAATTGGATCCACTTTAATAATTAAGGCTATTTATAGGATATCCCATGGGAACAAAATGGTGTATATTTTATAGTTCTAAGGATCAAAAGACCGTGATTAGCACACACTTTAAATTCTTGGAAGAAGACTATATAGAAAGCCCAGAAGTGAGCTTACCTTAGACGAATCAATAGGGCAAACTCCTATACCAAGTGTATAAGATGATATACCTATAGTCACACCTTCACAACCCGGACTCCGTTGTAGTGGGAGGGCTGTCAGACAATCTGAGAGATTCATGAGAATATGAGAATTTTTGGATTTAATTCTCGGAGATGAATCGGACCCATGGACAACGAGGTAATCCAAGATAAAGATGCGACATCTTGGCAAACGACAATGGAAGCCGAGATGGGTTCAATGGATCTTAATCAAGTGTGGGAGTTGATCGAACCACCCAGTGGGGTAGAACTCATTGGATGCTAGTGGGTATACAAGAGGAAAAGAGGACCGGATAAAAGGGTTGAAACCTTTAAAGTTAGGCTAGTGGCGAAAGGATATACTTAGAAAGAAGGGTTCGATTATGAGAAAACCTTTTCGTGTGTAACTATACTTAAGTCCATCCGTATTCTCTTATCAATCCCTGTGCATTTAGATTTCGAGATCTGGCAAATGGATGTCAAGACAACTTTCCTTAATGGAAGTCTTGACGGATCAGATATCTATATGCGACAACCCGAGGGTTTTATTGCAAAAGGCCAAGAGCATCTCATTTTCAAGCTCAAGAGGTCCATTTATTGACTTAAGCAAGTATTACATACTTGGAATCAGTGTTTTGATCAAGTTATTAAGTTTTATGGGTTTGATCAAAACGAGTTTAAAGTTGTGTGTATAAAAAGTGTGACGGAAGTGCGGTGGTACTCTTAGTATTATACGTAAAGGATATTCTGCTCATTGAAAACAATGTAAAGGTATTATCAGACGTAAGAGTATGGTTGTCAAATCATTTTGATATGAAGGACTTAGGGGAAGCTGATCACATCCTTGGGATCAAGATCACTCAAGATCACAAGAAAAGACTATTGGGCTTATCGCAAGCTTCATACAAAAACACTGTTTTGAAGAAGTTCAGCATGCAAGATTCCAAGAAAGGTTTTGTACCTTTTAGGCATGAAATCCATCTATCCAAAGAAATATGCCCTAAGACGCATGTGGAGATAGATGATATGAAAGACGTTCTGTACGTTTTTGACGTAGGAAGCCTTATGTATGCAAGGCTGTGTACGAGACCGGGTATCTGCTATATCGTGGACATAGTGGCAAGATATCAAAGTAACCCCGGGAAAGCTCATTGGTGTGCAGTTAAATGCATTCTGTAGTTTCTAAAAAGAACTCGCGATATAATGCTGATTTACCAGTCAGACAGTCTAATTCCCATGGGATGCACAAACTCAAATTTCCAATCAGACATAGTCTCCAGAATATCTACCTCGGATAGTGTGTTTTACATGGGAGAAGGTGCCATGACATGGAGAAGCGATTTGTAGAAATACATCACAGATTCGACCATGGAAGCCGAGTAAGTAGCTGCTTGTGAAGCAGCGAAAGAAGTGGTTTGGCTCAAGAGTTTCTTAGTGGACTTGGACGTAGTTCCGAATTGGCCCAAGCAATCACTGTCTTTTGTGATAATGTCGGAGCAGTTGCAAATTTAAAGGAACCGAGAGACCACAAGGCCAACAAACACATTGAAAGAAAACACCATCTTATACGAGAAATCATTAAGAGATGAGATAAAGAGGTGGCATAGATAACATCGAGCGACAACCTAGCATATCTATTCACAAAGGGTCTACCTCAGAGTATATTTGAGAGACACGTGGATGAGATGAGTGTCAAAACAATTGCCAATCTGCTTTAAGTATAAGTGGGAGGAATTATTAGGTTAGTGTAGGTTTACATGAGATGTCACGTAGAACTACACTAGACATGCATGGTGTATACTAAAAGGCAGACTTTAAGTATAATGAGAGATTGTTGGAGTAATACGTGAAAGTATGTTTTTACTTTGTATAACTCATATATTAAACACTTGTTTTATGAGAATAATTCTTTTACCACATTTGCTTTAGATATGAATGAATGTTAAATATTTATTGCAACCCGTTTAATATATACTATGTGTTACATTGCAGTTAATGTGGTGATACCAGATCACGAAAGATCACATTAACGAGTTCCTTGTAACTAAACGTACAAATTCACGGCCCAGGTAGAACTGAACAATTCCCCACGAAAGATCGATGTGTATATTTCAGATTGGTCTGTCTTGACCAAGAAATTGCACTAGCACATTTAGTATGTGTTGAAGAGGACCTACAACGAGGATAAATTCTTCTGTTCTGAAATGTGAAGAATTAAACCTCAGTGGTTATTGATTTCTTAATCTCGGTCACTTAAATAAGACTGTATGTGGTTAATAGTTATTACTTTGATTCATATTGGGAGAGAATCATCGTGACTTCGAACCTTGTATTTTCAGCAATAATATTAATCATACGACGATTGCTAAGGTTTAATACGGAGAAACGTGTACGTGTACGACTCGTGTGATTTTTCCCCTTGGTGGGCTCAGAAGTTTTATCCTACCAAATCTTACAAGTGAAGAATTAATTTCTTCGGTATGGATAATAATGTTGAGCTGTCTTTACTCCATGGTAAAAGATATTAATTAATTTAGAGCTATTCAGAAGCTCAATTAATTAATGGACTAAATAATCTTAAACACGGGAAATAATAATCTGGAGCCCATATTATCGTAATATGGATTAAGATGTATAGTGCAATATTAATTTTATAGTGACATTAATTAATATTAATGGGCTGAGAATGACTTATTTTTCAATCTTTTCAACCTTGGTTCTGTAGGAGCAAGTCAGAAAGATTGAGAAATAGAACCATCAGATTTAATTCGTTCTCAATATCCATTTGTCGACGGACGCTCCTATTACACTCGTAGTCTCTGAAGGATGAGATCATTCGCCAAGTGAATGAAGTGGGTCAACCTATTTTTGGCTTCGGCAAAACACTTTTTCTCGCTAATATTGGGGCTCAGCATTGTAATTCAGTAGTCCATTGGAGGTCCAATCTTAACTCTCCTAAAGGCCGCACAAGTAGCCCAATAAGTAGTCCGATTATAATAAGGTGATTAAAATAAAAAAAAATTATTATTGCTGATCTTTCATATAAATTTCGAAAATTAAAGATATAGAGAGAGAAAACATTTTGTTGATTTTCTTATAAAGATATTATGGAAGATAAGTATTCTTGGAATACAAGATTATCTCATAAATTGAAGAAGTTCCAAATCTTGTTATTTTCTCCTATTAATTTTGAAAATTAGTATAGATGAGGAGGTTGAGATTTTTGTGGAATATTTTATTATGCAGAAAAGAATATATGTGATATATTCAAGATTTCTTGGAGGCCAAGAAAAATATTTTCTCTCCCCTATTCCCTAGTAAATTTCGACCACCCCTCTCCTATAAGTAGGGGATGATTATTTCATCTCCAATTTACAGTTTCATAATTCCATAAGTTAGAAAAATCAAAAGCAATAAATATTTTCTTTCTTTGTTATTTTAAATTGTTCGTGAGCGCTTTTCCACCGACAAACGAATAAGGTGAAGAAGGATTATTTGAGAAGGTTTTTACGGTTGATAGGATCATTACGCTTATCCCGTTTATCTCGGTTGGACGTTGCTTCAAGAGGTACGTTTCATGTAATACTCCTAGATATTCCGCGATAGGATTTTACATGATTATATTAATTGGCATTATATTTTATTTTTGGTAAATTATTATTTGAATTAACTTAGGATTAATTCATTACATTCGTATTTTAATTTTATCCCAAATAGATTCGGGCACCCCGATTTTCCCAACATACATTAACATATATACCTGATTTTATTGGAACCTCAACCATTTTTAGTTATTTTTTTATGTTGAATAAATGCATCTGTCAGATTACTTGCTACATATTGCAAGTTAATTATCTTTTGAACTTTCAGTTCACTTTATGGCTTGAGTCTAAATACTGAAAATCTTTTTTTCCTTCAAGGAAGATCTTTTTTCCTTCAGTGAAATTTTTTGGCATACATTTAACTTTGGATTCTTATCTCCCCCTAATACCGAGAAATAATTCTTTATCAAGTGTGCAGTCAGTCATCTGTGCTGTTAGATTCGATATGTGGTGGTGATACAAGTATTGCACAACTAAGTATTAACAGATGCCAAATAATTGTTATTTTTTACGCACTAGTTGTAAAGGGGAGTAATAATAATATGCAGTAGGTCGGATTTCAATGAGAGTAGTTGCATACAAAATTTTATGCCCCTAATATGAAATACATAAGTTGGAATTTTACAGTAAAGGTCTAGCAATTAATTTAATGCAAGTGTCTCGGCTAGACCATTCTGGGAGCGGATGTAAGAGACTGAATGTTTCACTTCAATTCCTAATGTCATACAATATCATTATATCCTTGATGTGCGCTCACTAACATTATCCATTCGAATGAATTTAATTAAATAATTTGGGAATTGAAAGCTAATCTCAATAATTTTGCAATAAGCTTGATAAAAGTGTTATAATAGATAGATAATAAACACACATTAGCCCACCGTATGGAAGCATCAATTATGGCCATAAATTATTATAATATTTTCGATACCAGATTAATCAGTCCACACATATCTCCATGAAATTATTAAAGAAAAAATGGAGATTTAATTCCAACTTTAGTACGAGACAGTCGTACTATAAGTTTACTCTTTGACATACATAAGGGATTCTGTTATTTGACATACTCTAACCAATAAACTTAGACAAAATTCGACACATCATGTTTTTCTTGGATGGACTAACTGCTCATTGCTATAATATGAATGAACCTAAATTAGATTTTGAGAACACATCTTCAACTCTTCAGGAGATTGAATTTTGCAACTGAGGTCTCCCATGCTTCAGGCATGCTTTTGATTCATTAGCATTTTACTATCTTGTCCTTCAGAGACATCAATCTTAATCGGAACATTTTCTATATAAATATGTGATTTAGCAACTCTTCTGGAGTCATTTAAGGTATCCGATAATTGATTTGCAATTTTCGCAAATATATAATTCTCAAAATAGTATGAAACAAGATATAATCACAACATACATAAAAGAAATACTAAAACAAGGCAAAATGAACAAAAAATATAATACTACTATATGACTTGATTACTCATTTTCTCTAAAGTTATAAGATTCAACTTGCTGAATTTTTTTTATAAATTAAGTCACTTTACCGGAGCGGAACCTTAAGGTAAGGGTTCCCAAATATCTCTTTCTCGACTCGGTTTTAGGCATGTCTAAAGTACGTAGAGCGACCAAATAGTTATCGAGTTTAAACGAAAGCTCAAACACATAGACATATTAGTCAGAAGTAAAAACACATAAATTTAATAGAGCCACTCTATGTAGATACTTGAATTAATTTGATGGGTTGTTGAAAGCATACGAAGACATTTGCATATCAACTATAAATACTCATATTACATACCTCAATTGTATTGAGAAGTTCATGAGAGCTTAATATCCAAGGTAACTAATAAAAAAAATCAATCTAAAATCCATATTCCCAAGGGTTGAACATATAGCATATCATATGAGCTTAATATTAAATGTTGATCCCGGACAAGTCTAAGATACGTGTACGGGGGGAGGGGGTGGAGGGGAATACACATATACAAATCTTTTTCAAAATAAAGTCCCTCTCCTCAGAGTTTAGTGTTAGACACTGAATAGATAATACACCTACTAACAGCTCTGAAGCAAGTCAGTTGACTAACTATCTATTTATGTCTGAGTGCAGAATGTGTGAGCCCTGAAGATTTTAGACTTGTTTAGTGATTTCTGAAAACTGAGTTTTTCTTAACTTATGAAGCCGTGGTTAAAGGGCAATGCACTGAGTTTACTAAGTCAGGCTGATTGATTAAACACTGACAAATATGCAATGAATGAATGATAAAACAGTTGAGCAAATATCATAGCAGTAAAGACTTAGAGCAGTTTAACGTGGTTCAGAGACTCAAGCTCCTACGTCCACGGTCCTTATTGAACAAGAGAATCCCTTAAGGATTAACTTATTTTTAACGTGCCAAGGTGCACAATGATCAATCAGACTAATCCCTAGAATTCACGAGTTCTAGTCCTCCTTCCTTAACCACTAACAACCTCTACCAACAAACCTAACACTGACTCAGCTTAGGGTTTTGGTTTTACTTTGGATTCCAACTAAGTTGTGATAATTCTTACAAGTCAAAGCTATGCTAAGGATTGGATTTTCACTCTAAGCTTAGGATATGTAAGTTAAAGCTCTTTGGAAAACAGAATGACTACAGACTATAACAAATACTTGGGAAATTTGTGAGGGTTCGAGTGCTTCTTTGAAAGCTTGAATGCTTGAGAGTCTGGGTAATTTCTTGTCTTCGAAATTTCCCGTGACCTTGTTTGGACCAAGGTCTTCTGTATTTATAG
The DNA here is from genome assembly GCA_947034835.1 of Ballota nigra. Taxonomy (NCBI): domain Eukaryota; kingdom Viridiplantae; phylum Streptophyta; class Magnoliopsida; order Lamiales; family Lamiaceae; genus Ballota; species Ballota nigra. The sequence continues at coordinate 40,334,909 of OX344724.1, read as the reverse complement.
ATGATTCGAAAAACTATCCGTTGGAGAGATAGCCTTCTAACACCTTTCTTGTAGGATAATTCAAATGGACATAAGTCTGCATGCAGCCGCCTACTTGCATGAATTAGGTAAATGCATTAAATACATGCCCATTGAAATTTTCAGGGATGTCAGGTTCGTGTCAGGATCCATACATGACTTGTCTTCCTCTGATTGGTCCACGCCTTCAGGTAGGTGAGAATATCATAACTCATTCTTCAATTCAGTCTTGTCTTTTCTGAGTTCAGGTTTGTCCTCATCTACGAAGTACATAATCCAACACTGACATTCCTTTTGCTTGCTTGGATCCTACTCCAATTCTTTCCCAAATATTCAATGCAGCCTGACTCCTTCAGGACTGATGAGTTAGCAATGGTCTAAGGATCATGCTCTTCATCTTTGACTCTGAGCTATCTAGCGTAGAAAGAATAACTTCAGGGTCAGTGATGGTGCTCTTGTGTTCTTCAGGCTTCAGTCTTGAATGTCTTCAGTGAGTTCTCCTCTCACTGGGTACCTGTGAATGTAAAACATTCTAAGTCCTATCCAACCCTATCAAGACTAATCATGACTATCAAACACTTAGGCAAATTCATCTTTTCAGGGGCTTTGGGATCAACTCAAAACTGACCTTGTCCCAACAATTTCCCCCTTTTTTATGATGCCAAAATACTGAAAAGATCCACAAAACTCTTAGTGGAAAATAATCATATCTATAAGATAAAAGATCAGTGTTAGAGCAGTTCTTGATATAGTACAAAATTTAAATAAAAAGCCAAACAGACAATGAGTTGTTGTCTGAGGGAAAATGTAATAGATTTCATTGATTGATATACTCTGTGTTACAATGATCCTATCTATTACATATTTTATACAACAATCAGATCCTACTTATCTCAGGCTTGATGTCGTAGCTTAAGTTTTACTCTTTCCTTCATATCTTCAAGTCTCTTGAACTGATTGTCGTACCCTTCTTGCTTGGCTATCCTTAACACCTCCTTCATGATCGCCCTTGAGTCATACATCTTTGAATATCCAACATAGGGTGGAGTGCGAATGATTAGTTCAGGGGCTTTGATTTGAACCTTGGTATTGTCAGCCTCATCCATGATAAGCTTGAACAATTCAGTGTGGTTGTCCATCATATAATCAATGTAGTGCGCATCGATGTCTTCAGAGTCACCCCACTTCTTGACTACATACCACAGCTCGATGAACCCATTCCTTGCATCCTCCCAAAATTCTTTCAGTGGCTCAGAGATAAAGGAATCAACGAGCACTGATTTCATAGTTGTCTTCTTAGGGACTGTTGTCTTCTTCACTAGCAGGCTTTCTGTACTTCCTGGGTTTAGGCTTCTCCTTCTTTCTTCTCAACAAAGCAAAGACCCCCTCATCCAACTCCCTTTGTTGTATCTCAGTGATCTGAGTCAGCTTCTCAATCTTGCGGGTCTGAATGCACTCTTCTCCTTAGCTGCAATCTCCGCGCATCCCTGAGCCTCAGTCTTCTCAGGGGCAACTCCCCATGCTTCAGAGCATAAACTTGCAACTTGGTCACCATCCATAATGATGTGATTCTTTCTTGTAGCAATGGGTGAGTGCTCTTATGTTTCAGGGATTGGTGGTACCTTGGTTGAAGGATTACTAGCCTGAGCCTGAGCCGCGAGCCTGGCAAATTTCCTTGGAGTGGATTGAACTTCAGTAGCTTGGGATGGCTCAGGGGCGGATCTTTTCTTCTTCATACTTTCCCCCTTTTTGGCATCATCCTTTGCATTCAGCTTGGGTGCTGCTTCTTGGATGAGATCATCCCGAGTGGAAACAATAAAGGCAGTGAGAGATTGAACTTTATTCAGCTGCTCCTTCATTAGTTCCATTCTAATCTGAATCCCAGCTCCAGAATGTTTCAACTGAGAGAGGTCTGACCCTATCTTCTTTTGAAATTCCTCCTTTAACTCCCTTACGGTGCTATCAGTCTCAGCCAGCCTCTTCATGATTCCCTCTGACTCTGACATGATCTTCAGTGACTGCTCGGAGATGACCTTAGTGAACAGCCCAGAGGACTTTTCAGTCAGCTGCTCCACTGCCTTAGTAAGGAAAGATTCATTGTTGATCTCAGCTTGCTTCAGTGCCAGCTTGACTTCCCTCTTTGTCAGCTTCAGCGAGGCCTTTCTTTCCTTATCCATCTTCTCCAAGGCAGCCTTTAGAGTTTGTTCCATCCTCATGACTTTGGTATTGTTGATCCCAACAAGTCGAGCCTGATACTTGTTCTAGACGAGATCAACACCAAGGGCCTTCTTCATCCATTTGTACTTCTTCCTGAGGGTCTTGATCTTCTTGCTCTGCTCATCCTCCAATACATCGAGCTTATTAACAAGGGTAGCAAGTTGCCCATCAGTCTTCTCTTATTTCACTGTAATGATGTCAGTAAAGTTCCCCTTGGCTAATACCAGTGATTTGGATGTCTTCTTCATCACTGTCCTCATCAGCTTCAGTCATTGGCTGTTTTCCCTTGGCAGCCCCTACCTCCACAGCCTCTGCTTCAGGATGTGCTGATTGCAGTTGTGGAGTGATCTCAGTTGCCTGCCTGTCAGGCTCAACTGAGCCAGCTCGAATCTTAGGGCAGTTCTCCTTAGAGAAAAACCCTTCGAAACTAGGTGTCTCCTTGGACGCCTTAGTAACTTCCACCTGTGCCTCAGGGCCGGGAATCCCTTCATCGGTAGTTGCCTCATTAGCGGATGATCCAACCTTGTTGGAATCATCTACTGGTCCACCCTTGAGCTCCATCCTCCATGCCTTCATAGCTCATATTGTCAAGCTCAGCGGCGGCATCAACTCCTTTTTCGCCCTGAATGCCTTGACCATCCCTACCATCCTCATCATCTCTCTTCTTCTCCAAGAAGTTGCCAGAGCTACCTTTGATGACTATCATCCTTACAATCAGTTTCTTGAAGGCCTCAATGTCAAGGATCTCCAAGTAGCTGGTGATATTGAAATTGTTGGTCCCGGTACAAGATTGAGAGATATGTGTATGGGGGGCGGGGGAATAAATGTATACAAAATTTTCTTTTCTTTCAACTTACTGAGTCCCCTTTTCTCAGAGTGGTGTAGAACTCAGGGTTGATAACACACCTACTAACTGCAAATGAATGCTGGTCAGTTGGCTAACTATCAACTTGAGTTCAGTGCGGAGTGCGTGAGCCCTGAAAGTTTATAGTCTTGTTAAAGTTTACTTTCTGAAAACTTGATTACTCTTTTTTGAAGTGGTGATTAGAAGGGGAGTGCTCAGTTTAATGATCATGCTGATTGATTCAAGCCTGATAAACAATGCAATGAATGACTTAATGAATGAGCAGTTAAAAGCAATAATCAAAGCAATAAAGAACACAAGGAAGTAACGTAGTTCAGAGACTCAAGCTCCTACTTCCACGGTCCTGATTTAACAAGAGAATCCACTAAGGATTGGCTTATTTTTAACATGCCAAGGTGCATCAGAATCAGCTATACTTACTGACCCTTACTTTCTCCTTCTAACTCACTATCAACCTCAACCAACAAACCTGACTAGAGGGTTTTGGTTTCAGTTTTGTTTCCAACTAGAGTTGTGATTATCCTTACAAGGCTAAACTATGCTAAGGATGGATAATCACTTCTAAGCTTAAGATATTACAATGAACGCTCAGTAGAATACTGAATAACTCTCTTTGCTAAGAAACAATTGGGAAATTTATGGTTTTCGAGTGCTTCTTTGAACGTTGAATGCTTTGAACGCTTAAGAGTTTTAGTAATTTCTGGCTTGGAAATTTACCGTAACTTGAATTGGTTCAAGGCCTTCTATATTTATAGGTGACTTTGAAAACTATCCGTTGGAAGAGATAACCTTCTAGTCATCTATGTAGGGTTTGTTCAACGGACATTTCTCCCATGCAGCAGCCGTCCTTGCATGGATTTGGTAATGCATTTAATGCTCCATTTAATGTTTGCCCATTGAAAAGTACAATCTGAACTCAGTCTTCATGTCAGGTCCGTACGTGTGTCCTTCCTGGATTGGTTCACGTCAGGTTGGTGAGAATGTCAGAACTCATTCCTATGCTTCAGGCTTGTCTTATTAAGTTCTTTTTGTCTCGAGTACAACGGTCTTGTCCTGATGCTGACATTCCTTTTGCATTGCTTGGCCCTACTCCAAGTCTTTTCCCATTACTCAGTGTCATCTTGTTCCCTACAGGACTGAGTTAGTAATGACCTCAGGGTCATACTCTTCATTATTGACACTTACTCAGCCAGCTTAGAGAGACTGCCGTAAGTTCAGGATGGTGCTCTTGTGTCTTCAGGCTTCAGTTTTGATTGTCATCAATGAGTACTCCTCTCATTGAGTTCCTGTGAAAAGAAAATAAGTTTTTTTCTATGGGCAAATGTAATAGATTTCATTGATAATATGTTTTAGTGAGTACAATGATCTTAATATATTACAACAGGTTGTGAACACCTAAACTAATCTCATTTCAGGCTCGAGTCCATAACCAGCATAGACTCTGGCCTTCAGCTTTTCAACTCTTTTAGGCTGGTTCATAAATCCTTCAGCTTTGGCAATCTTCAAGACTTCAGTCATAATGGCCTTTGTATCATGCTTGTTTGAACCAGGGATTAGAGGTGGTGGTCGTGCAATGAACTCAGGGGCCTTTACTTAGACATTGGCTGCATCAGCTTCTCCAAGATCTTCTGAATCAGTTCAAGATGATAGTCCATCATGTTGTCAGTGAAGTGGGCATTGATGTCTTCAGTGTCGCCCCATTTCTTCACTACGTACCAAAGTCTGACAAACTCATCCCTTGCATCAACCCAAAACTCTTTTAAAGTCTCAGAGATGAACTCATCGACAAGAGCTTCCCTCAGTGTCACCTCAGGCTTCCTGACTTGAAGTATTGTAGACTTTCTCGCTGTCGGCCTCTTCCTGTACTTCCTTGGCTTCGACTTTGCCTTCTTCCTTCTCAAAATACTCAGAATCCCATCATCCAGCTCCCTCTGTTGAAGTTCAGTTAGCTCTGAAAGCTTTTCAACTTTCTTCTCCAGGATGTGCATCTTCTCCTTTTCAACAATCTCTATCCTGCGCTGAGCCTCACTCTTCTCATGGGGCAAACCCCAAGCTTCTTCGCACAAGGATGCCACTTCATTGGTATCTAAGGAAATCGGGTTCTTCCTTGTGCTGAGTGGTGAGCGTTCTGAGCTTCCTTCAGGGATGGATGGGAGTTGAGCTTGAAATTATTTTTCTGAAGGGTCATTAGCTTTTTCCAGAGCCGCCAATCTTGCTGACTTCCTTGGAGTAGACTGAGCCTCCGATACCTCAGGGAGGGTTCTTTTCTTCTTCTCTTCCCCCTTTTTGGCATCATCCTTGGCCTGAGGTAGAGCCTCCTTGAGGACCTCATTCCCATTGTTGACGATGAAGGAAGCTAAGGTCTGAACCTCCAACACTCCCTCCTTCAACATGTTTACTCCAGTAGTAATCCCAGTTCCAGCAAAAGAACCACTGGCGATGCTGGCCTCCAACTTCTTCCCAAAAATTTCCATATTGGTATGAAGTTTCTCCTCAGCCTGAGTAATCCTGGCCTCCACCTTTCCAGTTTCCTCGCTGATCCGATTGGCCTCTGAAGTGATTCAAGCAGACTCCTGAGCTACTTTGGCTAATCCCTGAGTGACACTCTCAGAGATTTGAGCGAACTTCCCTAAATCTAGTGCCAACTTGGCCACTGTGTCATTTAGGGCCTGAGTGAAGAGCTCTCCAGCCTGACTCGCCAGATGCTCCACTGCCTTAGTCAATCTCTGCTCATGCTTCTCTTCGAGCAGGGTCAGGGTCTGCTTGAACTGCTTCTTCATCTTCCTCCTCTCCTGCCTCACTGACTTTGCAGTACCAACCATTGTCTTCTTTAGCGTGATGAGCTCTTTGTTGGCAAGCGTATTGTATGCTAATTTGGTCCAGCGAATATGCTTATGGAGAGCCTTGACTGCTTCCGCTTTCTCTTCCATGATCCCCTGGATCTCTTTATTGGTCCCACTAGATAGATTGATTGTGGAAGCTTTAAAGTTATGTCTTAACAAACTTCTTATTATAAGAGCACAAAACAAGTAAGAGATTAAATAAACGAAAGCAATAAATAACACCAGATATATAGTGGTTCGGATCTGAATATCCTACGTCCACTCCCCCTTTTATCCAAGGGGTCTCACTATCAACCAACCAACCTACTTACGTACTGGAATTTTCAAAGTACCAGTTCCTTCTTACAACTCCTTTAGATCTAACCACAATCTAAAGTAATCAACCTTCAACCTTATCTTAGAGATGAACAGGTTAAAGTCCAATAACTCCTTAAGAGTAGATATGTAATGTGAATAATAAGAGTGCTAAGAGTGATTATCAAAAGCTTGGAATGTGACTTGTGCGCATAGGATCTCTAGAGCTTTTTCTTGTGACTGCACTCTTGTATTTATAGAGGAGATTAGGGTTAGCCGTTGGAGAGCTAATCCAATCAGGTCCTCTATTTAAGGAAGCTTCAATCAATCAATTCCCTAATTGATTGATTGGGTTGGTGAGATCCTTGGATTGATTAACTTCAATAACTTTCCAATCTGATCTAGTTTGACTTGATTTGAATCACCAACGGTCAAATGCTTCCTCTGCCTAACTCTGATTCTCTCTAGAGAAGGCAAGACCAGACACCAGGCAACCTCGGTGTCTTCTGGTCCAGATCTGGTTAACAACCAGAATACTCATTAGAAACAGGGGATCAAACTGAGCAACTTTTGTTCCACCAGACTCGTCTGGTCTGGACTCGTCTGGTCTGGGGAAGGTCCTCTGCCTCTGGTCAGATCTCATCTGGTGAAGTCTTCTGGTGGAGTCCTCTGGTGAAGTCCTCTGGTGGGGTCTTCTGGAGACTCTTCTGGTGAAGTCTTCTGGTCTGGCAGTTCCCCCTAGACTAAGTCCTAATCTAGATCATCATCTGGCTAATAGGTCCAGATGGTCCTATTACATCTTCTGGTTTGTTTTAACTCATCAAAACTATACAATATTTATCCTAACAATTTCCCCCTTTTTGATGGATTTAAAACACTACCAGAACTGATAAAAAACAGAATATAAGCAAGAAAAACAATAAAGGGATAAGACTTTAGAGTAGATCTTATCAGGCAAACAATAAGACAACAAGGAGTTGTCTTTGAGACATAGAATATATGATTTTCATTGATACATAAGGATAGAATGATTACATATTACATTGAAGATCAGAGTCCTATTCTATGCATATCTTCTGTTCTATTTAGGCACAAGAAACCAGTCAAGGAACCTATCCTGGATGGCCTTCAACTCTGCAGAAGATGTTGGAGTGAAATTCACCAACACCTTGGTCTTGTATAATCTCTTCAGCTCTGCCCAATCAACCTGTTTTCCATTCATAGGAGTGTTGAGATAGGTAAACTCAGGAGCAGTCACCTCCAGGTTGAATTCAATGGTAGAATCCATCAATTTCTTGTACAGATCTGCATCATAAGCTTGCATCCAAGAGTGAAAGGTTCTGTTGATCAGCTCATCATCCTCTGGTGCTGGCCTCTGGATATAGTGTTGAATGAACCAGAGAGTCTTTGCCTCCTTCCATTTCTCAATCAAAGGCACATGCACAGTAGAGTCAAAAGACCCTTCTGTCCTGAGAGGCAAAATGTTCATCACCTCAATAGGAGCTTTCCTCCTCTGACTAGATCCACCTGCACCAGAAGGAACACCAGCTTCTCTGGTCTTCTTGTTCTGCCTCCTAACATATCTGAGCCTCTGCTCTTCATCTATGTTTTTCCTTATCCTAGCTTGCTTCTCCTCTGGAGTCTCTTCCTTATATCTCTTCTGAGCTTCTTCAACAACAGATTCAAGGAAGCTCTTCTTGACTTTCCTAAACTTTCTCTTAGCAGGTCCAGAGATTGAGATAGAATCCTGCTCTGCTTCTGAGGATTCCTCTTCTGCAGCAAGCTGCTTAGCCATGGTAAGAGATTTGAGCTCTTCCTTCTTCTTCTGCAGCTCAGCCTGGACCAAAGTGTTCTCCAGCAGGTCCAGACGAGCACCATGGCTAAAGAGTGTCTCATTAGTGGTCTTCGCCAGATCAGTTCTGGCCTTCTCTTCCCCCTTTTTAACTTCATCAAGGAGGGGCTCCACTACCTGCCTTATGAGATCAGGCAAGGCAGTGTTGGAGGAAGAGTGCAGATCACGCAGCTACTTTGCTTCCTCCAGGTAAGCCTTGGATTCTGCAACTAGCTTCTCCTGCTTCTCTAACATCTCCTGGAGGGAGTCCTTGAGCTTAGTAGTCTGCAGCATTTGAGTGGCCAACTCAACTTTTAACACAGAAACTGGCCTCATCTGCTCCAGCACGTGCTCCTGGAGCTGTTTTTGGCTGTGCATCACATCCAACTTCACAAAAAGACCATTTGCCTTAAAAGAAGCTTTAACTTCAGCAAGAGTAAACTTGATCTGCTTAAGGAAAATCCTCCTCTCCTGCCGAATCTGGTGCTCTATCATAGCAGGGGCCATATGTTGAATAGCCTTAGAAAAATGCCCAATCTGCATGATTTGCTCATTGAAGAAAGTCTTCATCTTCTGGAGCACGGCAGGAGACATATCAAAATCTTCCTCATCAGAGTAGAGCTCTGGAGGAAATGAGAAGTGAGGGCCAAAATTGTAAGAGAAGCCCTCGGGAGTGAGCATTACTCCTCTCTGGATGAGCAAAGTACGAATCAACACCTTCGCTGCCTCTGGTGTCTCTAGCTCCGCTGGATTTTGGATATTCATCTTCTTTTTAGCTCTATCTCCAAGGCTGTGAATGTGGAGGGAATCATCTCTTCTAGCAGTAGCATCAGATCCTCCACATCCTCTAATCTGGCCTTGCTCCAGACCTTGGCGTTAGTCAGATCCGCCAATAATGGTAAGTGCTCCAATAAGATTGGAAACTGCTCTCTTAGCCAGAGCTGAACACTCACACTCATACTCTGCCTAATGGGACCCATTTCTGCAGATGAGAAAGTGAAGGGTTTGGGCCCAGAGGCAGAGGATGAAGGTGCTAAGTGATCAGGCTCAAGTGAAGCTTCCTCATCTTCACTATCATCGCTGGTAAGGCATGTGGGAGAAGGGGGAGGGGCATGGAATCCCAATGCCATAGAAAGAGGGTTCAAGTTTGAGTTATGATCTGATTGATTTTGGGAAGGGTTGGATTTTGTGAGGTAGATGGTGAAGGAATGGGTTTCTCTGCACCAGAAGTAGCTGGGATCTCTGGTACAGAGGGTGGGATTGGAATTTGTGATGTGGAAGGGGAGGGAATGGAGGGTTCTGCACCAGAAACAGATGTCCCTTCTAGTACAGGGGCTGGGGGAGAGGGATTTGTGGGAAGATGTGTTTGGGAAGATGGGGGAGAAGGTGTTTGAGGGATGGCTGAAGGACTGTATACGGGTGTATCTAGTAAGGTCTGCTCTGGTGAGGTAACGGGGGCACCAGAAGCAGGGGGGGATGTTGGGAAAGGTTTTCTGGAGGAGATGAAGATGGGGTAACAAGGTTAATGGGGGAGGGGTTAGAAGGGTTTACCTCAGCTGGGTCAACACCAGCTGGAACTGATATCTTTGGATCATCTGGTATGAGCAAAGAAGCCTCCTCTATTGCCTGTTCCAAGGCATCTCCCAGGTCAGAGCCAGAGTCTGGATCTTGCAAGATGGCTTTCTTGGCTCTGGGCTTCTTCTTAAGAGGCTCAACCTCTTCTGCCACTTCTTCCTCCTCTTCTTCTGATGGCTCATCCACCAGAAGAGTCTTCCTAGCCCTTCTGCTAGTTCTGTGCTTCTTAGCAGATGCTCTCTTGGCCTCCTCTGGCCTCTTTCTCTTAGCTGCTCCTGCCTTCTTAGGAGCTTTATCATCATCACCCTTCTTCTTCAGCACATCAAGAAAGGGGATCTGGTCCTCCTCCGAGGAGCCAGAGAAAGCTATGGTTGAAGAACCAGTAGCCTCAGCAGTCTTCTTCTTGCTCTGCTGCTTCTACCCCTTTGCAGGTGAGGGTACTGCTTGAAGAGGGGGGGCAGGGATGGCTTGCTCTCCATCAGAGTCGGCATGACCATGGAGAGGACCATCCTTGGAGAATAGTATCTTGGACTTATGGAATCCTCTGCACCAGGACTCCTTCCATTTCTTCTCCGGAAGCAATGAATCCAAAATCAAAGTTAGTTTCGTTCCCAACGAAACATTTGCAGTGAAACAGAACTGCAACTCCCCTGGCTTGGAAGGACAAACCTCCTTCTTCACCTTCAACTTGTTCTTCCTCAACACATCCCAGAAGAACTCCATCCAATTACATTGTACTCCATCGTACAATGCTCGCATCACACACATCCTGCCATTGAAAATGGCATCTGTGCTGTGATTTTCACACATAAGCACCTTCACCACTATATCGAACAGCACCTTATACTTCTGCCTTAAATGCTTATCTAAAAATCCTTTCGTAATGTTCTGGCAAGAAGATCTAGCAAAAAGTTTGAATGAATCAATAATTTCATCTTCCTTATACGTCAGTGGATCTACCCCTTCTGCCGAAATATTTTCAAATAACGCGCAGAAATCGTGCTTGGAAAATACCAAATCATCTTGGTCGATCTTGGATGAAATGTAGTCGTCGTGGATTATCATACGAACCAGAAATTGGGCCGCATATCCGTCCATAGTCCTAAAATTTCTTGGAACCGTCGAGATCAACTTCTCCACCCCTGCTTACCATCTCTATTTTCAACTTCTTCATCATCAACTCATGATCGAAGTTGCACGAAGGGGCCATTGCTGAGAGAGAGAGAGAGAGAGAAACTTTGCAAAGAGAAGTTAGGGCTTTGAAAATATGGAAACGTGAAAAGACAGATTGAAAAGAAATTTGATTTAAATAGGGTAATACGCGTGGTAAGAACAGTAAATGAAGTTAACGCGTGTAATTTCCAAATATAAATTAGGGAACAAAATCAATTTTCGAATTGATTGACATTTTGCACAGTAATTAAATCTGATGGCCAAGAGTAAAAGGCAAAATACAGATTTAATCTGGTGCGTAGGCGTGGTCATTGGGACTGGGTATAAAGGGGTTTTGTGGCAGTCAAGAGAAAAAGCGAAATGATTGCCTAGACCCTATACCCTAGTCTTAAATACACTCTGAAGTTGAAACGTTTTGGGTGAATTTACTAATATAAAAGGTGTATCCCAATGATCAGGGGCCAGAAAAGTAAAAGCAAACCTGTCACATGGTATTGTAACCAGATGATACCACAACTAGTCTGGCGTTACACCTCTTCTGATGGAAATCCATCTGGTTCTGATCAGAGAAGACTCTGGTCTTTTCCTGGAATCTGACTCAGCAACTCATCTGGGACGTACCTCATCTGGTACAAGTGTTACCTGGTGCATACCTCATCTAGAGATGTAACTTCTCTGATATTTCTAATCTGCAGGTATGTTAGTTTTAAAGAACAAAGATTATGGAATAAGGTATAAATAAAGGATACTTCTCTGATGTTCCCCCTAAAACAAATCTGTCTCTGGATCAAATAATCCTAACTCAAAGGCAAACTCTCTGAATCTGGTCTTACCAATGGCTTAGTCAAAATATCTGCTCTCTGCCTCTCTGTTGCAATCTTTTCCATCCTTATATCTCCCTTCTCAACATGGTCTCTGATAAAGTGGTGCCTTATATCAACATGTTTGCATCTAGTATGAAGAACTGGATTCTGGGTGATTGCAATTGCACTGTTGCTGTCACAAAATATTGGAATATCCTTAGCCTTAATCTGGTAGTCCCTAAGCTGTTGACTGATCCAGAGTAGTTGTGAGCAACAACTCTCTGCAGCCATGTACTCTGCTTCTGTTGTTGATGTAGCAACTGAAGTCTGCTTCTTAGAAAACCAAGATACCAATTTATTCCCTAAGAATTGGCATGTTCCACTTGTCGACTTCCTATCTATTCTGCACCCACCATAATCTGAATCCGAATAACCACTCAACTCTAAGTTGTCATCTGCAGTATACCATAATCCTAAATTCACTGTTCCCTTGAGATATTTCAATATCTTTTTGGCTGCTTCCAAGTGACTTTTCTTAGGATTAGCTTGAAATCTGGCACACACTCCTACATCAAAGGTTATATCTGGTCTGCTCGCAGTCAAGTACAAAAGAGAACCAATAAGTGCTCTGTACTGAGTCTGGTCCACACTCTCTACAGACTCATCTGGATCCATGTTGAAATTTGTCATCATAGGGATCTTGGCTGCTTTGCTAGATCCTACTCCAAATTTCTCTAACATGTTTCTGATGTACTTTGCCCGATTTATTAAAATTCCCTTTTCTGATTGCTTTACCTGTAAACCTAAGAAATAATTCATTTCACCCATCATAGACATCTCAAACTGGCTCTGCATAAGACAACCAAACTTCTCACACAGCTTCTTATTAGGGGATCCAAATATAATGTCATCAACATATATTTGGACCAGAAGGATGTCCTTTCCTTCTTCTTTCCTAAACAAGGTCCTATCAACCTTACCCTTAGTAAAACCATTGTCCAGAAGAAACTGAGATAAAGTGTCATACCATGCTCTGGGTGCCTGCTTCAGCCCATACAGAGCTTTCTTAAGCTTAAACACCTTGTCACCTTGTTCAAAACCAGGAGGTTGTTCCACATACACTTCCTCAATGAGAATCCCATTAAGAAAGACAGATTTCACATCCATCTGGTATACTTTGAACTTCATGTGAGCAGCATATGCTAAGAACAATCTGATGGCTTCTAGTCTGGCAACATGAGCAAATGTCTCATCATAGTCTATTCCTTCAGACTGAGAATAGCCCTGAGCCACTAGCCTTGCCTTGTTCCTAGTAATGACATCATTCTCATCTTTCTTATTCTTGAAAACCCACTTAGTGCCTATCACCTTTTGATGTCTTGGTCTGTCTACCAGCTCCCAAACATCCTGTCTGGTGAATTGATTCAACTCCTCTTGCATGGCAACAATCCAATTTGAATCTTTCAGTGCTTCCCTGATGTTCTTGGGCTCAATCAAGGACACATAGCAACTGAATAAGGCAGCTAAGTTAAGAGTTCTCCTAGTCTGGACACCCTTAGTTGGATCTCCTAAAATCAGGTCATTGGGGTGATCAATCAGGGTTCTCCTCCTCGTGGTCTTACCTGATTGATCATCCTCTGCAGTACCTTGGTGAATATCACCACCTGCAGAAGAGCTTCCCCCTACAGGAGTTCCAACCTCCTCTGGTTCTGCACCTTGTGAAGACTTCTTCTTCAGAGAACCAGAAGATGGGTCACCATCTGAATCTGAGTCTGAATCAAGAATAGGTGGACTGACCTTGATTACTCTAGGAATAGTCTGATTCTGTGTCTCATCAGAAGACTTAGAGTCCACCTTGCACTAAAAAACAGATTCATAAAAAACAACATGAGGTGTTTCTTCCACACAAAGTGAATTCTTATTAAAAACTCTAAAAGCCTTACTGGTGCTGGAATATCCCAAAAATATTCCATCAGCCACTTTGGCATCAAGAGTTCTTAATTTAGATTTCCCATTGTCATGGATGAAACACTTACATCCAAAAACATGAAAGTATGAAACAGATGGAGTTTTACCTTTCCATACCTCATAGGGAGTCTTGCTATGTCTCTGGGCAATTAGGCATCTGTTCTGAGTATAACAAGCTGTATTGATGGCTTCTGCCCAAAACCTTTGTGGTGTGTTGTATTCTGCTAGAAGAGTCCTTGCAACTTCTTTAAAGGTTCTATTCCTCCTTTCTGCTACTCCATTTTGTTGGGGTGTTCTGGCAGCAGATGTCTCATGAAAAATCCCATGGTCCTTGCAATAATCTGCAATATGTGAATTCAAGAACTCTGTCCCCTTGTCACTTCTGATTCTGACTATGCTCTGGTTCCGCTCATTCTGAATCTGCTTCAAGAACTCTGGCAGCTTAGTGATAGTTTCATTTTTCTTAAACAAGAACACTACCCAAGTGTATCTTGAAAAGTCATCTACTATCACCAAGGTGTACTTCCTACCACTGAAACTAAGAGGAGAAACAGGTCCAAATAGGTCCATGTGAAGTAGTTGAAGTACTCTGGTTGTGGTTGTGCTCTGGATATCCTTAAAGGAAGTCTTGGGTTGTTTACCCTTCTGGCATGAACCACAAACCTGATCCTTCTTAAACACTTCATTAGGAAGACCTCGAATTAGACCTTTTCTGGCAATCTTGTTCAGTGTTTTGAAGGTCAGATGACACAATCTCTTGTGCCAAATCCAGCTATTCTCTGCAGATCCTTTTGCAACCAGGCAAGCATTTCTTGGGCAACTGCTAAAATCTGCGAGATAAATGTTACCCTTCCTCAAGCCTATTAGCAAGATATCATTATAATCAGAAGAAAAGACAGTGCATGAATCACTAGAGAACTTCACTGAGTATCCCCTGTCACAGAATTGGGATACTGAAAGCAGATTATGCTTGAGTCCTTCAACATAATAGACTTCATCTACAGATACTCCATTAAAGGTCAAATTTCCAACTCCTCTGGTGACTCCATAGTTGTTGTCACCAAACATCACTCTTGGCCCATCCATTGCCTTGTAATCCTGGAGATTATCTTTCTGGAAGGTCATGTGCTTGGAACATCCACTATCAATGTACCAGACATGGTTGCTTGAAAGTCCTTTCTCCAATGGCCTTTTATCTACCTGCGGAGAAATCAATTAGGTCCCCTACTAGTGCTGGGTCCTGATTGGTTAGTTGCAGGTTTTTTTGGAATCCAAAGATAAAGATCATCCCTTGCTGGATGAGGAGATCTTATCTTCCTTCCAAATCTATCTACCAGAACATGTCCTCTTACAATGACATATTGAGTTACTGGTCTGATAAGGACACCTTTCCTATAAACAGGTCTGGTGTTCTCTTCTCAAATCTGGCCTTTGGAATGGCCTGCCTCAAAGACATGGTCTTAAAGGTCTGGTTGTAAGGGTACATCCTAGAAGAACCATCTCTGGTGTCATAATTTCCCAGATCAGTTGGTTTTCTATAGATGGGTCTGGAAGACCTCCTCTGGTTCTGAAAATTGGATCTATTCTGATGATAGGATTCCTTCTGAGGTTTCCTGTTCTGGAATCTTCTTGGAGAATTCCACCTTTGAGATCCCTGATTCTGATTGAGGTTCCCTGGTTCAGTATATCTCCTCTGATATCCCCTATTCTGATTAGGTTTCCTCTTAGAGTCTCCTTTTTTAGGTCCCCTAATCTGCTTAGGTTCCACTCTTTTAGGATTCCTCTGAGGTTCTCTAATAAGATTAGGCATCTGAACAGAACCATCAATCTTCATAGGTTCTCTTTTTTTACTTGTATGCTCTAGAATTTTTTCTTCCAGAACATTCACCTCTTCTAGATTATATTTTAAATTATCAGCAGGGGGGTCCCATTTCCAACCAGGTATGTGAACCACCATGCGATCAGAATGATCCTCTTCATTCCGGAGTTCCACAAATTCACCAGATCTTATAGACTTGTCTTTGGTAAAGCAATATTTATGAGATCTTTTAATAATTCCAGAATATCCTAAACCACTCTTATTATTTATGCGTTGAGAAGATCCTGAAATAATAGATAGAACATCTGGTTTCATGGAATCTTCTCTGGGTATAGGTATCTCAATATTTTGCTCAACTTGTTTTCCCTTGATAAGAGTCTGGTATTTGGCTCTAAGCTCATTTAACTCTTCTACATGAGAGTTTTTTTCCTTCATGAGTTGATCTACCAGAGTATCTCTTTCTGTGATCTTATCCTGAAGTTCAGAAACTTCTTTGGAATGATCTTTCATGAGTTCTCTGGTGGATTTTTGTTCATGAGATAAGGATTGAACTTCAGTTCTGAGCCTACCATTCTCTTTCTCAAGTTTTTGACATAATTGAACACAATTTTGGAGATCTGATAGCATTTGCTGCATATCAGACTCGCTGGAGTTACCAGATGAATTAGAGGATTCAGTATATTTGGAATTTGATAAGACTAAGGTAGTTTCTTGTACCTCATTGAAGTCTGCCATCAGACATACATCATCATCAGACCCGAAATCAGAAGAAGAAGAGGAATTGGAACTTGTATCTTCCTCCTCTGCTTCTGCCAGTAGTGCTCTCTTGTCAGCATATCTCCTATCTCTCTTGATCCTTTTCTCTTCTCTTTCTCTAGGAGTCAATTGAGGACAATCATAGCTGTAGTGACCAGTCTTGCATGTGTAGCAGGCATTGTCTCCTCTAGGACTAGGACTTGGCTCTCTCCTCCTCTGGTTGTAGTCTGATCTGGCTGGACTACTCTCTCTCCTCTGGTAGTCAGGTCTGCCAGAGCTACCATCCCTCCTCTGATAGTCTGTTCTCCCAGAGCTGCTATCTCTTCTTCTCTCTGGAGTTCTGAATCTGGTCTCCCTTGAGTCTCCAGATTTTCTCTCCTTTTCTGCAGCTTTGAAGGAACTCTTCCTGTCTCTGGTAGATTCGTTCCAGTGCTTTTTGTACCTGCCATATTTTGAGCTCATTTTATCCAATTTATGAGTTAGGAGTGCTACCTGTTCCTTGAGACTCAGATCATCTGCACGAGACTCCTTTGGTTTGTCATCTATCTTGATGGTAGAGGAGAAGGCAACTCCCTTCTGACCAGAAGAGGAAACCTCTTCTGTTTGATCCTCCTCTTGAAGATCATATTCATAAGCTTTGAGATCAGATAACAGAAGATGATGATCCAGAGTGTTGAGATCCTTGTTGTCCTTGATCACAGTTACTTTGATTCTCCACCTGCTGGTTAGTGAACGCAATATTTTACTATTTATTTCTTTCTCTGAATAGGTCTTACCTAAGGCACTAGCCTTGTTCAGGAGGTTTGTGAGACGCATATCCAGCTGGTCAATGGTCTCGTCTGGTTTCATCTTGAAAGTGTCAAATGAGTGTTGAACAACTTGGAGCTTGTTGTCTTTAATCTTCACTGTTCCCTCACAGAGTAGTGCAAGTTTGTCCCACATCTCCTTGGCAGTGGCACACGTTCTGACTTTTTCAATCACCTCTTTAGTAAGTGTGTTGATGATCTCGGTTCTTGCTACCTGGTCCAAGTTGTAGAGCTTTCTTTCATCATTGTCTAACTCATCTCTCTTCTTGGGAATCTTTTATCTGGGAACTCTGTCCTCAGAAGCTTTCTGGGCAGTTTCACTCGTTTCTTCTCTGGACTCTGACATGCCACTATCAATAGGAGTCCAGTCAAATTGAATTGGGCCACTTTCTACCACATCTAACATGCGGTGGTGAATAGCTCCAAGATGATTACTCATCATGAAGCTCCAGTGGCTATAATCCTCGAATGAGAATTCTGGCAGTTTGCGACTCTTATAAGAAGATTTCGAAGACATATTTACTATAACAAAGGATTTACCAAGAATTTGAACAGAAACAATAAAGAGCAATGGATCTGCCCGGTGACTACCAAAAGCTTTACAAAGCAGTGGTCGTTGGACACACTGCTCTGATACCACTTGTTGGTCCTACTAGATAGATTGATTGCTGAAGCTTTAAAGTTATATCTTAACAAACTTCTTATTATAAGAGCACAAAACAAGTAAGAGATTAAATAAACAAAAGCAATAAATAACACCGGATATATAGTGGTTCGGATCTGAATATCCTACGTCCACTCTCCCTTTTATCCAAGGGGTCTCACTATCAACCAACCAACTTACTTACGTACTGGAATTTTCGAAGTACCCGTTCCTTCTTACAACTCCTTTAGATCTAACCACAATCTAAAGTAATCAACCTTCAACCTTACCTTAGAGATGAACAGGTTAAAGTCCAATAACTCCTTAAGAGTAGATATGTAATGTGAATAATAAGAGTGCTAAGAGTGATTATCAAAAGCCTGGAATGTGACTTGTGCGCGTAGGATCTCTAGAGCTTTTTCTTGTGACTGCACTCTTGTATTTATAGAGGAGATTAGGGTTAGCCGTTGGAGAGCTAATCCAATCAGGTCCTCTATTTAAGAAAGCTTCAATCAATCAATTCCCTAATTGATTGATTGGGTTGGTGAGATCCTTGGATTGATTAACTTCAATAACTTTCCAATCCGATCTAGTTTGACTTGATTTGAATCACCAACGGTTAAATGCTTCCTCTGCCTAACTCTGATTCTCTCCAGAGAAGGCAAGACCAGACACCAGGCAACCTCGGTGTCTTTTGGTCCAGATCTGGTTAACAACCAGAATACTTAGTAGAAACAGGGGATCAAACTGAGCAACTTTTGTTCCACCAGACTCGTCTGGTCTGGGAAAGGTCCTCTGCCTCTAGTCAGATCTCATCTGGTGAAGTCTTCTGGTGGAGTCCTCTGGTGAAGTCCTCTATTGGGGTCTTCTGGAGACTCTTCTGGTGAAGTCTTCTGGTCTGTCAGTTCCCCCTAGACTAAGTCCTAATCTAGATCATCATCTGGCTAACAGGTCCAGATGGTCCTATTACATCTTCTGGTTTGTTTTAACTCATCAAAACTATACAATATTTATCCTAACACTCTTTCCTAAGCTCAGTCAAGTTCTCAGTTGTCTTTTCTTGCTTTACCTCAATGATGCTGGTAAAGGTGCCTCGCTGAGTCCCCGTGATGATCACATCATCATCATCAGCCTCCTCATCAGTGATTGGCTGTTTTCCCTTGTCAGCCCCTGCAGTATCAGTCCCCTCTTTAGGGTGCACTGAAGGCAGTTGTTGAGTGATCAGGGTCGCCTGCTCAGGCTCAGCCCCGTAAACTCGAACTTTGGGTAAGATACCCTCAAACTAGGAGTCTCCTTAGATGCCTCCATATCATCCTCCTTTGCCTCAGGGCAAGGAATCCCTTCATGGGCTGATGTGTCATTGGCAGCTGAACCAACCTTGTTGGTCTCAGCGACTGCTCCACCCTTGGACGCAGTCCCAGCATCACCTTCCCCCTGAGCACTAGGCTCAGAGTTCATCTCATCTAACTCCTTTGCCGTCTTCTCCACCATCTTTTCATTAGCTCCACCCTGAGCATCATCATCATCACTGTCATCCTTAGGCTCATCCTCATAGTCCTCTTTCCTGGCCACCTTCATGTTCTCCACCAGCTGCTTTAGATTATCGAAGTTAAGCAGCTACAGCCAGCTGGTGAGATTAAAGTAAGAGCATAGCCTTGTCTCCTCCATTTCCAAGTGCTCCCAGCCTCTGACATCCACAAGCATATGCTGCTCCTGCATATTTGACTGCTTGAAGTCAAGCCAGACCTTCAGCTCGATGATATTTGAGCATAGTTCCCTATACTTGTGAAGGTTTGGCCAGCACTTGGAGGCCCATTCGCAGGCGTTCCTCCTGAGTGTGTTCTCGTACACACCTCCCATCAACCCAGCATCTAGCTCCTCCTCCTCCGCTAAATCAAGAAATTCATCAGTTGATTCTTCTTGAGTAGAGGTTTTGGGGCAGTCTTTTGGGTTAGGATAGGACGGGAAGTCTTCAGGAATGGGTGTGGAAGTGTTTGGTTCTTGGTTGTTGTCAGGCTCAAGGATGTTTGAATTATTTGGCTCTGACTCATTTTGGGATGGAGGTAGGTCAATGTTTGGATTGGAGGGTTCATTGGGTTGTGATGATGGTTCAGGGTTAGATGAGGGTAGGGTATGTTCAGTGGGGTGTGTGGGTTGGTCAGGGTGAGATGAGGTGGGTTCAGGGATGGATGGGTTTTGGGGTTCAGGTTGAAGAATCTCTGCAGTTTCAACCGTCTCACGGACTTTCTCTAAGTTAGAGGCTCGAGGTGAGCTTGACTTCTCCCTGATAGGGCTTACCACTTTGAGTGCCTTCTTGGGAGATCCCTTCAGGCGCTTCTTCAACCTCTTCAGTAGTCTCACCACTGGCTCATCCCCACCTTCACTAGCTTCATTGGCAGTCTCCTCAGCCTCTGAACTTGCCTTCTTGGAGACCTTCTCAGCCCCCTTTCTCACACCTTTCGCAGTGGCCTTTGCCTTCAGCACCACTTTCAGCTTGGCTCTTTTCTCTTCCTGAGCTTTCTCCGCCTCAACTTTCTCCACCTTCCTCTCTGCGGCAACCTCAGCCTCCACCTCCTTGTTCTTCTCGAACAGCTCATCCACCTTCTCGAGCATGCTGGTTACCACCTTCTTGCCTTTCCTGGCTTGCTTCTTCCTCTGACCCTTCTGATGAGCGTTAGGGTCAGTCAGGCCCAATATGGCGTACGTGTCACCCTCAGTGGTGAACATCACTTTCTTAGGAGAGAGATCGTCCTCCATGTCGAAATTACACCCCTAACAGGCGTGATCAATCAAGATTGACAGCCTGGTGCCGAACGGAAGGATGGCTCTTACTGAGATGTGTTTGACATCCTTATCTTTCTTTCGCTTATCACGTGCAGCCTGGCTCAACTGGTCTAGAAAGAACTGCTCCCAGTTAGCCTTTAATCCATCTACCAAGGCCCCCATGGTCCTCAGCTTTGGCAGACTCAGCTGCTCATGAGATCCAATGGTGCGCATAATCATCTTGGACACCACATCGATCATTGCCCTGTACTCGGACTTTAGGGTCTCCTTGTGTTGCCTCGCTCTGAACTCGGAAGAGCCTGATTTCGTCCACTCCTTCAGGAGCTCTCCTTACTCGTTCTCCTTGTAGGTCCATGGGTTGATCCCGGAGCACGGAAGCCCATATACCTCTTTCACGGCCTTGCGTAGATCAATGTCTCGAGCCTCTTCATTGTACAACTTCTCTCCGTCTTCATCCTTCTCACCCGTGGGCACAAGTACTGTAACCCTGGTGTAAAATTCCCCCTTACGAATGAAGAGGTTCAAATAAGCTTCCACAACCGCCTTCGGAAGTACATAAGTGGGTTTCTTCGTGAAGTATATCTCCAGACTGGCTTTTGGAATCCACTCAAAGACAGGGAGAATTTCCTTGACATTTTGACAGGCTCCATCCATTGAGATCACGTGCTCCATGTTTACCAGCTTGTTCTTGACAACATCATCAATGTTGTATGTGGTCCAAGCAGTATCAGAAATGCCATTAAAGTTTGAAGAGACTTTGAGAATTGAGAAATTTGCGAAGTGCTTAAATCGAGAGAAAACTCAGTGTGCAATGTGAAATTTTGTTTGCGTAAATCTCTCAATTGACATTTCAGTTTGATATGATTGAGTCAGCTACTCAAACGTGGGGTTGAGATTAATCCTGGATTTGAAAAATTTCTGAAATGAAGGGCCAAGATTAATCTTAAGTACAATTATTTTCCCAAGTAAGTCATATTCCGTATAAAACGGACACGTATATGAAAAAGTAACTGAACGCATTAAATGCTCCGATGCGCGTGGGTTTAAATATCAAAAGACGCACTTTTAATGACAACGTAATGCATTTAATGAAAGATTCTCAGGACGAAGAACTCAGTGAGACGCTTCAAATTCACAATACTCAGGATTGAACTCATACCTGTTAGGGAGACATTGTAGCACCCTGATACCTTACTGAGTCGAGTCTGGCCTGAGTTCCCCCTAGATCCTACCCTGACTGCTCTCCCGGATCTAAGAGACTTAACTCTACTGACAATTCCATAAACCTTACTTCAGCCAACGACTTAGTTAAGATGTCAGCTCTCTGCCTGTCAGTGTGAATTTTCTCCATCCTAATGTCCTTCTTCTCTACATGATCTCGAATAAAGTGATGCCTAATATCCACATGCTTGCACCTTGTGTGAAGCACTGGGTTCTGAGTGATTGCTATAACACTATTGTTGTCACAATAGATTGGAACCTCATTTGCAAATACTTGGTAGTCTCTCAATTGTTGCCTCAACCATAAAATCTGAGCACAACAACTACGTGCAGCCATATACTCAGCCTCAGTTGTGGATGTCGCCACTGAATTCTGTTTCTTACTAAACCACGAGATCAACTTGCTCCCCAAAAATTGATATGTCCCTGAGGTGGATTTCCTATCAATCCTACAACCTCCATAATCTGCATCTGAATAACCAGTCAGCTCTAAGTTGTCATCTGAAGGATATCATAGTCCCATATTGGCTGTCCTTTTCAAATACTTAAGTATCCTCTTAGCAGCCTCCAGATGACTTTTCTTGGGGTTAGACTGATACCTAGCACACACACCAACTGCAAAAGTAATGTCAGGCCTACTTGCAGTCAGGTACAACAATGATCCAATCAGCCCTCGGTACTCAGTCTGATTCACTGATACTCCATCAGTGTCAGGATCCATCTTCCAGTTTGTGTACTTGGCCTGATTAATGAAAGTCCCTTGATCAGTCTGCTTGACCTGTACTCCTAAAAAGAAGTTCATCTCTCCCATCATAGACATCTCAAATTTACCAGTCATCAACTTAGAGAATTTCTCACAGAGCTGATGATTTGGTGATCCAAATATTATGTCATCCACATAAATCTGGACCAACAGAATGTCATCACCTTCAGTGATCCTGAACAAAGTCCTCTCCACGGTTCCCTTCCTGAACCCATGGGTAGTCAGGAATTGAGAGAGGGTATCATACCAAGCTCTAGGAGCTTGCTTAAGTCCATAGAGTGCTTTCTTCAAATGGTATACTCTATCTCAAACCTCAAACTCGGGAGGTTGTTCAACATATAGCTCTTGATTGAGTACACCATTCAGG
Organism: Ballota nigra; assembly: GCA_947034835.1. Classification (NCBI taxonomy): domain Eukaryota; kingdom Viridiplantae; phylum Streptophyta; class Magnoliopsida; order Lamiales; family Lamiaceae; genus Ballota; species Ballota nigra. Next base: position 40,312,163 of record OX344724.1, on the reverse strand, counting down.
AAGGCACTCTTGACATCCATTTGATACACCTTAAACTTTTTATATGTTGCATATTCAAGAAACAACCTAATAGCTTCCAACCTAGCCACTGGAGTAAAAGTCTCATCATAGTCTATTCCTTCAGACTGACAATACCCATTTGCAACCAGTCTTGCCTTGTTCCTTACTACAACACCATTCTCATCCTTCTTGTTCTTGAAGACCCACTTGGTACTAATAACACCTTGATGCCTAGGTCTATCTACCAGTTCCCAAACCTGATTCCTTGTGAACTGATTCAACTCTTCTTGCATGGCTATGATCCAGTTTGAGTCAGTGAGTGCTTCTTCAATGTTCTGAGACACTTGCTCAAAGAGAAAGCAACAGAACAGTGCACTCTCACCATGGAACCGCCTGGTCCTGACTCCCTCAGTTGGATCACCAATGACCTGGTCAATGGGATGACTCTCTAACCAAGTTCTCTTTCCTGGAGTTGTTCCTGAAGTACCTGTAATGTTAGTGTCTATAGGTTCATAGAATTCGAGATATTGAATTGAAGGGGATGATCCTGAGTCTATACCTAAGGAATTTACCAACTCAATGTCAGGGACATTGATTCCCCCTTGATGAGGTGACTCAGGAACCGTCTCAGCTGCGACCGCATCTTCATTGACGGTGCTTACCTCAGGTTGAACCTGTTCCTCAGTCTGAGGCTCAACTATCCCTGATGCGCTAGACTTAGGAGTGTCTCTTGAGTCATCTTCCTGATCATCGTCATCATCCCACTTTGGAATTAGCACAGTTTTGACCTTTGGATCAGGTTGATTCTTTAAGCTCAGCCTTGTCACTCTCCTTGTGACCTCCTCAGTGTCAGGATCCAACACTCTTATCCTAGACTCAGTGGCAAATTCATCAAATACAACATGTGGTGATTCCTCACAACAAGGGTCCTACATTTGTAACAGAATATCCCAAGAATATTCCTTCATCAGATTTTCTATCAAAGGCTTTCAACTGGGTCTTCCCATTGTTGAGGATAAAGCACTTGCAACCAAATATATGAAAATAAGATATATGTGGCTTCCACTTGTTCCATATCTCATAAGGGGTCTGTGCATGTTGCTTGTTCAGCATGGATCTGTTCTGAGTGTAGCATGCAGTGTTGATTGGGCAATCCCGACTCAGCCAGCATGGTCCTGGCAGCTTCCTTCAGTGTCCTGTTCCTCCTTTCAGGAACACTATTTTATTGTGAAGTTCTAGCTGCAGAAGTCTCATGAGCAATGCCAAGTTCATTACAGAAATCAGAAATATATGAATTTATAAACTCAGTGCCCTTGTCAGATCTGATCGTAGTAATAGACTGATTCTTCTCATTGCTGAGTCTTCTGAGCAACTCTGGAAGCTTCACCTGTGTTTCCTTTTTATTTACCAAGAAAATAACCCAAGTATATATTGAATAATCATCAATAACCACAAGAGTATACTTCCTACCATTCATACTCACAGGTGTTACAGGGCCAAACAAATCCATGTGCAAAAGCTGAAGAACTCTGTCAGTGGAGAAGGAAGCTTTCTCTTTGAATGATGCTCTGACCTGCTTCCCTTCCTGACAAGCCTTGCACACACGATCCTTGCTAAAAATTTCATTAGATAAACCTTCTACAAGAGAAAGTTTAGAAATTTTGTTAAGAATCTTGAAGTTCAGGTGGTTTAATCATTTATGCCATAACCAACTGAGCTCTGAAGTGCTTTTAGCAACAAAGCAAGTATTAGGAATAGTGCTGCTCCAATCAGCTAAATTAATATTACCTTTCCTAATACCTGATAGAAGCACTTGTGTTGATTTGTCCTTGACTGGACATATATTCGATGAGAACTCAACACTGAAACCCTTGTCACAGAACTGACTTACTGACAATAGGTTATACTTCAGTCCTTCCACAAAGAACACATTCTCCACTCTGACTGTACCTATTTTCAAAACACCAAAACCTTTAGTAAAACCTTTTGAGTTATCACCAAAGGTTACCTGTGGACCATCCTTAGCTTGATCTTCTTGGAGAAGATTCTTCATTCCAGTCATATGCCTTGAGCAACCACTGTCTAGGTACCAGACAACCTTGGTTGAGTCTCCTCTCCTCTTGTTGTGATCCACAGCCGCCTGAAATAGATCAGGCTTTAGGTACCCATTGGGTGTTGGGTCCTATGGTGTCAGCTGTACCTTTCGGGATCCAGACCTGCTTCACTACCCTGATTGCCTCAGAGTAGTAGATCTGTTTCCCAGAAACATCCACATACACTACTCTCTTCTTCTTAGCCTGAGAAGAAGATGGAGTATGAGTGTCAGGCTTAGGCTTCACAGGAGCCTGAGTGGGTGCCTTTTGGGCTGGCTTCCTGTTCTTCCTAGGCCTTGGTGCAGCTAGTCTTGAGGTCTGTCCCTGATGAGGACCTTGCTTTTGGTTCCCCCTAGGCAAGTGAGGGAACTGAAAGTAGTTGTAGGCTTCAGGATGCCAAAACCATGGAGGTGTTATCATGCCTGGCCTTCCCTGAGGGTATTGCCATGCATGATAATACCCCTGTTGAGTAGTCTGAGTGCTCATGGTGGTGTTCTTCTTTGCCTTTCCCTTGGGTTTTGGCTTGGCAACCTTTGGGGCAACCATGACTGTCTCAGTAGTTTCCTTTCCCTTATCAGTTTTGCGGGCTTCGAATACAACTTTCTTTGTACCCTTGCCTGCCTGGACAAACACTCTCTCAGTGTTGCTTCCTAAAGAAACATGAGACTGACCTTGTGAGGGTTTCTTAGGGACATATCCAAGCCCCTTTTTGTCGTTCCCAAGCATCTGGCTGCTGTTTATTTCTTCTCTAGCCACTGAGGATTTATTCATTGCTGCAACCTTCTGCTTAAGAGAGTCCTCAATCTTTTTCAGGATTTTATGTCTGGCAAAGAGGTCATCAAACTTACTCTTGAGTGCTTTCAGTTTCATCCTTGACCATCTCTTCATCAGCCAGTTCTTTCAGAATCTTCTCTCTTGGAAGACGCTCAGCATTGATCATGTCAATTTCCTGAGTTAGTCTCACAATCTGAGCTGACTCTTTCAGATCTGACTGAATTAGTTGATCATTCAGGTTTTGAACCTCAGTACTCAGTTTCTGGTTCTCCTCTACCAAAAAGACATTAGTTTCCTGCAGCCTGTAGAAATCAACCATCAATTGATCTAAATAGATCTAAAGGTTCATTTCTCTAGCTGACTCTGAGCTTGGCTCAGGATTCCTACCACTATGTGAACCACACACAAAATTTGAAGTTACCTCAGGCTCATCCCTAGCCATTAGGTAAAGATTATCGTATTCATCGTCCGAAAAGAGTTCAGGAGACCTCTCCTCAGGACCATCCGAGTATGTAGCTTCCTCAGCGAGCATAGCTCTCCGGTTAGCGTACCTCTGGTCTTTCTTGGCCCTCCTATCTTCTCTTTCCCGTGCACTCAGTTCTGGGCAGTCGTACTGATAGTGCCCACTTTTGTTATATTTATAACATGTAGTCTGCTCATCTCCTCTTTCCTTTCTTGGCTCAGGGTTCCTTCTCGAGTCAGGTTCCCTATGTCTTGATGAGCTTTCAACCTTTCCTGAGTACCTATCATCATGAGTACGTCTCGGTTCATCTCTACGATCGGGCTTTGGATCTGATTTTCTCTTTTCATTGCCACAATCACGTCTTGGTTCAGTGTTTCTTTTTTCCTTATATCTCCAAGAACTTTGGTGGCTTCCTTTAGGTTTCCTGTCACGAGTATCTTGATAATATTTCTTATAATGACCAAACCTGGAATTAAGCTTTTCAAAGCATCTGGCCATCAGGCTGTACTCCTCTGCGAGCTCTTCTTTGCTCATCTCCATCAGTGACTTTGATGAAGACTCGACAGGTTCTGACTTGGCTCTGAACGCCACACTTTTCTCAGGTGCTTTCTCTTCCTCTTCAGGCTGAACTTTCTTCTTTCTCTTGTTCAGATCCTCTTCCAAAGCTTTAAGCTCTGAAAAAAGTAAAGGCGAAGTTATATTACTCATATCCTGAGTGTTTTTCAACACAATGACACTATTATCCCATCTTTCAGGAAGAACATTTAGGATTTTAGAAGTAACATCTCTCTTTGGAACATCCTTGTCTAACATCACCAACTCATTCATCATTTTGATGAATCTTGACTCCAGCTGATCTATAGTCTCATCAGGCAGCATCTCAAAGTCTTCGAACTTCTGAATGACAATATTCCTCTTGTTCTCCTTTATCTTTCTGACCCCTCACATATCCTGGTTAGCTCATCCCAGACCTCCTTTGCCGTCTTTAAGTTCATCAGCCTCGCTAACTCTTTGAACGGTACCGTGTGAAGAATAATGTTCCTGGCCACGTTGTCCAGTCCCACCATCTTGATCTCATCATAGGTCATGTCCTTCCTCTCCTTAGGAAATGTACGCCAATGTCGAGATCATCATATCCCAGTCCTCTGACATTTGGGATGGTGATCTTGATCGGTCCGTCCCTGATAACTCGCAATATTTGGTCATGGATGGCATCTAGATGTGCCTCAAGTCTAAACTTCCAATAGACAAAGTTAGCAATAGAAAATTCAGGCAATGAAGCTTCAAGTCTCCTCGAAGTCATGATGATGCAAGTTTTATAAAAAGCAAACTCAGATCTTTTCAGTGACCACCAACAGTTTCTCCTCTGAAACTATTAGTATTAAAAGTCAGTGGTCTTTTGAACCACTGCTCTGATACCACTTTTTGGTCCCGGTACAAGACTGAGAGATACGTGTATGGGGGGGTAGGAATACACGTATACAAATTTTCTTTAATTTCAACTTACTGAGTCCCATTTTCTCAGAGTGGTGTAGAACTCAGATAACACACCTACTAACTGCAAATGAATGTTGGTCAGTTGGCTAACTATCAACTTGAGTTCAGTGCGGAATGCGTGAGCCTTGAAAGTTTATAGTCTTGTTAAAGTTTGCTTTCTGAAAACTTGATTACTCTTTTCTGAAGTGTTGATTAGAAAGGGAGTGCTAAGTTTAATGATCAGACTGATTAATTCAAGTCTGATAAACAATGCAATGAATGACTTAATGAATGATCAGTTAAGAGCAATAATCAAAGCAATAAAGAACACAAGGAAGTAACGTGGTTTAGAGACTCAAGCTCCTACATCCACTGTCCTGATTTAACAGGAGAATCCACTAAGGATTGGCTTGTTTTTAACGTGCCAAGGTGCACCAGAATCAACTATACTTACTGACCCTTACTTCCTCCTTCTAACTCACTATAAACCTCAACCAACAAACCTGACTAGAGGGTTTTGGCTTCAGTTTTGTTTCCAACTAGAGTTGTGATTATCCTTACAAGGCTAAATTATGCTAAGGATGGATAATCACTTCTAAGCTTAAGATATTACAATGAACACTCAGTAGAATACTGAATAACTCTCTTTGCTAAGAAACACTTGGGAAATTTATGGTTTTAGAGTACTTCTTTGAATGTTGAATGCTTAGAACGCTTGAGAGTTTGAGTAATTTCTGGCTTGGAAATTTCCCTTAACCTTGAATGGGTTCAAGGCCTTCTGTATTTATAGGTGACTTTGAAAACTATCTGTTGGAAGAGATAGCCTTCTAGTCATCTACGTAGGGTTTGTTCAATCGACATTTCTCCCATGCAGCAGCCGTCCTTGCATGGATTTGGTAATACATTTAATGCTCCATTTAATATTTATCCGTTGAAAAGTGCAGTCTGAACTCGGTCTTCATGTCAGGTCTGTACATATGTGTCCTTCCTGGATTGGTCCACATCATCAGGTTGGTGAGAATGTCAGAACTCATTCCTATACTTCAGGCTTGTCTTATTAAGTTCTTTTTGTCTCGAGCACAACGGTCTTGTCCTGACGCTGACATTCCTTTTTCATTTCTTAGCCCTACTCCAAGTCTTTTCCCAATACTCAGTGTCATCCTGTTCCCTACATGACTGAGTTAGTAATGACCTCAAGGTCATACTCTTCATCACTGACACTTACTCAGCCAGCTTAGAGAGACTGTCGTAAGTTCAGGATGGTGCTCTTGTGTCTTCAGGCTTCAGTCTTGATTGTCATCAATGAGTACTCCTCTCATTGAGTTCCTGTGAAATGTAAAATAACTAAGTACAAATCTAACCAAGACTAGCTTGACCACTAAGGCAAATCATCTTTTCAGGGGCTTTGGGATCTAATCAAAACTGACATTGTCCCAACAGGAAATATATGCAGAGTCTGGCTTCTTCCTGGCACCAATAGTCCCAACTTCTGAACTCCACCATCATGCGCTGATTTTGCATGTTGGCTTGCTTGTAGTCCAGTCAAGCCTTGAGATCTGCAACAACATTCTTCAGATCTCTATAGTGGTAGAGTCCAGGTAAATACTTGGCCACCCACTCATTTGCCCTTTCCCTGATCATATTTTCAAACAGATGCAAGGAGACATCTTCATTATCATCCTCCTCCTCCTGGTTAGGGTTGAGTTCTAAGGGTTCTTTGGATATGTGGGTTGGGGATGAAAGTTTTGGGTGTTTATCAATGGTGGGGAAGTCTGATGGTGTGGTGTGGAAGTTTGTGGTTCAGTGGGGTTAGTAGGCTCAGTGGTGGGGGTAGGATTGTTTGACTCTGAGGGTGTGGATTCAGGGTTGGTTGGATTTGGTTTAGGTTGCAATAAGGGTGCAGGGTTGATAACTTCACTAACTTGATGTAAGTCAGAGTCATCATTCCCCCTTCCTTCAGTGTCTGTCTCCTTCTCCGAGCTCAGAGCTTTCATCGAACTTACTGGCGAGCTCTGATGTTTCTTCCTCAGCCTCAGCATAGTTATCGGCTTCCGAATAATCACCCCATCCACCATTGTCTCATCGTCAGAGACCCCATGCTCAGTGGCAGCCTTCTTGGTCTCCTTCTCAACAATTGGCTCCCTGATCATCATTCCCTTCAGCTTGATGTTCTTTGGCTTTTCCTTGATCACCTCCTTACCTTTCCCCTTTCCTTTCTCAGCCTTTTTCCTCTCAGCTTCTCTCCCATTCTCCTTCTCAACCTCTCTCAGTTGCTCAGTCTCCACTACGGCAGACTCATCTCCTTCCTTCGCCTTCTTCATAAATTTATCCACCTCTTCGATCAGGCTCCTCTTGGTTGACTTCTTTGTTTTGGGCTCAGTCTTTCTCTTATGACCCTTCTGAGGAGCATTTGGGTCCTTTAAGCCCAAGATGGTGTAAGTGTCCTTCTCAGTTGAGAACATCACTTTCTTGTTGGGAAATTCATCCTCCACCTCGAATGAGTTGTCAGGGAAGGCATTAGTTATCAGCATCAAAAGCTTTGCCCCAAAATGGAGTACTCCCTTGATGTAAATTTCCCTGTCATCCTTGTGCTTCACCTTCTCCTGCGCTTCAGTAGCCATTGCATCAAGGAAATAATCCTCCCAGTTGATCTCAGCTCCATCAATAATTGCTGCCATGATCCTGATCTTGACATGGCTCACTTGCTCATGGGATCCAACATTTCCCATGATGATCTTGCTAATGATGTCCACCAAGGCCCTGAACTCCGGTTTGAAGTTGTCCTTGTGCATCCTAGCGTGAAAGTCAAGTGAGCCTGACTTCGTGAACCTCTCCAAATAAGAACCCTCCTTATTCTCCATATAGGTGACTGGATTCACTCCTGAATGCGACAACAAAAACACCTCCCTTATCGCCGCCCGTAGGTCCAAATCTTTCTCCTCCTGCTCGAAGATGGGGTTTCCCTTGTCATCATTCCCGTGGAAAACCTCAACAGTAACTCGAGTCATCAATTCTCCATCCTCCGTGGAGTACATCTTAATGTCTACTACTGCCACCGCCTTCGGAACTACTACCTTCAACTTCCGAGAAAAATAGGTCTTAAGACCAGCTTCAGATATTCATTTGAGCACTGGCTTGATTTGCTCCACCTTCAAGCACGGACCATCCATGGCGATGATCTATTCAATGTGGACTTGCTCCTTGTTGAGTATATAGTCATAATCAACAGTCCAAGCAACGTCTGAGGGTGCCATTTGGTTTTGAGAAAGAAGAGATTTCGAAATTGCAAGGGTTTGAATTTGAGAGAAAATTCAGTGTGCAGTGTAAGCTTGAAAGCGTAATAAATCTCAAATGTTTATCTCTTGATGTTTAACCAAACAGTTACTCTGACGTGTGGTCAAGATTAATCTTGAATTCGAAAGGGTTTTTGAAATTAAGGGCCAGGATTAATTCTGAGAAACATCCTTTGAACAAGTCAGTCATATTCCGCTTAACATGGACATGTATATGAGAAAGTAAGTGTACACATTAAATGCTCTGACACGCATGGGTTTAAATATCAAAAGTTGCACTATTAATGATAATAGAATGTGTTTAATACAATTCTCAGGGTTGAAGAAATTCAGGATGATGGTTTATATTAAAAGTCAGGGTTATAAGTGCATACCAACCAGGGCAACATTGTAGTACCCTGATACCTCATCAGTGTCGACTCTGAACCTGAGTTCCCCCTTAGTCCTATACTGACTGCTCTCCCAGATCTAAGAGGCCTAACTCCACTGATAGTTCCATAAACCTTGCTTCAGCCAAAGGCTTAGTCAAGATGCCAGCTCTCTGCCTATCAGTGTGAATCTTCTCCATCCTGGTGTCTTTCTTCTCCATATGAACTCTTATGAAGTGATGCATAATATCCACATGCTTACACCTTGTGTGAAGTACTGGATTCTGAGTAATAGTTATAGCATTGTTGTTGTCACAATAAATTGGGACTTCATTTGCAAACACTTGGTAGTCTCTCAACTGTTGCCTCAACCATAGAATCTGAGCACAACAACTACCATCAACCATATACTCAGCCTCAGTTGTGGATGTTGAACTGAATTCTGCTTCTTTGAAAACCAAGAGATCAACTTGCTCCCTAAAAACTGACATGTCCCTGAGGTTGATTTCATATCAATCCTACAACCTCCATAATCAGCGTCCAAATACCCTGTCAGCTCTAGGTTGTTATCTGAAGGATACGGAAGTCCTAAATTGATTGTTCTCTTCAAATATTTCAGTATCCTTTTTGCAGCTTCAAGAGGACTTTTCTTGGGGTCAGACTGATACCTGTGATGGTCCCATTTTCGAAGGGCAAAATAGGATTTCAGGAGCGAATTTATTTAAAACCTTCTACTCAGGGAGTTCAGCAAGAGTGAATAATACTCAAGTCACTGCATTGCTAAGAGTCAGAGACATCAAGTCAGTGCGATGACTTGTAGGCTCAGTCTCTTAACAAGGCAGTGACTCGAGAGGTTACACTTCAAGTCACTGCTCTGCTTAGAGGCTGAGCTACCAAGTCAGTTCGAAGACTTGGAGGCTCATGCTCTAAGCAAGGCAGTGACTCAAGATGTTGAACTCTCGAGTGCGTAGCCTGAACTGGTCAGTAAGAAGGATTCTCCCTGACCTGAATATTTAACCAAAGTTTCCTTTTTAACAATTCTCTCAGTGAGCAGATTTTCACAACTCTTTAGTAAATACTTTAAATGAAACGAACGCTCAGTTTAACGTGGTTCAGAGACTCAAGCTCTTAGATACACGGCCTGATTTAACAGGAAATCCACTAACTGGAATTCTTGTTTTTAACGTGGCAAGGTGCACAAAACATTGGACTCACGCCACTTCCTGGGCTGCCTCTCCTCACTGACTAACTTCAACCAACAAACCTAACTAGAGGGTTTTGGTTTCAGTTTGGTTTCTCCAACTATGTGAGGTTTTCCTTTACAATGTGTTAGCCTAAGATTAGGAAAACCTCTCTAAGCTATGAGTTACAAGCTGAACACTCATTTGTATATATCTATGAACTCTAAAATTCAGTGTACAAGATGTGAATCGTGCCTCCTTATAACTCCCAATATAATGCACTAAACACTCACACCTTCACAGCTCGTAGGTGTTGATTTTTCTTTTTTCACACACTTAAACCGAAGCTATGAGCTTGTATTTATAGTGTGGATTCAAATGTAACCGTTGGAGGAAATTACATTTGAATCCATACAATTAATGGTTTCAACCACTTTTCTTGGAATGCGACCTTGTCAGTGTCAGAGTTGCTGCATCGTGCTTATTGGTCCACGTGGATTGCATCCAACGGATCTTTGACTCAGTGGTTTGACCAAGACCCACTGTCTTTAGGTAGCTTCCTCCTTCACTGACATGATGATCTTCAGTGGACTGAACATCTTCAGTGTAATTGTCCTTTAGAGACTGTTTGAAGATCACTCCAAGAAGTTTGTCATAAGGCTGAATGACAAACTTCCCTGACCACAGTAGCCTGACTCCTTCAGGGCCTACTTGGTGTAGCACTGATCCTCCGATCATGCACTTCACTGAGTGGTCCACCTGACATAGCTTAGGTCAGCCAGGCTTACACTTAGCGGGACATCCTTCAGGCTTCTCTTCAGGTTCAGGTTACTAGCATGGCTTCAGTTAGTTCTTCTTGATGTCATCTTGATATCCTCAGGCTGTGTTGCTGAGTTCCCCCTCGCTGAGTTCCCCCTCAACTGAGTGTTCCCTCAACTGGGTTCTTCTCAACGACAATCTATTCTACTGAGAAATAACCTAGCCTGATCTGAAACAAAAGATACAATCCCGACTGCTTTCAAACCTATTACAAGTGGTTTTGGAAAATCATCAAAACTAAACATATCCCAACAACCTGGCACATACACCAACTACAAAAGTTATGTCAGGCCTACTTGCAGTCAGGTACAACAATGATCCTATCAGCCATCTGTACTCAGTCTGATTCACTGATACTCCATCAGTGTCAGGATCCATCTTCCAATTTATGTTCATTGGGATCCTAGCTGGATTGCAATTTTGAACTCCAAACTTCTGAATCAAGTCTCTTGTATACTTAGCCTGATTAATGAAAATCCCTTGAATGAAAATCCCTTGATCAGTTTGTTTGACTTGCAATCCCAAAAAGAAGTTTATCTCTCCTATCATAGACATCTCAAATTTATCAGTCATCAACTTAGAGAATTTCTCACAGAGCTGATAATTTGGTGATCAAAATATGATGTCATCCATATATATTTAGACCATGAGAGTGTCATCACCTTTAGTGATCCTGAATAATATCCTATCCACAGTTCCCTTCTTGAACCCATGGTCATTCAGGAATTGAGAGAGAGTATCATACCAAGGTCTAGAAGCATGCTTAAGTCCATATAGTGTTTTCTTCAGGTGGTACACCTTGTCTCCAACCTCAAACTCTAGGGGTTGTTCCACATATACCTCTTCATTCAGTATCCCATTAAGTAAAGCATTCTTCACATCCATTTGATACACCTTGAACTTCTTGAATGTTGCATATGCAAGGAATAACCTTATTGCATCTAGCCTGGCCACTGGTGCAAAGGTTTCATCATAGTCTATTCCTTTATACTGACAATATCCTTTGGCCACCAGTCTTGCCTTATTCCTCACTACAACTCCATTCTCATCCTTCTTATTCTTGAAGACCCACTTGGTACTAATCACATCTTGATGCCTAGGTCTATCTACCAGTTCCCAAACCTAATTCCTTATGAACTGATTCAACTCCTCTTGCATGACTATAATCCAGTTCGAGTCAGTGAGAGCTTCTTCTATATTCTGAGGCTCATGCTCATAGAGAAAACAACAGAATAGAGTAGTCTCACCATGGAACCTCTGGGTCCTGACTCCCCTAGTTGGATTACCAATGACTAAGTCAGTGGGATGATCATCTAGCCATGATCTTCTTGCTGGAGTTATTCCTGAAGTACCTGCAATGTCAGTGTCTACAGGTGCTACAAATTCAGGAAAATGAACATAAGGGAATGGAACTGAGTCATCACTGAAAGGGTTAATAAGCTCAATGTCAGGGACATTGGGTCCCCCTTGATATTGTGACTTAGTAGCCGTCTCAGCTATGACCACATCTTCATTGACGGTACTTACCTCAGGTTGAGCCTGTTCCCCATTCTGAGACTCAACAATCCCTGAAGTGCTGGGTTTAGGAGCAGCCTGAGTGCTGTCATCCTGATCCTCATCATTATCCCATCATGGTATAGTCACAACTTTGACCTTTGGATCAGGTTGATTCTTCAAGCTCAGCCTAGTCACCCTCCTTGTGACCTCCTCAGAGTCAGGATCCATAACCTTTGACCTATGCTCAGTAATAGACTCATCAAACACAACATGTGGTGATTCTTCCATAACAAGGTTCCTACAATTATAGACTCTGAAAGCTTTACTGACTTCAGAATATCCCAAGAATATTCCTTCATCTGACTTTCTATCAAATGCCTTTAATTGGGTCTTCCTATTGTTGAGGATGAATCACTTACACCCAAATATATGGAAATAAGAGATACAAGGCTTCCTCTTGTTCCATATCTCATAAGGGGTGTGAGCATGTTGTTTGTTCAGCATAGAGCGGTTCTGTGTGTAGCAGACAATGTTGATTGCCTCAGCTCGGAATTTCTTTGGTAACCCTGACTCAACCAACATGGTCTTGACAACTTCCTACAGTGTTATGTTCCTCCTCTCAGGGACACCATTTTATTGTGGGGTTCATTCATACTCACAGGTGTTACAGGGCCAAACAAATCCATGTGCAAGAGCTGAAGAACTCTGTCAGTGGAGAAGGTAGCTTTCTCTTTGAATGTAGCTCTGATCTGCTTCCCTTCCTGACAAGCATTGCACACATGATTCTTGCTAAAAACTTCTTTAGGTAAACCCTTGACTTGAAGTGAATATACCAGTGTTGGGATATATTTTAGTTTAGATGATTTTCCAAAACAACATGTAATAGGTTTGAAAGCAGTCAGGATAGTATCTTTTATTTCAGGTCAGGCTAGGTTAGCTTTCAGTAGAATAGGCTGTCAGTTGAGAAGAACTCAGTTGAGGGAACACTCAGTTGAGGGGGAACTCAGCGAGGGGGAACTCAGCAACACAGCCTGAAAATATCAAGATGAAACCATGCCAGAAACCTGAACTAGAAGAGAAGCCTGAAGGATGTCCCACTGAGTGTAAACTGGGATGATCTAAGCTAAGTCAGGTGGACCACTCAGTGAAGAGCATGATCAGGAGGATCTGTGCTGCACCAAGTAGGCCCTGAAGGAGTCAGGCTACTGTGGTCAGGGAACTTTGTCATTCAGCCTTATGACAAAGTTCTTGGAATGATCTTCAAATAGTCTCTGAAGGATAACTACATTGAAGACAAGAATGTCTGCTGAAGATCGTCAGAATCAGTGGATGATATGCTAACTGAAGTCAGTGCGCCCTGATCAAGCACACTGAGTCAAAGATCCGTTGGATTCAGTCCACGTGGACCAATCAAGTCAAGTCAAACATGTCTGACACTGACAAGGCCGCATTCCAAGAAAAGTGGTTGAAACCATTAATTGTATGGATTCAAATGTAATTTCCTCCAACGGTTACATTTGAATCCACACTATAAATACAAGCTCATAGCTTCGGTTTAATGTGTGTGAAGAAATAAAAATCAACACCTACAAGCTATAAGAGTGTGTGAGTTGTTAGGGAGTCATAAGGAAGTATTGCTCACACCCACGACACTGACCTTTAGGTTTATCACATATATTCATTGAGTGTCAAGCATGTAACTCATAGCTTAGAGAGGTTTTCCTAATCTTAGCTTTAGGCTAACACATTGTAAAGGAAAACCTCACCTATTTGGAGAAACCAAACCGAAACCAAAACCCTCTAGTTAGGTTTGTTGGGAGTAAGTTGTCAGTTAGAAAGAAGGGGCAGCCCATGGAGTGGCGTGAGTCCAGTTGTAAGTGCACCTTGGCACGTTAAAAACAAGAATCCAGAGTTAGTGGATTTCCTATTAAATCAGGCCGTGGATGTAAGAGCTTGAGTCTCTGAACCACGTTAAGCTGAGCGTTTACTCTTTTAAAGTATTTACTAAAGTGTTGTGAAAATCTGCTCACTGTGAGCATTGTTAAAAGAGCATTGGTTAAGTATTCAGGTCAGGGAGATTCCTCTCACTGACCGGTTCAGGCAACGCACTCGAGAGTTCAGCATCTCGAGCCACCGCCCTGCTTAGAGCATGAGCCTCCAAGTCTCACTGACTTGGTAGCTCAGCCTCTAAGCAGAGCGGTGACTTGAAGTGAAACCTCTCGAGTCACTGCCTTGTTACGAGACTGAGCTTGCAAGTCAGTTGCACTGATTTGAGTGCTCTGACTCGTAGCAATGCAGTGACTTGAGTATTACTCACTCTTGCTGAACTCCCTGAGGAAAGGTTTAAAAAAAAAATTTGCTCCTGAATTCCCATTTTGCCCTTCGAAAACGGGACCATCAACCAGCTTTCTACTAGTAGCTTCCCCGCAAGAGTATGGGTTCACTGTAGTATGAATAAGTATAATGACCAAGTATATCAAACCCAAGGGAAAGTGTGTATGCGAATAGATCCCTGAAGATCTACGCGTCGTAGTTAATATGAGTGAAATGTTTTTAGTTTTTTAAAAGAGAAAATAATCTAAACTAAATTACTCTACGAATGCAAAAGGAAAATTAAACTAAGTATCTAAGGTTTGTATGCAAGTATGTGATGGTGATACTTAGGATAGGAATCCCTACGTATACTAACGGAGCAGGTACATAATCAAAATAATTGTGACGCGCAAGAGATAATCTAAGTTAAAGATTGTAAGATGAAAGCTCAAGACTTAATACCCTAATACTTTATCCTAGCAATCGACTTCACTAATCCACTAACAAGTTAATAGATCATGCTTAATTAAAGAGTCCCTAATTTAACTAATGGTGATGCGGCCGTCCTCCATAGCTAAACCGGCAGATTAATCAACCCCTTCTAAACCCTCTAGTTAAGTCTACTAGTTGTTAAAGAGGGATGCGATCGTCCTCTCCCTAACACGTTTCGAACGAATTTCAAAGGCAAAGTTAAGATTGATTTTAAGAATTCATTAATTAAGAGAATTAAAACCTAACGTCACGAATTACCCTAATTACGTACCCACAACCTACTTTTACGAGTTCATCTATCCCAAGCATGCAAGGGTTTTAGCTAGACATGGGTTTTACGTAAACAAGAACGATTGAATAAATAACGAACATGAACATAATGATTAGAACGAATAAAAGATCAAACATAAACTAGGGTTTCAAGAAATAAAGGAATAAACTGAAATTAAATAAATAAAACGAAGTCTTAACGTGTTCAAGAACAAAGGTCTAAAGAAATGAAACTAAAAAATAAAACCGTGCTATGAATTCGTCAAGAAAATCTCGAAAAGTAAAAGTAAAGCTTGCTCGTCTCATTCCTCTCCAAAAACGAACTCTAAAAGTCAAAATCTATCAAGTGGTAAGTAGTGGTCTCCAGTTCTCAAGTTGTATGTAAAATGTGCTCGGAAGGGGTATATATAGGCAACGGGTCGAGTCGGGAACGTATGGGCCGAAAAATCACGCAAGCTCGTGCACTGCTCGTGCACGAGCACCCCAAATCGTCCAGAGAGCAAAAACTGCACAACCCCCTTTGCTCGTGCACTAGTGCACGACCTGCGATTGCTCGTGCACTAGTGCACGAGTTGCACCTTCTCGAGCGCCTTACACGGCCGCTCGTGCACTATGTGCACGAGTGCTCCTTGCTTGTGCACTCCAATGATACTTTTGCTCCCTCGAAGTAATACTTTTCGTATTTCTTCGATATCTTCTCATCCGGGTGTCAGTTTGAGTCGATTCAAAGTCCTACGAACTCCTCTTTTCTCCCTCTATCCATCTATGGGCATCAAAGAGATAAATTCATCAGTTTATGAAAATGATACTCAAATGACTCTAAAAACTCATATAAATCAATCAAAATAAGGGCATTTCGAGTGACGAATCATGACAGTTTCACGCCTAATCAACCCCCCCAAACTTACCATGTTGCTTTTCCTCAAGCAACGGAATAATAAGTCAAGTGAAATTGTTAGGAATGAGTCAAAAAATCAAATCATGCAAGCAAATAAACTCAAGCTTCAAAGATCAATCACAAGTATACCTACTCACCTTCCTTTATCATACTCATGCAACAAAAACAAGAGACACCAGGATCAAACATGGATGTGCACTCAACGATGTGTTTCAAGCCCTCACAAGTGTATATCAATGATAAAGGGACTCACTCAAACAATCAATCACTCATATCAGCAGCCATAGGCTTGTAAGCACTCTCAACTCCGACCATACTCTAGAAATCAATGCCGAATCAAAAAGGACTTTTCTCAAGGTTGTAATGTAGGCTCTTTGGACAGGTGGGATAACAATATGGGTAAGTGACTCAAGTGAATGGAGAATAGAAAATCAAACTTTGGCACTTCGAGATTAGGAACAGAATACTTCAAACATTTTCAATCAACACCCTTTCAATTCCATACTCTCAACACTTCAATTTTTTTTTCTAACTCCTTTCACTTTTTTTCAATCACTTCACTTTTTTCTTGTTCACAAACACATGAGCTCTTCTTTTTTTCTTTTTCTCATTCTCAATTTTTTTTTCTTTTTCCCACAACTCAAAACTTCATCACACCTTCTTCTCATACTCACTCAACAAACAACATTTTCCTCTTTCAACTCAACTCAATCCCTTCACATTCACACTTTTCCTATTCTCCACTCAAATTGGGACAAAAAGGCTTAGGAACTTGGAATAGTGTTTAAATGTGCTAGCAAATAAAATAGGCTAAGGCTCAAATGGGCTAACAAGGGATTCAATGTCATTAGTAGGGGAAATTTGGCTAAGTGACTCAATCAAATCAAAGATGGCCTAAGATCACATTCGGCATATCAAACTAGACACAATCAAGAAGCGAGATCACACACAAGTTCTAGCATCCTCTAAGGTGACGATCCACTCACAAACGAAGAGATCATTTCATGCATCAAAATCTCAAAAGGCTCAAAACTCACGGCTTTCACATCCATGCTAGTCCTAGTGAATTCTCACTCTCATCACATAAGCACTCAAAAGGAAAAAATTCACAAACATTCTAGTTCTTTCTCAAATCCACTCTAACTCAAACACTCACACAACAGAATTCCTAACTCACTCTCACAACTCAACTCTACTCATCAAATCATACTCAAAGATAGCAATCAACAAGCATAAGCTGATTGATAGGTATGAAAGATGCAGTAGCGAATCAGATCAAAATCACCCCAAGGAGCATCTCAAGGCACAAAATAACCAAACACACTCAAAGATAAAGGGTGCTCCGGTGCAATGTACCAAGAAACATAAAAAACTCCACCCCCCCAAACTTCGACCTTGTGAAGAGGTCTAAGTTTGGGGTTGTGGGTTACCTCAACCAAACAATTTAGTTTCTCTCAACAATGTTGCACACTCCCTTGCTTGAGTTCCTTCAATCTCCACTTATTTGGCACTCCTTTGAGACAAGCCTACAAAATAAACTCTCAAGTACGAGGTTAAACGTACGACTTAACAACACCCTCATAACATAATAAAATACTAAAAACAAATAAAAGTGGGTTGCCTCCCACGCAGCGCTATTTTTAAGGTCCTCATGCCGGACCAAGCTCAAAGGAGCTTATGGGACATGATACTCAAAAATACCTCCCTTACTCTCATAAGAGAAGTTGTCTAAGTTCTTTGCTCTATTCCCATCTTTCTTTTTCACCTCAAACGGTGGGCGTCTCAATTCCTTCTCACTCTTTTCAGGAGGAGTCTTACCAAACAGGTTCTTGAATTTG